>OU824206.1:10029549-10747549 GCA_917499995.1 Ichneumon xanthorius | reverse complement strand
GGCCGTTGGAGGAGATCGGCATAGGCGGGCCTTTCGCTTCCGGCTCGTAGAAGGGCTTGGTGTTCTTCTCGAGATCGTCGTCGGTCGAGGTCGATATCACCGTTTGCTTCTGCAGAAGCATCGGCGACAAGGCCTTGACCGGCATCTGGATTTCCGGCGTCACCGCGCCGCTCGAGATCTCGTCCTTCACCTTCGAACCGTCCAGGGCGACCTTGCCGCTCTGGAAATTTGGATAACCCTTCGGGATCTTTATCTTGACCTTCCTGTAGGCGTTCTTCACGACAACCGTGTCCTGCTTGTTGAGGACCTCGCTCGTGCTCGTTGTTCGGGTCGTTTTGCTGAAGTCGAGGACGTAGTTGTTCTCCGAGTCGGACTCGCTGCTCTCCTCTGGAGGCGTCAGGATCTCGTCGTGATAACCGTTCGAGTGATAACCCTCGTCCGATCTCACCGAACCGTCCGTCGGCGTCATTTGGCAACGTCTCTCGTACATCGTGGAGTCCTTCAGGGGAAGAACTACCTCGACCGAACCGGCTATCTCGGCCGGTAACGTCGATTGCTGAGCTTGTTGTCCTGGAAAGGAAAATTTTAAAAATTAGGGTTTTTTCCTTCGAGTCGATTCTTTTTTTTCCGAACAGGGGAACAATTTATGAGAATTTATGAGATGAAGCAGGACATTACTTACTTATTTGTTGGAGCATGAGCTCACCGGACAGGGGGTAGCCAAGCCTTTCGGAAAATTCCCGACAGTACCAGACCAGGAGCTCTTGATTCGGTAGGATCGGTTTGATCGTGTAAAAATAAATGTTCATCTGCGAAAGAATTTATTTATTTTTCATTAAAATTCCATCGACCACTCGCACATTTTTTAAGTTGAGTTTCCGATGACTGTACACTGAGAAAAATAATAGTATTTCCTACTGTAACGAATCGTTCCCAAAGGGAATGTCTATATAGGTAGTTTCTGATGGAATAAATTCAATTGGTTAAACTATAATTATCGTTGCAACCGTGATTTTTTGTCATGGTTGTAACTATAAAATAAAGACTTTAAACTATAAAATATTTTTTATGACAAAAAGTCAGTATTGTTGCTTTTACTATAATTTTTTTTCTCAGTGTACAAACAAAGTTTATCGATATTTTACTTTTCTCGACCTCTTACCTTATATTGACAAGCTATCAGGTTTTGCGATTTCGATGAATACGCCGGACTAACGTATCGCATCCAGTTGGATTTTTGGACGTCGAAACCGTCGATGTAGTAAAACAGCTCGTTGTTCTTGTACACCTGTCAACAACATTGTTCGATCAGACATTTGATAAATTACCTAGCCAACGATTCCATCGTTTTTTTTTAAATAAGAAATAAAAAATAAAAAATAAAAAAATTCATATGTTCTCAGTTGCTATTCTCCGCCTTCGCGGCGTGCCGAGTTCGCGGCGCAAAGTTACGCGGATAAAAATTTCCACGAGCGAGCGATTCCGTCATCTGCGTGACGAAAATGTATTCCGACGTTCGTAGTATAATCGATCACCGCGGTTGGACTCTATATTCGAACGCATTGACGAGTTTAAAGGCGAGGAAGCGAGAACGAAAGACATCAATGGCTTCGCGGGTTTCGCTTTAAGGTCTGTTCAATCGGATGAAACCAGTTTTGCCTTCTCAGCCCGTTCGATTACATACACGTACACGAATTCCGTCCTTTCCTCGTCTCTATACCGCGTCAAGTTTTTTTTTTTTTTTTAGTCTCGCTTCGTGTAATTTTCAATATCAATGGAAAAAAATGTCGGCCAATTTAATAAGATTTTTTTTTTTAAGTCTCGCTTCGTGTAATTTTCAATATCAATGGAAAAAGAATGTCGGCCAATTTAATAAGATTTTTTTTTGTATTGTTAAAAAAAAACAAAAAAAAGAGCCGAGCTAGCGTAGTATCGAAGTACTTTTTTTTTTAACTTACCCTCCAGAAGTAGTTCCGGTTGGCGTTGACCGGCACAGAGTCCTTGGTGTAGACCTGTCCGACCAGGGGACCGAAACGCGTCCCCTTGGGAATGTAACTCGTGCTCCACACTCCCAGCACCTGTACACAACGAAACGAGTTTTGTCTAAATATATAATCAGGGAAACTTTCCTCAATCCCCGCGGAGATCCGATGAAATATTCCGAAGCTCGAGAGTGTCGTATCAAAAATCATCATGGTCCTTCGGATTCACCTCGTAATATACTTTAAAAGCGTTTGGGTTCGTCAAGGAGCATATTTTGATATTTTCCTAATATATTTATGTACTCAAAGGGTGTAGCGTTTGTCGACGCTTTTAGCTCGTAAAAATTCGTAAAGATCATCCGAAGAAAAAATTATTATTAATAGAGCGATAGAGAAAAATTTGTTTTCAGTAAAAGTTAATTATGCTTTTAGCTTTTTAAAAATAATAAAGATTGTCCGAAGAAAAAATGATTATTAACAGAGCGATACAGACATTTTTTTTCGCTAAAAGTTAAATTTGCTTTCAGTTTTTTAAAATTCATAAAGATTGTCCGAAGAAAAAATGATTATTAATAGAGTGATACAGAAAAAAAAATGTTCGCTAAAAGTTAATTATGCTTTTAGCTTTTAATAGTAAAGTAAGTAAGTTTTAATAGTAAATATTACTCGAAGAAAAAATGATTATTAATAGAGCGATACAGAAAAATATGTTTTCGCCAAAAATTAATTATGATAAGACAACTTGTGGCATGATTTTAGTAATTTTTTTTTCACAAAACAGAATGATGAAAAAAGGGTTTTACGCTGCAAGGGAAATAAACTTACATCGTTGGGTGCTTGGGAAGGCTTGAGTACGAGATTTCTCGGCAGCGAGCCTTCGGCACGGTTGGGATCGTTCGGCGGTGCCGATACATCCGGTACCAAGTAAACGGCATGCTGCTCGAATTCTTCTTCCCTTAAGGTCGTGTGATCCCACTCGCTGGCCTCCATTATTCACTGAAATCACAATATAAAAAAAAAAATTAAATCTCCTATTTGTGTCGATTGTGTGCAACTTATTTAAAATCCCGTAATACAACCGTAAACATTTTACTACAAATTGGTCGAGTAAATTACGTCGCTTAAAATTGCTCGATTACGCAGTTACGCCACTAGCGTAGTTACGCCACCAACCACTGTAAGCCATCGCGTTTACTAGCGTGCCGGGTAATATCGACATTGACTCGGAACGAGTTAGATGGAGTGAGTAATTGCAATGCCGAACGAAACAATTCGTGTTCGCTTGCCGCAATCATTTTCCACCATTCGCAAAAAAAAAAAATATGTATATATATTTTTTTTTCATGAAATTCTCATCCCTGACGGAACAACTATCATTTTTTTAAAGACACAACTTAAATTGTAGCGAGAAATAAAAATATATAAAAAATGAATATATTCCGGTCGAAGTATGAGATTTTCAAACCGGATGTAACATATCGCCAGGTTTCGGTCGAAAAATAAGATTGGCCGGAACGACGTCACTTCCGGTCGAAAAATGAGATTTTCAAACGGGTAGGGACGTATTTACCGGTACGAAGTCACTTCCGGTCGAAAAAAGGATTCTCAAACCGGAAGCGACATATTTCCGGTGTGACGCCGCTTCCGGGTGCAAAATGGGACTTTCATACCGAAAGTGACATGTTTCCGGTATGACGTCACTTCCGGTTGAAAAATGTGATTTTCATACCGGAAGTGACGTATTTCCGGTACGGCTTTACTTCCGGTTGGAAAATAATTTTTTTTTACCTAAAAGTAACGTATCTCTTGCCGAAAAATGAGTTTTTTTTCACCCTACGATAGTGCACAGCGCTGTTGTGCACCGCATTATAGTGCACAAGTCACTGAGACTGATAGAATAGTACCAGAATAGTATAATAGGGGAACAGTTATCAGGGTCTAGGAGAGACCCCCTTAGGAAGAATAATGAGGGTCTGAAGAGCCGCTGGGGATCCCCTGGATTCCTAAAAATTGGGACAACCATACGAACAAACAAACCCCCAGTTTTCTTAAACACATCCAAAGTTATATTAATAAAAAATAATAATCCAGCTCGTTCAAACTCCCCGATGGCTCTTTAAAAAAAAAAAGTTTCAATGCAGTGCCGACCCTTGTAAAAGTCATTCATATTTATTTATTTTTTTCAATTTTACTTCTGCCCCGATTATTCCGAGAGTTTCTAATTTAATAACATTCCTCGGTGACTCACACGTTGCGATCGAACTATGCGGTGTTCTGTACTGATTATCTGGTTAATAATATCCGGTCTTTCGGGGTTTCGCTGTCGGTGCACCCCGGTGAGAGTTGCACGCTTTAACACCGCGAAAGTGAAACCCGTCCACGCATTGATCGACTGCGAGAGGGGGCGGCGAGAGGGTGTTGGGCGGGGGTGGCCGTAGAGAGTATAAACTCGGAGGTCCATCCCCCGTTTCACCTTCCAACCCCACCTGCATTTCCGGCATCGCCTTCGACTTTAACTTTCTCGAATTTTTTATCCTTTCGAAATTCCAGCCTCGAAAGAAAAAAAAAAAAAAATGCTCAATCCCTCGAAGTATTTTCTGGCGACAGATATACATATATATATATATATATATATATATATATATATGCCGGTTATGGTGCCATTAAATGTACGAGGATGCAACGCGGCTGGTGCAACGCCTCAGACATTCTCGCTTGACCCGCGAATCGATCGCGGCGTTTTCATTTTCACTTCATAGAACTCCGCGCCGTCCTACACACGAGCCCGACATATAATCAACACCGAGGCGAATAATTTCGCTCTTACCCAACTGCTATATTATTGTCATTCATTTTTTTATTTTTGACTTTGTCGCGAGAATTACCTATAATTTTTTTTATCAAACATTACTACTCAATCTTACGTCTCGGTCTTCCCTGCGAAGCATGTGCGTCCCGAAGGTGCTTCCCACTTCTCAGGAGACCCCCAAGTTTTCCGCTTCTTCGAGGATTTCGTTGTTTACAAAACAAAAAAAATTTGTCCGCATCGAGGCTGCTTTTGGAATTATTTTTATTTAGTTTTTTTTTTCTTCTTTATTTTCACTTATTTTTTCCTGCGTTAGCGACGATCTTTACGTGATTCTATAATTTTTCAATGAAATCGTAGCTATCATCGTTGATGGTAGGCGGCTCGTGAGCGTTGTCGCCCGAGGAGGCGGCTCGCACTTGGCGTTTCTTTCGTCGGGTGCGAGCGATTTCACGATTTTCTTCAACATTTACGTGTTATTGGAGTTTTTATTTTCTCACGGCTTGTTGCTTCGACGCGATATCTTTCGGCTGATCTCGCGGAGTCGACGAAACGGAGAAAAGCTTTCCGCTATCGGAACATCGGAAAACCTCGATGAAAATAAAAATCTTGATTTTTGCGTAGGTTCGAGGGCGAAGAAATTAAATTCGTTCAGTCTTTTCCGGAACTAAACGGCAACGCCGCTTGCCTCCAAAAAATTGTATCTCACGACGAAGTCTTGATTCTCTCAACGGTTTGTTGTGCGAATTCTTCCCTCATTCTATTTATCTTTCTCTTACCGGAAGAACGTTTTCTCTTCGCCGAGAAATCGAAGAAAATTTCTTTCTCGCACTGCGCCGCGAAGCGTGTTTTCATTTATTTAAAAAAAAATGATTTTCCGTATCGACACTCGCAGCAAAGCCTCGTTTCACCGAGCACCGGCGTGCACCATTCACAGATCCCGAAAACACCACCCAGCACACACGAAAGAGTCAACACCTATCGCGCCCCAACAACGCGGCACTCACACACACGCGCCAACAAAATATCACGACGTGACTCCTCTCATTTATTTCAAAAAAATTACAAAACCATCCCTCATTCTCCCCCTTTCCCTCAGTCTATTTTCTTCTCACCAAAAAATAAAAGTCCGAATGAAAAAAAAAAAAAAAAGTGAAAAGTGAACACAAAAGCCCCCACTGCCTTTAACGACCGTGCCCACTTATCTAACAGCCCGATTTTCTGTATTAAAAAAATATCAAAAAATCCGCACGTTTTTTTTTTCGTAACTATAACGATTCCTCGCTCCCTCTTCCTTCTTTCCGCAACTTTAACTTTTCGTCTAAAAAAAAATGATCTTATTTTCGATCTTCCGCGGTTTTTTTTTAAAAAAGAATCTTCGGTTATCCCTCGTTAATGAGCCGCGGTTGCACTTTCTCCGGCGTTGTCGTAGGGCAGCCGCGAGCGTGCGAACGAAACTCGGTTTTCGCGTTGGTCGACGCTGTGCGCTACGACGAGGGTGGCTCTCGCTCTCTCCTCGCGACGTCGTCGTCGGCGGCGGCAGCGGCGGCTCTCTTCGTGGATGGCACAGTGTGGAACTCGGCTATACCTGACCTAGCCCACCACGAGTCCGCTCGAGCCGTCGCTCTCCTCCCTTCGGATGCGTTGGTATTGCGCCGGTGGCGCATGTACGCCACCGGCGGAGCATCCCCGTTGTGGGTGGCAGCCGACGGAGGGGGCGAAGGTGGGAGAGCCGGAGAGAGCGAGAGTGGGTGGCCCGCTCGGTGGTGCATTTCTCCGCGCTGCGCTTTCGATCGACCCGCTCACGGGGAGCGAACCACCCTTCCGTCCTCCGCACCCCTTCGCCGTCTCCGTCGCTCCGTCCAACCCTCTCGCCTGCGCCCCCACGGGCGCTTCTCGCTCGCTCCCCCACGTACGAGCCACGAGCGTTGCAACTCACTGCACCCCGCTTCCACTACACACCCCTTCCGCTAGCCGACATTTTCGGTTTTTCGCGCATTATCATCATCCACTGTGCCGCTTTTCTCGGCCACTTTGCATTTTTTTTTTTTTTTTCTCTTTTTTTCTTTCGATTCGCGTCAGTCATTTGCTTCGGCTCTTTTTTTCTTTTATTTAGTTTGCTGAAACTTTTTTTTTTTTTTGGTACAGTAGAACTCCGTTTATCCGAGGTGATGTGGGGAGAGCGTACGTCGCGCAGTAAAAAAAGTTTGTAGTTTTTGCAAGAACTTATTGGGCGCAAATGTGCGCTATTTTTTATTTGTTGATTTTATGAGTTTAATAACAAAGGTAGAAAGTAAAATTGTCAATGAGATTGGAAATGAAAAGAGAGGTGTTCGTATCTTCAAATAAGTGAGAAACGAGTTTATCGCTTCTTTAACAAAAAATGTTTTTACGAAATTTCGCGTTTTGATTTTACGGAATTATTTTTTACTGTGCGGATAAGCGGAAACTCGGAAACACGGATAACGCACTCAATTCAAACTTGTACTACTATTGTATAGTTAAAAAATAACCCACTACTACATGCAAACATTAACGTTGTTAGTTAAGTTACGACTTTTTTTTTATTTTCGAGACATTCTAGCATTGAATCTAGAATCGGAACTGATGTATTTGCAGCTCGCAATATCATTATATCGCGAGCTGTAAAGACACAGCAAACTTGTACAAATTTAAGCGTGCACGCAGATAAAAAAATTATTTGACGGCCACCCTTTATTTCATTTAAGTAACTATTTATTTAATTTAAATAAATATTTATTTCAATGAAATAAATATTTATCTCAATGAAATAAATATTTATTTCAATGAAATAAATATTTATCTCAATGAAATAAATATTTATTTCAATGAAATAAATATTTTACCTAAACCAAATAAAAGGTGACTGTCAAATAAATACATTTTTCTCGTTTCTCGATGTGCGTGCAACAATTTAGCAGTTGCAGACTACTCTGCGCGCGGGTATGCTGCTTTATCCGTTTTATCCGAGCTTTCCGTATTATCCGAGCCTACACCTCGGTGAACGCGTAGGGAATGAGTTGGGTGCTTCGGAGGCTCGGATAAGCGCCGTCCTACTGTATTTTTTTAAATGAGTTTTCTTTGAGAGAGAGTCTTGCGACCAGGGCCGAGGATTTCGGGTCGGTGTTGCTGCAACTTTATGCTGCTCCGTCCACACGAACAGTATAGTTGATATATTTTTTTTACTTTATCGCTGTTTTAGTATGTACCGCGCGACTCGCAGTCTCGACGCTCTCACCCTTTTTGCGTTTTCTTTCATCTTTATCTCCCTCTCTCTTCGCCACCCCCTTACGCCCTGTGTTTTAGCGACGGGCGAGATGCTCGCGTTGCGCTCGCTCCCGCAGCGGTGCAACCCTTGCCATATCTATATAGAGAGGCAAACGTTACTCTTTCGCTTCTATACCTTTTTTTTCTTTTTTTTTTTATACTTCTTCCTGTGTTACGACAGCACCGCGACGGTGTTGGTAACGACGTGCATGCGACCACCCCTTTTCGCTGCACAACCGACGACGACGACGAGGCTGAGGAACGACCGGCGAGTGCATGCGCCGATACCATCTCGCTCGGTTCGAACGGGAAACAATAATCTCTCGTTGAGATAATGCACTTTCCATGCATAAAATATACTTTTCACCGGAGTTCCTTTTATTTATAACGCGAATCCTTCGTCTCGTTCATTGATGTAGCCGGAACGATCAATGCTGGTATTTCAAGTTTACGCGAAGTATTGATTTATTCGGCTTTTTTTTTTTATTTCGTACTTTCGTCCGACGAGTTCGAAATATCTCGGCGAGTTATGTATATAGCTTTTTTTCCTCGCGTCGATTGCTGGGGAAGCTTGTTAATGTTTTAAAACTTTTTCTTCGATATTGAAAATCTCGAGGAACTGATAATTATCGTTCCGTTATTTTTAACTGTGGAGAGACGCGCGAGCGTCTCGAGGCCAAGTGGTTAAAAATGTATTTCTTTTTTTTCTTTTAAGAGCCTACTGTGTGAGTCTCTTGCACGGGAAGAATCGAATTTTGCAAGGCCTTTTTTTGGAGCTTGACGTCACGGCGCTTTAATCAATTAATTAATTAATTGGTAATGAATTTGACGAATTTAATCACGGTGTTTTTAAATATTTTGTAAACATATAAAATGTTTCGCGCATAAGAGAGCTTTTAATTTAATTGGCCTTTTTTAGACCACGAATTCAACGCGCTTTAATCAATTAATTAATCACCTAATAATAAATCTCACAAATTTAAACACGGTGTCTTTAAATATTTTAAAAAAAAACATATAAAATGTTGCACCGATAAGAGAGCTTTTAATTTAATTCACCGTTTCTTTTTTTTATTACATTTCGTTAAAACGATCGAAATAAAGAAAACTCAATTTTGATCGTTTTATTTTTATTTTTTAATTTTATTTTTTGATACAAAGACTTTAAATTACGATCAGTCGATTATGAGGTGTCTCGAACACTCAGATGAGAGAAATGCCTCCGAATCCGATGGGCTTGTAACTCCTGATCGGCTAATGAGAAACGACATTTCGTTAAAACGATCGAAATAAACAAAACTCAATTTTGATCGTTTTATTTAAATGTTTTAATTTTAATTTTTGATCCAAAGACCTTAAATTACGATCGGTAAATTATGAAGTGTCTCGAACACTCAGACGAGAGAAATGTCTCCGAATCCGATGGGCTTGTTCCTCCTGACCGGCTAATGAGAAACGACATTTCGTTAAAACGATCGAAATAAACAAAAATCAATTTTGATCGTTTTATTTAAATGTTTTAATTTTAATTTTTGATCCAAAGACCTTAAATTACGATCGGTAAATTATGAAGTGTCTCGAACACTCAGACGAGAGAAATGTCTCCGAATCCGATGGGCTTGTTCCTCCTGACCGGCTAATGAGAAACGTAGCGGTTTCGGCGCACGAGGCTCGCAAAAGGTCATCGAACCTTCGCGCCCGGCCGCCCGGCGAAGACGACGATTCAGACCGGCGGTCTCGTGTCTCGCAGTGGTCGCGTGTCTCTGCCGCACACGCCCGATCTTCGGTCCGTCTCACACTGTTGCCGTAGACCTTACAGGCGAACTACCGGTCTTACTTCATCGCGCCGAATTTCAACATACGCCTCGTTCATCGAAAGACACATTTCGTAGCGCACGTACCGATCGAGCGACGGAGGAAGAAAAAAAAAAATTGAAGTGCTTAAATTGAAGTTCATTGAAAATTGAATACCGTGAACGAAATCCGTATATGGAAGACTCGATTAAGACTCGACTTTTTTTATTTCGGAACTTTAATTGAATAATTTCGGCGTCAATTTATTTCGAGATGTAAAACGGTCGAGATATTCGATCCCGAGGTCTCAAAAATTTACCAGCCTTCCATGTTAACTCCGGACGATTTCTTATTTTATTGCACTCAATTATGACCCGTCGATTCACCCTGAGAATAGAATTTTCGGTGCCGGCTGCAGAGCGGAGATGTAAAATTCATTGTACGAAAAAAAAACCACTAGCGAATGGTCTATGGATGAAAATACGCTGTCGATGAACCGGGAGCCATTTTTGTCGGCATTCAATAAAAATATTCGAGCCCGAATGAAAATAGGAGGGCGCTAAAGATTAATCGCCGTGATTGATAACGTTGAAAGTCGCGTCCCGTTTTCGATGGCTCGAATTCCTCGCGAAGTGTGAATCACTGCCGCGTAACCGGAAGTGCCCGAGTGAGTTCGGTTGTAATCGATGGGTCGTGGATGGAATTTCACTTTTCGAATGATGGAAACAAGTTATCTATGGGTTTATTCGCTGTGCGTGAAGCATTGCGCATTGCGTGAAGCGCAACGTTTCCGAGCGCTTCGAATATTCGACCCAGAGGTCCCAACATTTATCAGCATTCCATATAAAGTTCGAGCGATTTCTTATTTTAATTGCACTCAATTATGTCCCGTCGATTCACGCTGAGAATAGAATTTTCCACCCTAGCTATAAAGCGGAGATGTAAAATTCATTACACGAAAAAAACCACGAATGGCCCACGGATAAAAATACGCCGTCGATGAATCGGAAGCCCTTCATTTCGCGGGAATTAAATAAAAAATATTGGAGTCCGAATGAAAATAGTAAAGCGCTAAAGATTAATCTGAATTTTGCTTCCTCATGGAGGAAAATTCTTTTTGGGTATTCGGGTACGGCGACCAATTCCGCAATGTTGGGACAACACTTCTATTTTAACATTTCGGTTCTACGAGTGGACCCTCTTCTGAATTTTATTTCGGTTGAACAATTTTCATCTTATTCCTGTTAGTGATGGAAACCTCTGTGATGAGAAGTAATTTCTAGGGTACGCAGAAAAAAAAGTTTGTACTTTTTACAACTTATTGTCCACAAACGTCCACAATTTTTTATTTGTTAATTTTCCAGTTTTACAAACAAAAGTACAAACTAAAATTGTCAATGATACGGGAAATAAAGGGACAGGTTCGTGTATTCAAATAAATGACAAACGAGTTTAAATTAATTGAGTAAAATCGGAATTCCGATTTTTCACCATTATTTTTTTACTGTGTTATTTTTTAGTCTCTCACATGAGTGCTTCCCTTTGTCGATAGTCTATCGAAATTTCGATAACAGATGAACATTATTTCATGAACCATTTGCTCAATTTGTGTAGCCAAACACCCAAAAAAAAAAAAAAAAAATCAGTTTCATCAAAACCGGCCGCTCATCTCCAAGAACTCGGCAAAAGATTAATCGCTGTGTCTGCTACCGTTAAAAGTCACGTCCCGTTTTCGATGGCTCGAATTCCTCGCGAACGACGAATCGCCGCCTCTCAACCGGAAGTGCCCGTGCGAGTTCGGTCGTAACCGATGGGGTCGCGGATGGAATTTCACTTTTCGAATAATGGAAACGACTTATCGTTCGGTTTATTCGCTTCGCGTCGTGATTGAACCTCCGCGTGGTAAAACAGGCACACGAGCGAAGCGCACCGGTAGCGCGAGAGCCCCCCGGTTAGCACACGCCTAGAGAAGAATTTCCGCGTGAATCGGCGACGACTACTAACCCAGATACGTCCTCGGGTCGTCGATCTTTTCTCCTGCCGACGATGATACGAACGACTCCTCTCTGTACCAGATAAATTTTCTACACTATTTTCCAAGCGCCGCGCATTAATTCGCCTCACCGTTAGCAACAAAAGTCCTCGCCCCCGGTAACAAAAGTTCGCCGACATCGAAAATAAGAAATCGAGCCGACGATGGAAATATTAAAACATTTCCATCGTCGGCTCGATTTTCTTATTTTATAATATCGTAATAGTACGCCGGATAACAACGAGCTCGATAGACAGAGCCGAGTATTCATAACTGCGACAAAGTATTAATACGCTATCAATTATGTAGGAAGTGAGTCTTCGTATAGCGAAGACAATGGAGAAGTGGGTACATCGTTTCTTCTACATCCAACCCCCCCCCCCCCCTCCTCCGGGTCAGCTCCCCCACGAAGAGCTCCATCCAGCTTGTCTCCATCGGGCTACGAGAGTTCATTCAACTTCTTCTCGTCCGCGTTCTCATATACAACAAATACGGAACGCCAATGGAAGCGAGTAGTATTTTCGCGTCTCTAGCCTCGTACTCGCGACCTCGTGCGTTGTTCTCTTGGATTTTTTGACGCGGCGACCGCTGCCGGTGGGTAAATGTAAACCGGAAAAGCGACGGGCAAGTGAATTAGCGAAGCGAGCTGCCGATTGCTGGCGCTTCGTTCACCAGCCGTTTCTACTGTTTCGCTCCTCGCGTGACGCCAACTTTCGGATCGTTCGCCTTTGGCCATCGGCGGCGGCTGCGGAAAGAAGGGGAGGGAGGAGGTGAGGAGGAAGAAAACGAAGATGGGGACCATGAAAGGGAAGAATAAGGAGGACGAAGAAAAGGAAGAACGAGCGATTGATGGCGTTTCCTTCATCGTCCTTTCCACTGTTTCGCTCCTCGCGTTTATCCAACTTTCGGATCGTTCTCTCTCTTTCGGCCATCAGCAGCTGCAGAAAGACGAAGAGGAAGGAGACGAGGACGAAGAAAAGGAAGAAGAAAAGGAAGAACAAGCGATTGCTGGCGTTTCCTTCATCGTCTTTTCCACTGTTTCGCTCCTCGCGTTTCTCCAACTTTCGGATCGTTCTCTCTCTTTCGGCCATCAGCAGCTGCAGAAAGAAGAAGAGGAAGGAGACGAGGACGCGGAAAAGGAAGAAAGGCGATTGCTGGCGCTTCCTTCATCGTCCTTTCCACTGTTTCGCTCCTCGCGTTTCTCCAACTTTCTCAGCGTTCTCTCTCTTTCGGCCATCAGCAGCTGCAGAAAGAAGAAGAGGAAGGAGACGAGGACGAGGAAAAGGAAGAAAGGCGATTGCTGGCGCTTCCTTCATCGTCCTTTCCACTGTTTCGCTCCTCGCGTTTCTCCATCTGCAGCTGCAGAAAGAAGAAGCGGAAGGAGATGGGGACGAAGAAGGGGTGAAAGGAGATTAGATAAAGAAGAGGTAGAAGAGGAGCACGAAGAAAACGAAGAAAAAGTAGAAAAGGAGGACGAAGATGAGGACGAGAAAAAGAGGACGAAGATATGGACGAGAAAAAGAGGACGAAGATATGGACGAGAAAAAGGAAGAACCGGAAGTGGAGGACGCCAAAGACGAGAACGAGGACGAAGATGTGGACGAGAAAAAGGAAGAACCGGAAGTGGAGGACGCCAAAGACGAGAACGAGGAAGAAGAAAAGGACGAGGCAAAAGGAAGAAACGGAAGTGAAGGAGGACGAAGACTTGAAGGAGGAAGAAGAAGAAAAGGACGAAGATGCGGACGAAGAGAAGGAAGAGAAGGACGAATAGGAGGCGAGAGAAAGATCAGCGGCAAGTGAGCAACACCCGAGAGTTCGTACTCTCGGGCCGCGGACTTGAAAGAAGGTCTCTGCCGGTCATTGTCCCACTTGAGAGTGTTCGCTCGCAAGCCCCACCGGTGCGCGGATTGCTGCTGCTGGACTTGGACTTGGACTTGGACCGTCCCCGGGGCCGTCTTGCCGTCTTGCACCATAGTATATACATGCGCAACCGTAGGAATGACCATGGCGAGAAAGAGGAGGAACGCCATGTCGGCTCTTGGGGGCCCCGCGAGAGTGAGTAAGGAGGTTTCCGATACCCCCTTTCTCCCCCCCCCCCTCTTCCCTCTCCGCCCCTCCATAGGAGACGGAGACACCGTTGCAGGGCCCCTTGCGTTCTCCTGTACTATTATATACAACGGGGCAGGCATCACGCGTTCTCGCATGCGACGAGGACGAAATGAAACGAAACCGCGCCGAACGAGCGAGCGTCACTCGGCTAACTGTAATCCAACTGTATGTGTACCCGATGAAGACACGTATATGGGAGTAGCAATGCTGCACACCCACGGTCACGAGGCGAAAGAGAGTATATATATATATATGTATATATATATATATGTACATTTCTTACAAACATACACACGGAGAGAGGTCTTCCGTACGTGTAGAACGAAGACGGTGGAAGTATCGCATGGACAACTAAAGCATACCTTACGATTTACCGTACCAACGACTTAACGTTACTTCGCGTTTGGTAAATAGAAGAAATAATTGTGAAATAGAACGCGAATGGGCTCGCGATGCGCGCTATGATAGGGGGGATTTCATTAAGTTCAAACGAACCCTCGGGCTTCCACGCATTCTTTTTTATTTGCTGCAGTTTCGTTTCTTTAGCGGTATCATTTGTTTTCATCTTGAATTTTTTTTTGTTACGATTATATTTACTGCTATGTATATGCATTATATACATTGTATTATTTTTGTTATTATTATTTACCGAAATTAAGTTTACACTTATTGATCTGCTTCTCTATAATGTGATGTCATGTAAAAATGTATCTATCAATTTTTGTCACTTTTATTGGTAGGATTATATGCTTTTTTAAAACCATTTTGCCGAGTATATATTTTTTTTTAATGATTTTTAATGATCAAAGTATCGGCGCGAACCGCGCTGGTGCGAATTCCGTGGCTCACGAACATATGCTAATATGGAATAGAATGGAAGTATCGCATAGAAAAGCATACCTTACGATTTACTGTACGAACGACTTAACGTTACTTCGCATTTAGTGAATAGAAGAAATAATTGTGAAATAGAACGCAAATGGGCTGGCGATGAGCGCTATGATAAATGGGATTTCATTAAGTTCAAACGAACCCTCGGGCGCCACGCATTTTTTTAATTTGCTGCAGCTCGTTTCATTTCTTTACCGATATATTTGTTTTTACTTTTATTTAGTTGGATTTTACGTACTAAAATGCATGTATATACATTGTATTATTATTATTGTTTGCAGAAATTAAGTTTGCACTTATTGATCTGCTTCTCTATAATGTGATATCACCTAAATATATATTTATCAATTTTGGTTACTTTTATTTGTAGAATTATATGCTTCTTTTTTACTATTTTGCCGAGTATATTTTTTAAAATGATTTTTAATTATCAAAGCATGTATATACATTGTATTATTATTAATATTATTACTGTTTGCAGAAATTAAGTTTACATTTATCGATCTCCTTCTCTATAATATGATATTACCTAAATATGTATTTATCAATTTTGGTTACTTTTATTTGTAGAAATATATGCTTCTTTTTTACTATTTTGCCGAGTATATTTTTTTTAATGGTTTTGATTTTTAATTATCAAAGTATCGGCGCGAACCGCGGTGGGGCGAATTCCGTGTCTCACGAACATATGCTAAAATGGAATAGAAGGGCAGGGCTCATCGCACGTCGTCGACCTCCGGTGTCTCGTCGGATGTACATAGTGTATAGATCGTGTTGCCAGTGACACGGGGCAACAGCACGTAACGCACCGTTATTCCGAGCGACCCGTTCCCGCGAGAGAGAGAGTGGGAGGAAATGTATAGAGCGCGTAGAGTGCTTCGCCCGGCCAAAAGTAAAACCGAATTCATTTTCGGTCTCGTAAGACCGAAGCCGGGCGCGCCCAGGCACCACCCGGTCCGCCAACCACCACCGCGCTCCGCGCCCACTCCAACACACCGAAATTTAACTCGATCATCTCGATCCATCCTCGAGTATTTTTTTTTCGTTCTCACAACTGAGTCGCGCAACACTCGAGATTCTTATCACGCGTTACATAATTTGTACACTTCAAGCACTTTTTTTTATTAATGAACGGCATTGGAAGCTTTTTTACACAAACTGTTTCTGAAATTTCAAACACATGTGCGTTGGAATTTTAGAATCCATTTTTTAATTTTTATGAAAATGATTGTAAATTTAAGACAAAATATTTTTTATTTGAATATCTGGTATTTTTATTTTCCAAAAAAGTACATTCATGTTTAATTGATGTAAGTAATGCAGACAAGTTCCAAGTTCCGGTACATTAAATTTACAATTTATTATTACAGTGTACATGTAAATACGATCTTCATTTTTTTTTCTCCTGGCACATCCGCACATGATCTTCACAGTATCCTCGACACAAACACTCTGACGAGATCGAATTTGCGGTCGTTGCCCGATGTACTACGGCGACTTTAGCGTTTTGAACTCGGCTTGTTTTTTTGTGCTTCGATTACACTATGACAAATAATTACCGGATTCGCAAAAAAGAAAACGGTAAAATAATAAATACAAATTAAAAAAAATGATTGATTCAAAATTTGTTCGACTTTTCTTTAAATTATTACTTGCCAGCATAAACTCGCGGATCAGAATTGAAGAATTATGACTGTTCAATTTACACAGAAATTCCATTGAAATTTTACTCGAGCGTCTCGCTCGACCCTCGACTAATTTTTCATTCTCACAATTGACTCGCACAGCAGTCGAGATTCTTATCACGCGGTACCTGATTTGTACATGTAAATACGATTTTTTTTTCTCGGCGTGATTCGAGACTGGACCGTCATCCGGGATGATGGCACGCGATACGATCTTCACCATATCTTCGACCCGAACAACTTCGACACTCCGACCAGATCAAATTCGTAGCCGTTGCCCGATCTACCACGGCTACTTCGGTATTTTGTACTATAAAAAATTACTTCTAAATATTTGACCAATCAATCGATTACACTTGGACAAATAAATTCCTGATTCGCAATGAAGAAAAACTTGCAATAATAATTAAAGGAATTGCAAAAAATTTCTACGAGAATTTTTTTAACTCTCCTTGAAATTGTTACTGGTCAGACAGTAAAATAGATCCAACGTTTCTTGTCCACAAACGACCACAATTTTTTTCTTGTTAATTTTACAACAAAAATTCGACGAATATTTTACGTAAAATTGACAATAAAATAATTATGGACGTTTGTGGACAAAAAAGGGTTTGTTAAATGTACAAATATTTTTTTACTGTGCAGTACAAACTATAATAGTTTGTACTGGCAAGTAACAATAGCTTCACAATATCTTCAACAAGAACACATTGCGTGCTCAAGAAATTGATTTCAGAATACTTCGAGCAATCAGTCGATTACACTTCGCCAAAAAAAGTCCCGATTCGCAAGAAAGAAAAACGTGAAATGAGAAATGGAAATTGAAAAAATCTTTTAACACGAAATTTTTTCAACTTTTCTTCCAACGATTGCTTGCCAGCATAAACCGGCGTATCAGAATTGACGAATAATAGCTGTTCAAACAATGTCCACCGAAACCCTACCGAGCCGTTTTTTCTCTCTCGATCCTCGACCGCTTAACTCTCAGTCTCCCCAAAAAGAATAGGCGCTTGACCGACAGTTTCCCAACCGCCGGCCGCACGACCCGAGTCCTTGAAACATTCCAAGTGGCTCGTCCTCGAGGAAGTTCGTCGCTCCGATCTCACACGCAGCGAGAGTGACGAAAAAAAAAAACAGAAGAATAAAAAAAATTTGGCAATGGAGATTCCGGCCCGGCAACGGGCGCGCCGATTGCGCAATCCCCGTCGTCGCCGAGCGGAGGTCGAGCGATAAATCGAGATTTGCGAAAGGGCAAAAAAATCGTCGCGGGGGCCAAAGACCATCGGCATCGACGCGAGGCCTCGAAGAATAAAAGTCCAGTCGCGATCGATGTGGACTTCGCGGGCCGCTCCGTCCGACGCTTCTATCCGTATCTCGACGTGCGTGTGTGTGCGTGTGTGTCCGACTACCACACATCGGTCGCAGAATCTCGGCGACCCGCGCTTAACGCGAGGAGAAATATATACAGCCAGGACCTCGAAACCGAAGAGGGCTCGGGTTCATCGAACTCTCGCCGCTCGCTCGTATGTATAGCGCTATAGAGCCAAGTCGGGATCTCCTGTAACAGGAGGAGAAACGAAGGAGGAGGAAGTATAGTACTGCTATAAGTATTATATCTCTGTGTCTCGCTCCGCACGCTGTGTTGTATCTCTTCGACACGGTTGTAACGTCTCTGATGTAGCCCGTTCGTAGAGCCGGCCAGGAAGACTCGTGCCTAGATTCGACGGCGAGCTCGGTCGAGAGCTCGAAGTGAAGGGGACGGCCCTGAATCTATGTGTGTCTTGTTCCTTTTTGATTTTTTTAAAATTTTTTTCATGTTTTTTTAAATCTTTTTTTTTAGTTATATTGTTTTTTTTAAAAATAATCCTTGGCTTATTTTGGCGTGATATCGTAGTCATCGATGCGAATGAAAAACCTCATGGCCATGGCCAAGATCAATGGACTTTGGGCGAGCGGGCGAGGGAGCGATCGGGAGAGACCGGGGGGGGCCCGCATCGTCAAAGCCAAATTCTCTTTCTGGCAAGCGATACCGGAGCGACAGGATCGCGGACGCGAGAAAAGATAGAGGCCGTTGAACCTTCCCCGTCAACGATCATAATTGCAGAGTCATCGTTCGCGCTCCGAGCGTCCTCTCTTTTTCATCTTGTTCGCTCGAGTCGGCGGACGCGAGACGCGGGGAGGGAATCGCGCGAAACTGTTAATCGCGTCGGCTGTGCGCGAATAACGTCGGGTGACGAATTTTTTTGTTTGCCAGACACATTCACAAAGTTTTCTTTGTTATGGGTTTCAATTTGTTTTTTTTTGTTTTTTTTTTTTTGTAACAAAAATGTTCATTTTTGGACCTATGAACAGAATTAGCCCCGTGTCCTCTTACTTTTTATTTGCCAGTCGCATTCGCAAAGTATTCTTTTCTACGGGTTTTAATTTTTTATTTTTTTCAATAACAACATGTTAAATTTTGGATCTATGGACAGAACGCATTGAGAAAGCCTTCTTTTTTAAGGTTACATTTGTTTTTTTATAAAAAAATTTTTTTTTAAATATAAATTTTGGACCTATGAACAGGAAGCGTGTCCTGCTATTTTTTATTTCCCAGTCGCATTCGCAAAGTATTCTTTGTTATGGGTCTCAATTTTCATTAATTTATTCCTAACAAAATGTTCATTTTGGGACCAATGAACAGAATTACAGTCCCTTGTCCCGGTGAAGTTTGTAACAGGCTATACCGACTAAAAACTAAAACGAGACTTCGGCGCGCCCGCCGCTATGTCTGCCCGTGCGCGTACTCGAACTACTGCCCATTGTGATTCGCCCGTCGAGCTTGAGGCTAGCTACGCACCGGCGCGGCCTCGGGTCTGTGCCCACAACTTGCAAAAGTACAAGTGGAAACGTTCGTACGAGCGGTGCGACGGAGAGCCGCGCGTGCCCGGCGAGCCCGCAGGCGCCTTCGGGGCACTCGCGCCCGAGCCCGTAAGTAGTCTCAGTCAACGGCGCATCGTACGTGCCGCCGGTTTCAATGGGCAGAGAGAAACAGACGGCGTTCGCGGCCGCGGCGTGGACGCGCACACCGTTCCAGTAGTGGAACGTCGCGTATCGCCAGACGGACCGATGCCGGCCACGGATCGGGTGTGTTTCGCGAATGAGCAAGAAAAAGAAAACGAAAAAAAAAAAGTAAGAAAGAAGAGAAAGACAGGGAACGGAGAGCGAAGCGGCGAAACGCGGTCGAACGTTCGCGCGCATAGAGCCCCGCTACGTCGTTTTCGCTAGTGTGTGGCCGCGCGTCGAGCGCGGCACTCGCGCGCTCCCAGGCGGCAGGTCTTTGAACCCGCGGCACTGTTGCGATGCATAACCTATTTTGTAATAGCACACTTTGTTTAACCGGCACGCGGCATCCTTGCCGAAGAGGCTTGAACTCGGCGCACGGGGCCGCGCTCGCAAGGACCCAGATACCGAGCCGTTCGCTTGTATTCCCGAAGTCCCCGACGAGGTGAACGACGGCGCGTGCAGAACGACAGCCGTGCAACGCTCTCGGCGACAGGAAACAACGAAGGCTCGTCGCGAACTTCGATGGATTTGGTGAGAGAACGAAAAAAAAAATGTGACACGAGCGAAGTGGAACGAATAGAAACTACGGGCTTGGGCCTGAAATAGACTGTGGATGCAGCGAAATCATATTGACACTTCTACTTAGAGAGTTCGAAAAAATAGAAGATGTTATAATCATTATTTCATTGCTGTAGGCAAAATGGACGATTCAATGGGATAAAAAAGAGGTAGGAATCCACCTTATACCCAGAGCGGTGCATGAAGAATTTACAGAATATATATCGTTGCCGATTTCTTTCACGAAGTCTGACGAACTAACGTAACTGCATAGGATTGAGAAGAGTGTACTTTCTAACCTAGATGGAAGAGTCGCCTCTCTCTCTGGCTCGGCCGTCCGAGCCTCGGGCGAGTTTCCTTTCCTACTTCCTCCCTCTCCTCCATCGTGCCGCAAATACCCGTCTAAGAGTTTTCGCGACGAAAATATAACACGAAAGAAAACGCTTTTTGATACTGAAACGGTATTAAAAAAAAAGAATCAAAACAAAACAAACGAGAAAAATGTTCGCGTGGCCAAAATTCGCGTGAGGTAAGCGTGAGGCATAGACTGTACACTAACGTTGCGAAAGAGATTGAATAATCCGACAGCGAGCTTGTCGCTTCCGCATTCGAGCAGAGCTCGGACTTCAATGTCAATGCCAGCCAGCGCGCACAGTCGCCCTTTCACCTTATATAACGAATAAGTGTTCTCCGCTCGGGCTCCTCTACATGTAACTATCGCTGTACTATACTCGCCTCTTCTTATTATCTCAATGAGCATCGCAAATACTGCACAGCCGCTTTGCGCGTCAAGATATTTCGACGCTGTGGCCTCGTGTCCGCGGGAAATAATATGCTAATGCGATCGAGGAATGTCTCTCGCGTATAATCGACGGAACGGCGCGCAATAATGGTTTTTTTTTTTTTCGTGGCCCACCAACCGGGTGACAAGAGTCGCCGACTTTGTCGTATGCTAATTCGTCACTCCCACGGATTATCATCATCGCTCGTACGCTAGTCCCGAATTTCAAGCGAGAGTGTCACCTGTTCGTGAGAAATCAATACCGCGGCGTTACCCGACCGAATCTGAATTCCATTAAACCTTTGATGTTCTTTTTTTTTAATTTCTCAAATTTTCATGCGATGTGACATCGTCACGTATCTATGAACGGGTCTACAAATAATCGTTTAAAGAAGCCGCAGCAACGAAAGTAAATGTTTGCACCGACCTTCGAGAGGGCGTGCAATACCGCGGTCGGTAATAAAAACTGTAATAAACTTTTCTCAGGGATTCTGGCATGTACCGTCAAAAAGCTTCCGATGAGAATTTCCTTTCGACCGTAAATGCGAGAGCCCGTGAGAAAAGTTGATTAGAGTTTTTGACACCGACTGAGTCCGGAGGTCTTTCATATAGTCTTAAGGTGATGTGAAAATTGTCTTTCCCTGGGATAATCGGCAGAGGCGAGGAAAGAAAATTTTATTTTTCCTCTGCGGTCTGCGGTCTGAAAACGGCATTCAGTATAGTTTTTGTTGCCAACTGGGCGCGGGGCAGGTGGGTAGGGTTTACCACGTCACCCTAAGGTGAAGTGCAACTTCTCCGTCGGTAACAAAAACTGCAATCCAAAATTCTCTAAGACGGTTAATTTTTAGGGAAAAAATATGAGAACGGTGCGCAGTAATTCTGCAATTCACTGTTCTCATAATTTTCCCAAGAAATAAACAGCTTGGAAGATTTTAGGTTGCAAAATTGCAGTTATCTCTCTCACACTCATAGCGTTTACACGTCACCTTAAGGTGAAGTGAAAGTCACGTGACGGAGCCACGAGTGTGAGATGGCGAAATTGGTCTCACGGTGAAGCGAGAGATAGACCGACAGAGAACGTATTTACTTCACCTTAAGGCGAGGTGAAACAGACTCAGTCGGTAACAAGAACTATAATGAATCAAACAGTAACTGAATCTCTCTTGCACTCGTATGTCACGTGGTACATGTTTCACCTTGCCTTAAGGTACATCGTTCCGATACATTGAAATTAATTTTTATTATACAGAACGAACAAAACGATAATAAATCGAGTTAATTTTTTTTAATTGTTCGCAGTTAATCGATGACGAGGAAAAAAGAAAATTGGCGTTTGGCAATACTCAGCCGATGTTCTTAGCCGTTACTTGGGGACGGCGCTGTGGAAGACGGCAAAAGCCATCGGTAGGAGCGGACAAGGCTGCGGAAGACGCAAGAGACAAGAGGAGGATGGAGCGATCGAAGCGGAGGGAGGGGAATCTCACGGCTGACGGTTGGCCGTGACTTTACTCAACTCAGGCGGCACTCCGGCACGGCGCAACGCGTCAATGTAGAACGGTCGTTGACTTCGCGGTCGGCAGAGAGAGGTACGTATACTCGCCGCCGCTTCGCCACCAACACCGAGCCACTCTCCTCTCTCCATTCCGGTGCGCTACACCGACACACACCGTGCGGACCGAGAGGAAGGTGCCCGGCGACGACTGCGCGCGCTCGCCATTCTCGATGCGAATTTGTGCGACACGCCGTAGATCGACCTACGACTCGCGCGCGTAATACTTTACACGGTATCGCTCCTCGACGTGTTGCACGTCACACGTACACCTACTATGTACCGACTGAGCGCGAGATAAATAAATAAAAAACTTAAATCTTAAGGGACGGTTTCCTCAAAAATTCATGAGTCGTCGATTGAATCGTACGATTTTGTTATAATCTTCATCAATCATCATCATTATCATTATCATTATAATCATCACTGATATTATAATTGCAATGATCGCTCAATATAGTTGCAATAATCGTACAATATGATTGCAATAAAAGTACAATATAGTTGCTATAATCGTGTGATATAATTGTAATAATCGTAGAATGTAATTACAAGATAAGTACAATAACCCTATCGATGTGCAATCTCTTTGCCCCAGAAGAACCGTGGCAGCGCTTTCAAGCATTGGAAATTTACCTGACTGATCTGCAATGTTCAAAGTTTCGCGACGATAATCGAGGATCAATGAATTTTTTTTTTTAACACTGAGGAATGCGAAACTTTCGGCATCTCGTCACTGACCGACGCGATATTGCCACCTGGTAGATGAACCTATCGGGGTTATTGTACCGCGTAATACTTTGCGCGGCTATGGACACTTCTGCAACTAGCACGGGAGACTCGTAGAACCGGAAGTAAAATTTTTGCTTTGCTATTGAAACTTTTTCGTGCAAAACGACGGTTGCATTATTATTATTTTTATTATTATTATTTGGATTAACATTAAATTCGCCATCGAAAGGTTTTAGCTGTACATGATGAACGCGTACGAGAGGGCAACGTTCTCCTTAGATCGGTGTGCACACGCGCATGCGCACACTGTAACGTTAAATCGTCGCAAATCTACGGTCATCATTGCGGTAGCGCGTAATACTTTACGGTCTGTCCTGGTATATCACGGAATCGCTCAACGTTGCGCCATTTTCGCACGGAAAATGGCGTTACGGTACTTTTGCGCATTCACCTTGTGTACGTGTGTCGGTCGCTGCTGTGGCGTTCGCTGACACACACGAGAATCTAGGCTAGAGCGCGACGTGGCCAGCGAGAGATACGAGTTCTTTTCTTTTTTTGCCGAACGGTATTCCAAGTTTTCCGGAAAAATGCTAAATTATCAACCCGACCTTGAGAGACCCCGCCGACCGAACGTAAAAAATTCAATCCAATCTAAACGTTTTTTTTATCGAAGTTCAATTTACAAAACATAAAATCATTTTTCTATTAATTTTTTTATTGCAAATATTTTTATCTTTCGGAAATTCACAAATAAAGATGAGTTTTCGATTTTATTTTTGTTTTTGAAAGACTTTAATTTTTTTTGGAAATGAAAAATAAGGATGAGTTTTTTTGATTATTTTTTGTTTTTGAAAACTAATATACAAAAGAAAATGACAAATAAAGATGATTTTTCGTCGCAGCGCGTATCACTGTGTCCTGCGTGTAGTGATATACATGCCGGGTTCTACAAGGAGAGGGCAAGATCCTTTCGATTGGTGTCTCTTCCGAAAAGTGCAATGACCGCTCCAATAAAACGGTCCCCCACCACAGCGGTTGGTTCGCGATCGCGAAGAGGTAGATCGACTCGTGGTCGAGAGGCCAGCCTCCACCCCCACCCCAAAATCATTACATATACAGAGAAGTTTTGCAGTGAGGTCTGTTCCCTCGGTCTTCTCTCCCCCCCTCCTACCGGCTCCCCCTCCGAGGTGTTCTCTGCTTCACCAACACCAACGACAAGCACCGACTGCGTGTGGATACCGTTATGTCACATTAGTAAGCACCTGCAGGCTTTATTTGATCGTTCTTTCTCTCCCTCGGCTCTTTCGATTCTCGAGAAACGTGAAAGATCTTTCCGCTTGCATGGAAAATAAAATTCGTTTTTATGAACAAAATGTTGTCATTGCAAATCGATGGACTTTGTGTATAGAGTATAATTTAAACAATTTTTGAAAATTCATCGTATATTCGATAAATCGCATATTCACAGAAACAGCAGGAAACAAAAAAAGCTTTCATGGTTTTTCGAACAGGGATAGTGCAGTGGGGCCAGCAAATGAACCCTCGTTCAGTTAACTCTTTGAACTACGGTGATACACACTGTAAAAAAAATTAGATTTGAACGGTATCGGAAGCTTTTTTACGTAAACTGTTTCTGAAATTTCAAACACATGTGCGTTGCAATATTATAGTTAAAAAAACAGTAAAATTTTTATTTTTGATGAACATTTATCTAAATTTCATATTTGGTATTTCTATTTTACAAAGAAGTGCATTGATGTTCAATTAATGTAAGTAATGCGAGCAAAGTTCGAGTTCAGGTAAATTAAACTTACAATTTATTCTTACAATGCAGCTCTTCGAATTCAGAAAAAAATGCATCAACAACCAACCGGCGTATTTGAAACTTCGCATTTAGGGGTATCTCGGCTCGCTCAATTCGAATCAGAATTAAAGATTCAGAAATTCAAAATGGTCAATACCAAATTTCAAATGAACATTTCAGGAAAAATGTACGATTCAAAGAGTCAAAGAGCACTCAGCTTTGAAGCTAGTCAATTTCAAACTCTTCGTTCATTCACTTCGTCCTCTGCTTCAGCGGTCAGTCACGGGTGACGTCGCTAAACACCGTCGACCTGCATTGGAACTAGTTCATTTGGAAATTGTAAACGATATCCACTTTGCGAAAAAAAAATATGTCCGACAACTGTTCGCCGATCACCGACCCGTATGTGGGTCACACCGTATTTTATTGTTTGTTTAAGCGACATTTGCGACATAAAGGGACGGTGTACAAAATTTCCACGGGGACAAATCGAAAACGAACGATTCCTCATCCACCTGGACACACTCGATCGGAAGTGGCGCGACAGCCGAAAAGAAGGAACTTTTCTATTTTTATTGTGTTTATTATTTGCATAATGATTTCCTTTAACACGCCCAAGCGGTTGCGTGACAGTCCTCAATACTTGTTACTCGCACAAGCCGTCCGTACTTACGAAACAAAAAATAAAAGATGACAAAAACGGTATAGGAATGCGGGCGCATTGAAGAAGTTTTTTTTTCTTCTTTTTTTTTCTGCATCATTGCAGATTGTCCGAGTATAAATGGGCAGAGTAATAGCGCCTCATATATATATATCCGACAGAAGGGATGCTGTCGTTTCTGCTGGCGTGCACAAATTCTTTCTTTTCAATATTACGTCCGGAGTACGAACAATGCGGACGCACCATTGGTCCACTTCCGCCGATGCAACGGCCCCGTCGCGATGCTCCCCGTACATACACCCATATCCCTTTCGGACCCTTTCATTTTCCGATCCTTTTCTCGTGTTCTCAGTTTTACAACCGCTCGGAGCGCGCGTGCCTCTCGCGATCCCCGCGTCGCTCCGCCAGAGAGACTGTTCCGGGTTCTCCTTCCCTTCTTCCGCGCCTCGTTGTCGTTGCCCTCCCTTTCTATACACTTTTGTCATTCGGTTTCACCGGTGTGTGCGTTCTTTTTCCCTTTTTTTGTCATCCTTCCTCTTCCGTCCTTACCTCGTGCTCTTTCACTACAGTTCTTCGGATTTCTTTTTACACGTAACGATCCCGTTGCGCGAATATATATACGCCGTAAGAATAAAGGAGAGTAAGATAGAAGAGGAGAAAAAAAAGGTGAGCGCCCTCTCGGGGTTCCGTTCGAGATTCTGCCGAATGGCTCCCGCAGGAACTTGCTCCTTCGGTCTCTCACCGTTCATTTTTTTTTCTTTTACCTCCCTCTCTTCCTTTTCTTTAACTCTGTTATTCACCTTCTCTCGCTTTTCTTCGCGTATCTCTCCTTCTCCCGAGTCCTCTCTCGCTTTCGGAGCAACGGTAAACCGTTATGTCATATTAGGAAATACGTGCGTTTAACGGTAGTATTCTCGACCGATGGTGTATGCGCGCTCGGGCCCGCGTTGCGCGCGCAGTTTCTTCGCTAGCGGCGGCGCACGGAAGCTTGCTGCTTCCATGGCTACTCGGCTAGAGCGAGCTCCGCTCGAGGATTAGACCCCTCGAAGTCTCTCTCGCTAGTTTCTGTCTGCCCCCCCCCTCCCCTGCCCGCACGCCCCCGTGTATCATTCGCGACGAGCGCATAGTGCGCGCAACACACCCGTCTCGATCTATCTACCTACCATAAACTTTTCTTTCTCCCTCGTCTCAGACCTCCCTGTCTCTGTTACACGCACATGCGGACGATAGCTTTGCCTCGTAACAGGTTTGTGAACCCGAGAATTCCGGCGAGCTCACCGACACACCGGCGAAGAGGCAGCGGGCAGCACGTGTGAGGCGAGGAGATACCTCGATAAGTTAGACCATAGCTTATCGTATATCGTCGTTGCATCAAGATCTTCATACGATTCTCGATATTTTCCCATGATTCTTTGATCCCGGCACCGAGGTACGTGCATAAACTTTGTCATTGAACTTTCATTTTTTGTAAATGTTGTTTATATCGCGAAAGATGTAACGTTGAAATTGAGAGGGTAACATTTATTCACGTTACTCAGTCGGGCGTTGCGCACTCTGACTTTTCTTTTCTTACCGTCGTGCGGATTCATTTGTTTCGACTTGTTTCCGATTCGTATGGAAATGTGTAAGTGAAACTGGCGCAGACATGACCTTTCGGCATTAGAGGACATACTTTAACTTTAATTAGAGGGGAATGTTACAAAATTTGTATTTTTAACTTGACTGCAACAACGCGCCCTTTTCATTTCTATTCGCGCCTGACGACTCGGCTGGACCGTGCGCGCTTTTAGGTTAGCTATGCCAATCTTACTGGCATTTTCTTGCCGGTAAGTCCGCCCATCTTACAACATGTGCTTTTTTAGGTAAAGTGCAATTTCTTGGTCGGTAACAAAAGCTGCAATCCAAAATTCTCTAAGACGGTTAATTTTTAGGGAAAAATACGAGAACGCTAAACTGTGCGCAGTATTTCTGCAGTTCACTATCTTCATAATCTTCCCAAGAAATAAACGGCTTGGGAGATTTTTGCGTTGCGAATTTGCAGCTATCTCTTTCGCACTCATAGCGGCTACACTTCACCTTAAGACGGGACTTTAGTTGAAAAATTACATAGTCCTTTACTTTCATCTTTTTTAATCAAATTGTTGCATCGAAGCTGAAAGACGATATTTCCTTATACGTGGTGAATTACCTCACTGTAAATCACATTCGATGCAACTTTATTATATTTTTCACGACGTCGCGTGAATAATTGCATGTTGCCGAGGGGTGGTGTAGGAATATTCTCGGGAAATAATAATTATGAGCGGTGGTATATTAGTGAACTTGTCTCGGCTCTGTAGCATTAGCCTCAGTAGTACGGTCGTAAAACACTCGTAGGATAATTACCCTCGGCGCTGTGACTCGGTACGAGAAGATAGGCGCGCAAGATAGGCAAATGCAACAAGTACGCGGTGCGTGCTTGTTCCTCTGCGGGCCGTATCGTTCCTCCTCGTCGGCTCAATTCACGCCGGTCCACCTCTATAGCTTCGCTATCGAAAGGAAGCGGCGACGGGGGAAATTCGCTCGGACTCGTTATCCACGTGCGAACGCACTTTTTCCATTTCGATGGCCCTGCCGACCTTTGCTCTATCCGTACCGTTAGAGGAATACCCGCAGCGAACCCGCGGAAGAAAGGCGGACTGTCGAGCGTCGAGTCACACTTAAGGCTCGACGAGGAATACTCATCGGTCGTTACCGCATCGACGAACACCCGTTTTAAAAACCCTTTAAGAATGCAATACACCGAGCGCGGTCTATGCATCACTTTTACCGATCGGCTTCATTAATGACTTGGGGTATATTTTTAAGACGCTAGTTTGAACTTAAAATCCCTCTTGAGATCGGACTCAAGAGCGAAGTTTGGCCCGAACTTCATTGCGTGCTTAAGATCTATCTTAAGTTCGAACTCGAGATCGAAACTCGGTTCGAACTTAAGGTCGAACTCGAACTACGATCGAATTTAGTTCAGACTCAAGTTCTAACTTAAAATCACACTTACGCTCGAAATTAAGTTCGAACTTAATGTAGGTCACGCAATGCAGTTTGGGCAAAAATTCGATAACAAGAGCCATCTTAAGTTCAAACTGACGTCTTAAAATTCGACTCTTAATGACCTTGCGAGAATTTCAAGAGTTTTCGTCAAAGATCCTCGCACAATCATTCCAGATTTCGACCAAAAGTGTTTCATTGCACAGATTTCTATCCTCGGGATTCAGGTTCACAAATTTCGTCTTCGAGAAATTTCGCAACGTAACGTGTTGCGTGGAAAAGTGGAAGGTGATAATTTTAGCATAAATCGGGTTCTGAGGCGTCGTACTTGAAATTATTTGTTTTGAAACCGGCCTTCTAACATCTGGGACGGGGATGGTTATGTATTACACATAATTTGTGTGTGCTTTGAGCGAAATAGTTGCGAAATTAGGATCCTCGAGGAGACGACCAAGGTTCGGGAGGCTCGAGAGGCGCAGGTCAAGTCGGATTCAATGCCAACATTGGTTTCGACATCGGGTATTTTTTTTTTTTTTTGCCAAGCTGTCTCGGCTCAGTGGGTTTAAAGAGTTTCTATATACGAAGCGTCAATGCCAATGAGAATTCTAACATAGGCGAGCCGATGCAAATTTCGACATCGGGCGACCTTCCAGCAGCCTCGCAATAGTCGGCGGCCACCTTCGCGCGCTCACCACCGGTTCCCTCCTGCCGCACGCTTTAGCTGCGAACTCTCGAGCCGACGACCTTGCGCGCTCGGCAGATACCTACACGACCGTGTACCCCGCGCAATACCAACAACCGAGGTAACCGCGTCTCCTCGCCGGGAGGACTCATTCGCCACGCAGGCCCTTGCCGACGCGGGAAAAATCACGGAAGTAAGGAAAATATCTCGGGCCTCGGGAAAACCAAGGAATTCCTCTCGAGATTCCGTCTCGAGCGTAATTCCGCTATTGGACGAGAAAAACAACGCCCGGAAAAATCACTTATTTGACGGGCAACCCGCAAATAAATATTTATTTCATTAAAATAAATATCTATTTAATTCGAATAAATATTTATTTAAATCGATTGATATATTTATTTAAACCAAATAAATATATATTTGCGGGGCGCCCGTCAAATTATTTTTCTGGGTGAATGGAATCCAACTATCAATTCCGCTGATGGACGAGAAAAACAACACCCGGAAAAATAATTTATTTGACGGATGCACTGCAAATAAATACTCATTTGATTAAATTAAATATTTTTTTAAATAAATTGAAATATTTATTTAAACCAAATAAACTTTCCGAAGCGACCGTATGAATTAAATATTTCTCGACCCTCAGAGTTGTTGCCAATCGAACTGCCAATTATAACGATTTAAACTCCGCGCGAATTAACCCGACACTCCAAACTACAATTACGATGGATCGTCGGTTTGCTTATGTTTGCTTCATTTTTGCCGGCTCCACGAAAATATGCACGTAACACTGTAAAATTTTCGCGATTCTCGCAAATTATCGTCGAACGCTCGAAACATCGGTCACATTTTTTTATTATCAGTCATCAATATTTTTTTATTGTCAGTTTTTCCAATGTTATCGAAAAAAGCGTGCATTTTTTTGGTACTTGTTGTTTATCTTTATAGCGTAAAAATTGCGGCATTGAATTTCGAATAGCACAAGTTTAATATTGAAAGGGTTAAATTACATGCAAAATAGTTAAGTTTATACAGCAATTCTCTATAAACTCTAATAAAAAAGAATAGTAAATTCGACGACGTGAACGAATCGCAGAATGACGTTTGAGCGTTTTCCCCCTTGTCGCCAAAAAAGGAAATATCGAGGGGGTGCGAAGCGCGGGTCAACCCGCTGAAAAAAAAGAAAGTCTCACGATTTCGTCTCGGATAATCTAGAAAATTCCCCGACCCGAATAACGCGCCCGAAAGTAAAACTTAGTTCAAAGAGCGAAGAAAAAAAAAAACATAAAACACTCACCTCGCGCTTCTCCTTTTTTCCGGTCGATCCACGTAACTGTCAAAACACTTGCGAGGACACTGTCATTTCCCCGCACCGGAATGGGCGCTTATCGTCTCAACGCGATTGCGAACGAACGAATGAAAATTCGTGACTAAACAACAATATCAATAATAACAATCCCGACGTTTATCTCCTCGCCGGCTGAGGCTCCGAAAAATCAACACTGTCCACCTTCTCGTCGAATTCACCAAAATACCATAAACGTCGCAAGATAACAAAAATAATAAAAAAAAAACCTCTTATCATCCGACAAAAGCCGACATAAATCCTTGACACTCGAAGGCACAAAAATTCGTCCCGAGTTTAAATATCACCGTCTCAAAGCACCGAAACTCGATACTCGAATAAGCCAACAAAAAACCAAAAACTTGTTCCAAAAACTGTCACTGTCTCCTCACGTTATCACGCTGCACCCGTCAAACTCCCGCGAGCACTTTGCCAATCGTTTCCTCTTTCCGTCAAACATACAAAAACAAAAACCAAAAAAAAAAAAATAATAACAACAATAAAACAATCGAAAAGTATCGGTAAACAAAGTCTCTTCCTCGAAGGCCTTTTTATAAGCTCGAGTTTGTCGGTAAGGTATAGCGTTTGCGAGAGGGGAACCACCTCGCCGTGGTCGACGTCCTTAATGAACGGTTGTTTCGTGCAAGCCGCGTGGTACGAACTGACGCTCGGGAGTCGCGTATAGCTATAGGAAGGCCCGAAGTCGCGGTAGGACGACGACGACGGCTACGACGACGACGACGACTCAAGAGACGAGGATGGCTGAGCGGCGGGCACCAGCCGGTCGGGAAGCAAGGCTGTTCTACGGCCACGGGCACGGGGTTCTCCGTCCGTTCGTTCGTGCACGTTCCTTCGTTCCTTCCACGGGGAGTCGCACCGGGGGCTCCGGTGTAGCAAGCCGAGCAATGGCAGAGCCTGCTCGCCGGTCGCTCCTCGGTCCGGGGCCTCTTCCTCTCTCGCTCGGTCTCCCTCGCCGGCCGGATGGCTCCTTCCTCCTCCTCTTCCTCCACCTCTTCTTCCTCCACCTCCTCCGGGCCGCGATCCTCCGAGCGTTCGCCTCGCTTCGTCCGGTTATCGTGTTCGGTTCGGTTCGGTTCGGCATTCCCGGCATCGGTCGCGGATGCCGGCGAAGCGTGTAGTAGGAGGAAACACCAACGAGAGACGACGGAGCAGCGCCATCAGGAACAACGGTACTTCTTCGGGGGGCCCTCTCGCTCCGTCTCGCTCTCGGCTCTCTGGTTACTGACCTCCGAAAATACGTGCAGCACGCCGGTTGCGCTCCGATCCTGCATCCAGGCAAACGGCAGCCCCGCCAGCGAGAGGGCTTCCAGATATCCGCGGCGAGGAGCGCCGGGCGGCGGTGCGGAAGGGATTTGTAGATGGGCGATGGAAAGGGTTGATTTTAATAAAATTAAGGTTGTGGGAAAGGGTCTGTACGGTGGGCGGAATGGGGATTAATTTGTATACTGAGGTTTCTGATGTCGAAGTTTAAGACGCATCGAAGTTTAAGACGTATCGAAGTTTAAGACGTATCGAAGTTTAAGACGTATCGAAGTTTAAGAGGTATCGAAGTTTAAGAGGTATCGAAGTTTAAGACCTATCGAAGTTTAAGAGGTATCGAAGTTTAAGAGGTATCGAAGTTTAAGAGGTATCGAAGTTTAAGAGGTATCGAAGTTTAAGAGGTATCGAAGTTTAAGACTTATCGAAGTTTAAGACTTATCGAAGTTTAAGACCTATCGAAGTTTAAGACCTATCGAAGTTTAAGACCTATCGAAGTTTAAGACTTATCGAAGTTTAAGACGTATCGAAGTTTAAGACTTATCGAAGTTTAAGGCGTATCGAAGTTTAAGACGTATCGAAGTTTAAGACTTATCGAAGTTTAAGGCGTATCGAAGTTTAAGACGTATCGAAGTTTAAGACCTATCGAAGTTTAAGACGTATCGAAGTTTAAGACGTATCGAAGTTTAAGACGTATCGAAGTTTAAGACTTATCGAAGTTTAAGACACTAGTTTGGACTTTCGATCAAAGTTTGTCTCGAGTACTTTATAGCGTACTTAAGATCTGTCTTATGTTTGAACTTGAGATCCAACCTTAGTTTGAACTTGATTTCGTGCTTAGGTTTGATCTTAAGTTCGAAGACGGAGAAACACGCAATGAAATTCGAATCAAACGCCGATCTTAAGTTCGATCTCAAGAGCGACCTTAAGTTGAAACTAACGTCTTAAAATTCGACCCTGAGACAGGCGTCCCTTTTTCTACTGCGCATCGTCAGATCTGGGAAAATTTGGGAATAAGAGAGGTAGGCTCGTTCCAACGGTGTTTTATTGGTATGGATTCTGAAACTAACAGTTCATTGACCTCAGTTCTTTTTTTCTTTACAAATTGAACTTTTTTTGGAAATCTTTAGGCAGGGCGTGTCCCGCTTTTTGAGGGTTTCGTGATGCGCTTCGAAAATGAGCTCCTCATGGCTTAGGGACTTGGGTCGATGGCCACTTGGCAACATACATATGTTCTTACGTCAAACTACGTTATGTCATGGTATGTTTAAAAAATCGTACCATCTGGCATATTATCAATAAATCCGCTATTGCTACTACTAACTAAGCTCTTCACGTTACCAATCCCTTCAATAAAATTTATCGCAATTTCTTTTTTCTTATGCACTAGTGATGAATTTTTGTGTAATTTGTGAACGATGGATCTCACATTGTTTATGGGACGATGGGTTTCCTATCGTTCTTGGAATTAGCGCCAGCCCGTTATTTCCAAAAGCCGATCTACGACTCCACAACATTTCCATTTCACTTTCATTCATTTATTTTTTATACTCCTCGGAAGACATCTTCCGTCTCTCCCCGGCCTCGCGTCGGGAGTCGAGAAAATTGTGTTGACGGGTTAACATAACAGTACCCGGAAACGTGACTAATATACCCGAAGCGATTCATCGCTCGCCTGGTGAACGTTCTCAAAAATCTCGGCTCGAAGAGCCGCCCGGTTAGTAACCGTGTGTGTGACCCACCGTTCGCCGAATCCACGGTCGATCATCGGTCTCCTGTGCCATTGAACTTCCGGCCGGTATTCTTCTCTCCCGTTTCGTCTCCACTTACCAAAAATTTCACTCGATGAATCGAACGATGCGGTTAGACCGTGCATCGGCGCTTTCCGAGGATGAATTGAAACGAACGATCGACCTCGCCCCCTCCGACTATATGGCGCGAGAAGGAACACCCGGAAGAGGCTGCAGATCGTGTAACGCAACCGAGATTCACCTCGGCGCGTACGCTGGGACAGACAATGTCGGCGATAGCGCACTAGAGGTTTCTGAAAATTTTCATTTATTTCCATAGCGGCGACCCGACGGATTGTCGAAGGGAAGGTTCTGAAGCGCATAAACGAGCGTCGATTTTTCTTCTTTGCTGCATGTCGCTAGAATCTGCAAACGCGCCTCTTCGTCGCAAAAAAAAATTCAATTTAACGTACCGGTATACTGTAAAAAAATCGTATGGAATTTAACGTACTGGACTGGAAGTTTTTATGCGGAAACTGGTATATTAAATTTCAGGTACAATTTGTGATGAAAAATGTATGCTCAGGGTATTGAAAACATTGGAAATACTTTATTTTTTTATAATTTTCCTTAATTTTACTATGAAAGTTCTTAACTTTTAATAATTTACTTTAGGTTCAGTGAAAAAGTTGATTAATTTTTCATTACAGTTGTACATTCAATTTAATGTACAAATATCATGTAACATTACAGTACTTTTAAAGTAATTTAAAAATACCACTTTTTTATCATTTTTTTGTACCGTACATTCATTTTAGATGACATTTGTATATTAAATTTAATATACTAGTTTATGCGTAAAAGCTTCCAATACTGGTACATTAATTTTCATGCAAACACTCTTCTCTTACCAAAAATGTCACTCGCATCGAACGATACAGTTACACCGTGCATCGGTACTTTCCACGGATGAATCGAAAAGAAGGATCGACATGGTTGCCACGGACCTGGAAAACCTGGAAAACCGGGAAAAAACCAGTCGGGATAATATTTGTGAATGACTAAATTGACGTCTTACCGAATTGAACACCATCATTTTCAAGATGACAAATATTCGCATACATACGAACACATTGAATCAAATTTTTTTCAAATTTACCAAATATACGTTTCAAGTCAAAACAATATACGTTCTGTATGTTGACATTATATACGATCGAATAAAAAAAAAGTTGATTTAATGCAGTTTTGGTTCACTGCGAACGAACATTGTAATCGCAGTAACCACACCAGTTTTATTGTTTCAACAGCGGTGCAGCCTATTTAAATGCGCCTGGATTGATCCAAACCAATTTTCCGTGACCGCAGCTGTGAGGCTGATATTCCCAAAACCTTTTTTTTTCGGTATCTCCGGCTATTGGTACCTTTACCTTATTCCCGTAGCGGCGACCCGACGGATAGTCGAAGGGAAGGAAGTGATGCGCATAAACGAGAGTCGATCTTTCTTCCATGCTGCATGTCGCTAGAATCGCCGCTGCTGCTTCTGCTGCTACTGCCGCTGCTCTCGGTAGTCTTACTTAACGTCGTTACGAGGCATGCTCGGCATGAATCACTCGGTGCCCGGGCATATATATATATATATATATATCTATCTCTCGTACGTGTAGTATTATGTACGTACGAGAATACGAGTTGCATACAGCGACTGCGAGGCTCTCCCCGTCGTCATTGATACGAGCGGCGGTTCTCGGGCGATGCACACGCGCTATGCTTCGGGCATTAAAGTCTCCGGACACGAGTCCCGAGAAGGAGCGCTCGGGCTCTCGCTTCTCGGCGCCCTCGGTAACGCAAACGCGCTATAAACCCGTCACGTAAACGTTAAATCTCCACCAGAATTCGCGTATCATTGATTTTTAACGGGATGCTCGATGTTGTATGTTTTCCACGGTCATCTCGGGCCTGCCGGCTGTCGGGATCTTCGGTTCGAAGCCTAACGAGAATCCGACCACCGCTCGCGCGATAAGAACTTGTGTGGTACGGCGGTAATGATAAATTATGTATGCGATTGCAGCCTGCACATTTATGATTTTGTCATCGATCATTTCTCACCTGTTGGTTCAGATCATTTCTCAGCTGTTGGATCAGTTCTCAGCAAAAATTGGTTGGAAACTGAGGGGGGTATTGGAAGCTGTTTTCGATGTTTAAAACACATGTGCGTTGCTATTTTACAGTAAATTTTTTATGTCGCAGTCAATTTTTTATTTTACAGCAAATTTTTTATTTTTTACATCACATTTTTGTAACATTCAGGCAGAAAGTCTTGTAATTTTAATTACTAGTATTTTCATTTTACGAAAAGAGTACATTAACGTTTAATTACCGTAAGTAATGCAAGCAAATTTCGAGTTCCATCCAGTGCATTAAAATTACAATTTATTTTTCCGGTGTTCGTGCGGAAGATCGCAAGGAGAACGAAGTTGGCCATAAAAGAGCCAATTGAATTCACAATCGAGCAAAAAAAAGACGACATATTAATAACGTAATTAATAACGTAAGAATGAAGAAACAAGTACCTTCACGAAAAAAGGACATTTTTCGCTACAATAACCACATTCCTTGAGTGCAACATGGGTCGTATTCCTATTTTACGATATTATTTTTGACAGTCTAGAAAGGTACTTCAAGGATTGCAGATTACGAGTACATTTGCCCTCCCTACGAATTAACTTAACCAAGTCGGATAAAAGTATCGTCTGGTACACGGGAGGGAGTGGATTTTCACTTCGTCCGATTCTGCCCTCGCTTCGCTCAGGCGGGAAACTTCACGCTCGGCAAAAATCAATTTTTATTTTTATTTTAAAAATAACTTTCGACGAAAGTGAGCGACTTATTGAATGAGAAGAGGCATACAATAGAGTACAAAGAAGAACCGAATAAGCGGTTTCTGAAAAGCAAAAAAAAAAAATCGGTAAATCGGACGAAACTATTTTTTTTGCTCAAAAATACGTTTCGTCGAAAGTAAGCGAGTTATTGAACGAAAAGAGGCATATAACAGAGTACGAAGAAGAACCGAATCAACGGTTTCAGAAAAGGAAAAAAAAAATCGGTACCTCGGAGGCGAATACCCGGTACGAAATTGGACCAGAAGCGTAAGACCAACGAGGAGGGAAGAAGGAGCGAGTGAACGGGTTTCCATTAAAAATGATACTTCGACCGCGAATCCACGGAGGGCGAAAGAGAAAAATTTACGAATGAGAATACAACGAGCGAGGGATAATTTAAAGAGAACCGTCGGAGAAACGGTCGGCGGTCCCGGCCAGGACTGGCGAGCCAGGGACGCGTGCACAATGCCCAGCGCCAGTATCCTCGGTAACGGAATATCAATGGAAACGTTACTTTTACATAATAATTTATCTACTTAAGATACGAAAGGCGAGAAAGAGAAGGATATATAATGAGAGGATAACTCGACGGTAAAGTGTATTCCAATTGGCCGAGGACGCGACGAGGTGCGTCGCGGAGCGGATAGCGCACAGTAAAAGATAAAATGGTAAAATCGGAATGCAAAGTTTCGTAAAAATAATTTTGTCAAATAAGTGACAAACTCGGTCCTTCAGGTTTGAATGTGCAAAGCAGTTCTTTTATTTCCGGTGTCATTAACACATTTAGTTTGTACTTTTGCCTGCAAAACCAGAGCCCTATGGCGCGATCGGAAAATTAGGAATTAAGTCCTTGTAAAGAGTACAAGCGTTTTTTTACTGTGCAGACGGAGCCAGCAACGAGTTCCTTTAAAAATGATACTTCGACTGCGAATCGGAGGGCGCAAAAGACAATGTACACTGACATTTAAAAAAAATCGTTGGATCAACCAAAAGTCTTTGGTACAAATAAAAAGTTTCTGGTACAAATAAAAAGTTTTTGGTACAAATACAAAGTTTTTGGTACAAATACAAAGTTTTTGGTACAAATGAAAAGTTTTTGGTACAAATGAAAAGTTTTTGGTACAAATGAAAAGTTTTTGGTACAAATGAAAAGTTTTTGGTACAAATGAAAAGTTTTTGGTACAAATAAAGCGACGTTTTGTTAAGCGTTTGTTTGCGTCGATCGATAAAAAAAGTTTCCGATTCGAACAAACATTTTAGTTGTACAAATCAAATAACACTATCGCACCTTGGTAAATCAAACAATTTATTTTTGTCAGGTACGAATGAGACTCAAAGATAACCGTCGGGGGAACGTTCGGCGGTCCATCCAGGGTTGGCGAGCCAGGGACGCGTGCACAATGCCCAGCGCCAGTATCCTCGATAACGGAATACCAATGGAAACGTTACTTTTACATAATAATTTATCTACTTAAGATACGAAAGGCGAGAAAGAGGAAGGAAATATAACTGATGAGAGGGCCCCGGCCGGTAAAGTGTATTCCGATTGGCCGAGGAAGAGGAGAAGACGCGACGAGGAGCGTCGCCGCAGCGGATCGCAGAAGGAGCCAGCAACGGCCGCGGAGCCACGGAGAGTCACGGGTAACCGGAACGGAACGGAGCGCCGAGTGGTTACTGACCTCACGAAGCACTCTTACGCTTGCACTACTTACTAACTTGGCTTAGGCCTTTCTTTGCCGGCGAGAGGAGACGAGGGCTGGCACTGGGGGCTCGGCCTACCCCCCTCGCGAATCGAGACTATTCTCCTTTCATTCCGTCCTCGTCGGTCCGATGCACTCTTTATCGCCGCAGCACCGATTTACCTTCACCTTGGTGCGCCGTCTCGTCAATGCGGGATACACCTCGCTCGATCGATCCGCAGCGTATCGTTTATTCAGTTTACTTACGGCAATCGCCATTTCTTTTTCTGGCGAAAAAGAAACGCAGGTACCACCTTAAAAAAATTATTGATAATTGACGGCGAAGAGCGATGTAAATGTCGTGCACTTGGCGCGGAAGACTGGACGGAAGTGGACTGCGTGCACCCAGAAAAATAATTTATTTGACGGCCATCGTTTATTTTGTTTAAGTATGATATTTATTTGATTGAAATAAATAGTCACTTGAATGAAATTAATATTTATTTAAATCAAATAAATATTTTATTTCAACCAAATAAACGGTGGCCGTCAAATAAATTATTTTTCTGGGTGTGGCTCCGGAAAGCAATTCACGCAGGGGCAGACGCAAAGCTCACGTGACGTATCGTGTTTCTCCTAACGCCACACAAACTTAGCGTTACTTTAAGGTTTTCGTAAAAGTAACGCTGATATTTTAATAAACCTCAATTAAACATTTTTAAGAATTTTAAGAAAAAATACGTCGAAAAACGCAGTTCAATTTAAAAAGAGAAAAAAAAATTCGTCAAAAAATGCCAAGGTTACCCCTTTTGAGTCCATTTTTTGCGTTTTTCAACGTCCTCAAACGGCACGATAAAACGGCTCCAAAACTTTGGACAAGGACTTATCTCGTGAATTTTTATCCGTAGAACACGATGGGCACCTCGGATTTTCCGTTGCTCCACTTGAACCCGAGATATCGACGATATAAAGATATAGGGAGTGTCCTATAACTTTTTATTCGGCTGATTTACATTTAAAAACAAATTCTCATGTCAGATTATTCGCTCGTTCTTCCTCCGAACTTTTTCGCCCGTACACTGTCAAAAAAATACGGTTGAATCCACTAAAGATTCGGTCAGGGACTTTGAAATAAATATTTTGTTGGTACAGCCAAAAGAGCGGTTAGCTCAACAAATTTTTGGATGATTTAACCAAAATATTTTCGAGGCTTTAAGATATTTTATTCGACCAACAAAATATTTATTTGAACGCCCAAATCTTTAGTTGATTAAACTGAATTTTTATCAGTGTAGTCAGTCTGGTCGCTTTTAGTGCTGAACAGATGAGCCGTCTTGGCTGGCTAAAAAATCTTATCCGGCTAGTGAACATTGCAGTTAATTTCATCAGTGTCCTCGTAGTTCACAACAAAGATGAATAGCCGGCTAAACTGCGGTTAATTTTTAGCCGACCAATCGATCTTAGCCGGTTGAGCCGGCTTAGCCAGTTGAGCCGGCTTAGCCGGCCAATCAATAATGTCCATTAGCAGGATAAGATTTTCGACCCAGCCAAGACAGCTCGACTCTACAGCCCTATTTTAAACCGTAACAGTGCGACACTCCTCCGCCGTCTGGTCGCAACAGAATCGAGCCAATGCGGGAAACGTTCGGCGACGAGACTCGGACCATCCGCGATGAAAAATCCTCGATTTCCCTCGAATCTTCGCCTATCCGCGGATGCCATCGCTGCGGCATAGCTCTTACTCGCCGTCGCCGGTCTTCGTCGGGCGAATAAGTAAGACACCGCGAGCGCCGGCAGCGTTCCCGTCGCGGTGCGCCGGGGGAGTTTCGCGGCTCGACGCCGCCACCGTCGACATGCGGCCGCGGAGTTCGTTGAACCCCTGAAAAATACTCTTACATCGGTTGCGTGCTCACCGGGTCGGTGCACTAGTTTACTTTACGCTCACTCGCGGAGAGCCCGCGACTCATCCCCGCCTCCCCTCCCGCTCCACGGCCGCCCCATCGGTTCTACAAGCCGAAGAGGAAGAATAAAAAAAAAAAAAAAAAAAACGACAAGAGGAAAAGGAAGAAACATTCGCACACATACAGATATAGGAAAAGCGAGGAGACATCGGGGTGCGAGTCGAGTCTCGCTCTCGATATCTCTATCTTTCTTTCGGACGGGTATTTAACTTCGTCCTCCTCCGTCCTCCGCCTCTTCTTGTTCCTCCTCATCATCGTCATCGTTCTCGTTCTCTTCACCTTCGCTGCAATCCGTCCTACTCGCGTTCTCGCGTACGCCGTCTAATCCTCGCGGCCGTTCGTCGCGCCGCGAGGGAGAGGAGGCCGGCTCTTCCCGGTCGTCGTCGGGCATCGAGCAACGCCATCGCGGATTCGCCGAGAGTCATTAGAAAACTACTTCACCTACATCGCGACGCCTCACCGAGACGACGAGCGACGAGGACGACTCTCGCGCGAAACCGCATTTACGGGGCACGAGCCGACTCGACTCGCTCGTCGCGATACCTCACAGCTATGTGTGCGGACTCTCGCGCAGCCTGCACGCCTCTCTATTATACACCCGGGGCCCGATGTTACGTCCGAGCTGCCATGGGCACACGCGGCCCGCAGGTACTTCCGGCGCTTCCTCGATTACACGAGATCCCTGCGCGCACGCGCGTTATTCTCTCACGTAGCAGGGTATTCGAGGGGATGTCGAGAAGGTTTTAATGTTTTGATGTTTGAGGAAATGTCGAGAAGGTTTTCATGTTTTGATGTTTGAGGAAATGTCGAGAAGGTTTTAATGTTTTGATGTTTGAGGAAATGTCGAGAAGGTTTTAATGTTTTGATCTTTGAGGAAATGTCTAAATGGTTTTTTTAAGTTCTGATACTTGAGGAAATATCGAAATGATTGTTAAGTTTTGATACTCGTGGAAATAGCGAAATGGTTTTTAAGTTTTGATACTCGAGGAAATATCGAAATGATTTTAAAGTTTTGATACTCGAAGAAATATCGAAATGGTTTTTAAATTTTGATACGTGAGGAAATATCGAAATGGTTTTTGAGTTTTGATACTCGAGAAAATATCGAAATGGTTTTTCAGTTTTGATACTCGAAGAAATATCGAAAGGGTTTTTAAATTTTGATACTCGAAGAAATATCGAAATGATTTTTAAGTTTTGATACTCGAGGAACTATCGAAATGGTTTTTAAATTTTGATACTCGAGGAAATATCGAAATGGTTTTTAAATTTTGATACTCGAGGAAATATCGAAATGGTTTTTCAGTATTGATACTCGAAGAAATATCGAAAGGGTTTTTAAATTTTTATACTCGAAAAAATATCGAAATGGTTTTAAGGTTTTAATATTCGAGGAAATATAGAAATGGTTTTAAAGTTTTAATACTCGACGAAATATAGAAATGGTTTTAAAGATTTAATACTCGAGTAAGTATCGAAAAGATTCCAATACTCAAACACTTGAGGAAATATCGTAAAGTCCTCCCCTGACGTTTACCGGATTAGAAGAGTCTCGATTAATCGCTTGTACAATCGGAAGCTCGGGGACTCAATCTCGTCACGGGGGCCAATTATGGCCTCGAGTGTAATCACCACCCGATTTATCCAACGATTAAAAAGATTCGAATATAATGATCAAATTCCTCATATTCCATTCGTCACAAATTATCAAAAAATGTTGAACATTCCTAAAAAAAATGTTGCACATCCCTAGGACTCCAACAAGCAGAGAGCCTTTCGTTTTCATTGTCTGTCCACGGGATTCAGCAGACGCATCCAGCCTACCATCCGTAAGAAGCCGTTCGGATCGATGGTGAAATGGAAAAAGAAAACGAGAATGGATAGGAAAAAGGGAGAATGATTAGGCAAGAAGGTAAAAACGCTTCGGTGGTCTCAGCATTGGTCCACAGTCCGGCGAGTCATCGTTCGGTCTCTTTGGGAAGAAACGGACGCACAAAGTTACAAGACCCGATGTTCGGGAAGGGAGAGGAAGAGGAGGACCTGTCCGCGCGTATCTGGCGGTGCCAGAACCCGCTCTCGACTATCGTAGTACTGTTACCTCGCCGTGAAGTTTACGAAGGGGAAACTCGATTCGTGTATCATGGTATTTCCTCCTGCCAAGCAGAGTCTACGGGACCCGTAGTCGCTCCAGCGAGCACCACGGATCCGTGTTCCCTGCCCGGTACAAAAGCCCCCCGTGCACACCGTGGATCCGCCGGAGCCTCGCGAGCGAATTCTTAATCCCACAAGCAGGAAGAAGAAACATTATGTATTTATAATTATAAATACATAATATGAGAAGATTCATCGGAGTTTAGTGAACCCACGTGGGGCGAGCGAGTACGATACACAGTCATGGACTCCCTCGTTCGCTCCGCCGTCTTCGGCTTACTGTAAATTGGACGTCCATTCAAGTTTCCGCGTGTGAACAATACAACAATCAGTTCACCATGTAGTAAGGAGTACCGCGTGTGTCCTTGGACACTCGCTATTTTGTTAGGGTCAAAATTGAGGAGGCTTGGTATTTAGAAACTTCATGATTGCGAATATTGCAGTATGGAAAAATTAGTGGTTCGAAAATTGTATTTTCGATAGATAGTTGAGGCGAATGACATTCTCATGGGAAGGTTGTTTTTTCGAGCGCTTTCTGGTTCGAAAGTACATTTTCAGAAGTTGGAGGTCAATATTTTGAAGGGCCGGATTTGGAAAGGCTGAAATTTTGAAGTAAAAGATTGAAGTTTTGAATAGCCAACATGCCTATCAGAAAAGCATGTCGCGAATCCATATTTTTAATTACTAGTACGTAGATACGCGCAATATTGAACGACGAAAATAACGAGAGTCGAAATAACGAAAGCGAGTAGCAAAAGGCAAAAATCGCTGATGATTACATCAAAAGAGCTAACAAATGTGATTCTGACCATTCGTCTTTCTCGTCTTTTGCTACTTTAACAGTTCGACTGTTTCGTTTTTCGCCGTAATGAATTCGATATTATAAACTTGACATCCGCGATTTTTCATTACCCGGACTCGAACTTTTTAGTGTTCGAATTTTCGTCGATTCTATTCGTGTATTTGTTCTCGACATAAGTACATTTCGACATGCTTATGTTCTCAATTTTTATTTACTACTTAAGAACTCTCCGAGGACTGGCCGTTGCACATCTGACCATTAGTTATGTTTCAATCGCCCAAAATTTCAAACCCCACCCGTAAATTGAAATTTTTTAATCCGAGTAGAAATTGCCAACGATGTCGATATATTTTTTTCGAAAGTCTAAACAACTGTGGCCCGAAGGTTGTTGGCTCACAGGCTTAACAAGATATCCCGAAACGGATTTAAATTCGATTCTCCCCCGAAGTAGGATTGTCCCACAGTAACGACGATACCGCAAGATCCGAGCCGCGTAAAACTCTCGGACCAGTAGTGACGAAGGTGGCTTTTTATGTCCACCAAGGTCCCCGACTAAACAGCCTCCTCGAACCTTGACTGAGAAAAAAGGAACAACCGGAGGACGAGGAAGAAGAGAAGAAAAAAAAACGGGGGAGACGAACGAGTATGAAGAAGAGTCCCCCTAACCGAACCCTACCGACCCACTCACATAATCGGGCAGAGTGGACCAAGCGGCGTCCCGACAGACAGGAGAGGAGTACACACTGGACTAACAGTCGAGCCAGGCAAGAGGGGCGCGGGATGCGACGGAAGAGAGGATGCCTTTCCTCGTGGAGAGTGCACATACGGACCCTCTCGTTTTTTGTCGACGGATCCTACGTCCTACGACGAGTCACGCGGCGGCGTGGGCCCTTCGAACGGTGATTCGAACGGCGGGGGCCCCCTCGCACGCCACCTTGGTAAATGGTCGTATACACCGCATGTATACGACGTCTAGGTCGACCGGTGGACGTCCGTGATCGTTCTGAAGGAATGGGAGGAATAACCACGTTACTGTTAGAGGCTCCTTTGCGCACTGGGCGTCTGCACGGGGATCTCGGGAAAATATATAGAAAATGGCGAGATATTTGAGTTTGAAGACAAAATTTATAATCATTGTTATCCCCAAAAAAATGCTGAATTGTCAAATTTTTCGATTTAGGATATTGAAGGTTTTTATTAATCATCGGGGAAAAACGCACACTTTTTTAATCGTAAGATCTTGAAGATATGATTTGGAATCGTTTTTTGGGAGGAAAAATCCTGAGGTGGATTATTCGAATATTTGTATTACCTATTGATTGATTAATTCGGTACGAAGAAGAAGGACTCGGTGGAACTACTGATTAAAGGCAAATCCGGATCGTTTGGGGATCACTTAGGTAAATGTATAAGAAATAGCTTTCGTGAGATGAACGAGATATTTGAGCGTGAAAAAAAAATGATAGTAATTCTAATCCAAATAAAATTAGAAATTGTCAAAGTTCTCGATTCAAGAAATAGAACATTTTCGGTAATCAACGTGAGGAAAGTTAAGATTTTTTAAATCCTAAGGTCTCAATAATATGAATCCCGAAGAAGAAGGCCTCGGTAGACCTACTGATTGAAGGCGAGTCCGGACCACTGAGTGGTGACAGAAAAACGCGTAGAAAAGTGCCGGGAATCGCACCTGCACAGTAAAAAAAAATGTGTACATTAACAAACCTTTTTTGTCCACAACCGTCCACAATTATTTTGTCGTTAATTTTGACAAAAAATATTCGTAAAGTGGCTGAAGGACTGCGGTCGATGGCCAATTGGCAATATACTGTATAGATGTAAAGAAAAGTCCATTCTGGTTAAAAAAAAAAATCTGTTACGTGTAATGTATTGTTAATTAACTCATTACTACTACTACTACTATTCGTAAAGGCGACAGACATTTTTGTAAAATGGACAAGATTTTTTTTGTAAAATTAACAATAAAATAATTGTGGACGTTTGTGGACAAGAAACGTTGGTACACATATAACAAAATCGAGGTTGCGCATACCCCGACTATACTGACTTGTCGAGCATGGCCCATAGCTTTCTGCGCCGATCGATATTCGCTCCGTGGTGGGGTTTGTTCAGGAAACCGAGGGCGCAAAAATCGAGGTCCTAGTTTACCTATTTTACTGTGCAGGCCCACTAAGTGTGAACCAGGCTCCAATCCGCTGGGCCACCGCACGCCCGGGTCTGGTGCCCGGTCGTGGATATCGTAAATTTGTTGTTCCTTTAATACACGTTTGAGTCTCGTTATCGAAATGCACGATGATCAGCACCGGTACTCTCACATGCCGGTCGCTCCTCCCCGACCGGACTTGGCTCGTCGGTCAATCGGAATCGCGTCGGGCGCTCTTCATCGCCGCCGCCGCCATCGCAGCCGACGCTCACCTCTGCTTTCGACGTTTTCGCGGCGATCGTCGTCGTCGTCGTCGTCGTCGTCAGAAGTGAAGTGGCACACGATGCGTAAGAGTATTTTCAAGGGTCGTCGACCGCTCTGCTTCCCGCGAGCGTCGCAGTCTGCACACTCGCACTGTGTCGAGCGAGCGAGATCGGCAAATCCGCGAACCACAAGAGGCGATCGCGCGTACGGCACGAGGCCGAGACGTTCGCAGGCGAGCTAGAGCCGAATATTGTTGAGATACGATGAACACCTAATTAGCCTCAAAAAGTTTCCAACAGCGATTATGATGTGAGCGATCGGTTGATCAATTCACGGAAAAAAAGTTATTTAGTGTACCGGAAGTTTTTATGCAAAAACTGGTTCATTCAATTTAATGTAGAATTTTGAGGAAATATTAATATACTTTTTCATTGAAATTAAAGTAAATTATTAACATCTCGCAGCGTTGGCTGGGTGGTCTACTGAGTTTAAGGCAGTCCTTGCGAAGAATGTTCACTTCGGATAAGTTTCAGAAAAATGAGAGGGAATTGCAAACACTTCTGGATGGTATAAAAATCTGAAAAAATCAAGCATATGAAAGGTACTGAAAAGATTAATTTTGCTTAATAATAATTCCAAAATGTTATCAACGAATTGATGAACAATATAATTGTTTAAGGTGCAGGTGTACCCTAAAAGCACCTCCGGTGACCGAGCTCGAGCTCCGGAGGAACTTAGGAACTTAGGTCTGCGGTGGTTTTCCAACCTATACATTCTAGGCTTAACCGAACATTAATCTACAAAAAATCAAAATATCAGATATTACAAATATCTCTTACCCGAAACTTACAAAAATTATACTCCAAAATTGCACATTTGAAATTTCAGTACCAGTTGATGTAAAAAACGCTTCCGACACCGTTCATAAATTTTCAAACTTAAATTGTTCGTATTGCATTGCAGAATCGATAGACCCAGTCGCATTCTACTTTCGTTAGACAACAAATTTTCACAACCCTAGAAACAAGAATAGCATTACAGTTTTCATTACCACCTTGAGGACAGGAACACCGATCGACAAAAAAAGGCCATGCCATTTTTCCGAGCATGAATGAGGTGTAATGGAATTTCTAAAAAAAAAAAGAAGAAGACGCTCCTGCCGTTAAGGAGCATAGGTAGCTCTTCCGTCGATTCCGTTTGAAAAGGAAATTCTCGTGACACATTCGTTTTTATCGTTCGCTCGTCGTCTTCGTCGTAGTCTCGTTGAACGGACGCGGTCACGAATCTCGGGTGAGCCTCCTCGTCTCCCTCCTCAGTTCGCGTATACGGAAAGTCGGCAAGTACTGCTCCGTATACGAGGCATTGACCCTGTGGCGCGATACAAGTACGTTCTCCGCGTTGCGCTCTACGTACGTACGTACGTGATTATATAGTCACCTATGTACACATATGCATGTGTGTACGTTGTAAACACAGGTGAATCCCGAGACCGACAAATATACGATTTACCGTATAGGCACGAAATTAAACGTAAATAAAAATCCTGGCGCCTAATAAAGCGTCGAGGGTCCCCGCGGCCAAATATGGGTCCGCGATGCGCATGCGCTTACGCAATTTTGGACCTCCAAGTGCCTCGTCGTTAGTTCACCGAAATAATTAACTTTAAGGCACTGGCATAAGAATTTGATACAAAAAACAGGTCGGCTTTCAACTTTTTTTTAACGCGGATCTTAGAAGGACAAGACCGGGTTTTTAGACACAGTTAGTACAAGGGGTAAGAAGTTTCAGTTTTTTTTTTAATTGAAAAATATCAATTACCAACGAAGTTATTAACAATTGGTAATAACGGTCTACAACAGACATCGTATCAAAATCTATTCGTCCGATTGAGTTGAAATTTTGACAGATCCTTGATAATAATATTTTATCTAATAATCGAGGATCGGTCCAAATTTCAACTCAATCGGGCGAACAGATTTTGAGATACGATGTTCGTTGTTAATTGCTAATTGTTAATAAGTCCGTTGTTAATTGATAAAAAAAAACTCAAATTTTATAACACCTTGTACTCATTGTGCGCAAAAACCCGACCCTATCCTTCAAATACCCGCGTAAAAAAAATGTTGAAAATCAACCTTTTTTTGCCTTAAGACAGTTAGTCTTTTTTTGTGGATGATAATCCAAAAGCCCGTCATTGCCGAAGCGTTCGTTATTCTCGTCGGGCGCCAAAAATCGAATGAAACGAGGCAAAGCAAACCTCCGGATCTCTTGATTAACGCAAATTGACGAATGTCCCACCTTTTTCGGTCTGTGTAAAGAGGCGTTTTGCCGTTTCACTGTCGCGGCGGGCAAGTCCCGTAACTCGACTAGATAGAGCCGAGTTGAACGCAGCATTCACGCTATATGTTCTTGAAAAAGAAACGGTATTTAAATTTCGAAATAATATAATAGCGTCCCTGAATTCTCAGCGAGTCTGCGAGTGATTTGGAGTTCGATGAACTTTCGCGGTGTGTGTCCAAGGCAACGACGCGATCCAGGCGGATGTCACACTTTCAAACGTTGCGTCTATTGCGATAGAAACATTTCGGCTTCCCGAATATGCGTGTCGACATTTTTTTCTCCGTCCGAACGGCGTTCCAGTCAAATGTCGAGGTGTGTCGGAGAACCCGCCATGAATGAGATAACTCGTAAATTTCGCTTTTTTTTTAAGGCGTTTCTTTTTCCTTATTTCTCCGGCTTAACCCTTCGAGGCGCGTTCCACACTCTGTTAACATCAGGAACACAATGTCACCTCCATACTGGAAGTGAATTAAAAAAAATAAAAAACTCGCCCAAAGATATTAAATCCATAAATATTTTCTCGGAAGACTTTGTTAATATGAGAAACACAAGGTCACCCTCATACTGGAAGTGGAAAGAAAAATAAAAAAAAAGAATTGAAAAAAAAAATCGACTAAAGATATTAAATCCATAAATATTTTCTCCACTTCTTTTCGACGTTAACTTATCGAATATAGATCACTCTTTCAATCGCGCCGAAGTAGGTGTAACATTAGCGAGTCGGACTGGGAAGTCATTGACATCTGGCAGGCTGCTTCGCGCACATTAGCGTTACCAAGAAATCTCATTTTCTTTCTCTCGCTCGAGCTATCGGTGCGGAGTCGGATTCGCGAGCGATTGGCGGAGACGCGTAATAGAGAGCTCCGCGTAAAAAGATAGGATTATGCGGGAGCGAGGGAGCCGGATTGCAAGTGTCCCATCCCGCATTGAATCCCCCCCTTCCCCCCCCCCCCACACACACACACATGTACATCGATGCAACTCCGATGCGTTCGAGTCGTCGTCGCCGGGCTTAGCTGGGAACGAGGAAGACCTAGTTCGAAGGTAGAGCGCGATGCAACGGCACTAGGTCACGCATCACAGTTCCTGAATGCATGTGCATGTGGACGGCCGAGCGGCCCAGCAGAGAAATGAACGAGCGCACAAGTGCACTTACTATACATATATATTTTGTGTGTGTGTGTGTGTGTGTGTGTGTGTGTGTGTGTGTGTGTGTGTGTGTGTGTGTGTGTGTGTGTGTGTGTGTGTGTGTGTGTGTGTGTGTGTGCACACATATATTTAAAATGTATAGAATGCACTCGGCCGATCGTCGATGTGTGCACGCGAACGGATTCATGCTAGCCTCTGTTTGCACGAGGAGTTTTTTTTTCTCATTAATGTGTGCTCGTGCAGACATACGTTCACGCGAGGATAATTGTGGATGCGTGCCGCATACACGGGAGAGGAGTTCGTGCGAGGACCAGAGGCGATTCATGATCGAAGGATGGACGGACGGACGGTAGGATAGGTTAGCGTCGATCGTTCGACAATGTGTATCGAGCGAGACTTCCGGACCGGCGGGGGTCCCGACTAACGTCTCGCGAGTCCTCGATGCAACATGTATGTGTAGCGGATTAACGTGTGACGGAAAGTTGCGGCAGAGTTTCTTGAACCCGCTGTATTAGATGCAGTTTTCAAAGTCAGCGAGGATCGCACTGGGGTATTGCATGAATGAAAAAATGAACATGCGCAGAAGATCCTGCGCAGGTTTTTCGTTCTTGATCGAACTTTAAACATTTTGCAAGATGTTTTACCCTACTTTTGTTATTATTATTATTATAGCAGAAAAATTTCAATTTCTTAGCTCGATTGCTGTTAAGGGGCAATTCATTACGGGGTGGACGTGTTGATACGCATACTGCTGTGCGCTGTGTACACGAATGTAGAGAATGCTCTACATTCGTGTACACAGTAGTATGACGCGACGGACCAGTCGCCAATGTTCCGCAAGTGAGCGCGTTGAATCGCGCGAATCTTTTTCTTTTTTTTTCTCTCGGAGACCTAGCCGTTCTCGGTGTCTTGTTCCGGGAGAAAATAGTTGTAGGCGCATCCGCGACGATCCGCAGCCAAGCTCCAGTGCGTCAGGTTCGGTGCACCTGCTGCTATTGGCTCGTCTCTGTAGTGACTTCGTTTGGGAAAAGTGGTTCTATAAAATTCTTCGATATAATTTTCAGGGAACTAGATCATTTAAAAAAAAATTTGAGACCTTTATCTTTTCTTTCCAAATTAGACTAATGGCTCGGTTATTCTATTACTGAACTGTTTTTAGCCCATAAACTCAACCAATAAACTTTTGCCCCTTCGAAACTTTTTGCATCAAATCTCATTCTTCGACCGGAATTGACGTCATACCGGAAATTTGTAACTTCGGGTCCGGAAAACTGATTTTCTGACCGGAAGTGACGTCGTACCGGAAATACGACACTTCTGGTCAGGAAATCTCATTTTTCGAGCAGAACTGACGTCATACCGGAAATTCGTCACTCTCGGTCCGAAAATCTCATTTTTCGATTTGGGAGTGACGTCTTACTGGAAATGCGTCACTTCCGGTTTCAAAATCTCATTTTTCAGTCGGAAGTGACGTCGTTACGGTCACCTCCAAACGAAAAATAAAATTGTTAAACCGGAAGTGACGCATTTCCGGTATGACGTCAATTCCGCTAGAAAAATATAATTCTCAAACCGGAAGTGATGCTTTTCCGGTATGACGTCACTTCCGCCAGAAAAATACAATTTTCAAACCGGAAGTGACCCATTTCCGGTGTGACGTCACTTCCGCCAGAAAAATACAATTTTCAAACCGGAAGTGACGCATGTAAGGTATGACGTCACTCCGGACAGAAAAATAAAATTTTCATAGCAGCAGTGACGTATTTCTCTAATGTTACTTTCACTTTCGTATACGTTTGGGACTTGCCCGGCTCGCCGAAAAAGTAGTCCTCCCGTCTGAGCCACGCACATTTTACTCTGAACGCATGTCGCGTTAACGATCGAGTGTCGAGGACACGCCGGCTGATGCGTCTTCCCGGCATCGGTGCATTTGCCTTTTCTGTGTACTTTGCCTCGATTTTGCGGGCCCGGGCGACGCATTACAAGCCTCACCGAAATCGCTGCCTAATTGCCAGCGAGCTCGGCGACGGATAATCGCCCGGCGAAACAGCGTCGATCGCGGGCGGTTAGAATGGATAATGCGCGATCGAACGGGCGGATAATGCGATAACGGTCGTGGCAATACGCCACGGCGGTCGTTCATTCACATCGAACATTCTCGCACTTGAGAGTCGACCCATCGACGCAACACTCTCCGCGAAGTCTCGGGGCTCGTCGGTAAGCGACCTCCGGAAATCAGCGTCGGGTGAGCTAACGGTAATCCCTACGTCAATTCGACCTAATTACGTGTTTAGGAAACTTTTCCACTGGCGAGCGTCGAGCCGTTGCGCGTGCATTAACGAAAGTATATACATTTTTTTTTACGGTGTAACTATTATCACTTAATGTACAAGCGGGGTATATCTGACCCGAAATCTTACAGTTCACGCATGTCTTTCGATAAACATTATTTTTTTAATTTAACCGTGCGATCTTAAAGTTGAATAAATTTGGTGCAAAAAACTTGGTATTGAACTAGTTTTTTTTTAGTAATGCACATCATTACTAAAAAAAATGGGTCAAATGCGTCAATGGGTCAAAGCGACAGCAAAAAAATGTCTACGTTTCTAATTTCATTTTTAATGACTTCACTTTTTTTTAAATGATAGAATTACCGGAATCTTACAGTTCAAGGTTGTTTTTCGATAATTTTTTTTTATTTAACCGTGCGATCTTAAAGTTGAATAAATTTGGTGCAAAAAACGTCTCAAAATTTGTTTTCAAAAATGCATAGATAAACTTGGTATTGAACTAGTTTTTTTTTTTGTAATGCAGCCGGGAAATAGGTCAAGCGATAGCAAAAAATGTCTACGTTTCTAATTTCATTTTTAATGATTTCGCATTTGTTTTTTGGTTTTTTTTTTTAATGATCATATGCAGCTTCCTCGTAGTATCTCTTGCGTGTTCCCCGTTACATTGGAAAGAGAGTAATAGGATAGCCGCGCTGGATTGACTCGTTACCGTGGCGTGCACACAGTTTCGTGGGCAGATGCATTAGCCTCCTCTATATCTCCCTCTCGGTGCAGCAGCAGCGACGCGATGAAAGTTTATGCAATTTCTCTGTTCCATTTGGGTCATTTGTACAATGAATTATACGCAGGAAGCTCCTCGGAAGTTTATTATAGATTCGCTTTTCTTCGAGCACTGATCATCGCTCCTTGTTACACCGACCGTATCGGAAACTAGGTCGATTTTTGCTAAAGTTCGCTGAACAGCTTCGAAGTCATCGAGAGTCTTGGAAAAGGATATTTCTCCGCAGTCCGATGTGCACATAATTATCTTCTACGCGATCCCATTTTTATTCCATTTTTCATCAATAATCTAAATTCATTGAACTAATCATCAAAACAAAAAAATATTTTAATGATTTTTTAAATTTTCGAAAAATTAAAAGAAAAATCGTTTCGTGATTCATTCGAGAACAATCTGGCCTAGAAGCTTCCCAGTTCAATGACGCTGCCTACACCTGTCATAGGATAGATGGAGGTGGCCAAAGATTTTCCATCTATATAGTGTGAAAAAATGTAGTAACAGCCGTAGACGGAGGATTCGCAAGTAACAAAATAAAAAAGATTTTAATGATTTTTCAAGTTTTCGAAAAATAAAAAAAATCGCTTCGCGATTTATTCGAGAACAGTCTGGCCTAGAAGCTTCCTAATTCAAAAACTTTGCCTACATCTGTCATAGGAAATTGATGTTACGCGATGGAGAAGGCCAGAGATTTTCCACCTGCATGGTGTGCAAAAATTGTGTGAAATAACAAAACAAAAAAGATTTTTATAATTTTTCGAGTTTTCGAAACACAAAAAAACATCGCTTCGTGATTCATCCGAGAAGAGTCTGGCCTAAAAACTTCGCAGTTCGATGACTCTGCCTACATCTGTCATAGGAAGATGACGCTACGCGATGGAGGAGGCCACAGATTTTCCACCTATATGGTGTGAAAAAAAGTAGCAACAGCGGTAGACAGAGGATTCGCAAGTAGCGGTGGCAAATAGCCAAGTAGCGAGCACTGAACCCGGGGACCCAGAACAACAAAACTGTTTACTGTGATACTTTCGTTCGTAGTGCTGCTGTTGCCGCGCTCTCGCCGCAACCGCCGACTCGATCCGAGACACAGCTCCCTCGCGTGTATACCTGCCCGCCGTAACTATTATACGCTATCGCGCTCGTTCACATAAATATACGTCACGATGATCCCATTACAAGAACCCACGATGTCATCGCGTCATTTTAAAATTCTCGTAACAGACAACCCAAAATATCCGGTGAGTTTCCACCTCCGGGCGTTCCCGACTTTGACTTTCTCGTTCTGACTCACACGGCTCGAATTGGTGCCTCGCGAATTTTTTCGACCACTCATTATTCCGGGGTATTCCCTCGGTTCATTTTTGGTTTTTTTTTTGCATTGTTTGTCGATCGATGGAAACCTGCGAAACGTAGGAAAGTTGATGGCCAAAAATTCACGGTCTTATAGACAGGTCTGGACACTCCTATGCCGTCCCCATATAGTCAGATGTGCCGAAAATGAAGCCAATATGGCGGTCAATTCAGGCCGAATTATGATTCTTATTCTGCCGGCGCATGCCCGATACGTTGAAAGTCGGAATGTCGTGTAGTAATCGTATGCCATCAAATATTATCTACGAATGAGAATCCGACAATACTCACAGTAAATAAACTAAAACGTGAAAAAGCAGAGTGCTGTTAAAAAAGAACATGCCTATAGTTTTATACCAAATAATTTATTGGAATGATATATTCATTTAGACATTGAATAGAATAGTGTTGCTCCTTTTTTAAGCCTGCCTTCAAACTTCGAATTTAGTAATTAATTTTATAAGTTTTTTTATTTTATGGAATAATAAATCGATGGGTAGATTCGGTTGTAATCTTTGAGTGGAGAAACGAGCGCGCGGTGCGCATGCGCGTAGATAAAGCGGGCCTGAACTGACCGCCATGTTGGCTTCAATTTTGACACGCTTTTGCCCGGCGAGTGTCCAGACCTATCTTTAAGAGCGTGCAAAAATCCATTGAACAGGGAGGCCCTTTCGAACCTTGCCGATGGCCCATTTTACCAGACGTCACGAGAGCCGCCCTCTTTCGGACGGTCCGCGAAACTTCCGGTTACAATGAACCGGTCGTTTTACTTGTAAGAGAGGGGCTTGCCTCAACTCTGATTGCGCGATTTACAGCCTCTCTCTTACATGTACGAAAAAACACACGCATACGTATGTACATGTGGGATGCTCGCTTATCTATGTAAATCTAGTTCGTACTATTTTGTACTTAGCGGAAGCCATTTCGTACCTTACCGATGGCCCATTTTTTTTTTGCTTTTTTATTATAAGAAAATAATTAATTTATTATTAAAAAAGTATTAAAAAAAAATATATAGCCTAACAGGTACAAATTCCCTAACCAAATTTGTACCTAAAGTCCGCTAGGTATGACTCAATAAGTGTGTATCATTGGGACTCAGACTCATTGCACGTAAATGCAATGTCAATCTACTCAATTTTTATGGTTAACGCTATTCCATATTTAACAATACTCTTTAGTTTACTGCATTTACTAAAACACATAAGGCACACGATTGAGAATACATTTTTTTAAATTAAAAATAAAATAAAAGATAACAGCAAAAGCAGAGATAAACCAGCGAGAGCTTTGCGACGTGACGATACTTTACGGACGCGACTGACTCAACTTGCCAGAACTAACGCGAGCCGCCCTCTTTCGGACGGTCCGCGAAACTTTCAGTCACAATGAGCCGGTCGTTTTGCTCGTAAGAGAGGCTCGCCTCAACTCTTATTGCGCGATTTACAGCCTCTCTGTTACATGTACGAAAAACGCACGCATGCATATGCGTATGTACGTAGTGCCTGTTCGTCGATGTATATGTAGTTCGTAGTATTTTGTACTCGGCGGGCCTGAGAATCGCGTATAGGTTCATCGTTCGCTGGTAGCCCGTTCTTCCGCGCGAGTTCAACTTTCTCATTCGCACAAGAAGTTGCGACGACGTCGCTGCTTTACGGGTTAAGGTTGCGGTGTCATTGAACCACATTTCCTGGTTTTCCGCGTAATAGGTACAGTGAATAGAGGCACGGTGAGGTACGATTATAGTACAAAGTCTCGACGAGCCCGAGTTACCTGCACTTCAATCTTTTACCTTGCGCCATTCACCTACTTAGCTACAATGAGGAGAAGAAAAATAGGAAAATAGGCGGTGCACTAAAAACTGAATGAGATTGCGCAGGGGAATATACGACCCACTTTGGTCTGCCCGCATCTTCGATTTTATAGCGTTATCTGCATGTGAGATAACGGGGCTCGACGACGGCAGTAAAATTTGGATGAAAAATCAGAATCTGCCGAACGAAATATTTTACGACCTCGGATTTAGCCCAATATAGTGAAAAAAAGAAGTAGCCTTACGACAAACCCGTACAAAAGTATTTTTGCTGACCACCCTTGTCCCCAGAGCAACTCAGAAGTGAAGAAAGTCTTCAGGATTAAAATTCCTTTCTCCCCGAGGGGAATCGGAATTTTGTATCATTATCTGCATGAAAGATAACGACTCTCGGTGACCGAAGTAAAATTTGTATGAAAAACAAAATCTGTTGCATGATTATTATACGTTCTCGGATTTAGTCCAATGGAGAAAAAAAAAGTAGCGTTACGAAAAAACCAGTACAAAAGTATCTTTCCCGGCCATCCTCAGACAACCTTGTCTGTCTGAGGACAACCTCAGAGCAGCTCAGCATTGAAGAAAGTCTTCAGGACAAAAATTTATTTTTTCCCGAAAAGGATCGGAATTTGGCATCGATATCTACACATAAGATTACGTGTCTCGGCATCCGAAGTAAATTTTTTATGAAAAAACAGAATCTGCCGAACGAAATATTGTAAGTTTTCGGATTTAGCCCAGCGCAGTGAACAAAGAAGTAACGTTTCGAGAAAACCAGTAGAAAAGTATCTTTCCTGGCCTCCCTTGTCCTCAGAGCAGCTCAGAAGAGATGAAGATCTTCGGGATTAAAATTCCCATTATTCCCGCGAGGAACTGGAATTTCCATTAAAAGTAAAGGCGTTTCTCTCCATGCAGCAGAAGCACCGTGATGATATTATGGTCCCGCACTTATCCCATCACCTGGGTAACAGGTAGATGAACGTACGGTGGATTCGTGTGGGCGTGTGTTTGTTACAGCGAGGGGGGCCGAGGGGGAACCGAGAAACACGTTGTCCGGGGCTCCGGTAGCGGGGAGGACAAACGCTGTTTTCTCTACTCCCCACTTGCGCTATGGGCGGCATGCACGGCCTGTGTCCTGGGTTATGGTGTGCGCGAGCCGTATGGTAAGTGTGTTAACAACGCGAGCAGAGGAGAGCATCAGGGTGAACGCCCTCGACAGACCTAGACCCAAAAAGCGTTCGTCGTACTGCCATGGGCAACAGAGCCGAGCGGAGCCGTGCCGTGGTGAGCCTCGGTGGCACTGGGTTAAGGCGGAGTTATGTGACGTGGTGCAGGCACAACGGAGTGCATACCTCTCGTCCTGCATACGAGAACCTGACCGTACGTAATCGGTTTCTCATTCGTGCCGCGACTGTAGGGCGCCAGCTGGATTCTAATTCTATCACCGATCCTATAAACCCTTGATCGGCTCCCCTGCATCCTTTCGAGAAACTTCGAACCAATGATTTTATTTTATTTTTTTCTGCTCGGAGTGAATTTCCAGAGATTTTAGGCCCGACGCTGAGTTTTCAATTTTTCATTCAATTTCCCGATTTTCTAATATTCATTTTCACAATTTTCTGCAAGGTTTTAGATTAACAACAAAAATGCACTATTAAAATGTATTTCGAGAAACTTCGAACCAACGATTTTTTTTTTCTCTTTGGAGTGAATTTCCAGAGATTTTCATCCCACCGCTAACTTTTCAATTTTTCATTCAATTTTCCGATCATCAAATTGTCGTATTCCCAATTTTTTTCAAGCTTTGGGGTTAACAAAAAAAATCATCATTCAAGTGACCGTGGATGCTAAGCTTCTCGAACGGTTCGTAATATTTCAGATATGAAATATATCGCGCGCGGTATTTTAAATTCTGAATGAACGAGAGAGAAATTATTTTCATTTCTTTACATCCGACGTGGCGATAGTATCCAAAAGTGATTCATACGAAATCGTGGGGACCGCGTGTGATTCAATGTCGCGGTCGCGCACTTTCTTCCGAATCGAATCGCGGACCCCTATATACATACACACATAGATATATATATATATACTACGTAATCGGATTGGGGAATTTCGCTGTCCTCGAGAGCGCCAGGGGTCGACGAACCGGTCGAACTCCCGGTAGACCAAAAGCCTTTCGAAACGTTTGACTGGACCAACCGCTGGACCACACACTGACAAAAAAGTACGGTTGAATCAACTAAACATTCGGGCAGCGACGTACAAATAAATATTTCGTTGGTACAGCTAAAAGATTGCTTAATTTAAAAAAAAAAATTTATCATTTTACTAAAATATTTTAATGCCTCAAAAATATTTTAGTCAAATCGTCAAAAAAATTTCTTAAAAAAAATGTTGTAAAAATAATTTAACATCCCTGCTCGAATCTTTAGTTAATTCAACTGCATTTTTTTATCAGTCCAGCCCCCTCGAAGTCCTTAACAAAGTCCCGGGACGATCGTCGCGAAGAAGATTCTCGTTTCTTGCTTCGAAAGGCTTCAAAACGGCGAGGATGAAATTCACACTTCCTCGCCGATGCACCGAGCGGAGATAGGCTCGGGAACTGCAGTTAGCGGAACCCCGTAGCAACATTCACCGGCGTGGACTACTTCGGCTCTTCTATGATCCTTTCTTCTTTCCTCCATACTTCGCTGCACGCGCGTTAGCACTGACCTTCGATTCTCGACGAGAACCGCTACGTGAAACTAAAACGTGCGCAGGCGAGGAAATTTTCATTTTTTGATGCCGGGAAGAATACTTATCTCACGGTTGGAGAACTTTCTAAATTATTTTTATGGAGTGCCGTTTGAAGGGTCGTAGGGTGAAAAAAAATGCTTGCGTCGAAAATTCGTCCATCTTGAATTCTAACGTTATAGGACTTGAGTTTCGTTTAATAAATCGATCGAAGGTTAATCATGACGGGGACAATTTTTGATTATTCCCCGGATTATAATAATTGTATAAGACGACATTTTCTTGCTCAGCCACGGAGTTAGCCGATTATCTTGATGTCCCGTTATTGAAACTAAAAGTCGCGTCGGCCGGGAAATTTTTATTTTTGGATTCTGGGAAGAAACTTATCTCACGGTTGGAGAACTTTCTAAATTATTTTTATGGAGAGCCGTTTGAAGGGTCGTAGGGTGAAAATAAATGCTTGGGTCGAAAATTCATCAATCTTGGATTCTAGCGTTATAGGACTTGAGTTTCGTTAAATAAATCGATCCAGGATTAATAATGACGGGGAAAAAATGGTAATTATTCCGAGAATGACAATAATTGCATAAGACGACATTCCTAGCATTCGTTGAACTTTGCATGCTCAATATCTCTTCGGGAATTCTGTTGCTCGACCGGGCAGTTAGCGAGGTTTGCGGAGGGGGGAGTTAAATAACAAATGATTATCGTTATGTCCCGTTGTGAATCTAAAGCGTTCGCCAGCGAGGAAATTCTCATTTTTGGATGCTGGGAAAAATACTTATCTCACGGTTGGAGAAATTTCTTAAATCTTTTTTTTTATACAGAGTCGTCGAAAGAGTCGTTTACGTAAACTGTTTCTGAAATTTCAAACACCTATGCCTTGCAATTTTCCAGTTCAATTTATATCGTTCACGAACATTTTTCTAAATCTCAGGCAAAAGATTAGTAATTTTAATACCCGGTATTGTAATTTTCCAAAAAAAGTACATTAATGTTCAATTAATGTAAGTAATGCAAGCAAATTTCAAGTTTCAGTACATTAAATGTACAATTTCTTTTTACCGTGTAGCGTTATAGGACTTGAGTTTCGTTAAATAAATTGCTCCACGATTAACGACAAAGAAAAAAATGGTCATTATTGCGATGACGATAATCATTGCATAAGACGACATTCCTAGCATTCGTTGAACTTTGCATGCCCTCTTGCTCGACCACGGAGTGAGCGAGCTCTGCAGATTGGGGGGGGGGGGGGGGAGGGGGGGTTAAATAACAAATGATTATCGTTACCTCCCGTTAAACTTGGACCGCATGTATGTAACAGGGATTTCACTCGACCTTCGACCCGAAACTCGGGAAAAAAAGGAAAAAAATAAATAGCGTCTGGTATTCGTTCGTCCGCGAAGAACTCACGGCGGAACCGAAATTCGACAGCTCCCAGCCTCAGGAGTTGACGACCTAAGTAGAACGGGAAGTCGAAGGACTCTCTGGCGTACAGGGGGCTCGGCAGCATATCGGAGAGCCTCGGTGGCATCGACCCCGAGGAAGAACTCGAGATGAGGACGTTCGCGGATCCAACATATACCTGCTGGGGGGAATCATCTCTCGCCGTCCTTCTCCGTTGACTCTGGCAATGAAAAAAAAAGTGCGCGATCCGCTGTCGAAGCACCTACGTAGACACTTGCTATACGCGCTCCTCGCCGCGACGATCGTCATGATCATCGTGATGAAGATGCGGGCAAGACGGCAGGAGACTAACAAGTTCTCGATCGGGGCCGACCACGACCCGAGTTCACCGAATCCTCCGGCAAAAAAAAAACAAAAATGAGCATCGAACTGAGTATACGCGAGTATTAAATGCCCCTACGCGAATAAAAGAAAAAAATTGCATAACGCGGGTTTGTCGTTCAGAGAAAGTTGCTACAAATTTTATATTTTTTTATCGATTAAATGAAATCGTCTAAAAAATCCCGCGCAATTTATTGTACGTAACGGTGTTGCGATCGTGTAAATAAAAACTCAGGGTCAAATATAAAAAATTGTGGGAAATTTCAATTATTGCTCATAAAAACAAAATATATATTATTTCAACTTCTACAATTTGTTATATTGAACCGTGGGGATTTTTTTTTACATAATCAGAACACCGTTACAAAGAATTAATCGCATGGAATAATAATAATACTAATAATAATAATAATAATAATAATAATAATAATAATAATAATAATAATAATAATAATAATAATAATAATAATAATAATAATAATAATAATAATAATAATAATAATAATAATAATAATTTGAAAAGACAAGGGGGATCACATCCCTCATTTTCATATGCTCCGTCGACAGCGAAATAAATAAAGCCTCGCATGGTGTGCGTGTCGACAACGGTTGTAGCTCGTGCCCGATGAGCACTCTCATCCGATTGTTCCAAAGTGTGCGTGAAAGCAGGCACCGATATACAATCGAGAAACCGGCAGCGCTCGCTCATTCGTTCGTTCGGGCTGAGGTGCGCGCGAGCGAGCAACCGATGGAAGTCCATCCTTGATGGAGGTTACTCCGGGGCATCGTCCCACATTCTCTCCTTGGACGTGAACTTGCCGGCTGGCTATCCTCGTTGCGCCCGTTCCCTTCATCTCGTCTATCCCCATCGTCCTTCTTCCTGCCCTCCTGCCTGCCACCTCGACGGTGACTTTGCCGTCGGATTTTCCCTCTCTCTGCATCACCGAATGGACCGGTTCGCTCAGCGATCCTGCGGAGCGTACGACCGGTTCAATTTCTTCGCCTCTATCTTCATCCTCCTCATCTTCCTCACCTTCCCCACTTTCCCCATGTTCCTCGTCTTCCTCATCTTCCACATTTTCTCCACCTTCCTCATTTCTTCCATCTTCCTCGTTTTACCCATCTTCCTCATTTTACCCATCTTCCTCATTTTACCCATCTTCCTCATTTTACCCATCTTCCTCATTTTATCCATCTTCCTCATTTTATCCATCTTCCTCATTTTATCCATCTTCCACATTTTATCCATCTTCCTCATTTTATCCATCTTCCACATTTTATCCATCTTCCTCATTTTCTCTATCTTCTTCATTTTCTCCATCTTCCTCATTCTCTCTATCTTCTTTATTTTCTACGTCTTCCTCATTTTCTCCATCTTCTTCATCTTCCTCATTTTCTCCATCTTGTGCATTTTCTGCTCTCCCATCTTTCTACAACAAAATCAGAATTATCTCCGTTCGTTCACCGCTATATCTCAGATAGAGAGTTCGTCAGTGTCCTCGTCTGTTCGTACTCCATGTATTCTTCCTTTCATCCTCTTACTTATCCGTCTTTCGTTCCCTATCGCGCGCGATGGAACGCGTCGCTCCGGGAGCACCGAAAGTCAACGGACAAGGTAGAACTCGACCCGGATTAACACTTCGAGGCCTTACCGGGAGGCGAGATGCATTGCGTACAACCACCATCGTGTCCAGTACGTGGTGGTTACAGCTATTACAATAGTAGCTGTAATGGCAGTCAGCCGAGGGTGAGCATGCGCAAAAGACGTTAACACTTTTCATGCGCGCGCCCGTTCGATCCGTGCACGCGAAGACTTCTCGCACTCTCTCGAGGAAACTCGAGGGAGCATCGTCGCCGTGAGCGAATGCCTTCTCGCTCTCAGGGTCAAGGCACTCCCGCGCCTTCGTTCTCCCGAGCGAACAAGGAGAGCCCGAGAACGAGCGCGCGCGAGTTTTACCTTCCTTCCGTGCGCCGCCCGCCCCGACGCCGAGCTATTATTTTCCCGGTTACGAATGCGGCCGCTGTACGAAGATATATACCGGCATCAGCGTATACTCTCCGTGCGTAAGAGCCGACCGAGAACTATAAGGGACTGCGTAACAGTATTACCGTTGCTCGGGTTGCGTATTGCACGGTTACTGTACTCGATATGTATCGTGGGTATACGGGTGGATAAACTATTAGCTGTTACGCAGGCTCGGAATTATCGGTCACGATGCACTATTCGCGTTGTTAGTGCCATCGGACTCTCATTGAACTATCGAAGCACTTAAACTTCAGAAACGTCCATCCGGACGTTGAGCAGTTAAGGGCATGTGAAATGCCGGCGTCGATTATAAAAACTGTAATGCAATTTTTTTCGTGGGTATTGACTACTTTAGCGTTTCTATAGGAAATAGGAGCTCTCTCTAGAATTGGTAGATACAGTGGCATTGTACACTGTTTAAAGAAATGTAAATTTAATGTACTATTGTGATGAACAGTTTATGTACTTTTACAGTGAAATTAAAGTAAGTTATTGGAATTGAAGTGCTTTTATAGCAACATTAAAGTAGATTATTAAAAATGAAGTATTTCCAAAGTTTTTAATATACTGTACATTCATTTTTCATCACAATTTTACAAGAAATTTAACATATCGGTTTATGCATAGAAATTTGCAGTATAAGTACATTAAATTTCATACGAATTTTTGTACAGTGATATTTCCGTCAGACAATAAAGTTTCAGCGACCCAGAAAAAAAATTGGATTACAGTTTATGTTACCGACCAGGTGCGAGTCGGGTGGGTGTTTCGCATCACCTTAATCTCCTTCTTAATCCTCACTTAATACGCTGAAAAAAATCTGTAAAAATGCACAGGCATATCTTGTAGTATTATTTTTTTGATAACCCAGAAGAAAATTTATTACGAACACCCGCATCGTTTTTGTGCCTAAAAGAAGACATGGTTGTTTGGGATCGGCAAAAAGTCCCCGGTGCTTGAAGGGTTACACTAAAAAAAAAAGTCGTATGACATTTAATGTACCGGTACCGGAAGCTGTTATGCATAAACTGGTATATTAAATTTCATTTACGATAGTGTTGAAAAATGAACGTACAGTATATTGAAAACTTTAGAAATGCTTTACCTTTAACAATTCACTTGAATTTTTCTATAAAAGTATTTTACATCCAATAATTTACTTTACATTTAATTTACTTTACATACTTTACTTTTACATCCAATAATTTACTTTACATCCAATAATTTACTTTACATCCAATAATTTACTTTACATTTTTCTGTTCAAGTCCACTAATTTTTCGTCAAAATTCTACATTACATTTAATGTACCATTTTTTGCATGAAAACTAACAGTCCGGTGAATTAAGTTAACAATTTTTTTGCCAGTGTAGCCTGTCGCCCAGGAGGGTGGAGGCTCTCCCACGACTCAAGAGCACCCAGTAGTATCTCAAGAATGAACGGGTGAGACGCAGAGTCTGAAGTAGATCCCGCCGGCCGTGAGTCTGTGGATTCTAGGACTCCGGATTCGGTAGAGTGACGACGACAGGTAGACGAGCAGGAAAACGAAGCAACAGTGAGAGCACACAGTGGAGTACAGTAGTGCGTTCAACCCGTCGTTGAATGACCTCCGACAACAATGTCCCGTAGAGTTTGAGCGACCGGGTGGACGAAGCGTTCTCCGCTCCCGGTTCTCGTGTCAATCGGAGCCGGAAATAGCTTCGTAACTGTGCGGGTCTTCTGACGGCGCTCGCGACGTTTTACGATTGTCGTAAATTGTCTTCTCGTTTTTTTTTCATTTTCCTCACTTTTTCTTTCTTCATTTATTTTTCTTCGTTGGTCTCTCACTCGCCTTACCGTTCGAATACTCGAGGGTAGCAACAAACAACCTGTTGAAAACCGTGGAGACGAACCGTGAGGCGAACGAAATGACTTCGGAATAGCCGAGTAGGAAACACACAGCAAGATCGTAAATCATCGGAAGTCCCTTTGTGACTCCCGCTGGAGTCGCAGAAGCTGATGGTCCAGTATCTTCCATGCAATTAAAGAGGATCGTACGGTGAGGTTCGAATAAAGGGCAGGAGTATCGGAGATATAATGGTAAATGGGACTTTGGGGAAGGTAAAGTCATGCTCGATAGATTCGGGGTGAAATTTTCGTGTCGGATTGGTAAGAAGATGATACAAAAAAAAAAGTTTCTGTTAGATCGAGAATTAGTGCGATACGATCCTGTTGAGAAGGGAAGGGATTTTATTTTTCAAGGACCGCGCCGAGAACAGGAGAAAAAAAAAGTGAAAAATAAAAATAAAAGATGAGAAACTGCTCTAAGAATGAGAGTGAGCGGGGAACGCGATCCTGTTAAGAAATGATGGGATGCTTTTTATTTTTTAAGGGACCGCATGGTGAGAGTAGTTATTTTTCTCCTCTTCTTCTTCTTCTTCTTCTGTTCGTCGGCGTTCGTAAGATAAGTCGTTCCGTGGCACGGGATCGCGCCGAGGGGCAGCAAGTGGTTACATAAATAGTTTAGAGGATCTCTTCTCTTCTGCTCGCTGGCTGGGCGATCCACATCCGCGATTACGCCACTTTCCATCGACCTCGCGCTTTACCTCGAGAGGAGGCGCGCACGTGCCCCGTGGGCTCGGGATAGTCCGCCACGACACGATTCGCGTAGGCGATGTACCGGTGCAAGAGCTTTTCGATTATGATGATCGAAGGTGGGAACTTCTTTTTTATCTCTCGATTACCGTTTCGGGCGAGCTGTTGATCTATTCGCTGCAAAGTGTGCAAACAAAAAATGCGCCCTAATTTTAGGCGGGTAATCTCGGAGAATGAGGAAGCAATGTGCAAACACATTTGCAGTATTTTCCTTCGATTTGAAACTAAATATTGGTCCTCAAATAAATACACTCTTCATTAACATTGAATATATATATATGTATTATCTTTGATATGGCAGAACGTTTAATACACGAGCGATCCAGCGCGTATCGTTTCAGTCGAAACAACAATCTATGGCTGTAAATTCATTGTTTCGACCATTTTTTTCGGAAGACTTGGATAACCTGATCCTACGTATACGGGGATACTTGCGAATGGCAAAGTTATCCGGTAACTGTAAGCATGTGATTGCATGATCCCATTAAACCCCCCACCGTCTTTCGTATCCTATACACATTATAGCACTATTGCTCCGATAATACGAAACAAATATATATATATATATATATATATATAAACATATACATAGCAAAACATTTTCGCTTATCCTGTAAAGGCGTTGTCATTATTGTATTATTGTAGATGTCGTGTTCGGAAGATTTTTCGGCTTATTTGGTTCGGGTTTTAGTCACTTCCATGAAATCATTAAAACGCCTCGGCGACGAGTTTTTTCGGCGGATTTTCGATTATGCTTTTGCTCTGAATGAGTCGCAGCTCAATTTTCTTCGCTGTCTGCGCCTTGGGATCCTTATTGGCTGTTCGAGACAAGAAAAAAAATAACGTTAGTCATTTGTGCGATTATAGTTTAGCGTATTCCCCCTCCCATTGTCTCGCGGACTGTAAATTTACCTAGGCAGCTTTCGTGAGTTTTCAATAAAACGGCGTGTAACGTATTCACGGTATTTTCCAAAACGGTTTTGACGCTTCCCTGGGAGTCCGAGTGGGCGAGAAACAGGGCGGCGAAAAGATCACCCGAACCGGTGTAATTGGCTGGTATTCGCGGAATATCCATCCTTATCTTTGTTTTATCTGCAATCAAAGTCAAGACATAACGAGGGAGTTATTTTACGTAAACAATGAGACAAAACCTTCGGAGAGTCTTATCTTATCTGGAAATTTTCGGTGGTTGAATAATCGCTCGACTAATGTTTATATCGCATTTTTTTCGGGTACCGGGGCATGTTCGATGACTTCGTCATCGACGTCCGTCCAACATTTATCTTCAGCGCTACTCACTGCCGGCGTGAAGTTGCCGTTTACGTAACGATGAAACAAAACCTTCGGAGTCTTATCTTCAAATTATGTCCCTGAAGATATCTGCATGACATCAAATTTCATCTCGGGCAAGTCTCCGTCCAATGCACTGGCTTTGGGAAGAAAAAAAATTCTTTGCTTTTCGAATTTTATTCTCCAAGTTTGCACGATGCAAAACACAGCTGTTATAACTTGATGAAATTTAATCTCGTGCAGATATCTTCAAGGCCATTTTGATTATCGTCAGTCCGATAATCGCTCGACTAATGTTTATATCGAATTTTTTTGGGTACTGGTGCATATTCAATGTCTTTGGCATCGATGTCCGTCCAATATTTACCTCTAGCACTACTCACTACCGCTGTGAGCTTGCCATCCACATCGGTCGACGAGACAGCAACAGTTTTGGGGCCCATAGAATGAAGCTTTTCGATCGCATTCGTCAAGTCCTTCATCGTAACTATTTTCATTCCGGTCAAAAGTCTGAAAATCATGGAACACAAAATAAGTCAACAGAAAATAAAATTTAATTCAGATTAATCGAGCCTGGTCGTCGCTTACTCCAGTTCAAACTGGTTCGGTGTCAGAATATCCGCCAGCGGAACTATGTCCTTCTTGTATATATCCTTGAGTTCTTCCGGAACGTACATCTTTCCGTCGTCGCCCATCACAGGGTCGCAAACTGTAAGAATAAAAATAAATAAACAAATAAACATAATTCACAGATTATATTAGTTTTTTTTGCCGATTTGGTGAAGAAATAAAAATTTATTAGAATAATCAGAACGAATATACCGTAAATGACATTAGGATTTTTGCGCTTCAGCACGGGAACCAGTTGCACTATCCTCTTGAGAAACGAGGCCGAACCGACGTAGCCAGTGAGCAGGTGACTGTACGTGTCCAAATCATTCTCCGACAATCCGTCCACCAGACTATCTAAATAAGAAAAAAATACAATTCGTTACGCCCGCTAGACAAAGGACATTGAACATTAAATATTTTCCTGATGAGTAGCGAATCAGCTCTGCCATTACCCGTACCCAAATCTCCGTCGTTCAATATCTGTCCCTTGACGCTCTTGTATCCGGTGTGATTGGACAATTGCACAGAATTGATGGCATCGACTTCGTACCCAAGAAGCTTTGATAGAAATTCAATGTAATTAGAAATACACAGAAATTTTGCGAAACTCAAAGTATCATAGGCTTGTAAAATCTCCGGCTGATAACCACTGATAAAGCGAGGTCCATAAATAGGCGTGCTTGCATCATTGATTTCAAGGTTTCTCTCTATCTCCGACGGCAGCAAAACATTTATAACAGCAACGGTAATAGAGAGTCAGGAAAATGAAACTGGAGTAAAATACGAAATTATCGAAGCGCAACAGAATCGATCTGAAAGGGAGGTAAATCGTTACACGATTGAATCCAAGAATTTTTTAGGACAATCTTCGCTTAATGAGTTAGAAAATCTTTGTTTACAAGTTAGAAAAATTTACCTGAAGTGGAAAAGTGGCACTTTTGTTGCCCACATAGCCGGAAACTACGTGACTCTGAATCGAGAGTACGTGGTGTTTCGGGTACTCAGACATTTCCTCGGGGTTTATTTTCTTTTCTTAAAATGAATAACGTGGATAGAAAAAATTATCCTCGTGAGCGATACAGACGGCGTGCTGGACCGAGGGCGACTGATAATACGATAATGCATTGTTATTGAACGCCCACGACCGAGTCGCGTGCGCATGCGCGTGAGTTACGGACTTACGGCGCCGCTTCCAACGATTCACTGCGCAGTCAATGCTTTCAAGTGGACATAGTAGTGAAAAATGAGGATAGCGTGTTAACGTCTGCATAATTCTTTGATAAAGTTTTGTCACTCGATACACTTTACAGTAATTTGATGTCACGGTCGTGGCAATCTTTGAGGCGCTGAACGAAGAAGACGAGTTCAATTTTAAGAGGTCGGGAAATCATTTGTTAGAACCTCGCGATGCTATCTATCGGACATGTTCGATGAGAGACTGATAAAAACTAACTTTTCTTAAAATCATATTCATAATGCGCCGGGAATTTATCTATGATAATTTACCGACGAGCGGAAATACCGGCGGCCGGCAATGCAGACAACTACTTGTTTCAATGGTAATCATATTCGCCGAGAGAGCCCGCTAAGTTTCGATATTTCAAAAGCGTTTAACGATAGAGGAAGAAATTCTTATATTTTTGAAACGTTTTCGTGATAAAAAGGCTCGTGCTGCTATACGTGTATATACTGTACTACGATACGTTAGTTCCTTGGTTGGTAAGATAGTTTCCTAGGTTAGCTGTTGAATGGCTTGACGGGACGGCGGATCCTAAAGCCTTACCCTCTTTTGTACTTTGCGTGCTCCTTCAATAAAATAAAATTAAAAAATCAATGAATGGGACTATTGCAAGGACATGTAAATAAAAAATAATAATTAAAGCAAGTTTTTCATGTAAAATATTTTTGAGGAAGCGACGTATTTCCAATATGCCGTCACTTCCGGTTGAAAAATTAGATTTGCAAACCGGAAGTGACGTATTTCCGGTAAATTTACGGAAATAGAAATTTCCGGTTGGTAAATTCAATAGTCCATAGCGAGATAAATAAACCGTTGCCATGTAACATGGTCTGGTTTTTTTTTCTTGTTCCAAAACTTAACATCTTAGATTCGCAAAAAACGATCGTCTTTTGCCACTGCTTGTCCCGGCTTTGAACTCCGCTGAAGCACATTTGCGGGCAAATGTGGACGCACCTTAATGCAATTATTAAACAACGGTTTGCAGAAAATCGACGAAGGACGGTGCGGTCATTGCCGTATTTTTTTTTTAACTAAAAACAATAAAAAATAATATTTATCGTTATTTACGGATTTCTCCTTTCACATAATGATAAAAATACAATGGAGACCAACATTGGTGACCGAGATCGTGAGCAACTACAACAACCGAGAACCAGCAAACGGAAGTTGCATAATCCCGCATAGCACGGAAATATTTTTGAACGGTTTCACATAGCACGGAAAATATTTTTTAATATTTTTATCACTGTGTTTCAGAAACATTTCAGATGTATCGAAGGATTAAGTATGTGTCTGAAATATTTAAGAAACGTTTAGTTGGAATATTTTAATAGAATATTTCAAAATATTATGTTAATATATTTCAGAAATATTTCGTAAGATTTGAAACATTAAAAAAATGTCCAAAATGATTTCAAAATATTTGGTCCTGTATGGGCCGTAATTAAAGTCAGAATTACCGAATCACAAAAGCCTCACGACTTTAAAGGAATTAAAATGAACGATCGTCGGAGGAATTATTTTTATTTCATCAGTCCACCGAATGCAACACTGAGAAAAAGGATAGTGTTTCCTACTATAACGAATAGTTCCCAGGAGGAATATCTATATAGATAGTTTCTGATAGTATATTTTCAATTGATTAAACTATGATTACAGTTGCAACCATGATTTTCTGTGATTGTCGTAACAATAATATGTAGTCGTTCCCCTTGGGAACTATTTTTTATGGTAAAAAGTCAGTATTGTTGCTTTAACTATGTAATTTTTTCTCAGTGAAGGTATTCAGGCAGAGAGCATAACACTTCGCTTTCGCAGGTTTTGCAACCTGGTGAGCTTCGATGACACGTGTCGTTATCGATCCGTAGTGGAGAACGCGTGGCCACGCTCGCTGGTGTCGATACCGACATTTTTCCCCCGGTAGCTTAACTGATGTAGCCTACTTTCGTTATCGGCAATCCATCCATCGTTAGTGATTGCTTTTCTATCTGGCAACACGACTGCCGGCGTCGAAACGACCCTCTGCCACCGGCGATGTACACGTCAAGGTCGAACTACCCCTCTACAGGTGTGAGCAATCGCGACCGTTCATCGCTGACGTGGCTGACGAGGTATTGGTATATAAGGTCGAGCGGATAGTAAAGTTCAGCGCAGTCGGCTACGAACATCGACGCGACTGTGTTCACCACAGTTCACCCAACATCGAACTCCGAGACGGCGATGGCTCCGCAGCCATCGCCGTCGCTACCGAGGGCCAGTTAGGCTAACACCACTATTCGGCAGACACTGTGCCCTCGCGTTTATTTTCGAGCCTTGATAAAGTAACTTCGTTTTGTTGAGTGTTAAAAAGTTTTCGCGTGTTGTGTAACAATTTTCATTTCACCAACGAAGAACCACTTCGGCAAGAACGGGTACTGTCATCGCAGTGCAATGGAGAAACGTCGTAGAACTACATCAGCGTAGACCGAATGTAAGTCCACAATCAATTTACGTCGACCGACCTATTTTTTTGTGTGACTGAAAGCTTAAAATCTTTGCGTCGATCAACTTTCATCGCGGACGTTTCTGCAAATTCATAAATACTATAGTAGGAAATTCATAAATACTATAATAGTAAATTCATAAATAGGTAGAGCGGGGCAAAATGGGACAGTGAGCAAAACGCAAGTTTCCAATCATTTTTGGATGTCGTATTTTGCCCTGTTGATACATCCGGATTGTCTGGCTCGTTTTGCCTCATTGTCCCATCCAAAAATTATTGGAATATGACGTTCTGCCCGACTGCCCCATTTTGCCCCGCTCTTCCCTACTATAATAGTAAATTCATAAATACTATAATAGTAAGTTCATAAGCACTATAGTAGTAAATTCGTAAGTACTATATATAGTGTTTCTTCTCTCGCGCTACGCGTTTAAATAATCGAACCATTCGACTATCTGAGCAGTTTTCCTTATTTCTTCTATTTCTCAACGATATTTAATTTTAGGTCATTTCTGTCGATGATTTTCCGAATCGAAAAAAAAAATATTGAACGCAATTTTGTTATCTTGCAGATTCGAGAGAGTCGAGGTGACGATGGAACGAGCTGAGCTCAATCCCAACGCCCGGGACGCTGGAAGCTTCTGATATTAATCAAATCCAACCAATTGGTTCCGGAGAACGTAAGTGTAATTTCAATTAATTCAATTAATTCAATTAATTCGAGTCAATTGACATCATTCGTTAAAAGAATCGATAAGTAAAAGTCATTTATGTTTTTGTTTTCATTGCAGACTCCCGACGAGCACACACGTTTCCGATTCCTCGGAGTCGGAAAATCAAATCCTCGGAGTCGGAAAATCAAATCCTCGGAGTCAGAACATCGAATCCTCAGAGTCAGAACATCAAATCCTCAGAGTCAGAACATCAAATCCTCCGAGTCAGAACATCAAATCCTCAGAGTCAGAACATCAAATCCTCAGCGACAACACATCGAATCCTCAGAGTCAGAACATCAAATCCTCAGCGACAACACATCGAATCCTCAGAGTCAGAACATCAAATCCTCGCAGTCGGAACATCAAGGCCACGAGACAGTGCAGGTCAGGACAGCGTGAACCCATCCAATTTTCCGTTTCACATTCGGAAACATCTCCTAACTATACGATACAATAGTGGAGCGATGGGGAATCGACGCATGGCCAGGCGCGTCGGTGAGATAAACTAGATCGGGTAACCACCCTATCCGACGGTTTCGCGAAGTTCAAATCCTCGCAAGATTTTCCTCCCTCTCCGTATTTTCGATTAAATACACCACGCGGCGATTTTTTCGGAAACCCGTAAGAATTCTCAGGGTTCCGATGCTTGACGCATAAATGGATTGGAATCGAAGATCAATGCGTTCGTCGTATTATCGAGACAAACAAATTTTGCATTGAGTATGCCGAATTTTAAAAAATATTATGTATAGATTGTTCATTGACATTTGAGAAAATTATGATTTGTATCGGGTGACCGATTCACCACGAGAAAATTAGCGTAAGTCATTCCGACATATAAATTTCGCGATCTATGTCATTAATGTCTCGAGACGTTCTGGAGAATGAGCTGTAATTACGAAGTACGCCAGTCTGCGTAGAGAATGCATTCGTTATGCAAATGGAAACTCATAAGATACCTGTATCACCGAAAGACGAATGTCACGTTGCGTTTCATCAAAACATCGATCGCTGCTTCGTAGACACCGGTGAGCCTGTCTGGTTTCCGCGTTTTTGTGACAATTGCAGTTACACACGTATGGTCAGTCGTAGCCGAAATTACAATAGAGAACACAGTTTGATTCGTGGCGTTCAAGTTTGTGTTTATCGTATGGAAATAAGAAAAAAAATTATCTCGCACCGAACTGCAACTTGACCGAATTTGATTATCGTAAAAAAAATGTATATCCATTTCTTAAGTACACGACAGTTCGAGCTAGACTAAAAAGTGACCGACTCTGGTGGCTGTGACGATGACAATGAATAAGTCAACAAAAATCGGTCACGAAATTTGGGTAGCCTCGCAACGTGTGTGTACTTTGTTAAAAGAGAGGGTGTTTAAGGCAATACATTTTTAATGCTAATCTCTGGCGTTTGTTGATTAATTAAAGAATAATAATTGTGATGCGACGTTTACAGACAACGCTTTTTAACGATTTAAATTCATCTGTATAGACACACCTACGTATAGAATTTTTTTTATTGAAAATAATTTCATAGAAACGTTTACAATTGAAATTCCTTCTCGACTCTCTTAGCGACACTGTGCGTGTGCGTTGCACGCTGGGCGAATAATGCATTACACCTATGTCTCAGGTACTGCCACATGCGACACCCCCCCCCCCCCCCCCCACTTTTTTCACACGGACATTATTCGTGCAGTTTGATCATAAGAACGTCAAGCCAAAGTAAAATTCACACTTTTCCATTTATGACTCTTTATTCATATCGGTGAATTAATTCTACAATAAAAATAATGGTAGCGCACATCGACGTTCCGAGAATTACGAATGCAAAATGTTAATTCGCCTAATTCTAGGTTCTTGCAGTCTTAATTTTTTGCTGGCCTCCTCATTAAATGGGAAATCAGTCTGTTTGCTTGGATTATATTTCGCATCCCATGGTTCACGCATATTGGCTCCCACAAAATTTTGACAGTATTACAGTGATCATTGTTCGAGAGGCCAATTCCATCGAATTTGAAAAGCATTCCACATCGGTGTCACGAATTCCCTGCTCACGTGCAAATTGAACTCTTGAACTCGTGTCTAGTGAATTCGTCGATGTAGTAAAGCTTTATGAAATGTTTCTTAAGTTCTGGCATGCTCGAACACAAATTTCGCAAAATTGGGATCATAAATCTTCGTATAACCCAAGTTCAAAAGGTCCTTCATCGTATCGACATTGCGAAGAACGACCTTTTTTTTGTTAGTAGAGATGCCAAGTTGCCCGTATAAATTCCTTGCATTGTTACTACAAAAAATTATAGACAACCTAGATAAATTCTCGGTGCGATTTTGTTAGGTAAATTTGTGAAACTTGTGTTGCTATTTATACGAACGATCTTGAGTAATGCCGGTGTTAGAGTCTAACGCAAAATTTGAAGAAAAATCAAAGTCATCAAATGCACAATACGTAACCCAAACGGCGAATCGATATCGACGACAGTAAGGATGTGTTTCAGTTGTATTTATGACCTCTGAACTGGGATTTAATAATGAATCCCGTCTGTTTGTGAGGGTACGTTCATAATACAATCTTCCATATATATGTGTACATACAAACCGATAAATGAATTTAACTTAACTTAATGGTATTAAGTTTAGTCTGAGATTAATTATATAGCCTTGTTCAATGATTAATATAATAAACATTCCTATTGATACGCACATAAAAAGATATTTGATATGATCTGTATTACTATTATTACTAAATATACCTACAATACTTGTAATGGTTTCAATAAAATGTTCTATATTGTAAATCTACATTTTGTACCGTCGTGTTAATTAATTTTTGCATTTATCCCGCATACTTCGATGCAACTCTTTTAAGACGTTCTCATTTAAGATTGAAGATCTTATTTATTGAGTAAATTATTTTACGACATATTTGGACTCCAGAGGTGCTTTCGATTTGCTGTTATAGTGATGGTGGTGTCATAACGACGTAGCTCAAAGCACACCGCCAGAAAAAAAATATATTTGGTGGCCACCGTTTATTTGGTTTAAGTAAAATATTTATTTAAATTTAGTAAAAAGTTACTTAAATGAAATAAATTTTTATTTAAATCAAATAAATATTTTACTTGAACCAAATAAACGGTGGCCATCAAATAAATTATTTTTCTGGGTGCACAGCAGTCTAGTTACAATACCTGCACTATGGCTGTACAGTTGAGCCATTTTGGTTGGATAAAAAATCTTATCCGGCTAATAGACATTATAGTTTGTCTTAGCCGGCGCAGATGGTTTGACTGGCTAAAAATCAGCTGCGGCTTAGCCGGCTAAGATCGTTTGAGCGGCTATTCTTTTTGATTGTGAATTAAAAGGACGCTGATGAAATTAATGAGGCACCTACCTATGGCACATTACCTGGTTTATTAATTCATTTTTGTACTGTTATTATATCACGGGAAATGAGAACATGATATTTTTCTTATACAGAATACAGACGTATTGAGACACATAATTAGTTCGTTACAATAAGATTTAGAAGATCTTAAAGCTAGTCGAATCTAAGTAAATAATAGTACAGAAATGAATGAATAAGCTGGCTAAATTGCGGCTAATTTTTTGCCGGCCGAACGATTTTAACCGGCTAAACAATAATGTACATTAGCCGGAAAAGATTTTTTTGTCGCCCAAGACGGCTCATCTGTACAGCTCTAAACTGCACATGCGTATTGTGACCACATGCGAGTAAACCTCGTCCATTCGTAGCGGAAGTAATATGGACCACATAATACGCATCCACAACCATAATAAACAAACAGCATTGTGAATGCTGTTCGTTTTGAGCTTCGTTATTATGACGCCCCTATCATTATAAAGGCAAATCGAAAAAGCACCTTAGTGGTAAACCGTTCCTGGTATTGCCGCATGCGAACCTCCCTTTTTCACACGGACACTTATCGTGTGGTTTGATCACAAGAGGGTTAAGATAATGTAAAGTACACACTTTTCCATTCATGATTCTTTATTTATATCGGTGAATTAACTATTCTACAATGAAAGTAATGGTAGCGCAGATCCCAGTTCAGAGAATTACGAATGCAAATGTTAATTCGCTTAGTTCTATGTTATTGAAGTCTTTATTTTTGCTGGCCTCCTCGTCAAATTGGCAATCAGTCCGTTTGCTTGGATTAAATTTCACACCCCATGGTTGAAGCATGCCAGCTCCCGCAAAATTTTGACATTATCATAGTGTTCATTGTTCCAGAGGCCAATTGCATCGGATTTTAAAAGGAATCCACAACGGTATCACGAATTCGCTCCTCACGTGCAAATTGAACTCCTGAACTCGTGCGTAGTGAATTCGTCGGTGTGGTAAGCCTTTATGAAATGTTTCTTCAGGTCTGGCATGCTCGAACACCCATTTCGCGAAATCGGGATCATAAATGTTTGTGTAACCCAAGTTCAAAAGGTCCTTCATCGTATCGACATTGCGAAGAAGGATCTTTTTTCGTCAGCACAGATGCTAAGTTACCCGTATAAATTCCTTGCATCCTTACCACAGTAAATAATATACAGTATAGATAAATTCTAAATGCGTTATTTTTGGGTAAACTTTAAAAACTGGTGTTTCTATTTATACGAACAATATTAAAAAATGTCGGTATTAGGGTCTATTGAAAAATGTGAAGATAAATCAGAGTTATCAAATAGATAATATCTAACCCAAATAGCGAATCGATATAGATTACAGAAAGGCTTTCTTTCAGTTGCATTTATGATTTCTGAACTGGGATATAATAACGACTCCAGTCCGTTTGTGTGGATATGTTCATAATACATTGTTCCACATATAGGTGTATATACAAACCGATAAATGAATTTAATTTAATATAGTCGTTTTAAGTTTAATCTAAGATTAATGATATAGCCTCATTCAATGATTAATATAATAAATATTCCTGTTAATACACACATACAAAAATATTTTACAAGATCTATATTGCTATTACTACGAAATATACCTATAATACTTGTAATGGTTTGAATGAAATTTACGTAATTTTAAATCCACATTTTCTGCCATTTCGTTAACGATTTCTTGCATTTATCGCAGACACTTCAATGCGACTATATGCCCGACGTTCTCATTCAACAGTGAAAAACTTATTGATTAAATAAATTATTTTAACATTTATCTGTATTCCAGTGGTGAACCGGTACTTCATCCAAGTCCAATGTCCTTCGATGACTCACGGGCAAAGGTCAATCGGTTCAATTTAATAATTGGCATCGCGGCACGCAGATTATAATTTTTTTTTATTATGCAAAAGTTGTCTTGACCGTCACGCGCCTTCGAGTCTAGCGTTTCGGAGAAGAAAAAGATTCGAGAGACAATCGCGTCTAATCTTTGTCACCGCTCGGAGAGAAGTCTAGTAGGATAATTTACGAGACCGCGATAGTTTACTTCCTGAAGTCTAATATACAAATGAACGCCGTCTTCGAGACCACGAGTGTATTTCCTTCCAGGGAGGTCTTCCATATGTGTCCGGTCTACACAGCAAGATGTTACGATGTGGACCTAACAGATAGAATCGCATTCAATTCTCTGCTATGACGAACAGATGATAAAAAAAACTATACAAGATGTTTATGTGTGGTGGAATTGTGAATAGCTACAATGCCGTCAATGCAACACTGATAAAAAAATATCATTGATTCAAGAACACTGACACTTGCGGGTTGTCATGGACATACGCTGTTATTTCAAGTCTTTTTTGCTTGACATAACGACATTGGTTCATTTTGATATATAATCGTTAGAATGAAAATAATAATTACACTGACTACATATGTCAGTGGCAGCCCGCAAGTGTCACTGTTCTTGAATCAATGATTTTTTTTTTTTCATTGAACCTTTATAACAGACATAGACCCGAAACAGACATAATATCCTTTGTATCTCCTGTACGAGAAACTATTTACTCCCAACGCGTGTATTAAACTCAAACACAATAAAACGTTCCAGTGCTGCATATGTAATGTATGGAAGGACTTTTAAATCGATTATCGACAGTGCACCAAATTAAATTAATTTAATTTAATTTAATTTAATGCAAATTAAATTAATTTAATTTGCAGTGCATTAAATTTTACGCGCAGCTATCGCGGGTTCGTCAATAACTCCCGCATAGAAAAGCGTTCTTTTTTTATCTCTTGGGTTCGATATGACAACAAAACTTTTTATTCTTAAATGGGCTATTTTATCTTTAGTGAAGTAATTACCGGAATTCGATGCGATGTTGAGAATCACAGCAGATGTCGGGGGATGTAAATCGACCATCGTTTTTCTTCTTCTTCTGCAACTCGCCTGGACCCGAGAGAACTTCCGTGATCCACAATGGCGGACAACCATACCGGCAACTAAAATGTGCTTTTCTTCTTTTTCCGGCAGTTTGATCGACCCCGTAACACCATCCGAGGGGCGATCCGATTTGCCGGAAAGTAATCCGTACCGGCCAATTTTCCAATGCTGAGGTTGTCCATCGCGCGGTTGAAGTCACACTGAATTGTACCTAATATGAAGCGCGCCTTTCATATAAAACGCGCCGAGAGAGATGGAAATAACGGTTCTTCCATCTTTCTCTGGCACACTGTCAGTGTCACTATAGCTCTAGTAACGCTGTGGTGTCACGCCGTATCCATAGGAACGAACGCCACTACTCGAAACCTCATTGGCTAGGAAGACACAGTAAGCTATCTCCACCGCCTCGCAATTTTTCTACGGCGACCCCGTTTCATATTGAATACAGCTGAGTGGTTGCCGGCCAATGTTGATGGAACTATAGATTGCATGACAATAACGCGATCATCACAGTCCTTTCTCGATTTTATTACGTTTTTGCTTATAATTCTTTTCTGTTGTCATCCATATCCGGTCATCTGACCTTCCTATTTGATTTTATTAATTATTATTTATTATTATCTCGATAAGGTATGATATGATAATTTATAGACAAAGCAGTTGAACATTTTTATTTTCCAATCGCTTTCTGATAATGTTCCTTTATTCGCAAATTTATTCTGCGAGGTGGCATTTCCGGTATTTGTGGCCTCCTCATAGAGGAAGCTTCGCGAATAAAGGAATACTATGAGGAAGCAATATATGAAAATTTCAATTTTCAACTTTTTTCAACATCAACGTCGTGTTTGATTTTTATGCAAAACAGCTGGCCGATTCAGATTCAGCAGGAAAAAACACACCAACGTCGCGCTTCACTTATAAAATCTGTGCCCGGTGCGAAAAATTACATGGAGCTATGTGCGCCTGGATTTTTTTTTGAAATTTCGTATTTTACTCAAGAAATTCAAATGATCCCTCTTTACCTAGCTCTTCCAACCCCGTCATATCTATCATCTTGTGTATTTCTTGCCGGAGAACATAATAGGTACCTTGGGTTTCTCGCAATGTTATCGGGAAGCAAAGAAATGTCTATGTGAAAATACGCAAAATCATTCATGTGTGCAATATTGGCTATAAAACTTCCCGATAAACTTTTTGCGTTATTCATCGCTCAGGGACTATATTTAATGCACTTTTCTACCCTGATCACGAATTTACCATTTATTTTTTTCATAGATGAATATGCAAAACAAAAAATTCCAAATGACGCAAATGTAACCAGTTCGATCGATTCTCCCAAATTTAATACGGATCATCGGACGATCATTCTCCAAATGTGTGCAACTTTTTGCCCCGATCGTTAAAAAATGGTAAGAGCTAGAGTGCGCGCAGACATTTTTAAAGAAATTAACCCTTCACGAAGAAAATATTTATTTGTCTGCTCCTAAATCTTACATCGAAACGTTTCCGAAATATTTTTCAAACACTTCAGCGAAATGTCGAAAATTACATCACCAGTCTAATTTTACATATACACACCTGCATAAACACGAAAACAATCGTAGAAATATATATGAACAAAATATTTATTTCAACGTCCCTGTCCGAATGTTTGGTTAATTCAACCGTATTTTTTATCAATGTAGATATGTTATAGTGCACTTTTAAAAAAAGTTTGTATTCGTTACAATTAACTATAACATTTTTTTAAAAACGACGAAGAAACATGCTCTGACCTTCCGTCACCTAAAATAACTATTTAGAATTATTGAAAAAAATGCGCCAGCTATTGAAATTAACTGTTCTCCTGTTTTTATTGTACAACGATTGTCGAAGGATATAACAGGAGGTCAAAATTCGTAATATTTTATTATCGACAGCCTGTAAGGAAAACGGTGACAACTTGAAAACGTGGGCAATGAAGGCCGCGCGTATAATATACTATTCACATGAAAGGACACGTAATGGTTTGCAGAGAAATTTACTGCACGCTCGTCCAAGCTGATGGATAGAAAAATAAATACAAGGCCGTATGATAACATGTATAATCCCCGTGAGTGCTCGGTTCATACGTCGCACTGATGGGAATAGCATGTTACTCTCCGTGCCGGGAACGACATGCAATACTGCAATTACTATGCATTATTTAGTGGCTGGGTTCGACATGGAAGTTCCCTTTAAAAATATCCTCGGTACGATCGACGCGAAACTTCGAGAAGTAATATTGAAAATTGTTTCGCTTCGTCGGAGTTTCAGTCATAAACTCTGGAAATCGAATAATTTTTCAAATAAGTTTTAATATTAAATTTTATGATTAGGCAATGCCAATAAATCAATATAATTATCAATACCGTATATAATTTTTCATCCAGAATTTTTAATCATTCGTTTACAATCTGTCGAAGTGTCGATGCAATTCTCTCGCTAAAGTTGTTTTTCAGATAGACAAGTTTTTCGCTTCGTCTGAATTTTAGTTATAAAACTCCGGAAATTGAATGACATTGTTTTATTATCGTGAAATGTCGATAAACCAATAAAATGACCAATACCGTACATAATTTTCCATTCAGAATTTTTTTATTCACACTTTTACAATCTGTCGAATTTTCGATGCGATTAACTCGTTAAAGTTCTTCGTAGATGGACAAGTTTTTGCCCAACTCCTTTAATATATCCTAACTCCTTTAACCAACTCCTATAAACCAATAAAATTATCAATACCGTACATAATTTTCCATTCACATTTTTTTTATTCACACTTTTACAATCTGTCGAATTTTCGATGCGATTAACTCGTTAAAGTTCTTCGTAGATGGACAAGTTTTTGCCCAACTCCTTTAACCCTTTGCATCTGCAAATCAGAAGGAAATTATAATGATTTCACGAGTGAAAATAACTGTAATCGTAAGAGCGTGCAATTTCACTTAATTTCATCAGTCTCTTACCGACCCGTCCAACAGCGTTTACTAGACTGTAGCGTGGATAACTTAGCCATGCCATGTTATCCAAGCTACAGTACATTACTCGCTATGCCCGTCTTCCCGAAACTCCGGTGCACGGTAACTCGTGGAGCAAAAGGCGATCGAACGTTCTAGTGCAGCCGCGAGATGTCTTTGCTGTCTCGGTATCCAAAAAATTGTACAAAATTATTCCTCGTTCCGTTCAGCGTGCAGCACACAATCTCAAAAGTCTCACACAATAATCGCCCCACACACGGTGGTACGTGAAGTACGTGGGTGCCGGGGTGAGTCGGGGGACTTGTTTGTGAACGACCCCACCGAAAAGTATGGCGACGTGGGAAAGTGAAAAATTCGGTGAGGTTGGAAATGTCGAGGGTATCGAAGAAAACTTCGACGGGATACTCGTAACTCACGATCTACAGGATTGCCTCGACGACAGTCTCGATCTTTCGAGCTTCGGCAAGGTTTACGATCAATCGACGGTATTCGATTATGGACAGTACTCGGATGAGGATACACCGTCCACCGTTAAGCTACCCGATGACAGCACGGGGTGAGAGATTATTACCGTAACAACGATTTTTCGTCTCCTCCTCTCGTCGTTTTACCCGGCAATATTTTTACAATCGTCGCCGTTCATCGTCTCCGCAACTGTCAAGCGAAATTTCTCCAAGTCCGATGGAATTGTCATTACTGTGCTTCGTGCTCTTCCCTTATAAGGACATTTAGACGCGATTTGAAATTGAAACTTTCGCAATCCCGCCCATAAATTGTGCGCGAAACAATATTTTCATCGTTGCACGGTTCGATACAAGTTTTCAAACAATTCCTCGTTTGCATTGTTATCGCATAAAACGATTTTTATTTTCGCGGCATATCAGATCGCTCGGCCATTATTCCAGCGGGATAACTTAGGTTTGCCGATAAACATCGTTTAACGACTAATTAACAACTATGCAAAAACGATATTTTCATTTTTTTTTTTTTTTTTTTTCAGGCAATCTTCGAACGATCCCGTGAATCTCCGGTATCCATTAATCCAATCTCTGACAGATGGCATAAATTCTCTCTTAATATTTCTCAATCCGTACGGCCGGTAACCACCTAGCGTCCTTCTGCTAAAAATACATTTGGTGACTTAGCTCCCCGACTTCCCAAAGTTACCCCGATATGAGACCAAAAAATTTTCAGCACTACACGTCATTTTGAACAAACACCTTTGTGGCTTGTAGCGGACGTTAGCTATACATTTTGTTTATGGGCTGCTAAGAAATAACAACAATTCCGGAGATTGATGCACGATGAGTAAACATATAAATAATACAGAGCTTTGGTAGCGCAAATTTGTTTGGCATCGGAACATGTAAATTTTAAGTCAAATTGCAAGGAACACGACAGACAAAAGCAACCAATCTATTTAAATATTTTTCGATGTTTCTACTTCGCCAAGAAATAACGACAACCCCGGAGACCGATGTACACTAAATAAACATATAAATAATGTGAAGTTTCGGTGGCGCAAATTTGTTTGGCATTGGGAAATGCAAATTTTAAGTCAAATTGCAAGAAACCCGACGGACAAAACTAATTGATCTATTAAAATATTTGTCAATGTTTTCGCGCTGTTAAAAAATAACTACAACCTTAAAGATTGACATACGCTAAATAAACATGCGAGTAATACAGAGCTTCCGTAGCGCAGATTTGTTTGGCATTGGAATGTACACATTTTCAGGCAAATGTGAGAAACTCGACAGACAATTGTAATTAATCTATTTAAAGTTATCTTTATTTCTGCTCCACTAAGAAATAACGACAAGCTCAGAGATTGAAGTACACGAAATAAACATATGAATAATGTAGAGCTTCGGTACCACAAATTTGTTCGGCATGAGAACATGCAAATTTCGGGTAGAACACGAGAAACACTGCAGACAATTGTAACTAATATATTTAAAGAGTTTTCTTCGTTTCGACTCCACTAAGAAGTAACGACAACCCTGGAAATTGAAGTACACTAAATAAACATATAAATAATACAGAGCTTCGGTAGCACAAGTTCGTTTGGAACATGCAAATGTGAAGACAAAAGTAATCAATCTTTTTAACGATTTTTGTTTGTTTCCGCAGATACATTCATCACACGATCAGTCCGAATGAGATTTACATGCGGATTCATCCCGGCCAAGATGACACAATGCCGGACGATCCGTCCCACGCGACTATCACGATCGAGAGTACCGATCCGGACACGAATCAGAAACACATCAGCCGCTACGAGTGCGAGTACGACGGATGTTCGAGGACTTACAGCACCGTCGGCAATCTCAGAACGCACATGAAAACGCACAAAGGTAGCGCTCGCGCCGACAGTACGAATAAAATATCTATCGTAAATGTCGAACCGTCTGAACCGGTCGAGAGTCGTACGCGTTTAGATCGGTCGCCGCTAACCGAGACTCGCGAGAAATTAATTTTTTTTGCGAGTCCCGCATCGCTAACCGATCGTCGAATAACAACCCGGCTACTCGTTCCAATAATGCTTTGCATGGTGTATCGAAACTGCTGGCTCAATGCAATAAAGATCATTCGTCGTGGAGTCATTGAATCATTCGTGTATTTGTTTTTTTACCTAACGCTTACTAAGGACACGATTTATGTAAGTATTACCAAAGTTGCGGTTGCGGGAGAGAAATTTTCCCGGTGCCTCGGACCGATTCCTGTCTACAGTTTATTTTTCCGGAGTTGCGATTTCAATATTGGCGTTGGTTAAAAAAAAATAAAAAAATCTACTGTAATTCGACTTCATTTTAAATGAAAATTATCTCGAAGATAATCGACATTTGTGTCAGGAATCGGGATACCTTGCTAGATCACTGTGAGCGATGTTTTGGGAGGGGGAAAAAAAAAAAAAATGAACGTTAACATATTTTTTCACAGTTAAACAAGTGGCATCTCGAAATAGGACTTGCATTAGATAAGAAAAAAAAACCATGTATAAAGCTTTGTTCGTCCATGTATAGTCCGAGTATTGTCTATCTATGTTGTGTCCTTGAACGTCCAGGTGTGATTGCGAAGGGATCGCTTCGACCTGCATGGCTTTCGGTTAGTGCGTCAGTGACGATATATAAGTTTACTCGTATTTTTTTCTTTTTTTTCCGCTCGCTTGTTGAACAAAATTGTAAGAAAAAAAAAACCACTATTTCAGGCGAGTATCGATTTAAATGCGCGGAAGCGAGTTGCGGCAAGGCATTTCTCACATCGTACAGCCTTAAGATCCATATTAGGGTACACACAAAAGTAAAACCATTCGAGTGCAATCACAATGGGTGTGAGAAGGCATTCAATACTCTTTATAGACTGAGAGCTCACCAAAGACTCCACAGTGGTAATACCTTCAACTGCGAGGAAACGGGATGCGTTAAGTTCTTCACTACACTAAGCGATCTCAAGAAACACGTCCGTACCCACACTCAAGAACGGCCATACAAGTACGTTTCTTGGAATGCTCATTATCATTGCGCTTTAACCGTGTGGATGAAAATAAATAAAATTATACTTTCACGAGTGAAATATGTGATACTTGCCACCCTACAAATTCTTAAACCCTCCACCAGTTCGGGAGCAATCCAAAGAGGTCACCAACTACCGAACGGTCTTTATTCACGAGCGAACGAACAGTGAAGAATTAAGAACTTGACAAACAGTTCAACCTAGAAAAAAAAATTAGTGTACCAATGTTCGTTCACCGAACTCAACAGTTCGATCATTGATGCCTTCGCTGACCGTAGCAGACCCGACCACTGCGAAAATCACCATTTTTTCACGGTGGTTTTGTGCAAAAAATTTACGATGTATCTTGCCAGACCCACTACGCAAACTGCCGTTGCACGATATTCGGTTCAAATGGTGGTTTCGACGGAGGTGACGACGGAATAATGCACCAGTCACGCACATTTTCTTTTACTTTGCTCGGTGCGAAAATGGGAGTTTTACGCACGCTGCGCGTAAACAGTGATTTACGGTCCTAGTGCGATAAAACGTTTTCTCATTAGTGTGTGAGTTCGAATCGCATGAGTGCGAATCACACGATTTCAGAAAAAGTTATTCGCACGAGTAACGTACCAAATCTTACTTCACAAGGTTTGAAAATGGAGTTTTGCGATGCGTGCGCAAAACTGCCATTTTCGCACCGAGTGTAATAAATTTCTATTTTTACGGTGGTTAGCACGTATCGAAAAAAGGTATGGTAATATTGAAACAAATCAGTTTGAAATATCATCGTGAATTATATCAATTTAGGATTCATTCGGATACTCCATCACGCATTTCGGAGAAATAAAAACCTAACGATGGTATTCCGTCGTTTCCGCCGTCGAAATCCCCATTTAATACGAGTATCGTGGAGCTGTGGTTTGCATAATGGTTTCGACAAAATGCTTCGTAAACTTTTTTCACAAAATCACCCTGGTGATTATCGAAGGTGGTTCGGTCGGTGACCGAGTCTGCTAGGGAAAGTTTGCACCTTTTCAATGAAACAACAAAAAATTGCCGATTACCAATTCTGATATTGTTACTTAACAAAAAATAAAATCTTATCATCCTTGATATGCCTCACGGGTGTGAGGCATATCAAATAGTTCGAACTTGAAGTTGCATTCGTACACTAAGTGAAGAAACATTGATTTAACATTCTCCTCTATATTACCGTCGAGTCCCTTATGTAAGAGATAAATTCGCTTGTACTGACAATTTTTTCTTTATTGTTTCGAAAGGTGCAGAGAGGATGGCTGTGGCAAAGCGTTCACGGCTTCTCATCATCTGAAGACTCACAGGCGCACCCATACCGGCGAACGTCCGTACATGTGCGCCTATGACAACTGCCAAAGATCTTTTACAACACTTCACAGTTTGAAGAGTCACGTAAAGACGCATAAACGTTCGATGGCTTCCGCGGAATCGGTGCGTAATTGGTCCTTTATAAATTTTCAGCCAAACGTCTTGATTTACGTAAAAATAAAAAATAAAGCTGGGCACTGGTAAAAATGCAATATCTATATGGGTAATTTTGTCTAAGTAAAATTACCCATATAGATATTGCACGAGTATCAAAGACGGAGTAAACATCGTTTCCACTGTTTTATTGTTTGTTCTCCAGAAGCACAGAAGCGCTGTACCTCAGACCGGAAGCACGGACGACAGTTCGTCGAATCTGATAAAACACGAGGGCACGGAAATTGTTTCAGGCAACAGAAGTAACTTGCAATCGTTCGCTATTGTCCCGATGAATTCCAACGAAGCGCCAAGAACGGAGGCTATAGCTTATTTGCCTGCGGAAGCGTCGAGGCTCACCGGTGACTCGCTGGTGAACGCTTTCAGCGGTGAAATAAGCTTCGACATACCCACCACGGAAGTCCGTCAAATGGGCGATACGAAGATATCGCAACAGTCCGTATCGAACGAAGGCACCGCTTACATTACAGTCGGAAATATAATTGGAGGGGAGACCATAGGGAATTTCGGCAACGGCGACGACTACGACAAACTGAAGATATTCGCGCAACTGACCGCCGATGACGGAACGAAAAATCTGCCGGCCAGTGGTATAGCAGAGAGAGCGAACGAACGAATGACCGAAGCTCCGATCACTCAGACGAGTCAATTAACTTTACAGCAGAAAATAATGCAAGACGGTCTCCAGAACACAATAGCTGAGTTGTCGGAGGTAAAGTGCGTGGAGGACAACACCGAGCAGTACAAAAGTGCCTCGGTCTCTGGTCAACGTGGATTTACGCACAGGATCGACAATACGCCGGGCCTAACGAGCAAAGACGACGATCAGTTGTTCGTAAACGCTCTCGATACTCTGCCTTTTCAGACTGATCCGAGCGACTTGATAAACACGGTGGACTCGTCGTTACCCGACCCGGTTGTCAACAGCGAGCCATCGGAAGCTGTGGAGTTGGCCATAGCTTCGGAGGAAGAGATGCCATCGCCGTGGATCGACGTTATGGCACTGGCAACAGCTCCGGCTCTCCGAACGCAATCCTGGTCCGAGCTGAACGCTTTTCCCACGGCAGTTCATTCGCTGGTCGACCTCGTGGGCCCGGAGCCTTATCCTCTCGATATCGAGAATCAACTTCAAAGCGCTGCCGAAACTCTCGACACCGCGCCTGTCGAAGCGGCGAATCCCACCTGCGATCCATCGATCGTTCAACCGATGTTAAACCCGCCGAACGAAAAATTGAACGAGCAAGCACCGCGAGTCTTGAGCGAGAAGAACAAAAGGGATCGCAATATTTTGCAGGAGATAACCGCCGATGCGGATATATGCAGGTGCACGGATTGCAAGTGCGATCATCTGAAGAATTGTCAGAACTGCACGAGTCCGAACGAACCGCCGATAAATAATAAAATAGCGGAATCGCAACTGCAGATTGTGAGCGAAATAGTTTCGTGCCTGCAGAGCGAATGCCCGTGCGAAAGCGACGGCGCCGGCGGATGCGGCTCATGCTGCGTCGTTATATGCCTGAAAACTTTGCAACAATTGCAGAGAGTATTCAACAACAGAAATTGTTGCAGGGAGACGAGCAGGTCGCATTGCTGCAAGGACAAATCGGCCGAACGGGCTAACGTTTCCTTCGCTTTGATACAGAGTCAAGTGGCTAACAACCAATGATTAAACTATACGATGAATATACTATATGATTTATGAATAGAATCAGTTATTAACGCGATTCTCGACTAGTCATGCAAAACGAAGAGGCTCGACTCTTCGACGTGTTAATTGTACCGGAGAGTTCGGTTTGTTGCTATTTTTACCTAGAACACTCTCGGGCTTCGTTGAACAGAGAATATATGGACTATGTGCAAATGACTGAGCAACGCTTGGAACTCACGCTTCACGTATCCCTCGATATTTTTTTTTGTTTTTCATTTTTTCCTTCATTTCTTTTTTCTTTTTTTTGTTGTCGAGTTGAAATACATTTTATTCAACGCCGTTGAGGAGATTGATACGCCGCGCTTGATTACCGCAGAGACATGTATGCTGATTTATATATTTTAGGAATATCATTGAGAAAATTTGCATCGAGCTCAGTCGCGTAGTAACGCTTGAAAAAAGATAACTATTTCGCTAATATATATATTTTTTTTCGGCTATTGCGTTTGACGTAGGTTACGGAAAAATTCATGCAATTACATTTTTTATTTTTATTTTTAACACCTCAAATGGCTACCACCATTCCGCTATACCGTTTCTTTTGCCTCGCCACGGTCATGCAAGCGAGATTGCATTCTGAATTCTCATTATGCGCATTTTTTTTTTTTTTTCATGCATCACTTATCGAGATTACGAGTAAGATAGTACCGCGCTTTTAGGAGACGTTCAAAGCTATTTATAAACCAAAAATTCACGTCGCGCTTACGCTGGACGCTCTATACCAAATGAATGATCGTATTTTTTTTTTGTTTAATTTTTTTTTTCCAGTGATCGCGAACATGTTACGGCGACGTACGTATTTAATATAAAAAAAATAAAGTTTTATTACATTTTTACGTATTATACCAAAAAAACCTGTCCGCCGCGACAGTGAAACAAAGTGCCAAATTTATAATGATGGAATTGTATTCCAACAAGATATTCGTACAACGAGATTTAACATTCACGTTGCATTACGGCTTTTACACTGTATAAATATATATATTTTTTATAATATATGCCGAAGGTTTCCCGATGGAATTGAATACAGAGAACCGTTAGTGAACTTAGAGAATTTTAATGCGATATATATAACTCATCGTGAGTCTCAACGACAATTTTGGATTGACGATTCAATGGCTGTTTTACGTACTTTTCATCATACTTCACCATGGAACTAAAAGCTTCGTGTACCTAATAGATGATAGAGCAATAAAAATTGTTTTCAAAGTACATAATTTGACTAATGTGTAATAAAGAACGTTTCTAATTACAATTATGTCTCAACGGTAGTTTCTCTCATTTATACCCCCACGTTTTTGACCCCCGATTATTCCAAGATCCCCTAGTAGACCCCCTTTCAGACACTGATTTTTCTAATTTCGGCCGGAAGTGACGTAATACCAAAAATACGTCACTTCCGGTTTAAAAATCACATCTTTTCACCCGACGTAACGTCACAAGGAAAATACATGAAAATTCAAATTTTTAAACTGGAAGCGACATATTTTCGGTATGACCTCACTTCCGGTCGAAAATTGAGATTTTTAAACCGGAAGTGGCGTATTTCCAGTAATCTCCGGCAACCTAAATTTCCAATTTATAAATTGGATAGTCCCACCTGCTATTATAGTGTAAGTAAATAAATAATTCAAAAATCACGGGCGAAAGATCGTATAATTATACAGTCGTGTAGCAACACTGAATCTTTACAGTGGATGATTTAATAACATTTCTATCCCTAAGACTCTGCAGCAATGTGAATCTTGGTGTGTATCGCGATTCTTGGCATAACTGTCTATGACGAAGCCGCAACGAGGGCTTCCGCCACTTCTACGGCAATGCCGGCTTCGGCTTTGTCCTGTTCGGACGAGGCTGCGCTCAATTGCTGCTGGGCCTTGCTAAGGAGATCGCGGGCAGCCGAATTGTCGAGATTCTCAACAGGGTGAGCTTCCTCCGCTAGAATCTAAAAAGAACATTTTGTAAGTTACAATTTCCATTTAAAAGAATTATTTATGAAACTTTTTACAGGATTTAATAAAGAATTTTTAAAACATGAATTTAAAAGAGCTTTTAAAACATGAATTTAAAAGAGCTTTTAAAACATGATTTTAAAAGAATTTTTAAAACATGATTTTAAAAGAATTTTAAAACATGATTTTAAAAGAATTTTTAAAACATGATTTTAAAAGAATTTTTAAAACATGATTTTAAAAGAATTTTTAAAACATGATATTAAAAGAATTTTTAAAACACAACTTTTAAAGAATTTTTAAAAGAATTTAAAACAGCCAACTCCCACCAGTCGTGTAGCACAGATCGGAGTCCGCACAGCCTATACATTCCCTTCGTCAGGATTCTACCATACCTGAACACTGGAATCCTCATTGATGGTGACAGTGCCCGAGGAAACAAAAACTTTCTTTACGTCTCCGCTCTGTTCATAGACGGTAACGATTCCAGGCTTGAGAACGGCGAGGGTGGGTACGTGATGGGGAAGAATACCGAATGATCCCGAGAAGGATGGTACGTCGACTTGTTTTATATCGGCAGAGTCGTAATATACCTGAAAGGTAATTTTTGTAAATTAGTAATCGAGAATTAGTAAAACTTCGTTCGAGAAAATTTTCATTGCGGTCAGATTGACTTTGGGAGAGAAAGAAAAAAATGAAGAACCTGATTCGCTCCGGCGAAGGTGAACTTCATTTCATTGCCCGAGCCCTCGGCGTAGTTCCTAACCTGGTGCCGAACGCACCTGAGGTAAGGACGAAGTGTACGCGCGAGAGTAGCCATTATTGTTTCTATAAATCAAAGATATTTCGTTAAAAAGCGCACGATTTGACGCGTTCGAATTGTTACATCACAGGGTCAACGGATGGTCCATAACCACATTTTGATAGTCGCTATCGGAATAAAGTCCGAAAATGTATGAACACACATTTAACAAGGGAGATGCTTCGTGCGTAAACGATTATCGATATTGGAATTGGCGAAACATATTCGTTAACTCACCTTGTCACCGGCCGGACTTCTTTTTTTTTGTGATAAAATTTTGAGACTGTCGAGGCACAGTAGTTTTCTCTTGCGCCTGCGCTGTCTGCTAGGGGCAAGGCCGAAGGAAGGGGACTGTGTTTCTATTATATTAGGGTGAGTTTCGATAATACGAAATAGTTTTTCGGTAATTGACGGTACCGCACTGGCATTCCGAAATTCCCCAGTGCCTATGACCTTGACGAAAAGGCATATTCCTATTGGTCGATTTGGAGTGTCAAACTGCGATTAAGTTCGGTCAATATACGGACCTCGATCCTCGGCCTCCGATTGGTCCCGAGTGTCTCGTGGGCTCTCAACTCTCTACTTTGTTGACATCCGTCGATCGCGCGTTACGAACGAACTATTCCAGCCTAAAAAGCTTCGAGCTTGAACCCACGAATGTGACGACGTATTTGGCAGATCTTATTCGGCTAATCTCCGAAAAGGACCTATCGTTCTTGAATATTGATTACGTAAGTTATGCGACCTTCAGCTTATGAATCGAATAAATGTTGACCCGGTCAATTTTTACTTATGACGTCAATATCTATCGATGTCCGTAAATTGACACAATATTTTTTTTTATTTGTTGTAATTTACAGAAAGCCGGCAGCAACATCGGAACTTGGAAAAAAATGAGTCTCGCAGATGCTAAAGTTGCTTTCATAGGAGGTGGCAATATGGCCCAGGCCATAGGAGCCGGTTTGATCACGAAAGGTATCCACAAAGAACAATGTTTTGTCATCGTCAACAACGCATCATTGCACTGATAAAAAAATATGGTCATATCAACCAAAGATTTGGGCAGGCACGTTTGCATAAATATTTTTTTGTCTCAGCTAGAAGATTGGTTGGTTTGAAAACTTTCTGGAAGGTTTTGACAAAATATTTTTGAGGCATTAAAATATTTAATTCAACCAAATGGATAATTATTTGAACGTCCCTGCCCAAATATTTAGTCAATTCGACCACAATTGCAACATTGTACTTTTTTTTTTTTTTTGGATATCTAGGCATACTGAAACCGGAGAACATCTGGGTATCCGCAAGAACGGAAAAGACTCTGGAGTACTGGAAAAATTTGGGCACCAACACGAGCCTGAACAGCGCAGAATGTGTGGGACCTTGCAGCGTGGTATTTCTGGCGTTTAAACCACACATGTTGGATGAAGCTCTGCACTTTGTCCGTACGGAGAAGATTGAATCTAAGAGGAGACTCTTCATATCGGTTCTAGCAGGAGTAACTCTGAAAACATTGAGATCCGTGAGTCAGATACAAAGACTTTAGTTGATCAGAAAATTCAATGATAATGAAATTTTTTTTTTTCCAGAAATTAGGGCGTTTCGGACAGTTCGCTGTTATCAGAACAATGCCAAATACGCCGCTGCTGATTGGGTCGGGAATCACTGGTAATTTCATTCACATGATTTAACGTTACCAATTTTTATTTTTATTCAACAAATTTCAATTTTCAACTTTTATGAGGAAACGATATGAAAATTTCAATTCTCAACTTTTATTTTTTATCATCTAACCGTGGTATTATTTTAGTTTACTGCGGCGATTCTTTAACGCTTCCCGACGATTATTCTCAAGTCGACGGGATGTTTTCTAATTTGGGCACTGTGGAACAAGTACAAGAGTATCAAATGAACGCTATCGGTGCTCTCTCAGGATCTGGACCTGCCTACGTATGTTCAACAACAGTTTCGCGGCGACTTTGTAAAAAAAAAAAAAATCACTGAACGCACGATCAAGCCGTTCTCAAAATCTTCGGTTTCTTAAAATTGCAGGGCTATCAGATAATCGAAGCTCTCTCAGACGGCGCGGTAATGATCGGTGTGCCGCGAGCAATGGCAACGAAATTTGCGGCTCAAGTTCTCATAGGAGCAGCAAAAATGGTGCTGGAAACCGGACGGCATCCGGGACAGTTGAAAGACGAAGTGTGTTCACCTGGTGGAACTACGATAGCCGGCGTGCACGAGATGGAGGACGGAGGTGTCAGGTAAAAAAGCCTTTCCTTCGTATCCACATATACATGTATTGTAGAATATAGAATAAGTTGTATATAGAATAAATTACCGTAAGTCGGAGTGATAGGGCAATGCTTTTTGAACAATTCAATTTGGAGGTTTAACGTTAAGAATACTTTAAAATTTTTGTCGTAACCAACTCTAGAAAGATCGAACTAAAGTAATTCACTCAGAACTTTCGATATTTTCGGTGCGTGATTTAATTACAGCTCTATAAATAAATATTTGCGAATAATGGTAGACGATTAGGCTTAGAAAAGCATAGAGGGTTCTCGTGCTGACCCTTGCACATACAATCATATAATTTTCGGTGCAATTATGTTTATCCACATACACTAAAAACTGTGCAAACGGCAGCGCCATTTGTTTGTTACATTAAGAGATATTACGGGTGGCCCATATCACCCTGACTTACCCTATAACGACGCCGTAATATTTCAGAGCATCGATGATGAACGCAATCAAGGCAGCTTTCGAGCGATGCGAAGAATTGGCGGAACAGTCGGAGGATTCGTGAAGACTTCGGTGCGTAAGATACGCGTTCATTCCAAAGATTGGGCCCTCGGACTGATAAAGTTAATCTGATATGACTTAATAAATGAACGTTGGACAATATGCCTTGACATTTCGATGACGTCAGTTTTCCCGGTCAAACCCCGACGAGTAATGAAACCCGCGCGACGATGCTAGGATGAATCGATACATCCGTTATATATGCGTACGTCTAAGGTAAAAATGTTTAATCATTTATTAGATTTGCAGATATCCTATTTACATGTGACCAATGCGTGATCGTTTAATTAACAGTAATTTCTTGGTAAATCGATCGGACGATCTAAATCTTCGAATACTCGACGCAACGCGATGGATCCGTGGCGTAGTATTCCTGACACTTGGTCATCAGTCTCTTCAATGCCTGAATGTACTTTCGTTGAGTCTCGTCGTTCATAACGTGAGCGACGTTTTTCGAGAAGATCTTTTCTCTTCCGGTACGCGCGTGAATACCGACCATGGTAACACCGATCGGCCAGGGCGAATTGCCGATCGCCATTTGCAAGTACGCGTCGCTCGCCTGTGAAACGAAAAAGTATCCAATCAATTAAAGTTAAAATAAAAAATTCCGGATAATTTAATTTATATACAATACCCAAAGTGTGCTATGCATAAACTGATAGACAACATTTTATATGCAAGTACTAGCTAAAATTAGTCCTCGGCATATTGCGTTGACCATTTTTAGACACGTTTAACATGCCGATCAATTGATTTTATCTCATTTGTGGATATAAAATTTAATAATATCAGTTCAGGCATAAAAAGAAAATTTACATGTTTACCAGGGATTTCGCGCATTACTTACCAATATGTAGTTTCTTTCCAAAAGATGCTTAACAATTTCAGTCAAGCTATCGGTAATGTCCTCAGGTAGAGATTTGTTTTTCAGTTTCCTCAGCAATGGCTTGAGGTACTCGCGCGTCTGAGCGTACGTTGCGCTGGCCATTTTTCCTCTGGTACTCATTTTCTCCGCGGTGCCGCGACTGTTCAATTTTTCGCCCCATATCTGCACCAGGAACTGGAGAAACTTCGTTATCACCGTCATGTCGTACTCCCTCTCCCCTCTGTTAAGTTTCGCCGACATTTTTTGAATGTCGTCGTAGGTGACGCCTTCGTCCGGCACGTTCACGTCTCCTTGCCTGTCGCGATCGTTCGGCTTTGAGGAAGTCAACAATTCGTTGAGGTAAGCCTGGTCCACTTGGTCCATTGCCTCTTGGAAGTCGTTGCGGAAACCCTACAAAATGCAGCACAAAAAATTAGTATAAATGGAGCTAAAAAATAGTATAAATGGAGCTAAAAAATAGTATAAAAGGAGATAAAAAATAATATAAATGGAAATTAAAAAATAGTATAAAATAGATCTCAAAAAAAAACTTCTGTTGGCATTGAAAGGGCCGACCTTACCTTGTTAACTTCCGGCTCGAGAATCTCGCGTTTTCGCAATCTCTGAAAGGAATCGACCTCCGACTCTCCGAACAGCGTTATAGGCTCGCATCTCTCGCGCAATCTTCTTATGACTTCGGGCCTCGATAGGGTCAAATGCTCCGAGGTGTTTGTACTCGATTCCTCCGTCTGATGACCGACCTTCGTCTTCACCGCGTCGCTGTTGTTGCCGCTGTTATCCGATGTGTCTGTTTCCTTCTCCGTCAGCTCGCCGCGTTTGAAATACTTTCGACTTTTATCCTTCTGCAAAAATTTGTTCGATCAACTGAAACTATCGAACGACGCCTTGCACGATGTGTGACGATTCTTTGAAGACGATTGCCTTAACTCACAAATATGTTAGACTCCTCGAGCTGCTTACGCTTCCTCATTATTTCCGCTTTTAATATCTCCATTATTATTTTTAACTATCAACCATCCACGCCTGAATCGTTACAATCTCTTCTGTATTTATTTGACAAACTGTGTTGATATTGTGGAGGTTATGTCGCGAATCGATCAGCTGTCCGAGCGAAGCACTGCCGAAGGCTGAAGGCAATACCTTAGCGTAGTTGCGATGGTAAAACAGATTTGTTCTACTTTACCATCCGTACGAAAGACTCTTAGTTACACTGTTTCATCAAACTGAATAATTTTCGATTACATAATTAATGTAATAATGCAGATCGAGCATTCGGCTCCACCATTCTTCAATGTCTTCAGATCGGTAGCACCCAATTCTGCCGCTTTCTTCTTTTCCCAATTGTGAAAGAAGAAAGAATTCTTCTTTCACAATGCAGCGGCACGAGCTGTTTGCAATTTTTCATTATTAACGCTTTTAATACATCAATTTTTTTACAACTATTAACGATTCGGGCCAGAACCGTTAAAATCTGTTATTTATTTTTAAAACAGTGTCAAATTTCTTCAGATCGGTTGCACGCCATTCCGCCGCTTTCACCTTTTCCCAATATTCCTCTTCTTTCGTCTTTTCCCAATACTCTTCTTTCGTCCAGAGATTTCTGTATGTAGCCCATCTTATGCTTCACCATGTTTCCTCTCCACACTTTTAATTATTGTCGCACTTCGTTCACAGCCTCCTGGTATTCAGCATCCCCATCGAGCCGGTCTTTGTCATCGTTACATTACGGCCGAAAACTGACGACAATCTCAGAGCGCAGTTGCGATGATAAAACATACTTATTCTACTTCAACATTCGTACGATAATCTTGTTTACACCGTTCCATAAAATTGAATCATTTTCGATCGCTAATATTATGCTGTATATATTATATTAATATATAAAACATTATATCACTAATATAGTAACGAAGATCAAGCATTCGGATCCAAGACATTCTTCAATTTCTTCAGATCGGTCGCACCCCATTCCGCCGCTTTCTTCTTTTCCCAATCTTCCCTCTTCTTTCGCAGTGCGGCGGCTCGCTTCTTCCTCTTCTTCAGCGACGTCCAGAGGTTTCTGTATTGGCCCAGCTGATGCCTCACCATGTATCCTCTCCACAGAGTTTGAACTATTGTCGCCGCCTCGTCCACAGCCTCCTGGTACTCGGCTTCTCTTTCGAGCCGTTCTTTCTCATCGTTGCATTCGTCCACGAATATCTGACGCTCGTCGCCCAGCTCTCGAAGGTTTTGGATATCCAATTTTTGCAGTTCTATTTTTTCCTGAAAGGAAGAAAAGAAGACAACGTACTCGGTCACATTGCTCGAGAAGTTCGAGCCAATAACTTTTCAGTACAGTTTGTCGATGAAGACCTTCGTATCGTTTATCTCCTGCTGAAGTCGTTCGATCTCCTCGTTGTAACGGCTCGTCCAAGTGACTATATCTTCCTCGAGATCTCTCGTGTTTCCCTGCAAGAAAGATCTCACCTCGCCCGAGACAATCCGATCGGCTCTCTCCATCTTCTCGCAGTCACCCAGAGCGTCGTTAAATTTCTGCTCCTTAATCTCCAGACGGAGTTTCTGCTGGTCCAGTCTAGCTTCTTCCCATCGTTCGACGTATCCTGATGTCCAAATATTAGTGGTCAGATGGAAACAAAACTGGTTGATGAAACAAAACTGCACACACTGGTAAAAAAATGCGATTGAGTCAACTAAAGATTCGGGCAGGGACGTTCAAATAAATTTTTCATTGATCGAACAAAATATTGTAATGCCTCAAAAATATTTTAGTAAAATCATCCAAAAGAATTGTTGAACTAACCAAGCGTGAGACGTACCAAGAAAGTATTTATTTGAACGTCCCTGCCCGAATCTTTCGTTGACTCAATCGTATTAATTATCAGAGCGGGTTTTCTATTCGAGAGCATTTTTTCAAAATCATATAAAATGATATCTATAATAATTGTAAAAATAGGGTCTTCACCGAGCTTTGAGCCGTTCAGAAAAATCGAATTGTCAACTTCCGCGTTCATCTGCTGCGCCGAGACGAACAAATTCCTGGCCTCCTCATCGTTTTCAATTCCGTCGGATTCGATGAGCTTCTTCAGCTGCTCCACCTGACCCATCCATATCTCGTGATTTACCTCGAGATTGTGCTCGCCTTCCAGGATCCTCACGATGTCGTCGACTTCCACTTCCAATACGTCGTATCTTCGCAGACACTGAACGTCTCGCGCTGTACCCTTTATTATATCGTGCATGTAGGTCCTGGCGAAATAAATCAAAATTTAATCCTCGTAAATCAGTCAACCATACAAAATATTATACATAAATTATAAATATGTATACATTATTTATTATTTATAATTAATATATATTGTATATTTACAATATATATTAATTATAAATAACAAATAAGGTATACATATTTATTATAACATATTAGATTTCAGTATGCCACCGCCTCGGTTCTCATTAGGCTCTTGGTGAGCTCTTACTCATATAGCACACAATATTTTGAAATCATTTAAAAAATATTGTTGAAATCTTTGAAAAATATCTCCGGTCTGGGAGCCTGGCCTGACTTCAGGGCCATATATAAAATTATAAATAATAACAAAAATCAAAGAAAATATATAAATGAAAAAAAATAATATATATAAATATATACATATGAATATGTAATATATTAATTATTTATTATTCATATATATTATAAATATATTAATTATAAATATATTTGTTTTGGAGAATAAGAATCGTAACCTGTCTCGCTGAATTTTCTCTGATACTGTGGGTACGAGCGGCAGCAAGCCCATCTCTTCCCTAAACATGATCATCGGCTCTTCCGATCTTCCGTACATCTCGTCGATCGTTCTGTAGCTCTCGTCCCATCGTTCGTCCACTCGGGCCGGTATGACGTTTTTCAGAATTTCAAGAAAGTCAATAGCTTCCTGGAGAACCACGGCGAACGCTGTGGCTTCCATCAGAGGAAGACAATCGGTTTGCGGAGCGTCGAAGAGCATACTGTGCACACCAACGTTGTCGGAGAATCTCATGCGCGTACCCGATGTGGCTGCCGATGTTTCGGTCGTCGTGGGCAACGTTGAGTCGGCCTCGTCGAGGTGGTACATCTGAACGATTTTAATGACGCAAAAAATAAAACCAAATTAGTACACGGGAAAAATAAGGCACGCTGAACAAAAAAAATTAATTTTCCAAAAATGTCCATAACATTTCTCTTGATAACTTTATAATTGTTTTAGTTGGAAGATCGACAAAAGTTGTGTATCTTTGCGGCCAAAAAAATGTTTGTCAAACGTACAAATCTTTGCTGTGTGTATAATTACGGTTTCATTATAGTTATAATAGTTTAATCTCATGTACTGTTGCTATTGTATGCGTACACTTGTATGCAATAAAAAAGGGCTTGTCCTGTATATAATAAATAAATAAATAATTGTTTAGAGTAAAAGTGGGGAATATGGACCGGTCCATATATCATTGATTTACGTGTTAATCGAGGTGGGCCATATTCAGCACATTTACCCTACTTAAGGGTGGGGCTAAAAATCAACATATCCTCAAAACATTTTGAATCCATTTTTCTCCAAAAGGATTTTATGAAATAAACGAAATGCGGAGATCGCTGCGTATTTGATTAATGCAGGGAGCCTGGCAATTCATTTTTCATTTTATAGAATCGTTTCGGAGAAAAACCGTTTAAAAATTTTAACTCTGTCTCTCCCCCACTCATACGTATTTACCCTCCCCTTAAGTTCAACAACTTAATCTTTGCGAGGCCTTTTTTATAATAGTATTATAATAGAGAGTACGACATTTAATACATTTTCGTACTCTCGATCGTGGCGCGCTGGGATATTGAGTCAGCATTCCCTCGATCGTGTAGCCGAGAAATCCGGAGCTGGGTCGCGCGATTCCCCGATCTTTGAATTTCGTAGGATCGTCTCCTTTGAGAGGTCCACTGGGCGGACGGGAGAGCTCGACCTGCGACGCCAATTGCTTCTTCGTTCTAGCTTCGATCTCCTTCAGAGCGTCGTAGCTCTCGACTTCCTGAAAATTGACTTGGAAATTTAAGGCAAAAAAAACAACCATTAATTTAACAATCTTGAGATCGAACTTGCCAATGGCTCTCCGTCGGCTTCAACTCTCGACATTCTACCGATGCTCTTGGCGTAACCAGCGGCACTGCGCTTAATCGACTCCTCGATGGCAATCTCGTCGAGAGAAACTCTCGTCGTACCTTCATCGCGAATCTTTTCCTCCCCGGTGCTCCGGGATTTTTCTATCAATGCAATACCCGACTTGAGCTTCTCATCGGTGTAAGTCCATTCAGGCTCCACGAAGACGACTCTTGCACCGTCCGAAGATCTTCCCTGCGTCTTCCTCGACTCCGAGGCCTCGACTATCAAAGACTTGTCCGAAATCCTCGCCATTGATCCGGTGATTTTAGCTTCCGACCGTCTCGTTTCCGAGCTTCTCTTCCGGTCTGATGTTTCGATTCCAGGTGAAGCGATCTCATCGTCGCCGAATTTCTGATGATTTTATTTTTACTCGATTAGTAACAGGTTGAAGGTTTCTTCGCCGATTTTTCCATTAACGTACTTTCCCGTCGGATTCCATTTCCAATCTTTGTTGTCGGTGGTTTATCGCGGCTCTAATAATTTTAGCTTACGAAATGCCGATAGTTGCAGACTCTTCACAGAGGTTCTTTTTTTTTTTTGGTGTCAATCCTACGGTCATTTATTAATTACCGTCCATTACCGTCACCCAAACCGTGTGTTCCTTAATTCATCCGTTTCCGTCGCTGGCTACATTCGAGATGAATTCCGAATACATTTGACACGTCTCACACATGTTCTTTTCCTCACTTTCCTGCGTTCCTTAATTCACATGTTTTTTTATTTCTTGGTAACGTCACTTCCGGTTCAAAAATCTCATTTTTTTTACCGGAAGTGACGTCATACTGAAAGTACGTCACTTTGGGTTTAAGAATCTCATTTTTCTTCATTTTATGAATGAGATTTTCAAACCGGAAGTGACGTTACAAAGAAAACTTTATAATTTTTTTCTGGAACTTATCTCTAATGCGTTGTGAAATAAGCGGGTGAATTAAGGAACACGGAATGTCAACTGAAAATAGTTAAGGTATCTCGAGGGGAATTAGGAATAGCAAGGAGTTTGATTCAAAATAAATATCTTATTTATTCCATATATCATCAGTAATATTCTATACAAGCTATATCAGTTCAAAACGGTTCTGAAAGATGAAGTCGGATTTCTTTTTTTAAGAAACCTAAACAAAAAAATACCCGAGTTGTCAGGCTGAAATCTATTGAACACGATATTTCTTAATTTTCTTTTTTTTTTGTCTTTTCGAGTCCAACATTTCAACGATCCGAGTTCCTCTAAAATGGCACTTAAGGTTTACGCTATAACTCTAGTCTCACGTCGGAGCTCGGATCCGCTCCTATATTATCGTCTCGCAGAAAGATCAGCTGAACAAAATTTCGCTCTTCGTTCTGCAATAATCTCACTTTGACATTGACAATTTTTTAAACATTTGTACTTGAACGACTATTCGCAACTCGAACCGGAAACGAATTCCGTGCATTCTGTCTCGTTCGTTCGTTCGAACATTTTAAACTAAACACTCATACTTTTTTTTCTCCTGTCTTTTGCTTTCTCCGCCCTATCTTGCGGTACTCAAATCCTGCTCGGTTTTCGGGCGAGGTTACACAGTACTTCTCGAATTGTCCAACTATTTTTATACCATTGGGCGCTTACTTTGTGCATTGCCGAGATACGCAATACAGATTTTATGACCCTGAAGATATCTTAAAGGCACCAAATTTCATCGTTCATAAGTCTCCGTCAATGCACTTCTTTAGGGATAAAAAAAAACATTGTTCACTCGTAGAATTTTATTCTCCAAGTGAACTTCCCCGAGCGAAGTTTGTGCGATGCAAAACCCAGTCGTTATGAGTTGATGAAATTTAGTCTCGTGCAGATGGGGTATCAGGGTGATATGGCCACGCGGGTGATATAATCACCCGTAATATCTTCTAACGTAACGAGCAAATTTTTAGTATATATATGGATACAATGTGATGGCACCAAAAATTATAAGATCGTGGCCATTTGTCCCGCAATTTCCGGGTGATATGGCCAATCGCAAATATTTACTTACAGAGCTGCAATTAAATCACGCATCGAAAATATCAAAAGTTCAGTGTGAATTACTTCAGTTCGATGTTTCGGTCATGACCAAAATTTAAAGGTTTTTTTAACGTTGAACCTGCTGTCTTCGTTGTTTAAAAAATCTTGGCCATATGACCCCGACTTATCCTATCTTCAGGGGCATCAGATTTTCCTCTCTGGACGCGTAGTTGGACATTTCGACAAAAACGCTATATAACATAATTTGGCAATTTTAAAAGTAAAAAATGAAGAATCGTACTATCTTTACACGAAGTAACTTATATACTCGTGAGGCATTACGCCCCGTCTCGGATAGAAGGTGTGAGTGGTCGAGTATCCAAGTAGATTCGTTATCGAGCTCATGTATATATCGGCGAATCTGAACAAACGCCGCGAGAAGTATGTTGGATTGTGATATGTACGGAACACCGAACCGAACTGCTGATTGAAGACACGCTTGATTTCGTTTCGCAACTGATCGCGCTCGTACATCCATTCCTCGAGCTCACCCTGCACTTCGGGACCCTCGTAGTCCTGGTGATCCTCGATCAAGGTCGTCAGCATCTGCAGCCAGTTCGCATTTTCTTTGAACTTTCGGTCGTTCAGTGTTTCGATCTCGTGCTGAAATTATTTTTTTTTAAGTTTAAACGATTCATATTTTTTGTTTGCTTCCTCATGAAGGAAGCTTTGTTTTCGTGACATTTTTTCTTTTAGAGAGTTTCATGTAAACATGATCAGAATTTTTTGAAACATTGAAAAATCACATTTAGAAAAAAATTTCTGGATGGATATGTGTGTGCGTGTCAGGCCTGTAAAATTCAGTTTCACTTTATCAATCAGGTTGAACTTTGGCATACAAGTAGAGCCGTTAGGTGCCTCTGTTTATTACAAATTACGCTATAATTGAAACATTCGTTGAAATTTTATCAGATTTTAATTTTTTTCGAGAAAGTGTGTTCGCGATCCAGTTTTCGCAATTTTGAGTTATCGGGCTGAAAATTCTTTCTATAGAAGTAGACCAACATCAAACAATTTTCGCTATTGAAGTTGGTAAGATACGGTCGAGTGGTCTGGGTTTTGTGACATCTTCGATTCTTCGAAAAATATCTTTTTGCACTCTAGCTTTTATAATTTTTGTGATATTTGACTAAAAAAATCAACACAAAAATAAATATTAAATTTTTTCACTTACGGTGAGTTCCTTTATGATCGCACCGGTTCTCCAGCCGTGTTGCAGCGTCACATCCGCAAGATCGCTGTAGGGATGATCACCGAAGTACAGAACTTGTTGACCGCTCCAGCCGGTCATGTCTTGCAGTTGTTTCACGGTACCCTGATGAGAAAAAAAAAATTGGTCAATTTAATTGAAGCACTTTAAAGCTTCGAATTTTATCATGAGGGAAAAATGGCACACATACCTCTTGGTATATAACGCCCTTTTCGATTTTCGTAACTCGATCCCAGAGCTGAGTTTGACTCTTCTCGTCGTAGATCCTGAGCGGTCTCGTCTCGTCGGTAAAGAATCTCGGCTTTCTCGCTTGGACAATGACGACGTCGAAGTAATCCTTCCAATTGTCACCCACGAGAAATTTCATGCCCTTGTCCCTGGTGAGGTGACAAGTCGATTAAACTGAATAAATTCTATCGGAAATTGGCTTCGATAGGTTCATTTAACTTACACGAAGTGAAAGGGGCTGTTCGTAACGAGGAACAATTTCTTGTTCGTAGATTTCAAACGATCGAAGTATCTCGTAAGATCCTTGTTCTGTTCCAGATATTCGGACACGTTGTTCACTACCATTTGGTGCATTATCGGATGGCAGTTTTGCACGGAATTCTGAAATTACAAAAAAATAAAAATAATCTTATATATATTTTGAGAAACTGCGGATTTGTTCGTTTGCTGATTTGCTATAATCTCGAAAATTACGTTTTCATAGCACACGCTATGCATTTCGGAAATCCGAATTCCATTCCATGTGCTACATTTTCGAGAATACAGTTTTCATAGCATATGGAATGGATTTCGAAGATCCGAATTCCATTCCATATGCTATATTTTCGAAAATTCAGTGTTCATAGGATATGGATTGGATTTCGGAAATCGGAATTCCATCTTAAATGCTATATTTTCGAAAATTCAGTGCAATTCCAACAAAACCGCTAGTAATTGACAATTGAGAGCGATCTATGAATCGAGGGCAGAACGAACCTTAACGTCCCTGAAGAGTATCTCGGGATGATAATCAATGTGGTTGCGCATGAAGTACTCGGTCACGTTGCACAGCAGCCCCATTTCCGGTACGGAGAAGAGGTCGGCAAGTTGCACCATCTTCAATCGGTTCGGTCCATCCTTTAATGGGAAATCTTTTTATTTCATCCGTCAGCCCGTGGCGACGAAACTTCATGCGGTTCATATGTCGTTTGCACACAACCACTCACCTTCTGTAATTTTATTTTTCGTTCCGTCAGGGTGCATCGTAAGTGGGGGGGTAAAATGGCAAAAGAAAAACACGTGGATCAGGACGTGCAGAGAAATATCACTCAGAGAAAAGAATGCTTGAAGTGATTTTTATATTTTTGACTCAAGCGATTCGTTTTTTTATGTTTCGCAAAAAATGTATAAGAATAGTCCGTTTGGCCACGCTCTGTGCATCCTCTTGTGAAACAAGCCGCGTTTGCCGGTTTCAAGCATTCGTTCTTTTTGCGTTTACATATCAACAAAAGATGTAGCGACGGGAAATGATGTTTAGGTCGATATTTTTGAAATGCGTGCGCCCAGATAAACGAAAAGAATTCTTTGATTCAATGAATGTTATTCAAGGTAGCTACCGTACGGAACGCTAGTGAAACGAGTGCTTAATTTTCACAATTGTGTATCCAAAATATTGTACATTTATAAACAGTAACGGAGGTTGATGAGTATTGCTGCATGGGTCATCAATCAAGAAAACTATTGATAACGATGTTTTTGCAAGGACCTAAACTGATAAATGCAAATTTCCATGACGATAAATTTTCGTTGAGTTTTTTTTAAAGAGTCCTTAATTTTGACCCGATTTTAATATACAACGGCTCATTTTGTTCCTCAACCGTTGCTCTGCCGATAAAAAGTTGATCTTTTTATCGGTCGAAAGTTGAGTTCGAGACGGGAAACGTCTCGATGAATAATAACATGAAAATTCGATGAGGATTTAACATTTTCTTTTCTCAAGATAAACTCACCTGGTTGTGTCTGTGCGGTGCCTCGACATAGGCGATCGGTATTATTCGATTCTTGTAGAGTCTGAGGACTTCCTCGTCCGGAACGGGATGAAGACCGCGATAAACCGCGCCCAATTGAATCTGGAGAAATCCATCGAGCTTCAGGAGCAGTCCCTTCTCGATGTCGTAGTGGAGTCCACGAACGGCGAAGTCCTCTCTGTATTCGAGGTTTCCTATTCCCTCGGGATACTGGGAGTGCAGGAGATTCGCAGGATGTGAGTCGTTGGCCGATAGTTTAAAGAACGCGCAGGCTCGCGGTCTGTGAAAGAGATTTCTCCGTGCCTCGCAACGTTACATCGAACGGACTCGCGTGCGGACGATACGCTTTACGAATACATCTTTTTCGCTTATTTTTTTTTCTTGAGGCTTTCGCGCGATTTAAATTTAAATTTTTCAATTCAATAAAATTTTAATTTTTCAATTCAATACAATTTCAATTTTTTAATTCAATGAAATTTCAATTTCTCAATTCAATAAAATTTCAATTTCTCAATTCAATAAAATTTCAATCTTTCAATTCAATAAAATTTCAATATTTTTTTCTTTTTTTTTAACAATTGATAATTTTACCTTGTACTTTTTTATGAGCATGTCCCGTCCAAGATTGTACAGAAGATAGTCCAGGGACGGCTTGTAACAAGCCAGTGTGTAATCGTAGTCGAATCCGTAAACCTGAACTTCCTTGAGATCGAGCTCGTTGCAGGCGAATACACCCTTCGGATTGACATCCTGCGGCAGTTTTTTCGCTGCAACGAAATAACGATACGATTTCAGTGGGGGAAAAAATAGCGCTAATTTGAACTGCTCTAGTTCGTCGAAAGGCCGGAGATGAATTAATATTCTACGGGCGTCACACTCCGTAACTTTCTCTGTGAGTCAACGGCGAAGAATAACATTGAATATTTATTACGTGCGTACCGAATAGCCGGATGTTAGAAAGTGAAACAAAATTTTTCGTGCGTGCAACCACTTCGTGTCTAACCGAGGGACGACGGACTGTCGAATGTTTTTTATGATTTTTTTTTGTCGTGACACAACTTTCGCTTCGGATGACTAAACCCTGAGAATATGCGGGTTTTCCTCACTCGCCTTTTATATTTTTTTTTGTTTTTAACCGATGAATATCCGTGAATATATTTCATCCAATTAACGGTAACATATATGTGCGTCCTTGACATTAAACTGTTAAGTACAACTCTTCCGGACAGCCCGAGCATGCGTGCAACTACTTTGCATCTGACTGAAGAACAACAGACTGTCGAATTTTTATTTTTTTTTTGTCGTGACACAACTTTCTCTTTAGATGACTAAGACAATATGTGGATTTTCCTCATCCATCTCTTACATTTTTTGGTATTTTTAACAGATGAATATCAATGATTATATTTTTATCCAATTAATGGTAATATATATGTGCGTCCTTGACATTAAACTGTTAAGTACAACTCTTCCGGAGCGCGCGAGCATGCGGGCAACTACTTTGCATCTGACCGAAGAACAACAGACTGTCGAATTTTTTTTTTTTTATCGTGACACAACTTTCACTTCGGATGACTAAGACAATATGCGGATTTTCCTCATTCATCTCTTACATTTTTTGTTATTTTTAACAGATGAATCTCAAGGATTATTTTTTTTTATCAAATCAACAGTAACATGTACAACTTAAGTACAAGTTAAGTACAATTTTTCCGGAGAGCCCGAGCATGCGTGCAACTACTTTGCATCTGATAAAGGGGCAACAGACTCTCGAATTTTTCGTGACACAACTTTCGCTTCGGATCACTAAGCTCAGACAATATGCGCATTTTCCTCATTCGTCTCTTACATGTTTTCTTATTTTTACCCGATGAATCTCAATGATTATATTTTTATGAAATCAACGGTAACATATATGCACGTCCTTGACATTAAACTACTAAGTACACCTCTTCCGTACAGCGCGAGCATGCGTGCTTGCGATCTATAAATAATCGCGACTCCGACGAGAATCTCTCTATTATTATCCGATAGATCTTTCGGCATGCCAAAACGACGAATCTTACGAACGAACTCTCACGGCTAACATACTTCCGGATCGTTGAATCCTTTTCTAATAATTATCGAATTTCCCGAAGCGCGAAAATTTCCGCCCCGATTTCGGGGCGACCGGGGGGGGGGGGGGGGGGGGGGGGCAAAATGGGACGCTTCGAACTTCAGACCCATCTCGACCCACATTATACCTAAAATCCATATCTGTGATACTTTCAGAATCCTTTAGCATTGCATACTCTTCCGTTTTGCGAACGCATGTCAGTAGCCTTAAAATTAAAGCCGCGCGGTATGGAGTTTATCTATCGCTCGCGATCAGCGACGTAGAGAAGCGGACTAGTTTCGCCTAGGATAGCCGGAATGGAACGATGAGATTTTCACCGTTCTAGATTTTTCTCTTTCTCCGTCTCGCCGTGTGCCGTTCTCACTCGCCGGATGAATAAGCTATACGAATCCGGCTCTAGAGCACCTTCACCCGCGCAAGCCAAATCTGCACAGTGATCGGCACATTAAAACCCACCAAAGTCGAGCCATCGTCGTATCTCGGTTTTCTCTTCGATCAATTCGATACCCTGCACACCCAGAAAAATAATTTATTTGACGGCCACCGTTTATTTGGTTTAAGGAAAATATTTATTTGATTTAAATAAATATTCATTTAAATCTAATAAATATTTATTTGATTTAAATAAATATTTATTTCATTTAAGGAACTATTTACTTAATTTAAATAAATATTTATTTAAATAAAATAAATATTTTACTTAATCCTAATAAACGGTGGCCGTCAAATAAATTATTTTTCTGGGTGCACGGGCCGCCAATTACCGTTGAATTGCCGATAACTGAGCCGAACGGTAGGCGCGCAGCACTCCGATACATCAATCACTGGATCATTCGTGCAGGAGCGATCGATGATACGTGACTGCTGATCGTTCTCGATATAGGCGCGTGGTTCTTTAATCTCTTCCAACATCATCGAGATTCATTAGCCGGCTCATTTGTATCTATAAATCCACTCGTATCTCGGACGCCGGAGAGATTAGGAACATTCCATGTATACCGCGCCAATTTCTTTCCTCGAATTAATTGGCTATTCGAGAGCACGTATTTTTCCGGTGATAAATTGGAAATGCACGGGGGGGATTGCTTTGTCACGAGTATAATAATATACTTTAACGGTACTTTATTAATAGAAAGCGTCGCATAGATTGTGTTCCTAGGGGGAGATGATGTAGTGGAAGAGGGACTTAATCGCGGAGTGACCGCGAACTCCCCGTCGTCAGGGTCGCAATTAATTCGAGGCTCAATAAGAGTCAATTGGGTAACGACCTCGAGAGCAGAGTATCGTCCGTTCGGGCCCTTGCTGGGCTTCGATGCATCATCGGCCTCGAGTAAACAAATCTATGAAGTGGTCGATGGAGGCGACTGTAATGGACTTGCGTTGATCTATGGGCAACAGTGGGGCAAAAAGCACTATTTTTTAATTCCTCATAGAGGAAGCAAACAAACATTATTTTTCGTAAAAAAAAAATGTTTTTAAAGATTTTTGTGTCAGAGTATTTAAAATAGTCTGAAACGTCTAGGAATGTGATTTTATTGATCAAACGAAGTCTTGTCGTAGATGGAGGTCCGTTTTGCCCCGCTCTCGGCCCTTTCCCTCTATGTTATATATATATATGTAAAATCAGTTTTAAGCGAGAGAGCGATTCGACGTTCTCTCGACTCGCTATCCAGACGAAAAGATCACACAGGAATAACGTTCCTCCCAAGGGTCGTAACGAAGGCGGCGTTGATGTATAGGGAACAGTGGGGCAAAACGGACCATTTTTCACTTTCTCATATAGGAAGCAAAAAATAAAAAATAAAATCGTAAAAAAACGTCTAACGAGATTTTTGTGCCAGAGTACTTAAAATAGTCTGAAACGTCTAGAAATGTGATTTTTATTGATCAAACTAAGTCTCGTCATAGATGGAGGTCCATTTTGCCCCGCTCTCTTCCTCTCCCCCTATGTGACATATATATGTAAAATCAGTTTTACCGAGAGACCGATTCGACGTTCTCTCGACTCGCTAATCCAGTGACGAAAAGCTCACGCAGGAATAACGTGCCACCCAAGGATCGTGGCCAAGCGCATGCGCGCACGTGCTCGCCAGCTGCGCGCATGCGCGCCAACCTATAAAGCGCAGATACAGATATACACCCGTCTGTACCAGCCCGCTCCACGAGTCAATGCTTCTCGGTGAATCGAGAATGAGCGAGAAGGCAAGGGGCACGCTGCCGAACGTGGAAAAACTCGTATTGAAAGAGGAGAGATAGACAAACAGCCCAGGAGACACGACAGTGCCGTAAGTTAAGCGTCAAGAACCCCAGGAAAAAAACGACCGACAGGGTAAAAAAAAAATAATAATAAAAAAATTCACAAACAAAAATTCTTTCTCTACCGACCACATAAAAATTTCCCCACGATAATCATGAATGACAATTCCATCCTACACACTGTTACACACGCAATCGTCAAAGATAAATCTCCGAAGCTTCTCGTACATGCGGGAAACGGTCCGAACAACGAATTCCTCGGTAACAATCCAAGGGATTGTTCCCTCGACGCATTACCGTACTCGATAGACTCGAGAATGGCGTCGACGCGAACCACGCGCCTCCTCCTCGCAAATAATCGAAGCCCGACGCGTCTTACTCACATTTGCACTTTTCCATCATCTTAACGTAATTGTCGCGCAATTTCTCCCGGGATATTTTCCGCCCGTTGACATGGACGGTGGATCCGTGGGTCGGCGTGAATTTTGCGCCATTCGTGCCGAAGAGCCGAGTGTCCACCGGACTCCGTTGAGCCAAGAGGCCGGAAGCGATCTTGCGAGGCGCGAGACGACACGCGGTCATCGTTGATGTTGCATTGCCGCAGCTGACTGTCGAGGTCGCGAATATCGCGGCACTCTTCGATATCATGATTCCGACCGACTGTCTCGCTCCTGTCTCGTGAGAGTGTACGTAACGCCGTGGATTTAGCTATCTACCCGCTGTACGCGCGCGAACCCGACGGAGACGAGGAACCGCGGTGGGGAGAAGTCGCCGCGCGCCCGGCGCGCTTTTCGTCGCTGGCCGCGCAGCACTGCCGTAACTACTGGCGAACTATTCGCGGCGCCTCGACGAACTACCGCACCGCCGCTTTACGTTACCGCGGTATAGTCTTTAAGGTAGCTCCAGCGAGTGGTGTTCATTTCGTCTAAATTCGAGAAATTCGGACAAAAATTGCAAACACTTCCCGATGTTATAAAAATCTGAAAAAATTCATACGTATTCCGAAAAATGAACGAATCATTTTCATTAAAAAAAAAAGTTGAGTTACCGCATATATTGATGAACAATTTTTTTTTCAACAATTTGTTAATAACATTTTGAAATTATTATTATGCAAAATTAGTCTTTTCAGTGCCTATAATGAGTATGAATTTTTTCAGATTTTTATAACATCGGGAAGTGTTTGCAATTCTTGCCCGAATTTCTCGAATTTAGGCGAAATGAACACCACTCGCTGGAGCTACCTTAAGGTAATACTTGCGAATGGTGTTCACTTCTCATAAGTTTCAGAGAAATGAGAGAGAATTCCAAACACTTCTCTATGTTACTAAAATCTGAAAAAATCTATCATATTAAAGATGCTGAAAAGATTAATTTTGCATAATAATAATTCCAAAGTGTTATTAACATATCGATGAAAAATAGAATTGTTCAACAAATTTCACGAAAACCTAACTTTTTTAAAAATGATAATGATTCGTTCATTTTTCTGAATACGTATGAATTTTTTCAGATTTTTGAATTCACTTTGATGGTTCTGACTTTCTACACATTTTAACCGTATAAAAAGAAAAAAATTCGAAGTGTATTTAAAAATTTGATAAAATTCATACGTATTTAGAAAAATGGACGAATCATTATCATTAAAAAAAAGTTAGGTTTTCGTGAAATTTGTTGAACAATTTCATTTTTCATCAATTTGTTGATAACACTTATGCTTGATTTTTTTCAGATTTTTAAACCATCGAGAAGTGTTTGCAATTCCTTCGTATTTCTCTGAGACTTACGCGAAGTGAACACTATTCGCAAGGACTACCTTAAGATACGCTTAATACTCGAATTCACGTTAACCAGCTCGCCCGTTTCGATATTCGTCTTCGAGTCCGACTGCCCAAAGTAGTTGCGGCTGCAGAAGCCGAACGAGCGACCGCGAAAGCGAAACGGCAGCTGCTGGGGCGACTCACACGCGTCGCAACGAGAGACTGCTGATAAACCGGGGAGCAAGGGGTACCGGTTACTGGCATACGGGAGAGCTCTGCTCCGAGGATTGATGACTACACGGTCAAAATAAATTGCAAATCCAATGTACCGGAATTTGAAATTTGCTTACGTTACATCAATAGAACCTTAATGCACTCCTTTTGTAAAATAAAAATACCATGTATTAATATTACCAATTTTTCGACTGAAATTAACAAAAGTTTTTTGGAAATAAAAATTTCACTGTAAAATTGCAACGCACATGTGTTTGAATTTTCAGAAACTCTTTATGTAAAAAAAACTTCCAATACCCTTAATTAATTTTCGAACCAAATTGTTTACAGTCTACGGTCATCTGAAAGGATTCGTTATTATCCATCGCGACGTCTCGAATTTGCGCCACCCAACTTGAGCCTCCGATTTGCAAAAACTGTTTATGTAAAAAAAACTTCCAATACCCTTAATTAATTTTCGAACCAAATTTTTTTACAGTCTACGGTCAGCTAAAAGGATTCGTTATTATCCATCGCGGCTTCTCGAATTTGCGTCACCCAACTTGAACCTCCGATTTGCAAACACTGTTTATGTAAAAAAAAACTTATAATACCCTTAATTAATTTTCGAACCAAATTTTTTTACAGTCTACGGTCAGCTGAAAGGATTCGTTATTATCCATCGCGGCGTCTCGAATTTGCGCCACCCAACTTGAGCCTCCGATTTGCAAAAACTGTTTATGTAAAAAAAACTTCCAATACCCTTAATTAATTTTCGAACCAAATTTGTTTTACAGTCTACGGTCAGCTGAAAGGATTAGTTATTATCCATCGCGACATCTTGAATTTGCGCCACCCAACTTGAGCCTCCGATCGGTGTGAGACGACGGCGTGAATTTAGCTATTTACCCGTTGTACGTGTTCGAACTGACGCAAACGAGGAGCCGCGGTGGGGAGAACTTGCCGCGCACCCGGCGCGCTTTTCGTCGGTGTCTGCGCAGCACTGCCGTAACTACTGGCGAACAATTCGCGGCGCCTCGCCGAACTACCGTGCCGCCGCGTCTCGTAACCGCGATAAAGTTTTTGAGATACGCTTAATACGCGAATCCACGTTAGCCAGCTCCTCCGATGCGATATTCGTCTTCGAGTCCGACTGCCCAAAGTAGTTGCGGCTGCAGAAGCCGGACGAGCGAACGCGGTAGCGAAACGGCAGCTGCCGGGGCGACTCGCGCGCGCCCGACGCAACGAGAGACTGCTGATAAACCGGGGAGCAAGGGATACCGGTTACTGGCGGTACGGGAGAGCTCCGAGGCTAGATGACTGCGTCAGCTAACAGGATTCTTTATTATACATCTCGGCGTCTTGAATTTCCGGCGAGCTGACGAAGACGTGTTATCGATATCGGTGGGACGTCCTCGAGAACGCTCCGGGAACGACGCTCTTGAGTGCACTCGGGAAAAAAGGATCGCAAAATTAAGGGGAAAAGAATCGTGGATTTTTTTTTGCGTGGGTTTTTGTGGCAGCAAAAATATTTGCTGCCGCACTCAGAAAAAAAAAATTATTTGACTGCCACGGTTTATTTGGTTTAAGTAAAATATCTATTTGATTAAAATAAATATTTATTTAAATTAAGTAAATAGTTACTTAAATGAAATAAATTGTAATTTAAATCAAATAAATATTTTACTTAAACCAAATAAAGGGTGGCCGTCAAATAAATTATATTTCTGGCTGCACAGCAAAGTATTTGCTGCCACAGCAAAATATTTTGTTGCCCCTATGTTAACCAGGTAAATGAGTTATGGTAACAAAATTCTTGTTGGCCCAACAATTTTTTTTTCTTCATGTCGATGTACGAAGCATTTTTTTTTACTGTGTAATGAGTTTGTGTAACTATGCGGGGTATTGGGCGTTTTCATTGAGCTGCTTTTTCTATTCGGTTCGACTGATTCGTGCTGTGTCTACTCGAGAATGGGCCAAGGAGAAGGTGAAGCATTAGGGACGAGAAAAAAAATACAAATAAAAAACTGGGATTGACAGGAGAAAGTGGTCGAGGTGTGGTCAGTATTTATAGCAGGGAATTCGAACGGCGAAGCTCCTTGCTCCCTCTCTCTCCGTGTAACGTCCTAGGGCCGAATTCCCGAAGAGTTTCGTGGGTTTGGGCTCCGAGTCGGACACTGGCCTAACGCATACCTGCCCGATGGAGGTCGTGAAATTCCGCGGTAGATAACTAAAATAGAAGGGGCAAGGCTATTTCGTTATGTGGCACGAGATACTCGTTGCCAAAATTATGCTAGGAATAATGGATGCCCGAGAGCGTCTGGATTTTATACATTCGGATGGTTAAAATGGTAGTATTTATTTTTCGGAGTTAACACGAAAACGCGAAATTTTTTTTTTAATTCTGCATAATTGCGATATATTTTTAGTTTTTTGTTGGTATTTTTTTTTTTTTAATAGATTCACTGCAACAAGTTGCAGTATGCTGTACGAGATACTCGTTGCCAAAATCACGCCCGGAATAATGGATGTTAAAGAGCCCCTGGATTTGATACATTCGGATTATGAAAAACTTAGTATTTAATTAAATTATATCGAATTTAAAAAATGCTATGTAATTGCGACACATTTTTTTTATTAATTGATGCACTGCAACAAGTTACACTATGTTGCACGCGGTACTCTTTGCCAAAATTGCCCTAGGAATAATGCATATTAGAGAACATCGGGATTTGATACATTTGCATAGTTAAAATCGTAGTATTAATTTTTTGAGGTGAACAGGAAACCGCAATAAAATTTTTTACATTCTATATAATTGCGATACATTTTGTTTGTTTTTTTTATTTATGCAGAGCAACAAGTTGCGGCATGTTGCACCATGCTCGCGCCGCTTCACACTCGATAAGCAATAGCGGCGCTCGAGGGGCCCGGGACAAGTGCGAGAGCGCGTAACCGGTACGCGTACTCGATTATTCCTCCGGATCTTATGCCCGAGCACGTTATACACGTTTAGCCTGTGCGCGTCGAAGCGGCCTATCGCTTCATCGTCCGTGGTATAATGATTAATGAGTTTATAGAGCGATCGGCCACGAGAGAGTCCAGTGACGACCGCAGTATAGTGGCTTCATCAAACACGTTTGAAACATAGTTCGCGAATAGGCGCGCGTGTTTACCGATTAACATCTAGTGAGTTTGAGAGCCCACTGCCGGGTGGTACGTGACCCCGTTGCCTTAATATATCCGTCTCACGCGGGTGTCAATGTCTCCTTACCACGCAAACACTCTCGTACTTCGAGAGAGAAAAGATACACGAGTAAAAAAAAAAAAAAATTAAACACGAGTATCTCTAGTCATGGCTAATTATATTAAAGGCAATCACATAGCGATGTCGTAAAACTAACGAATGAAAAAAATTTCAAGTATTTACAAACAAACAAAAGTTCAAGGACACTTCCAGGACCTCTCAAGGACCTTCAGAGAAAAGATACCCGAACAAAAAAAAAAAAAAATTAAACGCGATCTCTAGTCATAGCTAATTAATTATATGAAAGATATCCACATAGCGCTGTTATAAAAGTAACGAATGATACAAATTTCAAGTATTTACAAACAAACAAAAGTTCAAGGATACTTCCAGGACCTTTCAAGGACAAGCGAAGTTGAAGGATTTTTCAAGGGCAAGTGAAATCGAAGGACTTTTCAAGGACAAGTGAAATGGAAGGACTTTTCAAGGACAAGTGAAATCGAAGGACTTGTCAAGGCTAAGTGAAATCGAAGGACTTCTCAAGGCCAAGTGAAATCGAAGGACTACTCAAGGACCTCCAGGATTTCGAGACCCATCGGGCAGTTACGCTTTTCTTCAATTTCGATCCGACCAGTCTACGCCATTTTTTTTTCTCCGATTTTTCGGGGCCTCGAGATAACAATTAAAATACTATCAAAGCCGCCGGCGGAGTCCCGAAACGCCGCGAGAGGTGTACCATAAGGAATTCGATTAATTCGGCGTGAGGTGGAACGCGGGAGAGCCCGAACTGGGTCGCCGTATTGCGCGCGTTCCGCACGGTAGTGCGCGCGACTGCGGAGAGCAGAGCATCGACAGCATCGTACGCGAGCCGCGAAGTCGATTCGTTTGCTCGCGATACTTTGTTTTTCTCGCGGGAAAGCTATGCGCGATCCCATAAGGAAGTCGTCTCCTTCGTCTTCCTTCGTCGGGCGCGTCTTTCTCTCATTCCCCATACTTAACGCTTCCCTGTATCAAACGTTTAACCGCACGGCTTGCATATATCAACGCTGATTATGGATCGGATATGCGGCCCGCATCGGACTTTGTCCAATCATCCAATTTTCTTGGTGTCATTATAATGTCACGAACGATAAATTTTCCTCAAAATTCTACATCGCCGCTGTACGAATGAATACCAATCTCCGGTTTATAATTGCGATAATGTGCAGGTAGTACGAATGTTGCAGCTGTGACACTTCGTCGCGGTGCCGATGAGAGAGCTCAAAGTAGATCCTGTCGCGAAACCATCATTATATCCGCGCTTGTGCTCCACTCCCTGAACTCTCCGTTCAGCGGCACTTGCCTCGCTGCAGCGCGGTAAACACACACGCCGCGGTTGCTCCGATACTCCGTTTCTTCTCTCAATCCTATCGGAGACGCGCCTGTGCACTCCGCGCTGAGCTATCTCACTCGCCGATCGCTATATCGATCGCCATGTACGTGTGTGGATTTTTTTGTTTTTTTTCTCGGAATGCGACTACGAGTACGACTGAGAGTAGAGTGCATCGCGCGGGTTCGTTGCACCTTGCGATCGAGATTCAGTGGCACTGCGAAGACACATCGAGAAAATCCGGAGTCGATTATTATCTTGATATCGATCTGGGAAGAAACAATTTTGCGAAGAATTAACGAAACTGTGTTACACGCAAACGTCAGGATGTCCCGATCGCCCGTACGAAAGAGGCGTGAATGTGGCCCATATATCGTTAATTTACGTGTTCCATTCCACACATGGCAGCGAAAAATTTAATATTTTCTCTGTGACGTCACTTCCGTATTCAAAATCTCAGTTTTTCACCGGAAGTAATGTCGTAGGGGAAACCGTCACTTCCGGTTTGAAAATCTAATTTTCGACCGAAAGTGACGTATTTCCGGTCGGAAATGAGATTTTCAAACCGGAAGTGACGCATTTCCGGCATGACGTCGTTTCCGATCGAAAAATAATATTTTCAAACCGCAAGGGACTTATTTCCAGCATGACGTTACTTCCGGTCGAAAAATAAGAATTTCAAACCGGAAGCGACGCATTTCCGGCATGACGTTACTTCCGGTCGAAAAAATAAGATTTTCAAACCGGAAGCGACGCATTTCCGGTATGACCTTACTTCCGGTCGAAGAATAAGATTTTCAAACCGGAAGCGACGCATTTCCGGCATGCCGTCACTTCCGCTCGAGAAATAAAATTTTCAAACCGGAAGTGACGTTACTAAAAACATTGTAAAATGTTCTCCTCAATGTACTTTGAATGCATCCAGTGACACAAATGTGTGAATAAAGGAACGCAGAAAAGTGGTTAAAGGAGCGTGTGCCACACGTCTCGAACGTATTCGGAATCTCGAATGTAGCCAGCGTCCACGAACGGATCGAGTCAAGGCGCACGCGCAGCATAGTCTGGTTCTCGTTAAAAAGCCTGGAATCAATTTGCCGCATTGATGCATTCGCAGTTTAACGATCCGCGTGGAAGAAGCGAAAGAAATTACAAGCGTTGGTGCATCGGCGCGAGGCAGTGTATTTATCATTGAAGCTCTCGCAGCTGCATCGCGGATCAGGCGCTAGGACGTTCATTACACCGACCGTCTGGCTACCGTCTGACCAAGCACGGGCAGCATCCACTGCCTCGCGGGCGCGTCCCGAGCTCGTTAAGCTCGAGGCGCGTTAAATCGCCCACTCCTAACGCATCATACACGTACATATACGCGCACATTTATCTCGCGGCAAGCTACCTGTCCGTAGTATATCTATTAGTTTAGCACCTGCGATACACGAGCACCGGCATTATAAACAATAACCATAAGCGCGAGGAGAAAACCAGCAGCGAAGCAATAAGCGTTCCACTACCCACTGACCAGTTTCTACGGGCGCGCGTCCATGGAGTTTCTTCTCCGTTACTCATTGTCTCGACGTAGCTTTCATACCCTCTTAAAACTCGGCTCTCCTCGATCTCGTTCGATTCGACCGAACGATCCATCTTCGTCCCGTCGTCGTTGAATAATCAATAAATTCACTGATACAAAAAGCCAGCGCTCAATCCACTAAAATAATCGGCAAGGCAACCGGCGACATTACCGGCGAGAATAGAAACTAAAATCAATTACCGATAAATTAACGCCAGGCTACTGTTGCAACGAGGGGAGAAGACACGCCGGGTGAAGAAATCCAATGGTATTCGTATTATCTGTTAAACGCACGTGTGTTCCTGTCCGTACGCATTCACCTGCTCGCGCACTCGCGCACGCTCTGCCCACGTGAGAGCGCGCGAGCGAGTGTGCGAAGGAGGAACCGGCGGTGAGTCGAACTCACACGGGAGCGAGAGAAAGAAGCCGAGGAACGAAGACTGCTAGAGGCGCTGTTCCGGTGACCTACTCTACGATTATCACTCACTATAGTTAGTAGACGTGTACGAGGAAGCACCGGTGCGAGTTTCGTACGTATCTGCGTAAGCGTGTTTCTCGTCGATATGTGCTGCGCGGCACGACTTCAGCGACGAGGACGATACACATACATCGAGGACACATGAGTGTATATGTCGGGTTGCAGAAGGCGAGTCCATCGTGTACGGGAGGAACACGTTTACGCCGCCAGTATCGCAAGGGGACGATCGGTCCTCCTTTGCGGATTTACTGTCGGGCAGGTTCTTCCGATTGCAATTAACGGCCGATAAAAGGAGGCGCGGATTGAATCGTCGCGTGTTGGAGTGCGTATACATACACGCTCGTGAGGCGGGCGAGGTTCGCGAGATCGGCAAAAAAAAATAAACCATCGGTTCACCGCATCGACTCCATCCGCGCTTCCAAGAAATGTCGTACACCGGGCAGCTTCTTCTTCTTCTTCTTCTTCTTTTTCTTCTTCTTCTTCTTCTTCTTCTTCTTCTTCATATTATAAATAAATTTTTTTTTCGTTTAGTCTCCACTTCACTTCGAAGTGAAGCGCAGTACTTAAATCATAATTAAATGTGCGTGTTAAAAAGTATTTTTGGCGAGTTCACCGGGCCAGTTTTATTGGTAGCCGGATCGATAATTGAACGATTAATAATCGATCAATGGCCCCGAGTACTTTGTATTCAATTTTTGGGATCGTGTGTCTCGATCAGTATCTTGGCGATGATGGTGTGTGAGGCTTTTTTTTGAGGGGGGTATCGATGAACGATTTATTGAAGAGATCGAAATCCGGTCCGGGAATGTCTTCCTTTCTCCCCGTCTGCTATCAGCGTGCCCTAATCTCGTTTTGTCGTGGGTCCTCGTATAACATTCTTTTCTCAGTGTCGTTTAGAATCGAATAGAAATTTTCTTCTCGGCGCGATTACCCCTTTATGTACACCATGTGTGTGTGTGTGTGTGTGCTGGGATGAGAGGATGAGAGGATGAGAGGAGCGAGCGCCTCACTCGAGGACAGCCTTGACCCACTGAGACGCCTCGCCGGGGCCCCACGCTGTGTGGGGACTTCGATACACGTGTGCACCATCACCGGAGAGGCCCCAATAACAGGCCCCGGTGAGAAGGTGTTTCTCTTATCAGGAACTTAACATATTCGAAGATGTTTCCTTCTACGAGCTTATCGATCTTTCATCTATTCGCCCGAAAATTACGATAACTGGGAAAGGGGTAGAGTGGGGCAAAACGGACCTGTGTTGTCCGTTCGAGATGAGATGAAATTTTTTGTGTGTTCGCGATAAATTTTTGCCGATGGTCCGTTATGCCCCGCTCTCTCTACCAGGTCGGTATCTTCCCTTCTCTTCATTCGTCCGTTTCTTCATTTATCTCTTTCACGCCCTCGCACTCATCCCCACTCCCCGCGTAATAGAGAAAGCGGTGACGCAATCGGTTCTACGACTCGTTCCGTGACCGGCGATGTCACATTTTTTTTCTGTCACCGTGTGGTCCACGAAGAAAGCATCGGTCGATCGTCATCGTCTTCGTCCTCGCGTATGTCGTAGCGCAGAAATTAAAATCGCCGAGCGAATAATAACCGTGACGAAATTGTCGAATCGTTATTATTTTACGCGCGGGTTAACTTTTAATTGCTCCTTGGGTATTGTGAAGGGGAATTTTATTATTATTATTATTATTTTTTCATTGCGAGTTAGCATCCGAACGCATCGAACGATTTTATTATTTACGCCGACGAGTCATTAGTATCTGGGGAAGTAAGTTCGTAAACACGCCTCACCCAGATTATCCTCGGTGGACTCAAATTTAAATGAGCAAGGCGTCTAGCGACTCGACACATTTTTCGTCGCTGCTCATTCATATATTTGACGATATTCAAACCCGACGAACCATTAATCATTTCCGTAACCCATGAGAAAATGACGCTATGCATACGGTGAATAGTGAAATTTTTCCCATGATTTTATTGCCCAATGACTTGGATTAATCACTTTGTACCGGTTACACATTATTAAAAAATAACTTTGTCAAAGTCATTTTTAGAACAGCCAACACAAAAAGTCATCTGTTATATACAAAGTTATCTTTCTGTTTATCATGCGCAATGTTTTTATTATGTAGAACATTTTTCTCATAATTTTATTGCGCAATGACTTGGACTCTTCACTTTGAACCGGTATACGGTATCAAAAATGTACTTTGTAAATATAATTTTTAGAACGGCCAACACAAACAGTCATCTGTTATATACAAAGTTATATTTCTGTTCATCATGCGCAATGTTCTTTTTATGTAGAACATTTTTCTCATGATTTTATTGCCAAATGACTTGGACTCTTCACTTTGAACCGGTATACGGTATTAAAAATGAACTTTGTAAATATTATTTTTATAACAGCCAACACAAAAAGTCATCTGTTATACCCAAAGTTGTCTTTCCGTTTACGATGTGCATTTTTTTATGTGAAAGTATTTTTTTTACTGAGCTGGATCGGGTCGGAGGTCGATTGAATTATCAGTCGAGAATCTGCGGAGAGATCTTTATCGAAAGTTTGGATAGAGACGCGAGTCATTAATGAGCCCAATCGCAATCTTGAAATATTCTGGCACGAGCTAAACACGAGAAGAAAAGCCGGTGCAAAAAAAAAAAAAAAACGAAAAAGAAATCGAAAAAATAAATAAACGATGGTCTCTCGATTTCGCACACGAGAGAAGTGGAGAAGCCGCGCGGTGTGTGGTTTCCTCTTCGACACTCGCCGTCTCCTGCGCGCTCGTCCCCAGCTCCGGCGATCTTCTCCAAGCGGCAAACTCAATTAACCGCCTGTACTGACTTAACGGAACGGAGAGAGGTTCGGCCTGATGCGGTTAAAAAAAATAAGACGGCATTCTGCTTCCTGCTGCCGCCGTTCCGCAGCCTTCGCCGGGATTCGAGTTTATTTTTTACTCGCGCGAATGTTTGCCCGAGCTGAAGCGAAGGAATCGAGACTCTAAGTCATTCGGGAGTTGCAGATGAGGCTGAAGAGAGGCGGCGATGGATGAATGGAAGACAAACAGTTACCATTCTAATGAACATTCGAAGAACGATCACTGACGTATACGTATTTTTTAGTTTCTGGCAAAATGGGTCGGTCCAAAAATATTCTTACCGCTCAGTCTTGCAACAACTAGTGGTTTTAGGTATTTTTAAACTCCCGTAGGTTATCCATGGGATGGAATTACGGAAAACCTCAGCCTATCATCTTCCACGTGAAGAAACATCGTCAATGCTATGCCGCTAATTGAAGTTACATCGAATTCTCGAAAAATATTGCTGCATGCAATATATTACATTAGTGACATACATGACTAATGTTGTTGATTAATGGAATGAAGTTGATGAATGAATGGAAGACAAACAGTGAACATTATGATGGACATTCAAAGAACGATCACTAACGTATATGTATTTCTTAGCTTCTGGCAAAAACCGACCCATTTTGCTTTTACCGATCGGTTTAGCGAAAAGTAGCGAGTTCAGATATTTTTAAACATCCGAATGTTTCCCACCGGATGGAATGACGGAAAAACCCAGCCTATCACTTCCACAGAAAGAAACGTCGTTAATTCTATGCTGCTAATTGAAGCTACAGCGAATTCTCGAAAACATTGCTGCACCCAGTATAGGTCAGTAATGTTGTTGATTAATTAATTGATTAATGGAATGATGTTAATGAAATTGATGAATGACTGGAAGACAAACCATTAACATTCTAATGAATATTCAAAGAATGATTACTCATAGACCACTGAAGTATATGCATATTTTAGCTTCCGGTAAAATGGATCGGTCAAAAAATGTTTTTACCGATCCATGTTGCAAAAAATGTGCAGTATGTTTCCTGCCGGATAGAACTACTTAGAGACCCACGTGCCTATCATCTTCCACAGGAAGAAACATCGTTAATTCTATGCTGCTGATGGAAGCTAGATCGAACTCTCGAAAAACATTGCAGTATACGTCAGTAATGTTGTTGATTAATGGATTGAAGTTGATGAATGAATGGAAAAAAAAATTAACATTCTAATGAACATTCAAAAAATAATCACTGACGTATATGTATTTCTTAGCTTCCGGAGAAATGGGTTGGTCAAAAAATGTTTGTACCGATCGGTTCTGCTAAAAGTAACGAGTTTACACACAAGTTTACACATGTTTAAACATCCGTATGTTTCCCATCGGATGAAAGTACGGAAAAACCCTGCCTATCATCTTCCACAGGAAGAAACATCGTTAATTCTATGCTGCTGATCGAAGCCAGATCGCACTCTCGAAAAACATTGCTGCACCCAGCCTGCATCGGCAATGTCGTTGATTAACAGTTCGCAGCACCTGCCGGAGTGTGCATATCGCAGAACTCGCAGCGATCGCTCGAGCAACATTGAAGCGGCGAAGCGTGAAGCTATCGCGAGTCTCTTCCGCGGTCTAAAATATAATAAACGCTTCGCGCATCGCGACTCGAACCGATGTCCCGAAACCTTCATCTCAATTAACGCGAACGCGTGCATAAATCCGTGAAATTCGCACGTCGTTCCCCGCGTACAGAGTTTACGATAACGCCTCGCGGAATGTCAAGAGAATCGTCAAGTGCGCTATCCGCGACTGCCGCTTTTCGCCATTATCGTCGCGATAATCATAATTTCCATGGCTTATCCCATCGTAGATGAAGCGGGCGAGTGCGCGCTATCGCGGGTACAGGATCGGAGCCGAGAGCGCCGAGCGCCGCCGCGAGGCCACGGGGATTTCAAAGCCGGAGCGTGTAGTATGGACCTTGCGAACGGTCAAAGTCGTGGCCTACTTCACTTCCTGCCTTCGGAAACTTTCTCCTCGGCTCACTGGCGCGCGCGCTCAGACACAGACGCGCGCGCACACACACGAGCGAACCGCGTCTCCTCGTTCCTCGTACAGCACATTAAACAGCTCTCGTGGAGATTCCGAGAGATGAAGAAGGAGCTCCCGGTAAGCCGCCTCTTATATCCGTAATGCAGGATGTTTCCGCATCGCGCGCGAAACACGAGGTTTCAAACCGCGCCGTATCACACTCTTCCATTAGCGCTGAGAATGGAAGCAGATAAAACAACGAGTGGAAGAAAAGAGGAAGAAAAAAAACAGTCGCCACACCAGTCGGTGCGGTATTACTGGCAAAAAAAGAGGAGACAAAAATTCAGCGAGAATTCTTTCATGCCGGGAGACCATTTTCATTTCGCGTGTTTAATTTTATCTATCTTATTCTCTCGTGTCTGGAGCTCACTGACCTACTTTGGAGGGACTAGAGCATATTCGAGAGTGGAAGATATATTATGGTATATAAGCGGGGTGTATATATTATATATATATATATATATATATATATATGTATAGTATGATATTATGATGTACGCCGCTGATACAGACGATGAAATGCAAGAGTGCACTTCGCGCACGGAAAATTATATTGTTCGAGCCGGTGGACGAAGAATTTTATTGCTCCGAGAGCTTTCTCCACTGAGAGAATGAGAGTAAAGAGGATCGTTATGTTTCTTCTTTTATTTTATTTTTCTTTCATTTAATTTTTTGTTCGTACGCCTCGAGTGTTATTATCGGAGTTTGCGGCTATGCAGTCGTGCACCGGGACGATAAGGTTCGGCAAGTATATCGGTACGGGGAATTGCGAGTTTCGCTGATCTCGTCGGATCGTTACCTTTCGCGGTCAATTTTCATTGCCGAAACGGGAGAGATATATGCGCTCGGTGTTTTTTTTTCTTGTCGGTAAACGGCGGCGCGCGGTCCGGTCCGGCGATGGATGCATCATAAGGTAACAACAATAATCGCGTATAGCCGCGGCGGGAGGTCAGTGGAGCAGCGACGAATGAAATTGACTCGTCCCAGAGACGCCGAACGATGTGACTCTCCCGATGTTTTATCGCGGGAAGGAGTTCTCTTCTCTCGCGCGCACACTTTCGCGCTTCCTCGCGTCCTCCTCTTCCTCGACTCCATAAATTTTCGGCGCGAGGAACCTTCACGGCGGTAATCGACCACAGAAAACCTGGAAACTTGGAGATCGAAGAAAAAATTGGGGAAAAGTCAGGGAATTTCTTTTTTACTCTTTTCCCAATGGCCGCGATGAGTACGTAAAATGTTGCTGCACTGATAAAAGAAATGCAGTTGAATCAACCAAAGATTCGGACAGGGATGTTCAAATGAATACTTTGTTGGTCGAGCAAAATGTTTTAATGTCTCAAAAATATTTTAGTGATATCATCCGAAAAATTGTTGAACTAACCAATCTTTTAGCTGTACCAACAAAATAATTATTTGAATGCCCGAATGTTTAGTTGATTCGATCGTATATTTTTTATCCGTGTTCACAGCGTATCAACTGTGATACGATCTTCCCTACGATCATACGCGAGAGGATTATAAATGGCATAGCAATAGGATAGTTTTTAAAATTGACGTCCCACATAGGAATTGTCCGAGTCATTGTCACCCGCCGATTCGCGCGCGACACGAGACGCCAAAAAAATGTATGAATAAAAAAGAAGCGACAAGTTGTCCCATTGCCCAATGAATAACGAAGACAAGTGGCGAAGATATTATCCACTTATTCTCGATGAGTCATAAAAATAATAATGAATTAACAAAAACAAAAAAAGAGAAGTCAGTCCGTTGGTTTCAACGAGCCGATTGAAGAAATGGCTCAAGTATTTTTCGACGGTGCTAGACGGAGCGAGGCAGCGGCTTGCATTGAGAAAGAGAGAATGAAGACTCGTCAAGAATGAGTTCTCTTGTCCCGCGCGCACACTTTCGCGTTTCTTCGTGTCCTCTTCTTCCTCCTCTTCACAAATTTTCGGAGCGAGGAATATTCACGGCGACAACCGATCACAGAAAACCTGGACACTTGGAGATCAAAGAAAAAATTGTTAGCGAAAAGCCAGAGAATTTGTCTCTGGCTTTTTGAATGAGCACTTAAAGCGTTCCTGCACCGCGTGTCAACTATAACACGACCCTTCCTACGATCATACGTGAGAGGATTACAAACGCTACAATAACACAACAGTTTTTACGATCGACGTCCCACACTCAGAAAAAAAAATTATTTTACGGCCACCGTTTATTTGGTTTAAGTAAAATATTTACTTGATTTAAATAAATATTTATTTAAATAGCATAAATATATAAATATTTATTTTATTTAAATAATAAATCAAATAAATATTTCATTTAAACCAAATAAACGGTGGCGGTCAAATTAATTATTTTTCTCTGTGCACATAGAAATTGTCCGAGTCATTGTCATCCGACGATTCGCGCGCGAGACGCCTAAAAAAAAATGTATGAATAAAAAAGAAGCGACAAGTCGTCCCACCGCCCAATGAGTAACGAAGGCAACCCGCGAAGATATTATCCACTTATTCTCGATGAGCCATAAAAGTAATAACGAATTAACAAAAACAAAAGAAGAGAAGTCAGTGGGTTTCAACGAGCCGATTGAAGAAATGGCTCAAGAATTTTTCGATGGTGCCAGACGGAACGAAGCGGCGGCTTGCATTGAGAAAGAGAGAACGAGCGCTCGTCGAGAATGAAAGAAGTTCAGCTGCTGGCCCAAAGACAGACTCGCGCTCGGTAGCTCGGAGATCGAGCAGCCGATGCGACGCTGCTGCCCGGTTGCTCTCTTCTCTTCTCTTCGGGTATAACGAGACGACGCGTTCCTCGGACCGGAGAGATCTCTTTCGCCGCGGCGAGCGCGCCGATGCTGGTTACCGAGGCCTCTTGCGCGCCGCTTCTGATGCTTGCGCGACTGTACGGACAGACGGACACCCGGCCGAAGCTGAAGCTCCCGAACTCATTACTCGCGACGTGCAACGAGAAGTATTTGGAACGTTCCATTGGCCGAGTCTCGGGCGTATGGGCCGCGAGCCATAAACCGTGGTCAAGCAACGAACCTGCCTTCTGCCTGCGCACACGTACACACACGTGTGGGGAACCCAGCCGCGCACCGTACACGCTGTTGCGTCGTGTGGTACACCGCGAGTGCACCGGCTGTGTCCGATAATTTGCGGTGCGCGAGAGAGAAAGAGAGAATGACGCGAAAAGCGCAGCGCCGCGAATCGCAGGGAGCTCTTCTCGACGACCCTTTTCTACGATAAAATTTTCCGATCCCCGTTACGTAGCTTTGTTTCCGACGGGAAAAGCTTTTGGTTCGGATTTTACCAAAAATTGTCCCCTTCGATTATCGGTTTGCTATATCGGGGGGAGAGTTAATTTCGACTGTCGTTCGAGGTCTTTCGATATTTTGTGTCTGATAGAGATTGGTCGGCTCCACTTTGCGTACAGCATTGGCGGAAAAGAAGAGATTCAACGGGAAGGTCGTGGTATCCGAACAATTAAACTGAAAGCCGCGTGGTAGTCGTTCTCAAAGAGGGAGAAAAATAATGGGAAACACAGGATCGAAAAATTAATCCGGTGAATGGTACTGTAGTTTCTCGGCCGGCAGGAATTCGACGGATTCAAAATTTGAAAAGCGCATCGCTGCGGCGCCGTGACTCGCAGGGAGATCTTCTCGACCCTTTTCTACGATAAAATTTTCCGATCCCCGTTACGTAGCTTTGTTTCCGACGGGAAAAGCTTTCGGTTCGAATTTTACCAAAAATTGACCCCTTCGATTATCGGTTTGCTATATCGGGGGGAGATTTAATCTCGACTGTCGTTCGAGGACCTTCGATATTTTTCGTCCGATCGAGATTGGTCTTTTCCACTTTGCGTCCAGCATTGGCGGAAAAGAAGAGATTCAACAGGAAGCTCGTGGCATCCGAACAATTACACTGAAAGCCGCGTGGTAACCGTTCTCAAAGTCGTAGAGAAGTAATGGGAATCACAGGATCGAAAAAATATCAATAAGAAATCCATTGCGACCCTCGCATGAGAATCCGGTCAATGATATTGTAATTTCTCGCACCGCGGGAATTCGACAGATAAAAAATTTGAAAAGTGCTTCGCTGCGGCGCCGCGACTCGCACGGAGCTCTTCTCGGCCCTTTTCTACGATAAAATTTTCCGATCCCCGTTACGTAGCTTTGTTTCCGACGGGAAAAGCTGTCGGTTCGCATTTTACCAAAAATTGACGCCTTCGATTATCGATTTGCAATATCGAGGGAAGTATTAATTTCGACTGTCGTTCGAGGTCCTTCGATATTTTGTGTCTGATCGAGATTGGTCGGCTCCACTTTGCGTACAGCATTGGCGGAAAAGAACAGATTCTACAGGAAGGTCGTGGTACCCGAGCAATTAAGCTGAGAGCCGCGTGGTAGTCGTTCTCAAAGCGGGAGAGAAGTAATGGGAAACACAGGATCGAAAAATTGATTCGGTGAATCGTACTGTAATTTCTCGCCTTTGTTTCCGACAGAAAAAGCTTTCGGTTCAAATTTTACCAAAAATTGACCCCTTCGGTTATCGATTTGCAATATCGAGGGAAGAATTAATTTCGACTGTCGTTCGAGGTCCTTCGATATTTTGTGTCTGATTGAGATTGGTCTTTTCCGCTTTGCAGACGGAAAAGAAGAGACTCAACAGGCCGCGTGGTAATCGTTCTCAAAGCGGTAAAAAAAGTGATGGGAAACACAGGATCGGAAAATGAAGAAACTTTCAATAGGATATCCTTTACGACCCTCGCATGAGAATCCGGTGAATGGAACTGCAATTTCTCACCCGGCAGGAATTTGACAAATTAGCCGACGTTATCGTCGTATTGCAACTTTCCACGGGTACCACATAATACATACATGATATATGATCGTGTGGAGCGTACGGTAAAGGGGACCGGACACAGGTGATCGATTGCGCACGAAGACGAAGAAGCGCGAAAGAGGGTCGTATCGCATCGCTGCGAGATGCGGTCCATGGGTGCGGTGCGGTAGTGGCGAGCGGGCCAAAATGGACCACTTTTATCGACTTTTTGCGGGCCATAAAAAAAGTCCCATCAAACGCCGTTCCGTTTTGCCCCACGTTTTCCTGGACGGAGAAAAAAAATTGTTGGGACAACAAGAATTTTCTTACCATAACTCAATTACCTGGTTAACATAGGGACAACAAAATATTATTCTGTGCACCCTGAAAAATAATTTATTTGACGGCCACCGTTTATTTGGTTTAAGTAAAATATTTATTTGATTTAAATAAATTTAATAAATAAATTTAAATAAATATTTATTTAAATCAAAGAGATATTTTGCTTAAACCAAATAAACGGTGGCAGTAAAATAAATTTTTTTTCTGGACGTGGCAGCAAATAATTTGATTTACCTGCCACAACAATATTATTATTAACGATCTACATGTTGTTGGAGAATCAGAACAATTTTTCTCCGTGTGAATCTTCGCGCTCGGCGATTAAGCGCATGCATTCGCCCGAGCCGAGAAGCCGACGTGCGTTATCCTGTTTACCGGCCTAAGCGAGCACATCGTCGTCGACGATGGATTCCGGATGCACCGGGCGAAAGCGAGCCAGCGAGACTTCAACCGTCGAGAGCTGTAATCTCGAAGCTCAACGAGCGAGGCAGCCAGCGAACGGGGAACATCGCGGCAGGAGCATCTGTGTTTCAGATCGGATTCCGAGAGGTGAAAATAGAGCTAAGATTATAGGCACTAAAATATAACTGCCGACGTACTCTCCTGTCCGTTCGCCGGTAGAAAGTACTGCGCACACGTGATGCTGTGTAGCTTCATTCTAATTCACGTTCTACTCTGCTGCTGCGTACACGAGATTGCCGGTAGATATGGTACTTGGAATAATGGCAGCAGCCTGTAACGCGATTCCAACGAAATATTAAAGAGCGCGGTATGGAGGGCGAGTCTGTACTACGATATGGAACACTTTTACCGCTCGAAGAATCGAAAGATGTCGGTCGATTCATCAATCGCCAGGCTGTCCGATCTCGAAGCGGCTTTTTCCACTTGCCGTTTTTGCCGGTCGTGGGAACGCCTTGATTATACTACGCGGACCTCGTTCGATACGGACGAATGGTCTCGCTTCGATACTGTGTGAATTTATGATACGCCCAGATGGAATTTATCGTTGCTAAAAAGATCTCGGAATACCACACGTGCGGCTCGTGAATCCGAGCCACCTAAAAAAATGTTGCTCTCTTGACGATTCGCCGACTCGGGTCCGCTTCTGAACCGCGTAACTTCTACGATAATTACTGTATTGATATGGCACCCTCAACGAGAAAAAAAATTGTTTGGATTAACCAAAGTCGCGGTGACATACGTTCAAAGCTGTTATTTGTTTGGTACAAATAAAGCATTGTTTTCTTAGACGATTATTTGATTCAATTTATTCCAAATTTGTCGATTGAAATAAAAAATTTTGTTATACCAACCGAATAGGGTAAACCAGCCAATGAATGGACAGGGCCAATGAATGGACACTTTCCATAAAACCACGTGCATAAAAAACGTCTATTCATTGGATTTTTCGTCTGCTTAGCTGTCCATTCATTGGCCGGTTTACCCTAGACCATTGAACGTATGTCACCGCGCATTTGCTTAATTCAACCATTTCTTTTCCTCAGTGCAGACAGACGCGTTGCTTACATCCTGGCGTTTCGATTTCACTGCCAACAAACAGAAAAATATTGCTTTTTGTCGAAGTGGCGCAGCGACGAAGACGTCGGATCCACCAGACACATCTGTGACGTTGAGGAGCAAGAAAAATTGTTGGCGTTTCAAAATTTGTTGGAATAATAAAATTTTGTGGTTTACGAGTCGATCGAGTTTCAATGCTTTCCGGAGTGTCGATTGCGAATGCGTTCTAGCCGGAGAGGCGCGGCCCCGGAGTCGAGGATTCCGGATGCGGAGAATGCAGCGGCCGTCGGGTGAAAGTGAGTAGAGTTCACCACCGGCGAAGGAGGCAAATAAGAGTGGGCCGGGATAACGAGAGAGGAAGCCGAGGGAGAAAGAGATCCGAGTATCGCTACGGATAAAGGTGTTCGCTGAAGCGGGATGCAGACCGATGAGCAACACACAAAGTCGGGGACCGCGGGACACAGGGGGAATGGGACTTTCCCATTGACTCCCTGGTCGACCCTGGGCTCCTGAAAGCTTTCGTCTTTCACGAACGTCACAGACTGCGGAACAAGAGTTCGCTGGTCGCGACAGTGGGAGTAGAAAATATACTTGCGTGCGTAGGAGGTGAAAGTGAACGAGTGACTTAACGAATCGCGAACCGCTGGGACAATATACACACCGGACCGTAATGCCATTTAGCATGCTTTTCGGTCAATAAGAAATTCCTGCGGACTTGAGAAAAAATTTCGAAACGTGGAACAATGTCGGGAAAGAATATATTTATAATTTATTTATCTTTTTGACACCTACTTTTATTTGACTTAGCGACAGATATTTCCGCGAAATTCAGAAATATTTTCGAAACGTAGAACGTTTTACAAAAAAATATATATTTATAATTCATTTATATTTTATCGCCTACTGTTATTTTACTGAGCGAAACAAATTTATCCGGACTTCAGAAATCTTTTCGAAACATAAAACGTGTCACAAAAAAATATGTTTATAATTTATTAATTTTTTTAGCACGTACTGTTATTTGACTAAGCGAATGAAATTTCTGTGGACTTCAGAAATCTTTTCGAAACGTACAACGTGTTACAAAAAATATATATTTATCATTTTGTTTTTACCACGTACTGTTATTTAGCTAAATGAATGGAATTTCTGCGGACTTCAGAAATCTTTTCGAAACATAGAACGTGGTAAAAAAAAAGTATGTTTATAATTTTCTTTTTACACGTACTGTTATTTATCTAAGCGAAAGAGAATCTCGGCAGACGAGCGTCAATTCGGCGACGACAATATTTAAAGGCTGTTTGCAATGGAATAATGACCCGATTCGATTGGATTCATTGACCGTGACAGGGGAGACGATGGGAGTATCCGATTGCAGTGGCAAGGCCGTGGAGTTCCACGAGGCAGCACGTCCTCCCGTTACCTAACGTCTCTCTTCTTCCTTCGGCTGTTGTACACTCGCCTGCTGTTCTTGCCGGTTCCACGTGATTGTCCGAGCGCGAGACTGCCGCGTTCAGTTACTTCAATAGAAGAAAATTGCCACTCTTCAATTTAATTGTGGTCAACGAAGTGACCTTTGGAATTTTTCAACTCCCCACTCGACTACCCATCGACAACTCCATTTATTTTATTTTTTGTTTTACGCGCAATCGTCAGTATTTCCGACAAGGAAAATTGTCGGTTTAGACGGGAAACTACCGTCGGCGCTTTATTAGATTAGATTCTATCAGAATCTAGACGGCAGATTGAAGCTCGTCCCGAAAGCCTCGGGAGTTCTCGGAGTTCTCAATCTCGGAAATCTCATCTTCCCTCGTCGCTCATCGCCCCGTCACGAAAACTCGTTTGCGAAAATAATTATACATTATACCCGGCCGCTGCAGCGCACTGACATCAAATTCGTGTGTCTGATTTGCAATTAGTCGGTGACGTGTTCTCGCGCCGTTTACAAGCGAATAGTTATTATTTTTCCTTATTTTTTTTTTTTTTTAATGCACCGCACATATTCATTATGCAGTTATGTGAAATATACTATAAGACCGTCGGCATATAATACGAGAAATACGGTCAGTTGCTCACCTGACAGGCCCACACACCAGCTGCAGAAGCAGTCCGTCCAGACGTAATTTCTTGCTTTCTAAATAAACATAAATACGAGGAGAGAAGCAGAGTCTGGTGAATCCTCGAATATCTCGGCTATGCTTTTCTGAATATCATGTTTCCGTAAAATATTATAAATGTATACTGTATCGAACTGTCGCTGAGCCTCGAGCTCATCAGCTTTGATGAATTTGCCTTTGATTCTGCCGACAGGGCGGCTTACTACTTTTTGAAAAAAAAAAAAAATGAAATACACAAATAAAGAATAACATTTAAAAAACGATGTGTCCAGTGGTCCTTGAAATCCTTGAAAAGTCGTGGAATTTGATTTTTGAACCCATAATAGACTCCATGTAAAAATCAGCGTCGGAATTAATGGTTTTTTTTTTGTTTCTATCAAATCGCGCGTTTTGGTAATCGACACATCCTTCGTCACATCCGGAGTCCAATTAGACGTACTTTCTTGCATTCTGAATTAACATAAATACGTGGAGAGCAGCAGAGCCTGGCAAATTCTCGAATATCTCGGCTATGCTTTTCTGAATACCATGTTTCCGTAAAATAATAAAAATTCGTAAAAATGTTTCCTTTTAGATTTTTTTTTTCAATTTGAAATTTATGAAGACCCTGAAAAACGCCACTTCGGCGTATAAATACACGGTCTGTCACGCTATCTGTCCAGCTATCTTTTTTTAACTTGGCGTCGAGACTCTACCGTGTCTCTTGATAAATCCATACCGGACGGAACTATATCGCTGACCCCCGAACTCATCCGCATTGATTCTTTTGCCTTTCATTTTGCGAACAGGGTGGTTGACGACTTTCAAAAAAAAAAAAAAAAAAAAAATTAACAGATGACACGATAAAAAAAAATATCGCGTCTAAGGGTTCTTGACATCATTGAAAATCGTGGAATTTGATTTTGAACCCGTACTAGACACCGTGTAAAAAATCAGCGTCGGAATTCATGTTTTTTATTATTTTTTTTTTGGTTTCTATAAAAACGAGCGTTTTGGTAATCGACACGTCCTTCGCGATGGCGCGGCACGTTCGAGGGGTTTCGAGCACACCGAGGAGGTCGCCCACCCGGCCGTCAATAATACCTCTCTACCGTCAGTCGAAATATCAAACTACTTTCTACCGCACGTGAGCTCGAGTACCGTTAATCTGCGACGAGTGTGAAGTACGAAGGCTCTCGAGCACCGCACACCGACGAGACCGTGCGGGGAGGGAATTCCGTATGTGTCCGCGTGTGTTCGTCCAAGATCGTGTTTGTGCGCGGGATCGATGCCAATTCGCGAGGCATAACCCGACTCATCGCATCGAGAGTCCGGCGTTTCTGGTGAACGCCACGGCACAGCGATTAGCATATAGGCACACTGACACACTAAGATCCCCTATCTATTTCGCTAATCTTATTTCCGTAAATCCAAGCCGCGGCTATTAACGATTTCGTAAAAAAAAAAAAAAATTATATCGCAATGTTGTTGATAAATCACCCAAAACAAAGTATTCAATTCTTTTTTATCTCGTACAGATGTTCATAAAATGTCGTTATTTATTTATTTTTTTTCCAAAATAATATATAAAAATACATTCGATATATAGAAAAATGGAAAAATTTATATCGCAACATCGCAGATAATTCACCCAAAACAAAATACTCCATTTTTTTTTTGTATCTCGTACAGCTGTTCATAAAATGTTATAATCATAATATTTTTATGAAAATAATTTATAACCATACACCCGATATATATATTTAAAAAAATATTTCCGGGTGAGTAACGTTCGTCCGAGTTGTATTCAGTGACCCAAAATGACTCGTTTCTATCTGCGAGAAATCGGCGCCCACGCGCGGCATTGTCTTTGGCGAATGTGCCGCGAGCGAATTGCATCGGAGAGGAGGGACGGGACGATGATGCCGAGAGAAATAAGGAGCTCATGCATCGATCATCGAGCCGCGAGTACACGTGTATGTACTCCCGCGAGCGGGACAGGTACTCGTCGTATTACACGCGGTGCTCTTTGCGCGTATATCCACACGTACAGCCGAGCGCACCATTCGAGTGTACTTAATTTGCGGCTACTTCGTCATGATGCATGAAACCTCTAGGTATTTCTTCGCGGGTACATTCGACGGTTGTATTATTCCCGAGAGGGCTTCGCGTACCCGCGTGCGATTTGTAATGTTAATTTCGTGGGCGCGTCGCCGTCGCGCTCTCGAACGATCCTCTCTGCGGGTATCGACGAGCGGTGCAAGAGGAGGACTTGAAAAGAAAAAAAGGAAAAAAAAGAAGAGAATCGGAAGTATGTCATCTTACGTTCGACTTAGCCGTTCGACCGGTCGAGGACGAACGAGGACCGCAATCGAATACTCGAAATTCGGCGTTTCCAACTGCGCGATGTCTATAGTCGTAGGAAATCGCTCTCGGCGCTGTGGAATTAATTCTAACTCTGTTTGGGACAGATCGAGGCTTCGAGCCTAGGAGGAAATAGCGGTCGGCCGAACGCCACTATAATTGCAAAAATGGCAAGTCATCGTCATCGGTGTCGGTATCGAGCAGAAAAAAATTGAATTATTAGGCCAGTGAGAATTTTCGCCTGATTTGCCTACTTGATATGTGGACCACAAACGGTCTTGCTGCTGCAGCATTTTTATTTTTTATTTCTTGCTGTGGTGAAAACAGATTATCAGTGACCAAAAAAACAGCTTTTGCCGGGTACGTGACTGACTTATCCGATGGTATCGCATCGCCGATTTTTGCCTCAGAGTTGTTTGATATCATACGAAAAAATAGCTAAGGTATCCAAGGTATCCAGTTGGGATTCTGCCGTAACGGCACATCGCTGGCTTCACACTGGCTGCCGTACGTCAAAACGTGACTTCCGGTTTGAAAATCTCGTTTATGGACCGGAAGTGATGTCACACCGGAAATACATAAATTTCGGTCGGAAAATCTCATTTTTAGCCCGAAAATGACCCCACACCGGAAGTACGTCACTTTCGGTCGAAAAGTCTAATTTTTAGACCAGAAGGGGCGTATTTCCGGTGTGACGTCACTTCCTGTCGACAAATGAGATATTCAATCAGGAAGTGACGTATTTTCGGTAAGACGTCACTTCCGGTCGACAAATGAGGTTTTAGAACCGAAAGTGGCGCATTTCCTGTATGACGTCACTTCCGGTCGACAAATGAGATTTTCAAACAGAAAGTGACGTATTTCCGGTATGACGTCACTTCCGGTCGAAAAATGAGATTTTCAAACCGGAAGTGAAGTTACAGAAAAAAATGTCTTATTGTTCTCCGGAATGTATCTCGAATGCAGCCAGTACAGGTCGGTGAGTCTGCGAATTCCAGTATTTACGATCTCATCGTTAATGACAATAAGAAAAGAATTAAAAAGTAGCGGCTCCATTTCAACCGAGTCATATATTCAATCCGGGTAATTCCGGAGCGCGGCAAGGAATGTCGATTATGGTCGAAAGCGCGGGCGCCGCTCGGTACCCGAGTGCGGGCTCCCGTATCGCTCGGGAGAATGTCTTCTGTCTTCAATTCCGGCCTTCCCGTTCGCAGCCCGAGTGTGTACCGAGCGATATCGTTCGTAACAAAGCCGAGATCCGCGTGAAAGCAGCATTGCTCGCCGGGACGGCCGATAGCCACAGGATAACACGCGGATGCTCGACGCGCGCGTTCGGAGCCAAATGAATGAGCCGCTGACGTCAGAGCGCGGCCAGGCTCTTTCGGGAAAAATTGCGCAATTTCACCCGTTCCGATAGAGCCTCGGCCGCGGTACGGATACGTGCGCGCTAGGAGCCGAATCGGCCACGCGCGTAACAATTCAGCTTTCCTTCGTCGCGACGCAGACGGGTGGGGGAAGGCGCTGAAGATTCGATGACGCGCGAGGCGTCCTTCGGAGAAATGGACCGGAACGTATCTGCGAGCCGGAAACATCGTTTCACTTTCTCCAATTTACGAAAAAAAAAATAAGTCTCATGTCTTTGCGTCATTGCAAGCAATCCGCCTTCGACATTGTAAAAAATTGTCGCAGACTCTTACTTAACCCTTTCAAGCGTCGCACCATGAAGATGTCTGCATGACATCGAATTTAATCTTTGGCAAGTGTCTGTCGATGCACTGGTGGGGAAGAAAAAGAAATCGTTCACTTGTAGAATTTTATTCTCTAAGTGAATTTCCCCGAGCGAAGTTTGCGCGATGCAACACAGCCGTTTTAATTTGATGGAATTTAGTCTCGGGCAGACATCTTCAAGGTCATTCAAGCGTAGTAATAAAATAATAATTATTATTATTATAAAGCGCGCGGAGAAAAATAGATAGTAAGATTTTGGAGGTCTTACACAGTAAAAAATAATTTCGTAAAAACGGAATGCGAAATTTCGTAAAAATAATTTTGTTAAATAAGTGATAAGCGAATTTGTCATTTATTTGGATATACGAACTGTCCTTGTATTTCCCGTGTCATTGACAATTTTAGTTTGTACTTTTGTTTGCAAAACTAGAAAATTAACAAAGTTGTTGTAAAAAGTAAAAACTTTTTTTACTGTGTACTTTAAAAAAGATCCGGTCCGAGGACTCCTAGGCGCGATCGACTTTCGCTAAGTCTTCGCCCGTCGCCCGAGGACTTCCGGTTTCGGAAGTGCGTATGCAGTGCCGATATGCATGCCGAAAAAAATAACAATAATTCGTTTGCTATTCGGTACGCAACGAGCGTGATTCAACGCTCCCGATGTACCATCGTGGGTCTCTCTCTGGATGATTAAGAAAAAAGAAAGTTAACCTGCCGAGTCGGCGGGCAAACAATTGTCCGGAGGATCCGGCATAGTCGCGGCTAATACCGGCATCAATTTTTTTCACCATCGTCGCCGGTAGAGCGGGCTCTTCGCGTCGATACAATTGATCTCCGAAAATGCGTCCACCGAAAAAAAAATATCATTGATTCAAGAACAGTGACACTTGCGGGCTGCCATTGACATATGTAGTCAGTGTAATTATTATTTTCATTCTAACACTTATATATAAAAATGAACCAATTTCTATGAAATTTATGAGAAGATATGGAATAGTTTCATTATCATGCGTCGTTATGTCAAGCAAAATAGACTTGAAATAACCGCGTATGTCCATGGCAGCTCGCAAGTGTCACTTGAATCAATGATATTTTTTTTCAGTGTGGAGACAATCGAGAGTGATAACAACTGCGCAAGAAGACCTGGCCGGAAGGCTGCGACATCGTCTGCCATTTCTTCTTTCTGGACCGTCAAAATACCATTTTTTTTAGTCCGTCCCGAAGACAATAGTTTTTCCAGCCGTCGGTAGACGGGCGTTTGCCGTACAGGTATCTCGGCTCGCTTTTTGGTGAAAGCCACGAGAAAGAGTATAACCGCGGCCGGAGCGGCCGGGTGTCGTCACGGGAGCGAGAGAGACGTCTACAGAGAGGGGAGAGTATATAGCGGCGGTTTCGAATCTGAAAGCCTCACAACGAACACACTCTCCGCCAAAGTCGCGGGAGACCAGTAATCAACGAGACACATATATATATACATATTTCTCTCTCCCGATTGTCCGATTATCGAATTGGAGGACAAATTTTTATTTAACTTCCCGTTCGTCGTCTCGAGACTCGTCGAGAGGAGAATAACGAGAACAGTGCCAAGTGTGTGTGCCATAGGATTATATCTCTTTCATTCGGCAACTCAAAAGGTTTGTGATTTATAACAAAAAAAAAAACAAAAAAAATTTACTAAAAAAAAACTGTGTGACGACTAAGTGGTCAGTGAAAAATGAGTCTCGAGAGTGCTTCCGGTCGAGCGGCGATCGCGAATTCTCGCGGGTCGGATGGTCGATTAAATTTTCATGGCATTGCGTCACGATGAGTTGACGACAAGTAGAAAAAAATTAATTAATTTAAAAAAAAATATCTCGTTTCCGGTAAATCGACGGGGTTGAGATAGTGTAATCGCGTTCGCGGAACGATGGAATTTCTCTGATGAAATATATCTTCCCGGCGACTTCCTCCTACCGGGATTCCGTTTAAGCCTCGCCAGTCGCGACGCACATGTTACATGCATACCTGCATCCCGGGCTCGGGTTGTATACGTATCGAAAAGGTAAAAGGGTATGTGGGGTAGCGAGTCAGTGTGTCAACGTTCTCGCATCTCTCGCTCGCTCTCCGGGCCGCTGCCGAGACGTCGCGTCCTTCCTTCTCCGAGAGGCAGCTCGGAGAATAAGGCCGTGGGCACAGCAGGAGCGAGCGAGAAGAGATCGAGAGAGAGATCGCTCAGAGGATGGTCGAGGAGAGGAGCGAGAACGAAAGAGCCGGAGAGACCGAGAGACGACTGACTCGCTGCTGCAATCTTTAATCTTCACTTGGGAGACGAGCGCGATCAAACAATTCCCGAGATGTTTCCACGCGACCTAAAACGAGACTTCCAATTTCTAATCTCCGATCGAGACATTGAAAAAAAATTGCTCGAGGCATCTGCTTGAAGGAAATTGATATCAATTTTTTTTTTATTTTCTCTGTTTTTTATTATTGACTTAATGGAGCCGTTATGCAGAGATCGGTGTGCGTTTGAAAGCGTCGATCAAACCAAAGTGATCCACCGCGCATGATGCGAAAGGGACGTCCGTCTCGTCGGGATCCTTTTCGGCTTCGCAACGAGCCGTCGCTCACGGAACTTTCGCTTCTGCCGCGTCGCGCCACCCACGTCCAATTTACCAAAAGCGAGAGAAAGAGGAGAACGCGTCCGAGTCGGGGAATAAAAAAAAAGGAAAGAGGCGAAGCACGGCGAAGCGACGCCCAATTTCGCGCTTTCTGCCCTGCGTTAAAGACGACGTGGAACACGCGACAGCGCACCTTCGCTCCGACGCTGTTTCCGCAGTGGCGACTCTCTTGCCTCCCGCACAAAATTATCAACAACCTCGCAAAACCGCGAATTCACTAATTAAAAAAAAAATCTTAATTAATTACATCGGTAATGAATTAACGGTGTTATTTAACGGACCAAAAAAAAATAAGCAACAATTTCACTCCGCAATGCACAGTAAAAAAAGTTTGTACTTTTTACAACTTATTGTCCACAAATGTCCATCATTTTCTGTTTGTTAATTTTCCGATCGCACCACCTGGCTCCAGTTTTACAGACAAAAGTGCAATCTAAAATTTTCAATGATACGGGAAATGAAAGGACACGTTCGTATATTCGAAGTTGAACAAACGAGTTTGTCACTTATTTAACAAAAATTAGTAGTAGTAGAAAAAATGTATTTACTGACAATAACAGTTGGTCCATACAATCTCCGATAAATCTCTCTATTTGTTATTTAGTAGCTATTAATAACATTGCCAATGGGCCATCGACCAGAGTCCTTCAGCCCACGGTTTTCTTTTAATTTCAAAAATTAATATTAATAATTTTTTTACCTTAGTTTATTAAACTTATTGCTGTGATTTTGTTATTTTGCTGTTGATATGGCTGGAAAATGTACCAGTACAAGTATATAGTTTCTACTTGTATTTATGTTTTCTGGACCCACTATATTGGCCATTTGTTGAAACTGTCCAAAGATTGTGTGCGTAGAAACAAAAATTATTTTTACGAAAATTCGTATTCCGATTTTAAGAAATGAGATTTTTTACCGTACGCGCGAGGTCCTTAATTTTCGCGGCTCGATCACTTTCCCGCGCAGGCGAAATTGGTGGCCTCGTACTTGTCTCGTTTTTGTACCGCGGTATAAATTGCATTCTTGGAAGGTTTCGCGAGGGCGTTCCCATCATTCCCATCGGTTCTCGTGTGTGCTCCCTCCGTGCTCTCCGGCACGTTAGCATGTACTTTGCGTATAACGGTACCGGCGTTACGTCACACCGCGCACCTGTCACGCTTCGGAAGGACAAAGGGCTGGCTTTGGAAAAAATAAAATAAAAAAATAACGCGAAGCGCTCGAGCGCTCGAGAAAGAGGAAGGACGAGGTACCAGAAAAGGGAGACGGAACGAAGCTAGGACATAGCGCAGACGCCCTTACGGTACCCCAAGAGGCTACTTGATATCTGATTTCCGCAACGGGGAAACCAGACTGTGCGGATCTTGTGTAACGCTTGCTGACACCAGAGGCAGAGTACACATGGTACACGTGGTAACCAGAGAAATTAATGAGACAGTGATACAAGATATCTATACCGTCCGGAATGGAAAGCCGGATTATAGATGGGCGCCGACTTTGTGATCCGTCATTTTTTTTTGGGCATTGCGATTGACCGGTCCGGAAGTGACCGCACTGCGACAATGGCGACATCGACTCCAAAAATCTCCACATTCCCAATTTCAAAATTAAGAAAGTAGCAATCTCGTTTAATCAGAAAAAAAAATTTCTATCCATTTTATAATATTGTTTCGTCGGTAAATTAATTGATTAAAAAAATGATAATACAAATTATCACGAAGTCTAGGAGGGAGAAAAATTCGTTTGGAATCCCGGACTGCTAAGAAGTTTACCAAATTCGTGAGAAAAAAAATGACGGTCAAATCCCAACTGGATAGTTGCCTGTCGCTGTTTTGGCTGTGTTTTTGACCCCAAACAATAATGACGGTCGTGAGATAACAAACATTTTCTGCAATCAAAAAAGACGGTCAATTGACGGTGATTTTGTGGTCGATTGATGCTTACAAAAAATGACCGTCACGGCGCATCTCCAGGCTGGACGTGTACGAAAGGAAAGCGAGAGAATCGATCGGAATGCGACCTATGACTGGTCCGTTCTACCTTCCTGTCTCCGCAAGGATACAATTATCCGTGCAATGTGCATTTACTCAGCGCACGGCTCACGAGTTCACCCGGACGTGGAATTAATATTATTATCGTAATTTCTTCTCCACACTGTGCCTAACTCTATTGGCACAGTGACTTCGATGTTGTTTTTCCCGACGTATCGTAATCGGTTTTGCTTCCCATCTATTTTTATTTTATCTTGATTTTGTTGTAATGTCTTGGTTTAAATTTATCGAGGACACAGGCTTTCCCTCGAGAATCTCTTGCCACTTCAGACACCGGGCGAGTTCTACATAAATGCGTTTTCTCCGCTTTTCCTTCGTCTTCCTTCCCGCGCTATATTTTCATTCGCGGCCGCCGTGGGCGCGAGCTCGTTTGTCATCGCGAACGTGGGACGACGAGCTGTTTGCGGCTCTTGCGACATCCACGTGCTTTCATATTCAGTTTATCGTACCACTATGATTTTGTCAAGCTGCTGCTCTCCCGGGAATCTCTCCACGCCCAGAGGATCCGAGGATTCTTTACCGAGAGCGACTTTTCTCATGGTTCGGAGCGATTTTCACTCCGAAGAATTAGTCTCACGATATGCCGACCGTTTCGACTTAAATGTTTGCCGACCTTAATCGCGCGCAATGCAGCGAGGGTGTTTAAACTAATAGTCACTCGTTGTTATTAACCTCTTTGATTGTAATCTTGTTGTTATTTTTCTTTTTGGGACATACCGAGGCGCTTCTTTCTATTGCACACTGACCCACTTTTTTTTTCGTCGGTCTACCCGGAGCAAACAGTTTTCGTACGTGACTGAATAATAATTCTTCGCTGGGTCCGTCGTGTCGTGGCTTTTTTAAATTGTGAGGTATACATCGTTGTGGCATCGGAATCGGTTGTATTACCGGTTATAGAGAGGGAGACCGGCCACTGCCCTGCCTGCGTCTCGGAGGCCGGCATGCCCATGAAAAGCGACGAAACTAGGCGAGTCTCGGATTCTCGAAATGGTAGCCCAGAAATCCGTGGAGCGGGCTTCGAAATCAAGGCCGTCGGCCAATTGACACACAAAAATTGAAATCACGGGAGAGAAATCACTCGGAGAGCGAGAATGAAGATAAAAGATAAAAACTTTTTTTTTATTAAAGCATCGATGATCTTTCGTCGAATATTATTATCCAGAATGACGACAATTTCGTCAAAACACATCCAACTCTTGGGGACTATAATCATCATTACATCAACTTGGATAGCGTTGATTTTTTTTATTCAACCTGCTTCCCTGGTGCAATTCTCGAGGTCATGGATTTTCATCAGGGAAAGACAGATTTTTGGGGCAGATCACTTCGAAAACAAGGTCGTTGGCCAATTGACACACAAAAATTGAAATCACTCGGGGAGCGAGAATGAAGATAAAAGCTAAAAACTTTTTTTTTTAAATTAAAGCATCGATGATCTTTCGTCGAATATTATTATCCAGAATGACGTCAATTTCGTCAAAACAAATTCAACTCTTGGAGACTGTAATCATTATTACATCCCTTGGATAGCGTTGATTTTTTATCCAATCTGCTTCCCTGGTGCAACCCTCCGAGTCACGATTTTTGGGCAGGGAAAACTGATTTTTGGGGCTGATCATTTCGAAATCAGGTCATTGGCCAATTGACACACAAAAATTTAAATCCCAAGAAAGTAATGAATGTGTGAGCGAGAATGAAGATAAAAGATGAAAAAAAAAATTTTATGGACAGAAATCATATCGATAATATTCGTGGAATATTATTATCCAGAATGACGATAAGTTCGTCAAAACACATTTAACTCTTGGGGACCCTGATCATCATTACACCCCCCGGATAGCGTCAATCCCTTATCCAATCTACCGCCCTGGTGCAACCCTCCGAGTCACGGTTTTTGATAATCGAAAAACAGATTTTTGGGGCTTGACATTCCCGGACGCTTGACACGACTAAAGACCATAATTTAGAGCATTATGCCCATTACTATTCCGTCCACAATTGTCATTCGTCTTTGATTTTACTAACCGGGGTGCAGCATCGGTTACTTTTACCACATAGTCCCCTATAACTATAACTCCACCGTCTTACTCTCTTCGTTCTTCTTCCTCTCATTATTCTTATTCGCGAGAGAGATCATTTCGGGCCGCTTTCTCCTAACCGAAGCGGCCGACCTTTTTTACATCGTTCTCTGTGCTTGTGTACACCTCTTGTGCCGGCTTCCGCTCTTTCTCGCGCCGTGCTTTCTTTCGCGTCACGCACACGAACAGTTTTAATTAGGCCCTATCGCCACGAGATAAATCACTCGAGCTTGGCGATGTTGTTGCAGATGGAAGGGGGGGGGGGGAGGGGGCGGAGAGGGGGATTAAGAGATCATGCACATTGAAGTTTTACGGTTTCGCCCGTCCCGACGTCCCAAAAACATTTAAACACATTGATAAAAAAATTAAGTTGAATCAACTAAAGATTCGGGCAGGGACGTTCAAATAAATATATTGTTGGAACAGCAAAAAAGTTGGTTGGTTCACCAATTTCCTGGGTGTTTTCACCAAATAATTTTTGAGGCATTCAAATATTTTGTTCGACCAGCAAAATATTTATTTGAACGTCCCTGCTCGAGTCTTTAGTTGATTTAACCGCATTTTTTTATCAGTGCATGCAGCTCTCTGTTATATCAGATTAAACACGAAAATTTGACTGACACGAGCATAAACGGATCGAGCAGACGCTGCCAGAAGTGAAGGATAAAGAATCCGAGCCCTTCACTGGCAGGTTAAACCAAATTTGTTTCCAGCTTAAATGAAATTTCGAGAAAATATATCGGTGACGATTAAAGGGTTAATCGGTGCCGATTGAGGACCATTTTACCCCGTTTGCCCAACTCCAATCTCTCCAGTCTTCCAACGAATCTTTCGAATTTTTTTTCGGCACCTCATTTTCCTCCTCGTCTGCAGTTTGCAGCATCCCGCTCTACCCCGTCGATCGAGAACAAATTGGTCGATCGAGACGTACGTAATTGAATTTGTACACTACCATAGCGCCGTTCTGAAATTATCGAAGCCCTTTCGACGCTTCACCGCCGCCGAAGTATCGTCGGTCTTGTGAAACGTATCCACCTGTCGGCGCGCCTGACGTTATAGCCGTCTTCGGGGGATTTTTTTTTCTCTCATACATTCATCGCTCCTTTCTCTTCCTTTCTTTCCCTCGTTCGCTCCGGAGATTCACGTACACGGCGGACGGGTGGCTGACATAAAACTTTGGCTTCGATGAAAAAGCCCAAAAAGCGATATTTCATCGTGACTCTGTAGAAAATAAAAAATTGAGGAAAAACCTATCGCGAGGCTTCGTCGTTTTCTGTTCGTTTTCCTTCGTTATTTCTTCTTCACGAGAATTTCACGGAGCACAGCCGCGCTGTGGAGTTCAAGTTCTCGCCTCGATGTTTGTTGTTCGGTAGCCGGGCTCTCTCGCGGCTTCCATCCGAAACCCCGCTTTCTCGCTCGAGCGAGAGAAGCCGAGAAATAAAAAATGAAAATAAATTCCGCCCGCAGAGAAGTCCGCCGAAGTGAGGGATGAAAACGAAAGGACGACGAAGATTAGTTGGCACTCGGCTTAGGGTTGTGTGGCAGGTAAAAAAAAATCTACCCGGCGTTTTTCACTTATGGAATTTCTCCCTCGTGAACAACCCTTGTATCCGGTTCTCGAGACTGGCTACCAAGGTAGAGCCGAGATGGGCCACCCCCGACTATTATCTTCTTTCTAAAACCAGGAAGCAGCTTTTCGACGCGGTTTCTCTTTTTTTCCCCCCTTTTTTTTGGGCGAATTCCTTTCACGCACCATTAGAGGCTACCGGGTGAATGTGGCAATTAAATATCGTTTCACTTCTTCTTTTTCCCTACCTCGCTCCGAGTTGAATTCAATTTATCGGAGGACGTGTGAAAGTGTAGTAGGCGGCACCAGTTTCACGGCTCGGCAAGGGTCCATGCCCTCCGATCTCCTTCCCGCGGCGGAGCGCGGTATTTACCCTACACGGAGAAAAATAGTTCCGGTTCTCTAACAAAATGTAGATCGTTAATAATTTATTGTTGTGGTAGTAAAAAAATTTGGCTTCTACTGCAAAATATTTGTTGCCACAGCAAAATATTTGTTGCCACAGCAAAATATTTGTTGCCACAGCAAAATATTTGTTGCCACAGCAAAATATTTGTTGCCACAGCAAAATATTTGTTGCCACAGCAAAATATTTGTTGCCACAGCAAAATATTTTGTTGTCCCTATGTTAACGAGGTAGATCAGTTATGGTAACAAAATTCTTGTTGTCTCAATATTTTTTTTTCTCCGTGTACACTCAGAGAAGAATCTAGTAAAAATGACTACATCGCTTGAGAGATATTACCATAGCACCTAGTAATAGGGCGCTCGGGCGCGACCTATGGTAAGAAGTACCGGATTTATAAGAATTTTTCTTAGACCCAGAAAAAAAAATTATTTGACGGCCACCGTTTATTTGGTTTAAGTAAAATATTCATTTGATTTAAATAAATACTTATTTAAATTAAGTAAATAGTTAGTTAAGTGAAATAAATATTTATTTAAATCAAACAAATATTTTACTTAAACCAAGTAAATGGTGGCCGTCAAATAATTTTTTTTCTGGGTGTAGATATTATGGTAAAAAATCTTGGATAATGTGAGACTTTCTGCCATAGATGGAAGTCTGGCGCCCTACTACTATGTGCTACTGTAATTTTTTTTAGATCATCGGTAATTTTTACTAGATCCTTCTCTCAGCTTCTCTCGTTTTATCGCTCGGCGACGATAAACCATCTCGGGAGAGTAAGATAACCACCGTATCGTTCGCTGGAACCATTATGCTGCAACTTGCGCAAAAAAGGGTAAAAAAAGAAAATTTAAAAAAGAATAAAAGAAAGGAGTGTACATGAAGAAAGAAGGCGTTCACTCGCGCTTTCACGAATTATCTACCGAGCCGCGTCGCCCCTTTTCGTTCTGCACTTCCGTATCGCTCCTGGCACTCGGTATACCCAGCTCGCCGGCTGGGACTCTTCAACGGCGTGTACCGCGATGCGGGTTGCCCGAGGAATCTGGGTCAGTCTGTTACTAGTTCCCCTCCGCGATTACGCTTTTGCACAGTAAACCGAGACTAAGAGCCCCGCCAAGGTTTATCGTCTCCGGGCGTTATGTAAATTTATTTTCACCGCGTTTACTGTCACCGTGTATTTTCTTCTCATTCACGTTTAGACGTTTAGACGTTTAAACGTCATCTCAAATACCTCAAATTTTCAGCTTCGAAATTCGAGCATTACATCGGGGCCCGAGCGGGCCTTGCCAGGTCCTCATCGGGGCCTGATGTAACGCCTTAAAATGTCTATCAGGAACGCGACAGGTGTACACTGTTTAAAAAATTGTAAATTTAATGTACCGGACTGAAAGATTTTATGCGAAAACTTGTGCATTCAATTTAATGTACAATTATGATGAAACGTTAATATACTATTGCATTGAAATTAAAGTAAATTATTCAAAATAAAGTACTTTCATAGTAAAATCAAATCAATTATTAAAAATAAAATATTCCCAATGGTTTTAATTTAATTGACACCAAACATTCATTTTTCATCACAAGTGTACATCAAATTTAATATACCAGCATTTGCCTAAAAACTTCCAGACCACTAAATTAAATTTCACGCGATTTTTTTACAGTCCAGAGCACACTTACAAAAAAAAACGAGTTAATCAACTTCGGACAGGGATGTTAAAATAAATATTTTGATGGTGCAGCTAAAAGATCGATCTGTTCAAAAAATTGTTGACGACTTCACCAAAATATTTTTGAGGCATTAAAATATCTTTGAGGCATTAAAATATTTTTGAGGCATTAAAATAGTTTTGAGGCATTAAAATAGTTTTGAGGCCTTAAAATATTTTTGAGGCATTAAAATATTTTTGAGGCATTAAAATATTTTTGAGGCCTTAAAATATTTTTGAGACATTAAAATATTTTTGAGGCCTTAAAATATTTTTGAATCATTAAAATATTTTTGAGGCATTAAAATATTTTTGAGGCATTAAAATATTTTGTTCAACCACCTGAATATCTATTCGAACGTTCCTGCCCGAGTCTTTGATTTGAGCGCATTTTTTAAATCATTGCATCGATCTTCGATAGCGATCTGCAGTGATCGTCGATTCCGGAGTCATTGGACCTTATTTCCCACCTCCGCTATTTCCTCGCTTCACCCGGGGGACCCGATGGGGACCCACGTCCTCCCAAGACTACACACCTTTCGATGCTTCTCGCTCGACGTCGATCGGCCCGTCCTTGTTCATCTATCGGGGCAAAGCGAGGCGCGAACGCGACGCACTCGGTCCCCGTGTTTCACCTGTGCCCGTGGGATAGAACGAGTCGCGGGCCGGTGAACGGGCCCGCGAGTACGCACAAGGCGGGACAGGGGAGCGAGGAAGGGGCAACTGAGTCCCCGGGGCCTCGCCGATCGAGACGGGGAGCTGCGCTGCTCGCTGCCGCCACTACCGGCGATACCGCCTTGCCTGTGTTGGCAGCCGGCTCGATGGTGTGCGTGGACGGGGCCTCACACGAACGATCGGGATCCTGAGTAGGTCACTGGGACGCGGCTCGTTGCCGCGACGAGTGGCTCTCGCAGGTTCAGTCAGTCCCCGCCGGCCAGGACAGCCACTCTGGGCCTCAAGTCCCACCGACTCGTAGGGCCCCACGATCCGATGAAGAACAATCAGTAGTAAACTTCGTCGTTGCCGTCGCGGTCCGGATATCAATTTTTGGTTCTTCAAAAAAAATTTTTTAAATCTGTTTATGATTGGTTGTTTCTGGTTTTTTCGTAAACGAAATTTTGGCCTTCGGTCCGGAAGAACCGCGACAGAGGAGTTAAATCAGTGAGGAGATTAGACGGTACGAGAGGTGAACAAAAGTGTGTTACTCGTAAGAGTCAGGGTATTTTTTTTTAGTGATTGTGTGCTGTCGGCTGGGAGGAATTTATTTTATTTATTTTGTCATTTTTTTAGGGACGTGATTTATTATTTTTTTAATCGGTCGGAACGAAAGTTGGATTTTTTTTGTTAACTTCCGGGTTCGAGGATTACGGCTCCAGTTTAGTGTGCGACAAGGTGAATTCTTTCGTCTATAATTTTTTTTTTTTTTTTTTGCTGCACGTGTTGGAGCGTCGCTGCTGTTCTTTTTCGCTTCGCGGTGATACTCGATGGGATGATAAATTTGAATCGTCGGAGGGTGCGAGCGTAGGGGGAGACTGAGAAAAAAATAAATTACGTGAAAGCCGATCCGGGACCCGCTGCGACGCTCGAATTGAAAAGATATTTTTTATTTCTCGATCGCTCGCCACGCCGCGCGGCGTGAAACGTGGGGTTTCATTCAGGAATCGGTGGCCTCGCACAGGGAGCCGGCAGCTCCGTGAGTTACGGGAAATTGTGACCGGTGTCATCCGGGACACTTGACGAATGATCCTTCACAAAGCACTTGTTGTCGAATCGAGAGCCTTTGCCGACGTTAAAATTAATGAGACTCCGCGTGGCTCGGCAGGGTCTTCATTACAAATCTTGTTATTAATCTTTCCCTCTTCGCATTCATCCGTTTTGACTGTAGAACATTTTGTCGTTGTTGTGAACTCTTCGCTACGGCGCATCGAAGGTATGACGAATAAGCTTGGATTATTTTTGTCTCGTTACAGAAAGCAAGCACACACGATGGAGAGAACGCGGAGGAGTATACGAAGGACAGTCCTGAGCCTTCTTTTGCCCTTGCTGCTGGCCCTTGTGAGTACAAATTTACGTCATCCGTGATAACCGATATTTAATCGACTGACGAGCCGCCACAGTGATTTCTCTATCACATGCAAAATAACAATAAAGTCATTATATCAACCGATTTTTTTTTACGAATGAGCTGTTTAACCCCTTGAAACATTTTTTTTCTATAAGTATGCACTGAGAAAAAATTACATAGTTGGAGTGACCATAGTCACTTTCTACTATAAATATAATTCCCTGAGGGAACGTGTATATTTTATAGTTAAGTCTATCATCACAAATCATAAAAATCAAAATAACTTTTTAAAAATCATATCATAATAATAGCAAATTATCTTGACCAATAAAATATCTTCCAACAGAAATTATATGCATAGACGTTCCCCTAGGGAATTATTCCTTATAGAAAAAATAACTATAGAGTAAAAGTGGGGAATATGGCCCGGTCCATATATCATTGATTTACGTTTTAATCGAGGTGGGCCATATTCACCACTTTTACCCTATTACTTCTCAGTGTGAAGTTTTAAATACATCGATTGGTCATCAATGCATTTTTTCCTGAATTCAAAGAGGTGCATCACCAGTGATGCACCGCGCCTCAAAGGGTTAAACGACTGGCCACAAAATTTCAGTAGCGTACCGATAAAAAAAAAATACGTAGTCACTAACCACCGTGCCGGTCATCGATCCGTAAGAGGGTTATCGAAGCGTGCTATCGTAAAAACTTCATTCCCAAAACCCCGATTTCTACCCGTGAATTGTTATCACTCTCATTATCCGGATAGCCGCGATGAGTTCGAGATGCATTAAATCTTTCTCAAAGTGGCTGCTCTCTCCACTCGCCGCGTTATTATTTTTTTCCAGCATTAGATTCCGGGTCAACGAAAATCGGCTGGGTGTCTGCGCATGTGTGTGTGTGTGTGTGTGCGAGAGCGAGCAGCTGTAACAACTGCTGTTGCTTGCTATCCGCCTCTTTTATTTGCAATCGGGCACGTACCGCTCATTAACCATTGTAAATCGTGGAATGAAAAATATGTATGTGTGTTGCATGTACGTATGTGCGAGCCCGAGTTCGTAAGACGACAACGACGTTGCGTCGGGCTATGGTTACTATATAGTGTACACACTATAAGCGAGCCGCCGAACCGAAGATAGTAGGTCACTGCGCCGGACGCAGCGCCCTCCTCCTCATCCTCCTCCACCTCCTCGTTCTTTTTCTCCTTCTTCGCCGACACTATACTTCCCTCATCGTGTACTTTCGTCGATGCACCGTGCAACGATAGCCGAGATGTCTCGCGCTGCACTCTAGGGTACCCGGCCGGTGGACAACGCGCGCGCGCGACGACGACGACGACGAGTGTGCAGCGGGTGCACGATCGGACATCGCTCTTCTGTGTGCATCTCTACCAGGAGAATCAACTTCTTTCTTTCAACGACTCCAACAGCTTTCTTTCCTGAGAAACGCCGTCTCTGTCTCTTGTACCCGTGCTCGTCCGGCGGGTATTACTTCAATACCAGTCACCTAGGCCTCTCTCACTCGTACCGATCCTCCGAGCCGCCCGGTGCGTCGCCGACGTCCTACCTTGCAGAGCCCAGACGCGAGACACTCGTCTCGCGGGACACTTGCTGTAGTCGGTACGGTGGTTTCTGGTCGAATCGGACTGTTTGTTTCGGACGAGAGTGCTCGGGATTGCCGGGGATTGATCAAGCTGCGGGGGGAGGAAAGGGGCCAAATGGACCGTCGGGCGCTTAAGATGAGAGGGTTTCTCTCAATGCCCTGCGATTGATCGGTGAAGAGCTGGGGAGTACTTGAAGTACCGGGTACTTGTTTGGTACTGCGATTTAAAGTACCAAGGCGCAGTAGTTTTTGAGTACATCGTCGCATTGCGGACACTCGATGACTAGTCGATGACTAACATGACATCTTGTTTCTATCAATATATGATTATCTGTCAGAACTTTTCAATAGGGTAAAAGTACGGCCCACCTCGATTAACACGTAAATCAATGATATATGGACCGGTCCATATTCCCCACTTTTACCCTAAGTATAAGTTTAACGAGAGTTTATTTTTAAAAACTTCCATTAAAAAAAACAAGAAGTGGCGTCCCATTTTTGTTTTTTTGTTTTAAAAATATCGAAAAAAAATTCGAAGGGCCGAGGGACTTGAAGTACTTTTTGGTAATTTGCCCAGCTCTCTGGTAAAGATAGTCCGTTTTGCCACCGTGTTTCGTTTTCCCCGCTCTCCTGGTACATGTCTGGAATATAGCCGGGGAACGACTGGGTCTTGGTCAATTTCACGCTATATCATTTTCCGGACGTTTTCTTTGCCTTGCGCAAGAAGATGGCGCTTTTTACAACCCTCAATGAATCCAGCCCTCAGGTAATTTGTAACCCCGAGGAATTTTTTGTAGCGGCTAATTTTGATTTTGATAATCACTCGAAGATCGAAGAAAAAGGTGTATAATTGGGGCTTCTAGAACGAAACGAATTCATCGATTTTCCACGGTTAACTTTTGAGACTCCACGCCGCAGGCCGGGCGGATTTCCAATTAGTTATGATTGCTCTTTCTCTCATATCTCTTTCTCAAAAATCTCCGAGGTCCTTTGTTCGAACGATTATTCTCTCGTCGCACGCGAAAGTTGGTGCCGATGCGGTTTCCCCGTCGATGATGTCGACGGTGAGAGAAAGGTCCGGGATACCTGGAGCCGTAACGAAATCGCCCGTGCAGCTCGAATTCCCGTGGGAAGATGCCGCTCATGACTTTTCGACAGGCGCTCTGCGCCATCGTTCTCGTATCGACTCCCCAACGATTTTTCTTCGCGATGCTGCACGCGGCACGGTGAACGTCTTTTGGCGCTGCTCCAACCCCGAGTTTCCGTGTTTCGATGGCCATCGGCGAGAAACAGAGCGAACCGAGACAGCCCTCCCAGACCTGAACGGCAGCACTTCGAAAAACCCTCGAGGGAGAACCTCGATTAGTCCTAATACCCTCGCAGTCTCATTTCTTCTCATCTCACCGATAGAAGCGACTGTCGGGACTCGGCAACATTTTTCATCCCGGCTCATCTATTGTCTGTCCTTTCCTCCTCCTCCTCACCTGTCGAATTCGACACAGCGGCGCTGATGGGAAATCCGCAAACCACCTGTTGCACATCATTAGCTTCTTTTACATGCGGCAAATTCATGGAAAGGTCCATTTTGAGGAAGGCAAAATAATGACGATAGTGCAGCTACGAAAAGATCACTAGATCAACCTGTATATGAGTTACGAGTTTTATCATTGAAAATGCATTCGGGGTCGATCGGGAAATATCATAATTTTTTTTTCTCATTTTTCGATTTAGTAAAAATTACAAAGACGCCTGAAAAAATACTATATTTGTATCAATATAAACTATTATATTGATATTAGTACGCGGATATATGACTGACAATTTCGTGGAAGGTCAATTTTGAGAAAGGGAAAATAATTACGATAGTGTGCAGTTACAAAAAAATCACTGTATCAGCCTCGATATGAGTTATGAATTTTATAATTCAGTATACATTCCGGGTCGATTTGAGACATTTATTAATTTTTCACCATTTTTTTAAAAACATTTTCCGATCTAGTAAAAATTACAAAGTCGAGAGAAAAAATACTATATTTATAGTATATAAACTATTACAGTGATGGAAGTACGCGGATAAGTCACTTTTCTTCGATCGTTTACCATTGACAATTTCAGTAACAATGAGAGAAGCGAAGCGAGGGAAAAAAAATGAAAATAAGTGACGCGTCATTCATCACGGTTTGAGCGTCTCGCCTACAACTGGCCTTGCCGCTCGGCTTTCCCTTACAATCTTGCGGTCGACCGCGACTCCGCTCCTCCTTCCGTTTCTTCCTTCTCTCTATCTGTCTCCCGTTCCTCTTCTTTTTTTCTTTTTTTTCAAACACACGCCTACCACTTAGGTTGATGGCATGGGCTTTTATAAGATTCCTCCTCCTCCCACGTCTTCGGCTATTTCCTCGGCTACCGCAGCAGAAGCCTTCGTTTCATTACGCCAAATACCGCAAGAAAACACTGCAATATATCCGGACTTCTTTATTTTTTTCTCTCTCTCTGTACAGCGAATCGCTTCGCCTCCGGTGGGCAATTAGTCATTGAATCGGAGACAATGTAGAAACGTGTTCTGGCTGCTCTTCGGCGCCGGATGTAAACCGGAAGTCGGCGTATCGCGAGAAATCGCTGGGACTCCCGACGCGCAGTCGTTTCGTTCGCAGTTGACGCGGCGCTGCGCATCGTCGTCTTCGTGGTCGTCGACCGACTCGGTTTTCCTAATATGTGGCTCGTCTAGCTGTTCCACCGGGACAACGAGCGAACCTCGCACCCACCGCGCAACTGCGGTCTTTCAATTAAAATCCAATCCGAGACGTTTTTTTATAATTCACAAATGGTTAGCTAATCGCGATGCGACCCCGCTGACTACCATCGCGTACACGTGACTCCTTTTCTTTTTTAGCAGAAACTGAACCGCAGAAGCCCAATTCTCACGGTTCTCCCTACTGTACGCGTCATAATTTTTTGTTCTCTCTTTTCTTTTTACTCGCTCGTACGCTTCAACTTTTTCATCGTCTGGCTGCAATCGCGAGATTTCAATCGTTTAATGCGCACATACGCACAGTCGTGCGAATCGCACTTTACGTGAAGAAAACTTAGCATGGAAATGGGCCGCGAGAGCTGAATTACAAAAAGTCGCAAATTCGCTTCCTGGGTGAAAATGATTTTTATCTTCTTTTCATTATTTTTTAAAAATCTTTATTTCTTTTTTACTCATTCGCAGACTTGAACTTTTTCCTCGTCCGGCTGCAGCCCCGTCGCACGATTTCAATCGTTAAACGCGCACGAACTCACCGTTGTGTGAATCGCATTTTTCGGGAATAAAATTTAGCATCGAAACGCGAGCCGCGAGAGCTGAAGTCGCTTCCTGGGTGAAAATAATTTTTATCTTCTTTTTCTTTTATTTTTTTTTTATTTCGTTCTTTCTTTTTTTCTCGCTCGTGATTATTCCGGAGCACCCGTATGACGGCGACTGGAAACGTTGCGCAGCGCTGACTGGACGGGCATGAAAATTTATTTCAGATAAAACTTGCACCGGTTCGAGAATAACACGTGAGGTGTATGATACGGTGTGCGTTATTTGAGGTTTGTACGTTCGTGTGTCTTGATACGACGTTGTCCGACCTACTTTTTCTTCCTCACCTCGGCGGGCTCTCCCGTTCGCTCGGCGGAAGAGAAGCAACGCTCTCGGGCTAACCGTCCGCCGACGGAGTCCTCTTCAATTTATACTCTACGTTGGGGAATTTCTCTTCGTCGGAGTTTTCGCGAAAATTCGTCGGCGAGAGAATCGAGAGAAAAGTAAATCGTGAGGTACTGCGGAAGAGCGGGGCAAAATGGAGTGTCCGACGCTTCGGAAGAGAATTTTTTTAGGGAATTGGTCAAAATGGTCCGTTTTGCCCCAGGGTCCGTTTCGCCCCCCCCCCCTGCAGATCAGCGCGGGAGAGGACGAGACGGAGCGAGGGGGGCGACTCCGAGAAAGAAAGGAGTGGAACGCGGATGTGGCGACGAGACCCGCACACGCGTTCACGAAAGAGTTCGCTTTCTAAACACGAAACGGGTCACGTTCGATCAATTGTCTCTCGCCACGGCCGTGTTGCTGCCGGTCGAGGAATTTCCTCAAACCTCTCTTACGTTAGTTCCGTCGAGCATCTATTTAACCTTCCTTCGAGCATTTCTTGGGATGCCTTTCCGTTTCTCGCTCGCTTACTTTCTTATTTTATTTTTTTTTTTGGTCTCGTCGGACCACCAGTCTGTTCTCTGACGCAAAAGATCGAACGCTCTGAGCAGCAACGTGAGTCGAGGAAGCCGAAGAAAAAAGTCTGACCGTGACTGCCGGTTGGAACACTCTTGGTATACGAGCACAAAAACGATTTAGAAAAAAAAATATAAGCTACATGGTCACTCTCGCCGTGGCCTGACTCATTGTTCCGGACTATTATGAACTTCTCACGTTATTTTGTGTGGCAGTGAAAGTGAACAAGGGAACAGAGACGAACGCCAAACGAGCGCTCGGTTCGAACTATAAAAGTGAAACGCTACTCACTGTTTTTTCTTTCATCTGGCGAACGTTTCTGCTGAACAACATTTTAACAAACTTTTGAATTAAGAAAAAAATTATTACGATGTCACTTCCGGTTTAAAAATCTCAGTTTTCAACCTGAAGTGTCGTACGGGAAAACGTCACTTCCGGTTTCAAAAACCCAGTTTTCAACCGAACGTGATGTCGTACGGAAAAACGTCACTTCCGGTTTCAAAATCCCATTTTTCAACCGAAAGTGATGTCGTACGGGAAAAGTCACTTCCGGTTTGAAAATTTCAGTTTTCGAGCAGAATTGACGTTATAATGGAAACTTGTCACTTCCGGTTTGAAAATCTGAATTTTTGGACCGGAAGTGACGTATTTCCGGGTGCGACCCATTGCCAGCGTCGGGCCGATGTCGGTTTGACTGCCGGGCGAGTACAGGAGCGTCGGCTACTGGTGCGGTCTTGTAGCCGTGCCGATGGTTAAATATCACCTGGGTACACATCCGAATAACCCAGAATGCAGCCTCTGGGACCAGCGATTTAATCTCCAATCTCGCCCGGTAAACATCGTAACTCATTTACTTCCACTTTGTCGTTCATCCGAGTTGAGACCCGCAATCCTCACGCCTTTCGAATACAACGCCTCCGCGAATTCGTGGTACACCACGAATTCCCGAGGTCCGCAAGTGAATAAGAAATGTATGGTACAGCGAGCACGAAATTCCTTTCGCGGTTCGCCGATCGGCTAAGGTAATCGATCCAGGCTGCACTAGAAAAGTCAAGGTGCGCACGCGTCGATCGCGAACCACCGGAGGAATCAGGTTTCTATTCCAAAACTCGAGACACCGATCGCCGATCGACCTGTCCTCCCCGGTGCAAAGTTGCGTACGCACCAGCAAGTACGGAGAGCCGGAGAGAGAAACGTCGCGGGGTAACCCAGAATGCGAGTGAAGTCGCCCAGGGCGTTGATCGGGCTCGGCGCTAATGCGACGTCGGCAACAGCCGGAGCTCACGACCCGACTCTATCCCAACAAACTCTTAGAGGAGACACCCCGGGACGACGAGGAGAAAGATGGAAAGAAAGCGAGGGCTCCGGTCCACGGATAACTGTATACCATCCGAGACCGTAGCATTTTTACACAGCGAAACGTCTCTCTTTCTCCGTGTTGCGTGTCAAGGCGACCTATCATTTTTTTTTTTTTTTTTTTTTTTTTGGAGACATGTTAATATACGCGTCCTCGATCGGTTGACTCGGAGCCCGCGTCGTCTTTGATCTTCCTCGGCAATTATTAACCCAATTCGATGTCCTCGTCCTCGGAACAACTTAATCTTCCGTGCTAATGAAGCAATCTCCTCTCTCGCCGCTCCTTCGGTCCGCTTTTTATTTTCCGAGGCTCCTCGCAACATAAGAGACATCGGTGAGCGAGGATTGTGCGGCCGATGACGTGACATTAATTTTTTGAAATTTGCCGCACGATTTCTCAAGGTCGAAGAAAGCTCGACCCGACGCCCCTCCGGCTCCGTCGCCCCCGTCGGTGACCCGCGAGAAAGAGCGCGTACCATTCGTGTTTCGCGAAGCTAAAGATATACACGTGTTTTTGCGTTCCGGGACGATTTAATTTATTGGCATACCTTCGAACGACCGACCGGCGAGTCTAAACGCCAGCGGAATTCGAAATGCAACGCGTGGCCCGCATTCGGTCGAACATTTATTCTTTTTCTTCCTTTTCACCGTCGTTCCTCTCTGGCTTTCTGGCGCTCTCATATAAATACTTCAGAGACGGTGAAACCGCGGAAGAATACTTATGTTCATTGTAATTCCCGAAAGACCGGCTTTTCCTCGTCTGCAGTGAAATGCAGGCTATTCTGGTAATGTGCACAACGTGCAGGTGTGTGTCCGACGATTTTCGTACGGTTATCTTCGTCCGGCAATCGTCAAATAAGAAACGTGATGCAATAAAAATATAATGATTTTAATAAAAAGAGTGGTAAACGACTTACGATTTTTTGCCCCGTTACAACGCCGTTTTGACGATGATTTCGAAATACACTTTTTACCTCAACAATGTCGCGACGAGTCGCGTGCACTCACGTGCGAGCATGGCTAAATGTCTGCGCACTAGGCCAGACACTTGCTCCTCTGGCACAATTTTATAATACACACACGCCGTTTGGACTTCCGCCGCGGGTTTCACAATTCCAGATGCGACCTCCGCCGCTTTGGAAAGCCCGGAGGATTAATCTTTTTAACTCTTGCCTTAACTACGAGCTTCTTCACTGAGAAAAAAGTTGGTTGATTTAACCAAAAGTCACTGAGAAAAAAGTTGGTTGATTTAACCAAAAGTCGCGGTGACATACGCTCAAAGCTGTTATTCGTTTGGTCCAAATAAAACATTGTTTTGTCAGACAATAATTTGCTTCAATTTATTCAAAATTTGTCGATTCAAATAAACATTTTTGTTATATCAACCGAATACGCCTTTGAACTTATGTCACTGCGCATTTGCTTAATTCAACCATTTCTTTTCCAGCTTGCGAATTGTTAGCCTGCGAATTCAACCATTGAATTCGCAGGCTAAAACTTCCGCCGATTCGTCAATGTCGAAACCCAATGTCTTGTTTCTCTGCACAGAACTCTGTATTTCAGCGATTTAAATGCAATTTTTTTGGTCTGTTTGCAGAGCGTAAAATGCGAGGCGCCATTGGTGGACAGCAGCGCCCTGCCGCTGGAGCACAGGTCGGTTTACGGTCCGCCGGCTCAGTACGGCGCCCCACCGTCCCACGGCGCCGAGGAGAATTGGCCTCTGGCATCGCCGGACACCCCTCAGATAAAGCATCTTCAGGTGCAGTGCGAGAAGACGCACATGCGCGTGAACATCGAGTTCGATCGGCCCTTCTACGGCATGATCTTCAGCAAGGGTTTCTACTCGGACCCTCATTGCGTCCACTTGAAGCCCGGAACTGGTCATCTGAGCGCGACATTCGAGATATTCCTGAACTCGTGCGGCATGAGCAGCTCGGCAAATCACAACGCCGCCGCCTACGGTGCACCAACGCCGTCGGGAAGTTACGTCGAGAACACTATAATCGTCCAGTACGACCCCTACGTCCAGGAAGTCTGGGACCAGGCGAGAAAGTTGCGATGCACCTGGTACGACTTTTACGAGAAAGCCGTCACCTTCCGACCGTTCCAGGTCGACATGCTCCACGCTGTCACCGCCAACTTCCTGGGCGACAACCTTCAGTGCTGGATGCAGATCCAGGTTGGCAAGGGACCGTGGGCTTCGGAGGTTTCGGGTATCGTCAAGATTGGACAAACGATGACGATGGTTCTGGCGATAAAGGACGACGAGAACAAGTTTGACATGCTGGTGAGGAATTGCGTGGCTCACGATGGAAAGAGGGCACCCATACAGCTCGTCGATCAGTACGGATGCGTCGTCAGGCCGAAGATCATGTCCAGGTAAGGAATACGAGGATTGATGAAGAAGCAAAACCTAACATTTTAGCCTACACTGGAAAATCCGGATGGAGAACGGGAGATTAATCTTGATTCTTCCATTTTCGCAGATTCCAGAAGATCAAGAACTTCGGACCGAGCGCATCGGTGGTCAGTTTCGCTTACTTCCAGGCGTTCAAGTTCCCGGACAGCATGAACGTTCATTTCCAGTGCGTCATACAAGTGTGTCGCTACAACTGTCCGGAGCCAAAGTGCGGTCACCCGGGTCTCGAGTACGGAGCTCCCTCGGCCGGTATTCCTCAGGAGTACGGTGCGCCGGTCCATCAAGGTCTGTCCTCCGATTACGGAGCGCCTCCGGTACCGGAATACGGAATACCGCCGGCGTATCCTGACCCGCGTCATCCCAGCGGACCCGCTGGAGCTTACAGGTAAAGATGGACAGAAATGGTGGACTACGGAAAAAAATCACTTGGTTCTATCGGGAATATCTTAATCGGTGTTTTTTTAAATCTTCCTTCACAGTGAGCCGAATCCCGATGTGGTGCCAGCACCCCAGGCTCAAACTTCCTCGTCTTCGCCGAGCTCGACTCCCGGAGATTCGACGGCAGCGTCGAGTTCGCCACAGAGTCAAGCGCAGGACAACATCCACTTGCCACCGCCGCCACTTCCGGGCCATCCGGCTGGAGCTTACCAGACGGTGAAGAGAAAGGGAACCGTCGGCTCGGACGAGCTCGAGGGCAATCTGGCTACCCTCGGCGGCAGGCCGAGGTCGGTCGAGGGCTTACCCGCCGAACTTCGTGGCGCCAGGAGGCGGAGGCACGACGAGCAGGCTGAATTCGATCCCGTGAGTCCATCAAATTTCTTTTCATCGCCAGTTTAATAAAAAAAAATTAAAAAATGTAACGTAAAAGGTAGCTCTCATGTTAATTTATACACTGAAGAAAAAATTCGCTTGCGGGCTGCCGAAGAAAAAAATGTTTGTTTCAATTCTACTTTCAATCCTTACAATTCCATATGATATTGAAACAACAACAGCAAGACTGTCAAGGTGACATGTTATCGTTTCAATCCGGTATGAAATTGTACGAATTCAGAGTAGAATTGAAACAACGTTTTTACCTCTTTGGCAGCCCGCAAGCAAATTTTACTTCATTCAATGGTATTTTTTTTCCGTGTACCAATGTTTATGTACTTTCTTGCAACTATGCATCCAATAAATATTATTATTATTATCATTATTATTATTATTACCAGGACTATTCGCTTGAAAAAAATTGAATCTTAACGTGAAAATGATTTTTTTTCAGAGTCTATTCCACACCGTGACGCTCGTCTCGTCCCACGTTTACAAGCGTGCCGCCCAGGAGATGACGGACGTCAACACATCGAGAATAATTCAAGTCGTCGCGCCCGGCGACGTGAATTTCGCTCTGGGAACGACGAACACGAGCAACGACACGACGGTGGTGATACAGAACGCGAGCGCCTCGGCCGATCCGGAAACTATTTGCATGTCGTTGCCAGGATTCGTCGGTGGTCTCGTGATGCTTCTCCTCGTGATCGTCGTCGCTTCCCTCGTCGCTTCCTTCCTCTTCGTTCGCGTCAGAGCGGTCGACAGAAAAAACGCTGGCATGACCAACACGAACTTCGCTCATCCGGTCTACGCGCCGGAAAACTGCAGTATGCCGAATCCCGAATTCGTCAAAGTTGCCAACTGATGATCGGTATGGCGCGGTAAACGAGAGAGGGTGAGAGAAGATGGGAGAGAAACTATGAAGCGATAGAGAGATCGAGGGAGAAAAATTGTGAGAGAAAAAACGATGATCGATCGCGATCGATCGATCCGTGCAACGATCATCGTTGATGACTGACTCGCGATTTTCAACTCCCCCATCGTCTTCGTCAATTGAGACTCTTTTTGCAATTTCATCCCTGTTCGTTCTTCGACTGCCTCGCAACCGTCGAGTCCTCCCAGCGTTTTCCCGACTCGTGCGGAACGAATCGAGCAAACGCCGGAACTCGGATCGATGGGAAAGTTCATGTAAATATATATAAAAAAAAGAACAAACTGAAGAAGATCGATGAGATTTTTGAAGATAAGAAGGGACGAGAGACGGAGCGAAGAGCGAACGACACGTAGAAGGGAGAATAGAAGAGCGACGAAGACTCGCGTCCAGCTTCACCAGCGACTACCTGATCGTCCACCGTAGTCGATTTTAATGCTCTTCTTTGTTTTTAGCCTCTTCGATGCAGATACATTTTTTAATTTTTTTTTTTTTTTTAAGATCGTCGAACCCTCGACGATTAAACTTTTACTTCACGGTAGTCGACAAAGAGTATCGAGCAGGAAGCCTCGGTGAAGCTGGACCGATCATTGCGGTCCTGGGTAACGATGTACATAAAAGTAAAAAAGAGCGCAGGGACCGAATAGGATGTTGCTCAGGACGTTCGCCAGTTTATTCCCTGCGTCAGCCCTGTCCTTCCCTGCCCGACCCTTCGAGTCCTTTTACTCCCCCTCACACCATCACCATTTTATTATTTATGTTCACTAATAATCCTTCATAACTTTTACTACTCTTCATACCTCACGTAGAATCTCGTTGGCTCTTCGGGCCGGTGGCTCTTTCGCGATGTTATTCTCGCCTTCGAGGGTTCTCCCGGATAAGAAGACCCTCGAACGAGGGCGCGTTCGAGGTGTAAACTGCCCGCAGTAAAGCGTCGATGCTCGGGAAACACAGTTTATAAGCCAGTTTTGAATTATTTAGCCGCGATGAAAGGCCTTCCGCGTTCACCTCACGACGAGAAACTCCGCGAAGAGCTCACGGTATTTATTTTAGTTCTCAACTTTCGCGCAAACCCTTTTTTTTATTAGATACTTTTTTTCATATTTTTTTCGTTCCCTTCGCCGTCGGGTAGAAAATGTGAAATTTTATGTTTTCTTTTTTTTTTTTTTTATTTAATTTTTCATTTCACGACTAACGCGACGACGCCGCGAATTTTCGAAGCGACGCGGCGTCAGGTCGATCCTAACATAACTTATTGCTCGAAATCGTCAAGTGACTTATTCCTCAGACGCGGAGAGAGATTGACATTTTTTCTTATTTCTCTCTGTCGATTTACATTCCAAGTAGCCTCCCCCCCCCCCCCCCGCTCCCTGCCTTATCATCATTATATTCCCCGGTTATAGAGGGAATATGTTTTACGTACGTGTCTTAAGTACACAACCACACACCAAGATTAAATACACGCCCGCCCGAATATGCGGGCATTAAAATGAACACAATGATTACCTATACATAGGACGGAAAGAGGATCGCGCCGGTGACGATCGAAAAAAATCGTCACTCGCAACGTCAATCATTATAATTATATTTTGATATAAATATTCATGAGTAAACGATAATTTTTATTTATGAACATGTTTTTATTTCACCATCCCTGCTACGGTCCATCGAACTCTAAAAAATGATTTTTGTTTGAGAAAGACAAATCATTCAGGCATAAACGTCGAATTGCCCGAATATGCGGGCATTGAAATCAACACAATCCTTATAATTATATTTTGATCTAAATATTCATGAGTAGACGATAACTTTTATTTGTGAAAATATTTTTACTTCACCATCCCCGCCACGGTCCAAGTTATAAAAAAAAAAAAATTCCCGATAAAGGCAATTCTAAGTTTATCTCTGAATGGTTCGATGTTGCGATACGCCAGGTATCTCTGATTTTCCCATTTCTGAATCAGACAAGAGGCATGAACTTTACTTTTGAACAATCCGTAGCCTGCCGAAAAATGGCATTTATTAAAACAATTCTGTTAACAAAAAATTTACTAAAAATCTATGAGAGTCAATACCTCCGAATACGAAGGGGTTTCGATACCAACCCTGGTCGGTGAATCCCCGGCCGAGCAGTCCTGATCGATCGGGGTTGTCGCCGTCGGATTCACCACTTCGTCGTTCGATGGCACTGTTTGCCCCAACGCCGGTACAAACCTCCGCATCAACGGGGCTCGACATTAGAGTCAAAATTAAACAGATGGTTAGTGTCTTTTTTTTCGAAATTTCCCAAAAAATCGAGTAACACGACTTCGAAGAAGAATCGAGTTAATTACACCACTCGGGAATATATGAAGCAATAAAGTTCGTCGAGGCGCGAGACGCGGAGGACCCGAGGAGGAGACCTATCACTGTACAAACCTGTACGGCCTAGAGATATTTATAGATGTTTTTACGAGTTCGGATGCAATAATTTATCTCGGAGGTAGCTTTTATTCACTGACTCACTGGGTCCCCCGGTAACATCGCGATATTCATTTGAATATAGGAGCGGGGCGATGCCGAAGAGAGAGAGGACGAACGGCCGAAGGGAGGAATCCACCTCGAGGAAAAACCGGCGGTGTCAGCATAAATGTATAGGGCATACCAGCACGCGTGGGTTTATTGCCCATCCTATATCAGAGTCTATTACATCGCGAAACATAAAACGGTACAATACACACGTACAGATATATTATATTATACATGTATATAGACGTCACTGCGGCAATGTTTTAGATTACAAGTGCCACGGGAACGAAAGTTTTTCCGCTATATGTTTTTTTTTTTTTTTTTTTTTTTTTTTTTCTTTTCCTACGCCCTCTCTCGCTGCGCGATAAGACCCCTTCGCGGTCCGGTTGGTGAAGGGACAGGGAGAGAAGCTTTATTTCTGCACTGAAATCCCGAGCTTTGCCGGTGGACTTTTATTTAAAACGTAACAATAGACTCACGACCGCTCCTCCGCGATATTTCTTTTCTCATTTTAACGAGAAGAAATGGATACAATTGTAGAAACGAGAGAGAGTTCCTTTTTTTCGTTAAGTCTCGCAGCGGCGAAGCCATAGTCGCGCGGTTCATTGCACTATCTTCCGCCCCTCGGACACTCGGGCCTGTACTAATAATTATATTTCACGAGGCGAGACGAGCTCGAGCTGGTACGTTAACATTATTAGATCTCATATATGCGAGCATAGCCCCGTCCGGAGAATATACTCCTCTCACCCATGCCTCTACTACGGGTATGCGGAATTATTGTACGAACCCTCTCCCTCCCTCTGGCTCCTCTCTCGCACGATAAACCCTCTCGATAACGTCGAGAGCGTTTACGTGCCAGAATGTTCAGCACAATTTTGAAAATTTTATTCCATGAACGAGTTTTTTTTGGTAGTTTAAACGCCCTTGATCTTATTTTTTATGCGAAAATATCTTCAGCGAAAGTTCTGAATGGAAAGTGCCCTGAAAGAGCATCACTGCAAAAGACGCACCGAAGAAAATATGGAAGAAGATATGCAGCAAGGTATCGAGGAAGACGCTCGGAAAGAATCGCCCGAAGTCCTCTTTTAAGGTCGGCTATCAATTTCGCCAAAGCTGATCTTGGCCTAAAAGTTGCTAGATTACAGAAAACGTTTTCACTTTTGGTCGAAAAATAAGATTTTTAAACAGGAAGTGACGTTTCTCCTAGATGACGTCACTTCCGGTCGAAAAAGAAATTTCCAACCCGGAATTGAGGTTTCCCGAAGATGAGGTTACTTCCGATTAAAAAAATGAGATTTTCAAACCGGATGTGACGTTTCCCCTAGATGACATCATTTCCTGTCGAAAAATCGTGATTTTCAGACTAGATTTTAAAAAAGTATGCTTATTTCCACACCACTATGAGGTAGAGTGACGGGCGCGTTAATTTGTATAGTGGATCCCAGTAGGACTACCACTCTTAAATAGCTGGAAGTAATTTGTACATGTTCGCCCGCGATAACGAGCGTGACGTCCCCCATCCTATAAATCCCCCTAAGATCCTAAACCCATCTGGTACAAAGAATAATTAGGACCTGAAAGTTAACCCTCATACATATAAAAATATAACTTGCCTCTCGAAATTATAATAAATAACAAATAACAAATTTCCACCCGATCCTAAAAAACTATTGAAGATATTTACAAAAATGTGATGAGTAAATACCGTTCGTGCTTTTTTAACGTCACAGATTACTCGTGTATTGTTATTATTATCATGAATATCAAAAGGTTCAGTTTCTTTGATTAAAAAAATGTCCGTAACACGATGCAGTCTCCATCCTCAAAGTGTCTTCCATCCCGTTAAAAAAAATATTCAAATGAATGCGTCCCGCGTGAAATTGCGACGTAATTGCGATGTAAAGGACACCTAATCCGTGTCATTTTCTCTCTCCGGGTGTCCTCCGGAACGATGAGTCCCTTCGAAAAACGCCTCGGAACGGGAAGAGCGCGCATAGCTGAGCTGAGCCATCCTTTGATCCTGTAATTGGAGGTGTCTTGGCTAGCTGGATTACCGCGGAGTTACACGCGCCACCCCCATCCGAGACTGTATCATGTGCAGCGATATATATGTATATGCACTGCACGTCTCTCAGTGCGTTCTCCCTCGTACCTTCCCATTTCTGTTTGCTGTGTCTGCGCGCGGGTCCCAGACACATCGTGTTTTCGCTCGGGGATTTTACGCTTCGAAAAATAACCACCGAAATGGCCTCGCGAAATAGAAGTACCTCGAGCAATGCCGCAAGAAGACCCGGCAATGGAGGTATTACTTATCGAGAGGCGAGCAACGCCACGATACGCAACGAAATAGATTCTTACTCATTTATATGTACCGTGGCTACCACCAGCGAAGAAATCGTTTTCTTATAAGTTACGAGAACACCGGTTTCTTGGTAGCGGCTTCCCCACGGTTCCGGAAGTCGAGAGAGAAAACAGAGTTCGACACGGGAGCGAATCATCGGGGAAAAGAAAATACTTGGTTCTCCGCGGAAATAATGGCGGAGAAGAATCCTCTCGATCGAGCTCTCACTCACCCCTGAGGGAGGCCAAAGGGGAGAGACGGCGAAAGAGACTTTTCGTGCCGCATACGAACGACACGCGAAATGGCTAATAGGCGAGCGGTATCGTAAAATCATACTCGCGACCGTAAAAGTATTCCTGAGTCAATAACCGCCCGATAAAGCCGATCGTAAAGTTCCCTCGACCGTTTCATTCGACCGGTGGTATTTTCGTGGTCGGATTTTTGCCGCTCTCCTCTTTCCTTCTCCTTCTTCTCTTTTCGATATCGATATCTCACTATACTTCATCCACCGGCGTTACGATTCCATTCGATTCTCGTATTCTCCGGAATTCTCGCTTCTTTCGATATCCTTGAACCGCGCAAAGACGACTTTCCAGCGGACTTTCCACCATCGTCCAATATTCGTCTAAACGTTCTTGAGAAATAAAAAAAATTGTCCCGGACCGTTGGAGCGCAAAAATGGGCTCGATTTACTAGGGGACTCGAAATTCCACCTAGGATGATGTTCGGATGAAACACGCTCACGGCCGAACATCCTCGACCTGCAAAAAAAGAAAACATGCAGAATGCTCCAGAAGTCATCTCAGATCGGTCGAGGTGGATCGGCCAATCGAACGCTCGCTACAGAGCGCGGGAGTTTCTCGACAATAAAGATAAACGTAAAATCTAACTGCCCCTCGGCATATTCGAACTGGCCTCTTTTCTCGCGCGCAAATCGAAGGAACTCTCGCCCTTTCCCGCTACGATTAGTTTCGGTTGCTCTCTCGCCGCACCTTGGGCTTCGGTCTTTGGACGCTGCAGTTTTCCGTCCGTGTCGTTCCACCGGCTCGTTCGCCGCGAGACCACTTTCCGGAGATGAGCTTTTTCGTCAGGGTAAAAGCTCGCCGCCACTTCTACCGCTTTGCTTCCTCTTTTCGTTCCTCCTTTTCCCCGCACCGACGCGGTCGATCGATGGAAATCCTTTCGAGACTCTGATTCCGCTATTTCCAATGCACGTATAATCCACACATAGACAGGGGTCTCTCTCGATAGTTTCTCCTCTCTTTTATTTCTTCTTTTTATCCTTGTTTTTTTTTTACGTTCTATCAGAAGTCCCGACGAAATTTGAATATTTTTCTAATAACCCGATCGAGAAGTTTGCCCAAAGTTTGCTATCTCCTTTCCGTATGGTCTATAAAGTGGCCTCCTCGTGGAACGCTGCCACCCCATTCGCGATTTGCCGACGTCCGCCTCCTCGATTACCGAGGCAGCGGCGACCCCCGGCCCTGAGGTAGGCAATATCTTCTTGCCGATGAGCTGGCTCAGACAGTTTTGGATATCCGATTAAGCGGTGCGCGGCCCACGGGCCAAACGGGGCTCGATCTTCACGTCATTATCAGGATTCTCTAATCAAAGTCTACATGCGGATGAGCGCCTCGGCAAGTTGGAAACCGCTTTGAAACGGAGGGTTGGCTTCGTTGTCTTTATATGAAAAACGTCACCCTTCCCTCCTTATTCTGTACACGGGGTGTACCGAAGGGGCCTCGCCCGATTACACCGTTCGGCGAGCGGAATTAAGGGATCATAGGTGCACCCTTACCGTTCTTGGAACACGTTACGGTAAATCCCGTTCACGCATCGGCAGTGAGTCAGGATTTAATTAAAGCGTGCGGTGACAATGATGCGTCAAATATGCGCAAGCAAGGTCTGCATCGAGAGATTATGGCTCTAATTTTATTATCGAAGAGAGAGAGCCGCGATAATGATGATTCACCAACGAATTCAGCGAGATGGAACGAATGCAGGCAAAATGTTAATTTGCAACGGATAGGCAGACAGAAACAGGAAATTGGTTTTGTTTGGATCAAGTTTAGTATCTCGCCTTGCATACTTTGGATGCAATGAGATAGGAAAAAAAAGCTGCAAAATAATTTGCACACGGCTTCCGATTTATTACAATATTGCGCATAGCTTTCTCCGGGAGAAAATTCGTTGATCGATTTTGACTTCCTTATGGAGGAACCTATGTTCCCACTCTCGTAGTAGGGTAAAAGTGGTGAATATGGCCCACCTCGATTAACACGTAAATCAATGATATATGGACCGGACCATATTCCCCACTTTTACCCTATACCAAATTTCAAATGGCTGTCTCAAACAGTTTCCGAGTTCTCTAAATAAATAAATTATTCAAGTTGAGTAATTTTTTTCACTACTTTTCTCGACATTTAGATATTCGATCAATACCACATTCTGCAAAAATATCTTCATACCGCGTCAACACATTTTTCTTTACACACACAACACTTCCGAGAACCAGAGTCGCCTGACAATACAACGCAATGTAGCGAACGTTTCTTCGAATCAAATAAATGCTTTATTAAACGGAAATAAATAACTATTCACCATCGCTTATGCAAATATACGGTTTATTTGAGGGAAATAAATATGTATTGAAGGTGCTATTTTCGTCGAGCGATTTCTAATCCTCCAATAAACTATTTCGTTACCCTATAAAAAATCAGCACAACAATGCTTTAAATATATTTTTTAAATTAAAGATGAATACCGAATATTACTCGAATCAAGTAAAAATATCCTTGAGTCAAATAAAATGATAATAAATTCAAATAAACAATGTTCTAACATCCGATTTTATTGATACTTAATAAACTTTTTCTAGGTGTGGACTATTTTAACTACTCTGACATAAAAATTTCGTTTGCTCTTTTATAACGAAAACAGCTTCTTCCATGAGAAAGCAAAAAACATGAAATGTGAAGAGTCACAGATTTTCGCCGGATTCACGTTCCACTAACAGGTGCGATCCACTCTGGCGATAATAAATATATACGATGCACGCTCCATTTCTCGTTGGCCTGTAACGAATACACACCCGCTCGGTCGCTTCCATGGACCGTTGATCTTGATCTACAGCGGCATTTCGTGTTAACGCCCCGTTGACGTTGATTCTACGGCACGCTGTGTGGACACGAGTAAATAACTGCCGCAACTCATCGGCATCCAGTTAATTGTGCCATTATTGACAGCCTGTCTTGTCCATTTTCAGAATTACGACGGGAGCTTTCATCTCGATTTTATAACAGCATCCGCGGCGTTGGAAGCGAGACGTTCGCAAACACCCGATACCTTATGAATCACCTCGGCATCGAATAATTCAAAGGCTCCGAGGGGCGGTTGCGACGATCGCGTAACACGTTTGTTCCGCCAGCCAGGAGTGACGTCTGCCCCGTCGGGTCTTCTCGCATTCGCGAGAACATACAATGAAAAAAAAAAAAATAACCAAGAAAAATTTAGCTCTGAAAATGGTTGCGAAGCGCGGCGAAGAAGAAACGAGCAGGAACACGAGAGAGGAAATAGAAAGGAGACGCAGCCTCGTTCCCATTCGAAAGAGCCGAGAAGTCTTGCGTTGCCGCTTGGCAGTATTCGCTTGTTTTTTGCTCGTCGAGACTCTTTCCGAACGGAAAGTCCTCTGTCGAGGGGGAAAAAAGGAAGAAGGAAGTAACAAAAAAAAAAAAAAAAAAAATGTAGAAACTACCGGAGATAGAGAAAAGTGAACGAGTGAAGTCTACTCTTGCGAGAAATGGGAGTGATGAATGTTTCAGAAGCTCCCGCCAATGACTGAACGTTTCGGAGGGTTCGGAGGTCACGGATCGGATGCTGGTGGACGCTCCTGCGAAGGGCTCTCCGCATGGTAATAATTCATTCGTACACAAATTTATAGACAATCAATAGGGGAGACCGGGGCAAGATGGAACAGCGGGGTAAAACGGGACAGTGAGGGCAAAACTCAGTTTTCCAATAATTTTTGGATACCCCATCTTGTCCCAACGATACGTGCGGATTTTCAAAACCGTTTTGCCCCACCTACCACCATCGCCACCGTCCAAAAGTTATTGGAAGATTGCGTTTTGTCTTATCGTCCCGTTTTGCCCCGCTGTGCCGTTTCGCCCCGCTCTCCCCTACGGTCTCTTCCCCATACGAACGTTCTATCGACTCCGTCTTCGATCGAAGCTGAGGAGATCCGTCAGTGCCGGGGCAAACTTTTCCATGCCCCGATGAGAAAGCTGCGACGATATTGAATCGTTAAAAGTAACGACTCGAAGTGACCCATCGGCGAGTCTCGCGGATGATAACTATTTCGCTCCGTATACCCGTTCCCATTTTTTTTTGTTATCCACGGAATAACCCATTTATCTCACCCGTGCGAAACACTCGTGCCGCCCGTTTGACATTCCCCTATCGGCACCGGGAAACGTGTCTATCGCTGGTTGGTTCGTCGAACCGGTAGCTACACAAAACCCGGAGTACGCTCAGGTATTAAAAAAAGGCTTGTAACTGCAGCGCATTCCCGGATATATCCGGGTCGGTGAGCGGGGTTGGTGAAGAGAAGGCCCGTGCAGGGGACAGCGGTACACTTTCCCCGGTGTTCGACTGTATCCATCGAAACGATAAAAAAAACAAAAAACAAAAAAAAATTAAAAACTGCACTGCAGAGGAAAAAAGTGTTACCGTCACCGGTCAAACATCTCTATCCCCCTCGCTGGCGATTTTCCATGTACATTGTAGGCCAAACTAGTAGACCGGCGGGCGAACGAGCTGAACGATAACGAGCGGATACAAGGACCAGAAAAAAAGCTCCGCGCGTCGTGCAAAGCTCGAAGCTAGACAGGAAAAAAAAATGGTATCTAGGAGTCGAAAAGGCCGGTTGCCAATCGGAGTGCTTTTGTATCTCTGGCCCGTTCGCTCATACCCTCCGCCCGGATCATCCCGTGTGTGCGCCCGGACGGGGAACATGGATTATTCATAGGCCGTGTATAGCATTTGGGTATGTATAATTTATATACAAGAGTAAAACACAAACAGTGTCTAGCGGCGAAACGATAAAGAGAAAGAGAGGAGAAGGCGAATGAATGAAATCCGACTGACCCGAGGGGAACGACGAACTAAAGGAAGAGAGGTGAAGAGCGTGCAGTGGGACGAATCTCGAGAGCCCGCCGAGTCGTCGTTTCTCGTTGGATACACACAAAGTACGGAGCGAGCCATTTTTCCGATTTACATGAGTATTCGCCGTGGGTACATTTGCCGACAATTTCGCATTGGCGAACGACGAACGAAAACTCGTGTACATTCGGAAACAAGCTTGCCCGATAGAGTGCGGCGCGGGGCGGGGGGTGAGGTGGGAAAACGGAACAGGAGGAATGAGTAAGCGTGTACGGGAAACGAATTTGCAAGCAGCTCGAAACCGCTGCAGCTACTCTGACGTGTATCACGTTGAATGGGCTACGTGGGTGGTCGCTTTCGCGTTTTCTCCGGGGCTTGCTCGGGGCTCTTCTCCGGCCTCGAGAGAGAACGCCGCGAGGGGTTTGGCAAGGCCGATGGGGCGCTCGAGGGTTTCGAATGGGGTGGGTCCTCGCCGAGCGCGCGAGCTCTCGTCCTCGTTTACTGCCTTCCTGTATCCCACGGTTCGTGTCCTTTACCACTGGAACCAGCGGCAGAACCAGCAGCGCCGCCACCTCTCAGCCCCGTATATCCCGAAGGAAGGAAAGCCGAGGCTCGCGGATGCCCGGATGGCATCCAGACAAATTTCGCGAGCCAAGAGGGCTCGTAAAACCGAGCGAGATAGGGCGCATCCCTTGCAGAAGGGGTTCCACGGAGTCGTCTCGACGATACCACGCGCGCCAGACCGCCCGGAATATCGAGGGCGAATGTGATCTCGGAAAAAAACTCATCCCTTCGCGGCCGAACGCGCCCTTGGATATCGTTCGACTGGCGGAGTCGTGGAGTTCCTTTTTTTCTTCCTCCTCTTCCTCCATCCTACATCTCGTTCTGGCGTTCTGGCCTCCCTCTTTCCTTTCGGCCTTCTCGTCCCTCCCTTCACCCGTAGCTATTTTTTTTTTATTGTCTCACACGACTCTCGAGCCAGCGAACTTTCAATGGACTTTACTTAACAGTCCGTACTTCCTACCCGCGCGCACAAACACACACACACGTCGTCGGCGCGCGTCTCGAAAAGGCTAATAAACAATAAATCCAAGTCTCTTTCCCTGTCCTCCAGCTTTCTTTATACCCCAGCGTCGCCGTCGTCGCGGCTATTACCAGCAGCCAGCACGGTCCTCTTTATGATATTTTGTTAACCCTTAACCGCCCTCCGAAACGACCTCACCCTGCCGCCTACAACGTTTTTCCCCTCCCCATTCGATTTCATTCCATCCCGTGCGCCATACAGGAGATGGAAAAGTTCCTGCGCGGCTCCATTCTTCGGTCTTGGCTACTCTCGCAGACGAGCGGACGATCCAGACGATTGAGTGGATGACTCAGTAGACTCGAAGGACTCCGCATTCGCCCGGGCTACCCGAACGTAGCTAATATATTTATCGTATGCGCACAAATTGCCTTCAACCATTCTTCTTTCTTGAATATTCTCTTCTTTTCGTCTGCATACGAGAAAAATGCAACAACAAAAAAAAAACATGGTCCGTTCAAGACAAAGGTTCGCAGGTGAGATTCAATTTTTCGCTGGTTGCATTCGAGATGCATTTTTATGGAAACAAGTATTTCTATCGGAAGCTCGGCGGCCGAAGGGAAAACAACGCTTTCGGTTCAGATGGGGATCAAAGTGAGTGGTGAGCTTGAGGATATCGAACGCGAAGATTTCAATCTTCTGGCGCACGGGAAGTTCTTCCTCCGTCCCTTTCCTCCCCGGTCGGCGTAACAGGAAGTAACTCGACTCTAGATGTTTATACGGTTAAGAACAAATTTATATAGCAGCGGCCGGAGAGAAAAGCGAGGCTGAAGGGTGAAAAACGATGGTCGAGGAGGAGGGTTGCGGAAGCACCGACTCTCGGAGACGTGGATGAATGTCGAAAGTTTCGAAACGTTTGCATTACGACTATTTGCTTCGCGTGATTGGTCCGCAACGGAAGTAAGCCGACTACCCCGAAGGAAGTCACGCAGGGAGGCTTAGGAGCAAACAACTCGCCGTCCCCGCAGCGCCGCGCTCGCCCGACGACGCTCCAGAGCCTCTGGATATCCCCCGACAGGAGGTCCTCGTCCTCCTCGTCCCGGTCATCCATCCTCGCGTGACCGAGAGACCAGCGCCACGGAACTATTAATTTAATATTGTCGGAAAGAATGTTGCGTTTCCGTTCGGCGGATCAAACCATCCGCGTACACACATGACACATAAACCATCGACGCTTCATCGAGAAATAAGGCTGTTCACTCGAATCGTCCGATGTATCAATTCTTTTTACCTAAAAACGTTAAAAAAAATATCAATAGCTACTCCAAAACGGATTTCATACTCTAGGGTAAAAGTGGTGAATATGGCCCACCTCGATTAACACGTAAATCAATGATATATGGACCGGGCCATATTCCCCACTTTTACCCTATATATCGATATAAAATAAAAAAATTAAAAGAATCCGAACTGTATATCGAGTAGCCAAACAGGAGATCCTCCTCGTCACGGTCATCCATCCTCGCGTGACCGAGAGACCAGCGCCACGGAACTATTAATTTAATATTGTCGGAAAGAATGTTGCGTTTCCGTTCGGCGGATCAAACCGTCCGCGTACACACATGACACATAAACCATCGACGCTTCATCGAGAAATAAGGCTGTTCACTCGAATCCTCCGATGTATCAATTATTTTTACCTAAAAACGTAAAAAAAAATATCGATAGCTACTCCAAAACGGATTTCATACTCTATATATCGGTATAAAATAAAAAAATAAAAAGAATCCGAACTGTATATCGAGTAGCCAAATATCTCTTCACTTGAGGGTATTTCCGATTGCTCGATATTTGGCTCTATTCCCGTGTGTGTGTGTGCGTGTGCGTTCTGGGATCGAATTCGCTCGAGAGCGTTCGAATGCCGTCGGGAATTTCTCTTCTCTCTGTCCCACCCTCATCGGGGGGGGATTCGGAGTCAACAATAAGCATCGCACGCGGGCCCCGAGCAGGAGAGATCCGGGCTGGTGCTCCCGGTGTGCGCAATTATCGCTACCGAGCAGAGGAAACAAAGTGCGCGGAATCGTATTTCGGCGTTTAGTCAACGTGTGCTGCGGACTCGCTGGCGAGGGGCGATAAGAAGGGCCTGTAACATCGGGGCGAGGGTAGAGCTCGACGATCCCTCCGCACGCTTGGACGCCCTTCGCTGTGTCCCCCCCCCCCCCCCCCACATCGACTTCCCAACGGGGTGCCGGGACTATATGTGCTTTACACACCGTACCTTCACTCATGTCTTCTATAATGCCGGTAGAACGCGTCTGCGTGTGTGCGAGGGCTCGTGTATATTGAAAACCCAACACTCGGCGAACTCCGGTGAATACGGGTCGATGTGCGAGGTCCTTCGCCGGCGCTTGACAAGGGTGGATGTCCGGGAACGGTGTTGGTAGCATATTGTAGGATCGTCCGGAGCACAAAGCAGGGCTGGTGGCCAGTGGCAGCGGAAGCGGTGCACCCTTATCTTTAACGGCCCAGAAATTCCAATCGAAGGCTGACTATAACGCGCTTGCACCACTCGGAGCTTTCGGTGGGATCGCGTCTATGTACGAGACACACACACACACGCGCACAGCCCTCGGAGACTGGAGTGTGACGAGAGAAACTCCTCCGTCTCACTCCACCCACCCTTAGTTAAGACCTTCGTCGAACTTCCGGGAAAACGGTACCCGAACTATTCGCAGCGGGAACACCTAATGGTGCGGTATCGCGGAGCCGGTGCAGGCACTGTGTTCGTTGCTAATGAATGGGGTTAATGAATGTGTCGAGGCGGTAGCTACGGAGAGCAGTAATACGAGGTAAACTTAATCTAGCATGGGAATCGAATGGGATACGTGTGTTCCAGCCGATGAACCTGTGCCTCTGCTCGGAACGATCGACTTTATTGATAAGGCTGAATCTGCCAGATGGAATTGTTTCGTTTGATTGGATTCCAGCGTCGCGTTGGATGAAGCCGATGAACCGGGAGCAAGGCGGGGCTGCTGGCATCGATATGTCCTCCACGAAATTTGTTAGTTTTGCAAATGGTAAGCGGCGAAATAAAACCCTTGTCAAATATAGGGTAAGTTGGGGCCATGATTTTTTTAAACGACAATTTGAGGTTTAAGTAATTCACACAAAATGTTCGATCATTTGGATGTGTGAGTCAATTGCAGGTCTATAGATAAATATTTCAGATCGGCAATATCAGCCGGATATTACGGGTGATATGACGGGTGATATTTATTTATAGAGCTGCAATTAAATCACACATCCACAATATCGAATGTTCTAAGTGCAATACTTAAACCTCCAATTGTCATTGTTTAAAAAATCATGGCCATCACCAAAAATCGGCATAAAATTATGGTGTCTACATGAATTACAGAATGATAATAATTACGTCCGACAAATGTTTCAGATGCCAAACTAAAAAGAAAACGCCATACCCACCCATACCACCCACCACCATACCACCATAGGATTACTGGCCATATCACCCAGAAATTGCGAGAGATATGGCCACGTGGCATATCGTACTGACCCTTGCGCATACAATCTTATAATTTTCGATGCAATCATATTGTACCCACATAGACAAAAACCTGTTCAATCTTTGAAAGATATTACGGGTGGCCACATCACCCTGACTTACCTACAAATAAGTTGATAATTGCGCAAAATAAACAAAAAATTCGTTTCGGGTCCAACACAGCTTCAGCCACTTGCGAAGCAGACAACCGCACCGACAAATCGGCATCATTACGGGTATCATGAGATACTGTAATGTACACTGAATTGCACAAACGCGGTACATTGCCTACATTATACATACATCATATAGTATCCACATATACTAAAAACTGTACAATCCTTAAAAGATATTGCGGGTGTCCATAACACCCTGACTTACCCACAAATGAACCTAAAATAAGTTGGTAATTGCAAAAAAAAAAACAAAAATTTCGTTCCCGATGCGACGGAGCTTCAGCCACTTACGAAGCAGACAACCGCTCCGAAAAATCGGCATCATCGCGGGTATCACGAGCTGCCGTAATGTGCCCTGAATTACACGAACGCGGTACATTACCTACATCATAGGCAAAACATATTTTCCACCCGTGCAGAAAGGTCGACCGTGTGAACCATCGAACCTTTGAATACATTTCCATAATGGTATATCTCGCGGTCGCAGAGAGACACAGAGAAAGGCGCGACTGATGAGGGAGAGGGCCGGGGGTTGTAGCGTCTGTAGCACTTCGTAATGAAACAAAGCTCGTACAATCGGCAGCGCCGTTCGCTTTTGTAGAATATTCCCCCGGACCCGTGCAGCGCAACGTTACAGCGTAACGGCACGGGTAAACTGTATCGTGTATCAATAAATTTCGTTGGAATATCGGTACAACGGTGCACGATGCAGCGGGCATTGCTGCACATCAGTATCGCGCATAGCCTCGCCGCATGAATGTCGAGGACACACAGCACAGCTGCACCGGCGAGAGCCGAGAGCACGACGATCTCGGGGATTATATTGAGTTACGTTCTCGATGATATCGATCGATCGAACTCTCGCTCCGTCGCGTTTCCCGCCACCGCCGCCGCGCGTACCACGTCGATGATTTCACAATCGAGGCGTGAGCCAGAATAGCATTTTCCGCGCGATATTGGTACTCTCTCCCGCGATTCTCTCTCATACTGTGTGTCGGTGGTTCCTATCGTCGTTCCTGCTCCAGCTGCTGTTGCTCGAAAACTTTGACGGGCGATAGCTCGAACCGATGAGCATGGAGGCCAAGCGCAGCGAATGCCAATATACCGATATTTATATATATATATATATATATATATGTTCATATGTGATGACATATACATATATATGTATCGGAGTATGTACCTCATGGACTTTTATTCCGTACTCGTTTAATCCGTCGAAATAATTAACGAGGGAATGATCGATCACGGCAATCAGATTAAAACTTTACCGAACATGTATCACCGTGATTTATCTCGATTGCGAAACGTTTTAGGAGTTTGCGGCTCTCGCAGGTGTGTAACTTTGAGCCTGGCTCGTTCGCACCGACGAGCTAAAAACAAGGTACCGAACTCGACTCGACATTCCCCGGATTCCGTCTCTAAGTTTAGTCGGTTTAACTTGGATTCTTCGTCGAGGTCGTAACAGGACTTTGTATGTTCTACATTACCGACCTCTTCATTGTGTAACGCACCGCACACGTGCGCCACATTGCTCGTACGAGGCTGGTCCTCGCGTCCACCAGTTATCCTCCCTAAATTTACTTAGCTATTCTTCGTTAACGGTCCGCCGGAACTTTGTGTGCCTTGGCCCAACTTCCTCCGCGTAACGAGAGGAGGTCCGTGCGTTACATCCGTTTAACACACCGGAGCCACGTGTACCCGCAAAATCTCTGCGGTCTGTCTCTCCAAACGGCAAAAACCGCGAGTATAATATCTCGACATTGTTCACCGGGGCATATTATCACAGAGAGCTCTCGTCGCTCTCGTAGCGGTTCTCTCCATGGTGCTGTATGGTTGTGTGCCGTTTGCGAGGGTGTTCCAACTAACCCACCGCAAAATTCCAGATGGCCCGCAACGAATTCCATTGCTAATTATCGTACGTTTCATAAGCGCTCAACCGTGCATTCGCTGGCTATTACGTGTTCCACCACTTCTGTGGAGAACGCTCGAGCAGAGGGCGAGGGACAGGCCGAGGGTGAGATAGGGAGAGCTTGATGCATGCGAGTCCTCGCTATCTATCGGCGCATCAACTGAAGCGACTGCGGAGCTCTCCGTGCATCGGCTCGATGTCGATTGTCCGGTTTTGCGCGTTGCCGTTTCATTGGGTGACATCGGGCACTCGCGGATCGTCACGTCGCTTCGCTGTTGGGCGCCGGAGTTTCGCGACAGCGGGAACTCTCTCCATGCCCGCTCTCCATGAAGAGTCTCTCGATGCTTGTACCCGGGTGAAATGTAACCATCGGCACGGATACGGGACCGCACTGGTTGCCGAGGGTTTTGTACTCGCCCGGCGCTCAAGCCGGTATCCGCCCGATCCCGGTACTGAGTCGGACTCAATCGGCTCGACGAAAAATAGGGTCGCTGCGCGTGAATTAGGCCATAGGGGAGACCGGGGCAAAATGGCACAGCGGGGTAAAACGGGACAGTGAGGGCAAAAATCGATTTTCCAATAATTTTTGGATGCCCCATTTTGTCCCCGACGATACATCCGGATTTTCAAACCCGTTTTGCCCCACGTGCCACCATCGCCACCATCCAAAAGTTATTGGAAAATTGCATTTTGTCTCATTATCCGCTTTGCCACGCTGTGCCGATTTGCCCCGCTCTCCCCTAGTATTGGAGCCGGTATTAGGCACGTTCTATTGCACACTTTCCTGTGTTTCCTGTGTTAAGGTCGTCGGAGCGATACGACTACCTTAATTCATACGATGCCGTCAGTGCTTGCCTTCGAAATACACAGAAGAGAACAGTAAAAAAATTTACTTCAGCTTCGAAAATCTACTTTTAAACGGGAAATTACGTCATGGAAAAAATGTTAAATACGTCTTTGTGATGTCGCTTCCGGTTTGAAAATCTCATTTTTCAACCAGAAGTGACTTCGCACCGGAAAACGTCACTTCCGGTTTGAAAATCTCAGTTTTCAACCAGAAGTGACTGCGCACTGGAAAACGTCACCTCCGGTTTGAAAATTTTAGTTTTCAGCCGGAAGTAACGTCATACGGGAAAACGTAACTTTCGCTTTGAAAATCTCGGTTTTTGTCCTGAAGTGACGTCATAGGGGAAAACTTCATATCCTAGGGGAAGACATCATGGCGAAAATACGTCACTTCCGGTTTGAAAATTTAATTTTTTCGATAGGAAGCGAAGTCATACCAAAAATACGTCACTTCCGGTCTGAAAATCTAATTTTCCGTTCGAACGTGGCGTCATACCGGAAACACGTCACTTCCGGTAACGCCAGAGTCCCACCTGGGTTGTATTGACTACCGTGCGCTTCTGGCGCAGGCATCCTCCGCCCTCACGGGCATCTCCACGTTCTCTCGCACTCTGTGCATTATCGATTTCCGATCAATATTAATTATCGGAGTTAATGATCTGGCTGATTGGCGCGCGAGCGAACGAACGGCCAGACCCGAACGCTGTCTCGAGGACCTCGTTAGTTTCGTGGCGGAACAGAGACGAGCCGGGCACAGGGATAGAGAGCGAGCGCTCGGCAGGAGGGAAGCGACGCTGTCTAGTGCAATTGTCTCTCCATGTTTCGCGTTTGTCTCTATACGTACGTTAAATAATAATCGACGTTTGTTTCCAACACTCATTTGTCTGTACACCGAGAAAAAGAAATGGTTGTATTAAGCAAGTGCGCGGTGACATACGTTCACAGGTGTATTTTGTTGGTAGGGTAGAGCGGGGCAAAATGGGGTAGCGGGGCAAAACGGCGCACGGGGCAAAACGTCATTTTCCAATAATTTTTGGATGCCCGAATTCGCCCCATCGATGCATCAGGCTTTTCTGCCCCGTTTTGCCACCTTGTCCGATTCAAAAATGATTGGAAAATTTAGTTTTGCCCAAAAACCCCGTTTTGCCCCGTTGTCCCATTTTGCCCCGCTCTTCCCTACAACAAAAGTGTTTGTTTCAATCGACAAATTTTGTATAAATTGAAGCGAATAATCGTTTAACAAAACAATGCTTTATTTGTACCAAACAAATGACAGCTTTGAACGTATGTCACCGCGACTTTTGGTTAATCCAATGTTCCTGTTTTGGTTAATCCAACGTTCCTGTTTGGTTAATTCCCGCGTTCCTGTTTTCTTACGCAGTTATGCAATTTTTTCTCCACTCGCCCGTTCCCCTTCGATGCGGAGCTGCCCGAAGGTGTCGCCCCCATTTTCCCGAACGCTGCGGATTAAATAAATTCGCCTTTAATTGTCTCTTCGGGTTATAACACCCGGTCCAGCGGCGATTGCGTATTTATCCGGCACGTTTGCGTAGAAGTCGTTATTCCTTGCTCCCGCGTTCCCGGTTCTTCGCTTTCCTTGCACGTTTCCCCCGTTGTTATTTTTAATCGTTCGAACAATACGCGGCCGTTCTCCCTCTTACATTCCTCCTCGCAATTCCCTACGAATTTGGTTCTCGTTAACCCCGACGTTAATTGTCCTCCGCGCGTATAGGCGAACGAATACAGAATTAAAAAAAAAGGAAAGAGAGAGATCAATCGTTTGACTGCCGGTAGCCTCCGGTCATGACGGGGACTTGGCTTAATAAATTCTCCCCTAATTGCGCACCCGGAGCGCGTTAGCTCGACCGTGACGAGCTCTTCCCGCGAACTTTCCTCGGGTCTCTTCGGACAGAACGGGTAGACGGTGAGCTTCGTTCTTCCACTTTTCCGTACTTTGTACAAAGTCTTCGACGAGCTCACAGTCGCCGATCGCAATTTAATTTGTCTGCCGGCGTTTTCCGGCTTGTCTCGCAGTTCCCGACAGCCCCACGGCGGGGGGCATCTTCGCGCTCGGGCGCAAAGCCCCGTCGATCGGATACCTTACCCCCGCTATTGTCCGTGCCGATGTACACGCGTAACTTTCCCCACCTGCTTTTCCTGCGGAAATACGAGGTTCTCTTTTTTCCCACCCTTCGAACAACGATCGATGACGATCGGCTAATGAGAAAAGTTTAAATAATTAAGTGAGCCCCCTCGCCAGCCGCGGGCACCCGCCAGCCAGTCTGCCACACGTGACGAGGCTCTCTCTATGCCCGCTGATCGATATCTCCACGGTGTATCGCGGAATCGTGTGTGTCGCGTGGCTCTCCGCGGCTGCTTCCCTTATATCGCTCACGGGAGAGCCTCGAGCCGATTCCACGAGTTTTCCTGCTCCAAGACTAGGTATGCGCTGACGCGAACAGGGGCGAAAGTTTCTGTCACTTGTGCTTGCGAGATACGAGGAAAAAAATGTCGCGGATGACCGGCTATGTTCTAAGACGGGAAGCTTCTGAGCGTTGCATTGATAGACAAAATAATTGATTTTTCTATCGCGAAATGAAAAATTAAGGGGCGGAAAGTGACGTCACAAGACTGCCGATTCTTTACTCCAATTAGCCAGTGTGAGATTAAAAAAAAAGTATATCCATATCCATAGTCATAATGATAATAATAAGATTTCAAATTCGAGGTCTCCAACGGGAGAGGATGAAGCCGTGAGTATCGATCGCCGATCGATACTCACCCGAAATAGCCAAATGGGTTATCCGCGAGAATGTGACATCACAGGATAGCCGGATCTTTACTCGAATTAGCCAGTGTGAGATAAAAAGAAAAATACGCGTACACTGAAAAAAAAAATTCGCTTGCGGGCTGCCGACGAAAAAAAATGTTTGTTTTAGTTCAACTTTCCATTCTTATATTCTTCCACATGATATATATATGTGAAACAACCGTCGTTGTTTTCTCGGTGTACCCCCAAATTCTCAGTCTCTTTCTCTCCGGGGATGTCGTGGACAACAGACGTGAGAAATTCAACGTTGTGGAATTTGTGGGAAAAGGAAGGCGTGCGAACGTACCGGGTGCTCCGTGTTCGATGTCCGGAACGACCTGACCAAACGATCAATTATTGCCGTTCATCACCATTCCGTCCGATGTTGGGATAAGTAAAATTTATAATCTACGCCTTATGCGAAAATTGCTAATATAATTGTGCAAAAATTGATAATATAATTGAGGCATGTGAGAACCAGCAATATTGATTGGTGTAGATATCGATTCATTTGTGGTATTCGACGGTACCAGAGCCAATTGCATGTAGTTATCGAATAATGTTCAGATAATATTTTTTTCAATTTGTTATTTTACTGAGCGGACGTGTGCGTAATAATCGAATGACGAGATTTATTTTCATACTCTGTATATTGGTTTATTGTGAGATTTTTGGAGATATCTGTACCATACCCGTATGAACTATTTATTCATTAATGATATCAGATTAATAAATAAAATTTCCCGGCTCGTAGGGAAATTGTTCAGCAAGTAAATTGAAGATCACAACGGGCGAGATTAAAGGGCACAAATCACTTTAATTATTGTCATTATTTTTTTTTCTCAATATTTATTGCTATTTATTGGTTCACAAATGTTGTGTCTCCCCTTTATATCCTTTTTTTGTTTTCTTTCATTCTCTTGGTTGACACTATTTCCCCTCGTATTATAACTTACATCACGTACATAAAAAAGAATAAAAAAAAATGAACGAATTTTTTCACCATAACAGTACTTTCTATTTCGAACCGCAGAATAAAAGGTTGCATGTCCAACGTATCGTCTGCCCGAGTACTTCTCCGCGTTGTCTAAAAAGAATCCCGCACCGTATCGGAAAAACAAGAGAGTATCGAATTCTCGACTGTCACCTTCAGTTTCTCGCTTTCGCTCTTTCCGCTCTCTCCCCCGCGCCACTTTATTCCTCGATTCCGGGGTTTCTCCATTACTTCGACGCATCACCGTGAAACAAGTACGAAGGGAGATAAAAAGGAGTGGCAATTATTTGCCAATCGTCGACACGGCGAGAGAGATCGAGTGAGGAATGGTTCGGTGAGGGTTCGGTTTGGGTCTGATGGAGTTAATTAATCCCTTGGTTCCTAATTAAAATCCCGTTCTCACTCTCGATTCCCTCAGCCTCCGGTGGAGGAAAAGACCGGAACCGTCTGCTCTGTTTCCCCGCGTGCGAGGGAGCTTCGGGTGGGCTTGAACTTTCGAAGATCAAATCGTGAATCGAGGCGAACTGTCCGCGGCAGCGAAAAGCGAGTGAGAAACCGTTTTCGAGACTATATAGGTATCGAGGCTCGAGCCGGAAGCGCAGCATCCATGAATTTTACTTTCGCCTCTCGCTCTCGGTCCTCTCTCGAGCTTTCTCACTCCCGCCTGTTTAATTAAATTCTGCCGCTGGCGAACGGGTGGCGCGCTTTCGTGCGCTTACAGCCGGGAGGTCCGAGGCGGAGGAAGGTGCCGATGGCAAAAGCGCAGGGCAACAACCAGCCGCCTCCCCGCGCCTCCCCGTCCCTCTCTACCCTCCCGCTCATTCGAGGTACACAGACCATGGATTGAAAATCCGCCGATTGTCCCTGATAAATTAATACGAGAACCACCCCACAGGGGCGCGTGGCGCATTTTCGCGCGCGTACGCACGAGGCAGCGTCCAGGGTACGAGCGGCTTTCCCCGCACGCTCGGCCACCCCCTTTTGATTGCTTCTCTTGTTACCTGGGACTTTGCTCGACCGTGGATGCGCGCTTGGTCGTTTTTTTCGTCCCAGGCTTTTATATCCATTCAAACTCACCCCATTCGCCCTCGCGCTTCTCGCCTCGCTGCATCGGTGGTCCGGGCAAGATAACAACAACAAAAAAATGTCGAAAAAATAACATTTCGGATATTAAAACAGAATTCAATCAACAGTTTCGCGTCGGGAATGTATGAGGCGAACGAGATACGTCGACGGTGGCGAGTGTGCGAAGAACCGCTCGATGGATTAAACGAATCGGACACTGCGAAGTGCATTTTGTTGTCTCAGTTGTACATGTGTCTGGCGCTATGCGATTTTTATTTTACGGATTTTTACCGTGGTATACGGGTTTGTAAAATCGTTGCTTTTTTTTTAGAGGCGCGCAACTGGAAGAGGTGGAGATGCATTTTGCCCGCTAACTGACGAGGGAACCTAGCCGGCCAGTCACGTACGCACGGTTTCCGGAAATTCGTCATTTATCCGTTCATCCCTGTGGTACGGGTTTCTCTTCGTTCCTCTCGCACCCCCCTGGTCCACTTTGTCCATCTCGCTCCGATGCACCGACAGTCCTTGTCTGGCGGTCGGTGGCCCGCCCTTGCGACAAGTTCTGGGGGGGCTGTGAATGTGCGACGCCTGCGCGTCGAACACCACCCCGCTAGTTCTCTCGCTTTATCTCACTCGCTGCTCAGCCGGCGAGCGCACCGAAAACCGCACGCCGACGGGGTCTTTTCAGTCTCGCGTTCAGCACGCCAGCGTCGACGACGTTGCAACCCCGACGATCCCCTTCTTCCACCGCCGTCACGAGACCGTGGACCAACACTCGGATGCTGTCCGTCCGCCACGTGACTGAGCGCAATCAAAAATTCTTCAATTTCAATCGAAAGCAATAAAAATTTAAAAAACACCTTACAACAAGTTGCCAAATAATCGACGGAAGTGATAGTCGTTAAAGGAAAAAAATCATCAAAATAACCGATAAAATGAAGATCCAAGAAGTGGAGGCAGTCAAGCGATAAACAAGCGAGCTTTCACTGCCGAACGATAAATCACTCGCGAGTCGCTTTCTTGGAACTGCGATAAATGAAAACGTCGAGTTGACGATATAGTTCTATTTTTTTTTTCAAATTTTTTGCGATTTTTTAAATACATTCCTTTTCATAAAAGTGTCGAGAGTACGGAAATCGAGTACATAGCGTCTTCGCACGTAGCGGTGACAAATGCCGACGCGAGCGTGAGGGAAAGGGAAGCGAGAGTAGTTTTCGGGGGGCCGAGGGGGAGTTTCCAAAAATAAAATTCGCGCGAGAGTGAAAAATACGTAAGGGGGCTGATGGTAGCGGCGAGGGAATTCCACGTGAGTTGTTGCGGGAGAGACGCGGGTTCTCGCGGGATGACATTTGTTTAGCGGACGAGAGGGAAGGAGAGCATGTGCTCGCTCGGTACCAGCTGTAACTGAGACGACGCCGCTGTTGGCGCTGAAACGCGATAGGGAGGTGAGTGCAACGGTTCATCGCCTGTGTGCGCGATGCGGCTGTTACTGCTAGACACGTGAGAGAAGTGGCGATAAAGGGGCGGAGGTGGGGGGGCGAGAGAAGACGGAGTGCAAGGAAAACCCGTCGAGGGGGAGGGGGTGGTTTCGTGTTATCGCCGGATCGGGATAAAGGAATGATGTGACAATGCGGTGGGGTGAAGGATCCTTCGAAATTCAGCGTCTGAAGATTATTTTTATCCTCGGACTCGTGGGCCTCACCGATGGCTATCTCAATTTGTTTATCAGCCAGTCGCAGGTCCTGAAACTTCTGGGTGAGTGCGACTTTTCTGTTAACCCTTCGGGCTCGAAGCCTTTTTTCCTTGAAAAATTACATTCTCAATAAAAGAAACTTAAAAATGTATGATTAAGTTATATTCGGGACAAATTTCATTAAGGTAACATATGAATGCTCGTACACGTTCCAGTCGTCGGACACTCCTATGCAGATTTAATTTATTCCGAATTTAAATGGCAGAAATCCAATTTGACACTTGCAATCGTATCTGCAAACATTATTTGATGCATGGAAAAAGTTATACATGGTTTAAGGCGAAATTATTTTTTATTATTGCATTTTCTGTTTTATTAACCCTTCGGGCTCGAAGCCTTTTTCTCCTGGAAAAATTCAATTCCCAATAAAACGAATTAAAAATGTATGATTAAATTATATTCGCGACAAATTTTACTAAGGTAACATACCAATGCTCGGACTCGTCCGAGTCGCCGGATACTCCTATGCAGATTTGATTTATTCTGAATTTAAGTGTCAGAAATCCAATTTGGCACTTGCAATCGTATCTGCAAACATTATTTGATACACGGAAAAAAATTATACAAGGTTTAGGGCTGAATTATCTTCTATTGTTGCATTTTGGTAAAAGACAGACGATATAGTGTTCGGAAATTGGTGTAAGCGTTACCACATGTGCGACCCAATAATCGGAGAGTTCAAAGGAGTTAGGTTAGCCAACTTTGTACGTAGCTCATCTTCAGTATTGCTTCCCGTAAATGTAATGTGTTCATTGATTTAACTACAAACTGGCAAGGACATTGTTTTAGTTAATATGAACTGATTGAGTTCGTGCATCAGAATTCTCGAAAAAATTTGGTAATTAATCGATGTGTTTTGGAAACTAGAAACTATCACCTTGACATTGGTTTCAGTTATTTTAACAGAAAATTTGTTCTTGACCAATTAATAAGTGCTGGAATCTGGAGATACTCTTAACTTACCTTACCTAATGCGTCAACTGTTCGCGATTTTTTTCTCAAGATTTCTTTTATTAAAAATAAATGAGATATAAAAAAAATAGCGGTTTCAACGTCGCTAACAGAGGATATTGAAACCGCTTGAGCATAGGGTTAATAAAACCCGATGTACAGTTGATTCGTAATAATAAATCACCTTTGCCGGAGTTCGCGGCTTAATGAGCCAAAGAGTTGTCAACTTTTGTTTTTATTAACCCTTCGAGCTCGAAGCTCTTATCCCGTTAAAAAAATAAATACTCCATAAAGGAAATAAAATTTATAATTAAATTATACTCGCGACAAATTTCATTACCATGGGTCAACTGTTCGCCAATCGTTTTCAAAATTTCTCTTATTAAAAATTAATGAGATATAAAAAAAAATAGCGTTTCCAACAAAGCCGCAAATAGGGTACGTTGGGCATTCGGTTAATAAAACCCGATGTACAGTTGATTCGTAATAATGAATCACCTTTGCCGTATCCCGCGGCTTAACGAACCAAAGAGTTGTCCACATTTTTGCGAAGCATTGTCCGAACAAATCGCCTTTGCAGTACCGTGGTCCGCAATCCGCAAACAGCGGTTTGCTGCGCTGAGGATTGATTGCGTTAAGGACCAAACAAAAAAAAGGCACAGATTAAATTCACCGTATTACGCGCAGCGTACTGACCGTTCCGGCGAGATTATCGTTAACATCTTTTTGAAGGATTATTGTTAAATCCAATTTGCAACGTTAGTTGGGTTCAGCGACGCGTGATCGGGTGTATCGCGAGGCGGCGAGGGAAAATTGAGAGTGAGTGGAAAAAGCGACCGGGAGCGACAGAATCACAGAGGGCTGAAATGTGAACGAGAGCATAAAATCCTTTTTGACGCTCGGCTCTCGTTCTCTCCATATCTCCACCTCGCTCCCATTACCCCTTTGGGCCAAAGTTCAAACGCTCTTTCCTACTCGCCCCTGCGACGCCCCCTTTTTTTCTCTACCGCCGCTCGCCGGAAACGTGCCCTGGGTATGCATATTTCGGTGGTCCAGGGGAAACTAAAAGTGCAGAATTTTTCTTTGATTTCGACTTCATACATCCGCGGCGTACACACACCCCGGTGAGCCAGCGTTTCACGGCGAAATCTCTCCGGTTTCCCGGTGCCTCTGGCGCCAATCCAACGTTTCTTTTATAAATATTAAATGTATTCACACCGCTGTGGCTCGACGGGCGCGACTTCGACTTTCACTATTCTCCGAGTTTGGCGATGCCGAGGGTTCCCTAGACAGGGCTTTTCCTCCGTGCCGGAAGATAGCTCGTCTACCGGTATCACGTTGAATCCTTGCCAATGTTGTTAATGTTATTATGCAAGCCCGAACTTTCGAATTGAATGTTTTTCCCACTTTTTTTTTGGTCTCCTTCCACTCCGTTGCTCATTTGTTTTCTCGTTTTCCCTCGTCGTCGCCGGGTTCTCGTTTTATTTATTCATCGAATGTACAATTGGCTTTGGGGCCAATGTTATCGGGCCGGGAGGCGCGAGACAGCGCACGTGTAATCGAAAAGCCCACAGTAAAAGCGGGCAACGGGCGGCAACGGCAACAGAGAGCAGAGCGGAGAAGCGGCGCTAGTCTGTTTGTTCCCGCATGGCCTGTTTTCATTATCGAAATATGTGCCCGATATCGAATTCACACGTACCAACACGACGAGCCCGCCCGGAGTGACACGCGTATCCGTATGTCGACTCGCACTGATGAGCGAACCGTGTGCGGTTCCATACGCGATGTGGATGTTTGGCCGCCACCCTTCCCAACACTCCCGGCATAACTCGATTGCTCGTTCAGATAGGCGGGAACGTCAAGCTTTTTCCCTTTCCGTCCTGTACCTCGGCGCTTTCACCTCGTTTGCTTCATTAGTCGCATCATCCGCGACTATCGTATGCGACGGGCCTCGAAAACCGTTATCGTGTCACAGAAAACTGTAAAACGGAGTGATACGGTACATTTTTGAAAATTTCCCGCGAAGAACCCTTCACGGTTGTAATTCGCCGTCGATTACCCTGTCAATCTTTTTTCCTCTTCGCCGACATACATTGTCAACGAAAAAAATTTACTCGCACTGCCCCGCGAGATAATACAGTAGAACCTCGATTATGTGAACCAATTGGGATCGAAGCTCATTCGGATCAACGAAAATTCGGATGACAGAACAGTGAAGCTGTGCTAAGCGATATAGCCGCGATACATATTGAAAAAAATACAGTACCTATATATTTCAAATAATTATGATATATATTTGAGGAATAACGTCATACATGTACGGGAGACCGGGGCAAAATGGCACACCGCGGTAAAACGGGACAGTTAGGGCAAAACTCAATTTTCCAATAATTTTTGGATGCCCCATTTTCTCCCAACGATACATCCCGATTTTCGAAGCTGTTTTGCCCCACGTGCCACCATCGCCATAATCCAAAAGTTATTGGAGAATTGCAAAATTGTCTCATTATCCCGTTTTGCCCCGCTGTGCCATTTTGCCCCGCTCTCCCCAATTTTTATGATATTCAACGGTAACGTCAAACCTTCTTCATCACGAAATCCACAATTTTCGTTTGGCGTAAGAGACTTGTACGTTTTTTCGCAGCCGGTTTAATGTCAAAGATCGTTGATTTACCAACATCATACGAGTGCGCTAACAATGTGCTGGTCTCTCTCTTATCGAGTTTCAAAAGGGTTGTTAATTTCTTTTCCATCGTAAGTACATTGTGCTTACACCCAGAAAAATTATTTATTGTTTAACGGCGCCCCGCAAATAAATATTTACTCGGTTTAAATAAATATTTATTTAATTTCAATAAATATGTATTTAAAACAATTAAAATATTTATTTGAACCAAAGAAATATTTATTTGCGGGTGCCCGTCAAAGAAATTTTTTTCTGGGTGTACGCTTAGAGGTAGAAGGACTGGACGTGAATCCATAACGCACAAAACTACGGGTCTAGTAGATCAACGAAAATAAATTTCGAATACGTGGCTATTTGCTCGGCTGAGAAACTAATAAATACTGCGTATACGACTGAGCTGCATGGACGACAGTGCCGTACAAGTCCTATGTGAGCTCGAGCGTTCTTGAACTGGCTTTTTGTTTGTAGCGCGCAACAATGTAAGGAGAGGAGAATTTCGCGCAACAGTTCCGATAGTAGAAACTTTATCCGAACCAGCAGCGGTTTCGATAACAGAGGGTTCGGATAATGGGTGTTCGGAAAATCGAGGTTCCACTGTACAATGCAATCTAAGCCACGCGCGCGCAGCAGCGAGAGTGCAAAAATAAATTCAACGGAGCGATGGACAAAATTGTGATTTCGCGTTCCATTAAAAAAAAGAGGACATTTCTTGACTATCTGGAGAGTATATCTGTACGGTGAAATATGCGAGAATTTTATTTCCAGTGCGTGCCGCATGCCTCACCGAGGCTCCTCCCGCATGGCGGAGCATTTTTATTTAGTATTTTTAGTTTTTTTGCTTTTTCGCTTCCGCCCTCCTCTCCCTCACCCTCGAGCTCGCTCTTTCGAATTGCAGCGGGCGTTTTTCGCGCTTTTGACGACCAAGCAACGCGGTACCGGTCGCAAAAAAAAATGTGGCACTCGAAGCTTTGGGGTGGGCGTGCGCCCGAGGGGCCTAAGTGTCGTTTTAGCGACACGCTTTTTAATAATTTTTTTTTCGCTTTTCTTTTTTTTCGTATGCCAGTCGCAGCTACGGGGTTACACGGCTGATGATGCATTCCGACTGCAGCTCGACTGCCGGCGTGTTTGCTTTACAGAACGTTCTTTCTGTGCATCCCCGCGCCCCACTCTCGGTCCGTTGTGCTCGGTGTATATCACTTTACGACCTCATGATTCATAACTCGACGCCCAGCGAGGGGAGGACTCTCCCCCGAGCGATTCATTAAAGGAAAACAAAATATTGTTATTGAAATAGCACGTGTGCGCGTACCATCCCCCCCAGGCTTTCCACGTCACAACGCGGGAACGCCCCTTCAGGAGCTATTCGAGGCGCCAGAAACGGAGGAGCCGTAAAGAGGAAGAAATTGATATGCTTTCGTAAAATAAATATGCTCTCGCCGGGCGCTACCGTGGATTATGTACACTCCGCGGCGCACTTTTATTTGCCACCGAGGAAGCTTTTATTACCGCCAATGAGGGCAAATGGAGCGGACAAATTTTTCTTCCTTCTCGCGAGGAACGACGGGGGCGACGCGGGACAAACTTAATTTTCGTAATAGCGCCCGCTCTCCGGAGACCGTATGAAATTTGAGAGTGGAGAGAAAAGTTTACTCTCGCGTATGATCGCGCTTCTCGGTTTTGTCCGGAAGATTTCGCTGCGTCGCTCGCGGACTCTCCAAGGTGGAACGCGAGTTCCGCAAGCGCGGACGATCTCGCAGCCCGCTGAAGGATCGTTTCTTCTCGTTGAATTGCCCTTTTTCTTCTTCTCGCTCCTCCGCTTCCGCGACGAGCAGCGCGATTTTCGAGCAGAGCGTCGTGCGTCACTCCAGCGAGATTGGATGAACTCTCGCGATGATATTTCTTCAACGTCATCCGCGCGCTGGACGCGCCGAGGAGCAGCCGAGCGCGATGAGGAGTGATCTCTAAATTCAGTTCAGCTGGCGCAGTTTATTCATTTTTTTTTTTTTTTATTCTTTTGACTCGAGATTGAACAAATAAAAGGTATTTACTTTTCAACGTCCGTGCTACGAAGAAACGTTGGATGCCGCGATCGAATTTCCGACGCGAACTCGGATTTTTTTGTTATTCTTGTTTCCTCCCTTCTTTCCTGTGTTTTCTGTGTTCCCGCTATAACAGGGGTGAGCGGGGCGAAATGGACTGTTTTCTATGGGGCACAAAAAACAGAGGTCCAATTTTAAATGGAGGACACCGTTTTGCCTCGCTCTACCCTAGGTACGAGGGAGTCCCGAGATCGAGATTGTCAATCGGAATAATATTTTTTCTCCTCGTCATCATCGGGCACCCCTCGGAAGGGGCGCGCATGCGCACGCTCGACGACAAGTCTGAATTTCGCGCTCGACGAAGACAACGACGACGTCGTCCCGTTACTGCTCCCTGAAACATGAACGGTCCAACCCGTACGCGCTGTGTGTGCGACACCGACGATGCAAGCGAAAGTCTCGGGGTAGCAAGTTTCGGGGTGGGGCGGACGGGGGCGAAGCCTCTCGAAAGTCACTTAACTTAGATTGCACGAGCGAAATGACTTTACTTTGCCACGGGAAAGTTCTCGCTGCTGGTGGAACGTCGACGGGGTGGGGTATGGAAGAGACACGGAGAATAAAAGAGAAAGAAGCATGGAAGCTGGGCGACGAAAACGAGAGGAGAAAAAAAAACGGCCAGAGGAAACGTTTTACTGTCCCCCCCCCCCCCCCCTCCTTCTCCTCGACAGTGGCGCTATGTTGTAAATATAAGAAATTCCGAAATTTGCGAGCAGCAGGTGTTCGCCAACTTTTTGAACTCAAACTTTCTGTAATGTTTAACTCGTGACGGATGATCACATCCGTGCAATTGCGTTAATCGAAGTGCAGCCGCACTGAGAGAAGGAGCTGGTAAAAACTACCGATCATCTATGAAAAATTACCATAGGACATACAAGAAAAAAAATCGCTTGCGGGCTAGCGAAGAAAAAAATGTTTGTTTCAATTCTACTTTCAATTCTTGATGATATTGAAACAACGATGGCAAGACTGTCAAGGTGACATGTTATCGTTTCAATCCGCTATGAAATTGTACAAATTCAGAGTAGAATTGAAACAACTTTTTTATTTCTTTGGCAGCCCGGAAGAAAATTTTACTTGAATCAATGATATTTTTTTTCAGTGTAGTAGTAGGGCACCAGGGCGCCAGTTATGGCGGAAAGTCCCAGATTTTCCGAGAATGTTTACCATAATATCTACGAAAAATTCTTATAAATCCGGTAGTTCCTACCATAGGTGGCGCCCTAGTTCCCTACTACTATGTGCTATGGTAATATCTCACAAGCGATGTAGTCACACCCAGAAAAATAATTTATTTTACGGCCACCGTTTATTTGGTTTAAGTAAAATATTTATTTGATTTAAATAAATATTTATTTCATTTAAGTAACTAATTACTTAATTTAAATAAATATTTATTTCATTTAAGTAACTATTTACTTAATTAAAATAAACATTTATTTTAACCAAATAAATATTTTACTCGAATTTTTATTTCTGTGTGCATCTTTAGTAGCTCCTTCTCTCAGTGCGGAATCCATTCGATTCGTTCGCTTGTCATGTTGGCATAAAATGTAGCTGCGCGTTACGCTTACGTCTGCTCTGAGAATCTGTAATATCGATTGCTAAGAAGCGAAAGGACGTAACGCGTATGACTTAACATGGGGGATAGAGTAGAACCTCGATTATCAGAATCAATTGGGGTTGAGCCCTGTTACATTTATCTCGAAATTATCGCTTGGAGGTGGAAGTATTGTTCGTCGAAGCCACAAGGCACTCAACTATAATTACCTACAATTACTTACAATAGTCGAGCAATTAATTAGGGACGTGGCGCTGTTACATTTATCTCAAAATTCCGCTTAGAAGTGGAAGTATTGTTCGTCGAAGTGACAATGCACTAGACTACAAAACCATTATTTAATCACTAATAATTTTTTACATGCACCGATATGAATATCTATGCGAGTCGTCGAGAGCTGCACCCAAAAAAAGTTTATTCCAATCAAAGAAAATTTATTACGGACGAAGAAAAATGTTTATTTGCTTCACAACCCAATAAAGCCTTTATTAATTTCTATTATATTTATTTCTTTTATGGTATTATTCTTATTATCTGTTTATTTGAATCTAATGAACAGATATTTATGTCATATAATTTTTTATTTTTTAGCAACAAACCCGTAACTTTTGATTGTATAGGAATAATTTGATATTAATTGTTGGAAGTGCTAAAGCGTTAAGTCTATTCTGGAGCATGCTTGCTTGTAGGTACATTTTAACCCTATTTATAGTTGAATTGCCAAACATCTCTACCTCGATAAGCGTACGTGCGTGCTGGAACTTCCACTGTGAGTTCGCCTTACGTACGCCACGGCGCCTGCTGTTTCTCAATACAATGTATAAACAAAGACAAAGTTTGCTTCCAGAGAGCAGCAGGCGGAAGGCGCGCATCTCGCGTCTACTGACTATTGTTTCTTGAATGGGTAACTCGATTAAATTGCTGCGAGTTTTCAAACTACATCATCCATCGATGTTTTTTATCCTCTTAACTGACAACAAAGTATAAATAAATCAATATCTATATTGTACATATTATACGCCAGTTTGTGGATAAAAATTATCCACTTCTCACGCCCTGAAAACAACTAAATAGATTTATACAACATTCAGCATTTTCGGTCTGAAAATTAATTTTTTTTTACCGCAACGGCGCCTCTGGTAACTCGGCGCCCCGAGGCAATTGCCAACATTGCCCGCGCCTAAATCCATCACTGGATGAAACGCCATCGAAATTTTGCGCCATGGTTCGGTTAATAGAAATTCGGATAAAGCCAGCCGCAGTTCGGATAATGGAGAGTTCAGACGGCCGAGGTTCGGATAATCGAGGTTCTACTGTACGCCCTTTTGTCATTTAGCATTCAACACAATGAAACTAGGTGTGTGCTCTTGAACGCTCGCAGAGGCTTACACAAATGCTTACGTAAAGCCCGACGAGCGATATATCGTACGCGAGCGGCACAATGTATACGCGCGTTCGAATACGAATATCGTCGCCATAATAATCGATTTTGAGTGACGTATCCGTCGCGCTGGCTCGTACCGCTTTCCCGGATCGCGCGCGTCAAACGCATCGACGTTCCGTCGTTCGCGCCGGCATCGCATCGTCCGCGTTATTCCATTCGTTTTCCTTTCAGCGAATCTCTCTCGAATGCACGATACATTCGAGGCCCGAGAGATTTATCCGGCGGAGAGGACCGCTGGCGAAAACTCATTTCGCTTCGAGTGTCGCGGTTCTCGTGGGCGTTCCACACCGGAGCACGATAAAATGCATACCACGGCAAAGGGCCACTCCGGAGACCGATATAACCCGGGCGACGTTGCTCGGTGTGCGTCCTAGATAGCGCCGAATTGATTTTTAATTTGCTTTTTTTTTTTTTTTGGGCAACGAGACAACCTCCGCCTGTCGGACTATCCAACTATAGTTCGACGATTGTGTAAACGGCAGTGTGTATCGCGGGCTTCGGTATACTCACACAGGCTGCAGCGCGGCCGGTGTGCTTGTCGCACGGGTCCGTTAACGGTGTACATTCGCGGACGACAGAACATCCACGGCAGCGGGTATCGCGGGTTAGCGAACGCCCGACACGGCGTGTATTTGCGATGCAGTCTGGACCGCGCGCGACGCGCCAACAAACAACTAACGGCCACACCAGCCGGGAGGATACCTCTATGATCGAGCGAACGTGATCGAGGCAGCATCGAGGAAGCATCGCTTTAGCTTGCACCGATGCCGATGGGCGGGACACGAAGTACTCCGCGATCGCGGACACAAGAGAGGGCCGGAACATTATTGCCGCCCGTATTTTTCATTGATGTACACGCAGCACTTTGCTTTACCATAGAACCGTTTTCGTTAAAATTATAATAACAATAATAATAATGAAATAGGATCCTTCATGAGTAAAGCAAAATTGGTTAAAGATGTTCTTAAAAAAGAGGAAATCATTCCTATCTTTACTGAAGGCAACGGAAGCCCGAGCAATTTACCGTCAATTTTATTTCGGAGTCTGCTACCCTAAAGTCTGATATACTAAAAATATATTGTAAATTTAATGTACTGGCAATTGAAATTCGCTTACATTACTTGCATCAATTAACCACAAATGTATTTCTTTTGTAAAATAAAAATTACGAATGTTTTGCCTGAAATTTCCAACAATTTTCATTAAAAATACAAATTTTACTGTAAAATTGCAATGCACATGTCTTTGAAATATCAAATACCGTTTACGTAAATAAGCTTCCAATACCGTCCATCAATTGTCGAACAACATTTTTTACAGTGTGGGAATCCGGTCAATTTACAGCCGATTTTATTTCGGAGTTCCAAAAACGTGAGAATCCGGGCGATTCACAATCGATTTTATTTCCAAGTCTGCTATTCCTCACGCCCAAAAATGTGGCAATCGGAGCAATTAATTAGGGACCTGGCCCTGTTACATTTATCTCAAAATTATTGCAGTATTGTCCCCTCATCGGTTATAATTGTTTCGATGATTTACGAATGCGTGAATGTGTACTCAATGTATAATTTATGCAGCCTGTCGGGGGGATGGGGGAGGGGGGGGGGGGGAGCGAGCAGAGGAAACGTTAGCGCATATATTTCGTGGGATATCCGGTCGGTACGACCGATGACGGATGTAGCGATCAATCCATTATCATGGATTACCCCCGGGGCAGGAGGGATGAAGCTAAGCTTCGCCGAAAGGGTGTGCGCGGGTGGGTAGGCCGGTATAGGGATAGACGTGAGCTATAACTCGGCGTCGAAGGGACAGCCGGGAGCACGCTGGCTGGGAAACGGCGACATCAGTAGTGACGTCGGAGTACAGTAGTGGATTTCACCCATAGCCGGTACGAACAAGTGTTCGCGGGGACCATAAACCACGCCGGTTTACGTTATCGCCCGACCGGATCTCCCTAGTCGGTGCAAACTACTGCAATTTGGCTAACGGGCGCGCTATCCCCTACCCCGCTCTCGTCAGTCCCGGGACGTGTGCCACTGGGCAAAATTGATGCAGGAATTCCGAGGAAAGGTTACGTTGGCAAACGCCGCAGTCATTGGCATCGCTCCGCCGATCGAGGGCTCACAGTTAATGGCACACTGAACATATTGGACGGAAAAAAATACAAGTGTACCAATCACTTTGCGGGTCGGGCGACTGATGAATGAGGCAGGACGGCGGACGATGAGGCGGGCGAGTCTAAAAGCTCGTCGGCATCGCACGCGCTAAAAAGCGTTCGGTGACGTGCGTCGATAAGTGTATGTGTGATTTTTTGCGAAATATATTTTTCACCGAAAAAATGTATGTTTAGGATATATTTTTGAATGTATTTGTGGAGATTTAGTTTGTGAAGATAGAGGGTAAAAGTAGTGAGTATGAATGAGCCCGGTTGGTATGCAAATCAATGATACATGGACCGGGCCATATACACCACCTTTATAGCCTGTATGTATTTAAATAAATACACTGAGAGCAGGATCGGATAGAAATTACCATAAATCTGGTCAAAACCGACCGCACTTTCAGGTATATGGGAACTACAGCGACATCCTGGCAAACATTGGTATTAGAGTTAACACACTCTACTACAAAATATGGTAATTTTTGCTGTCGCAGATATTAGCCAAATATCCCGTTATTTTTGTTAGAATGTAAGTTCTTCGTACTAAAAAATATAGTAATCAGTGACGTCGCGATCGCGGATCGTTTGTTCTAGATTTGTAGATTATACCGGCTTATTATGCCGGTCAAATTTGGTTGGATGTATACGTGCATCAAAAAATTTGATGGTAAAAAGTTGAAAATGTCATATATCGTTGGTGTACCATGTTGCCAGTTCGAAAGTTATCATATGACTCGGTAGTTTTTCCGAGATCCTTCTCAGTGTAGTAATTTATATGTTGAAGTATATACATCACACAGCGACTTTTCTGCTCTTGGAACAAAAAAATCGCAAGTGTTATAAAGCAATGAATGAGGCTTTTTTTAAAGAATTTCTAATCATTTTTTCTCCACGAGTATTCTGAGATATAGAAGCTTAACGCCGCGTGAAAAGTAACTTTTTTTAAAATATATATTTCTAGACTACTTTATTAGATTTCGTTCTAAAATAACGTTACAACATTATTAGGGACGCATGAAAAAAATAAAATCGAGCTGTGCCCATAGATTTTCGAAGATATTACGAGTTGTGAAGGAGCTTCGAACTTGAATATGAATACATATCTACGCCTCAACTACAGTTAGCAACAGACCCCCACCACCCCCACCACCCCCACCACCCCCACCATTAAGAAACAGCGACCATGTGACGCATTCCCTTAATATACTTATAACCCAGAATCCCCTAATCTAATACAGTAGATCCCCGTTTATCCGAAGTAATGTAGAGAGAGCGTCGGATAAGTGAAATCTCGGATAACATGGATAGCAGAAAAACTCCGCGCGCTGGCATTGCTGCTTTATCCTCTTTATCCGAGTTGTCCGTATTATCCTAGCCTACACCTCGATTAACGCGGAGAGCTTGGATGAGTTGAGTGCCGCGGATAACGCGGCGACTCGGTTGATCGAAGGTCGGATAAGCGAGGCTCTACTGTATTTCAAATACTATTTGATTTCCGTGAGTCATAGCAATGTCATTGAACCTCACGAATGAATAGCGAATAGTAAAATAAAAAAAAACGTATCGACTTTCTCGCGACTTACCTGAAACGGTTTTCCTTTGCTGGATCGATGTTCATTCCGAGGAATGGTCAGTGTGCGGAATCGTCGAGAGAGGCAACTCTTGACATCGAAGCCGTCGTCGGAGGGTAGGAAACGAGAATGAACGGCGCCAACCAACGTCGCCGACAGCAGCTGCAACACATTCTCATATATTTTAGTGTATGTACCTATACGGGCAACCGTTGCCAGACACAAAGTGTGCCTGTTGGTGTGCATGCACCTGCAGCCTGTCTCTACTCCTGAATACGGTCTGCGAATTCTGTGCGCCGAACTATAGCGTATAGGAAGTGTCGTATGTGTAACTGTGTAACATCACACGCACGTTGCCAGCACGCGGTTCGCAGGGTGCCGAGCTTTGTGAAATGTAAATGGAATCGAGCGATATCGTTGCCACATATATGTATATATATTATACATAGTTTGCGCCATGAAGCTGACTGGTTCTGCATGACGTTCACCGTGGGCGTCTGCAGCGGAAACAGAAGTAAGCTCATCAGCTTCACCGCACAGCTTCCCTCTGTATAACGCTTATTCCGGAAGCAGCGATTGCAGACGACGTGGGATGGAAAACTTGACCATTTTTCCTCTCACCGTCGGAAAATTCGAATTCATATCTCGACCGTGAAATATATTACAGAAATGGCATCGATGAAGTATCGAAAAGCTCGGAATGTACGAAATAGCGGGTTTGTATTTGAAATTTGGGGCGCACAAATTTAATAATCTGAAAAATGGCGTGAATATAATATTTAAGTTGTAAAATTTCTACATTTCAGTTACAACCCGCAAATTTTGCTTCCATCGTGATTCGCAATTCATTTTTGCAGCCGCTGAAGCGACGTTCCCGCGAATGCCGAGTGAATGTCGAGTGGATCCAGAGTTACGAAAGAATAGACCGAGATTGTACTTTGGACGGAAAATTGGCGCGATTACAGGTGTAACGACGTATGCAGACAACAACATCCCATCCCAAAAGCTCCGCGCAAACAATTGCGCTCCATGAGGGGGTTGCGACGTTACTGTGCTGAATTTTCCTTCCCAACCGTGTCCCAACAACTCACGGAGTCTATCCCAAGTACGCGCGACATGGAAAATTTGACAATTTTTGCTCTCGCTGTCGGAAAATTCCAATTCATATCCCCACCAAAATTTACTGTGTTATGGAAATTGCATCGCTGAAGCATCAAAGCTCAGAATACACGAGGTTGCGGTTTGTAATTGAAATCTGGGGCTGAAAAATTTAATAATCCGATATTAATCGGATTACAACATTTTTCAGCCCCGGATTTCAATTACAAACCGGAATTTCATGTATTCCGAGCTTTACAATAAAACCGACTAAACACAATATCGAAGTTCGAAATTGTCGACATTTCAGTTAAAACACGCAAATTTTTCTTCCATCGCAAATCGCAATTCATTTTTGCACTCGCCGAAGTGACGTCGGTGGATCCGGAGCTACGAAAGAATAGACCGAGATTGTACTTTGGATGGAAATTTAGCGCGATTACAGGTGTAACGACGTGTGCAGACAACAACAACCCATCCCAAAAGCTCCGCGCAAATAACTGCGCTCCACGAAGGGGTTGCGAGGTTACTGAATTTTCCTCCCCAACCGGGTCCCAACGACTCGCGAGTCTGCCCCCGACCACGCGTTCGCCAGAGGACGTCTGCATAATATTATCTGCTTAATGCAAATCGCATTGAGAGTTTCGTCCCCCGACGACATAAACTGCCGGAGACGGGAAGGGACGAGTGCCCGCGTTCAACTCGCACGCTCGCTGCTTTTCCTTTACCCACTTCCCTCACTCCCCGGGTTCCTAGACGTTCTCTTCGCGTTCACGTAGTTGTCGTTGGCTAAACTCTATCCCGTGTACGCTTTTCCGGAGGAGGACGAGAGCCGAGAAACGCGGAAACGTCTTGATCGCTGAACTAGCGTACCGTGGAACTTGCTTGGCAAACTTTATTGTCGTTAATGACGGAACTCGAGTTTCTGATATCGAACCAGAGACGCTCGGTGCTTTGCATCGCCTGTACAAACTGCTCGTATTCATGAGGGATAGGGAGGGGGTGAGCGAAAGGTAACCAGGTAAATTTTGCAGACTCGTCTGTGATTTCCGAGACGTTGCCTATGAAAGGAAGCGAAATACCTTCGGTAGCTGGGGAGTTAGGGCGGTAAATTATGGATTATTTATAAGAGTTACGTGAAGTTTACGTGCTCGGGGAAAGTTAAGCTTCCTCGGTTGGGCCGGATGCGTCACGTTCGGCAATACCCGGCTAAGGGCTAGACGGAAAGGGCACACAAGCCGGGACCGCAGAGTACGAATCCTTCGGGTATCTCGGTTGCTGGCAATGAAATCCAATAAAAAAATTCCTGGAGCGACACAGGCGAGGTTTCACGTGGGCCGCGTGATTCGTGACGAATTCCTAATTAAGGAAGTATGGGAAGTACGTGCCCACTCCAGAGGGGACTGGCGATAAGCAGGAAATCGTATAAACTTGCCGGCATAAACTATCACGAGAGAATAAATTATACTAATTGAGATTTTTTTTTGTTGTTTATTTTTTTCAATGCCGGATGATTGCACACGATCATAAGCATCGCCGCAGCCATATTTCTCGACAAGTCCCTCAGCGTCCTTAAGAGCATGAAACACGTTCTCAGTGTGTCTCCCTCGCTCCGCCGAGAGCGATACGAATGCTATTTCACTCGCACTCCATCGTGTTTCATATGCTCTTAACATCGTTTTGCCGGTAGAAACGATCACGAGAGAATAAATTATACTAATTAAGATGTTTTTGTTGTTTATTTCTTTTAATGCCGGATGATTGCACACGATCATAAGCATCGCCGCAGCCATATTTCTCGACAAGTCCCTCAGCGCCCTTAACATCGTTTTGCCGGTACGAACGATCACGAGAGTATAAATTATACTAATTAAGATTTTTTGTTGTTTATTTTTTCAATGCCGGATGATTGCACACGATCATAACCATCGCCGCAGCCATATTTCTCTACAAGTCCTTCAGCGCTCTTAAGAGTAGGGTAAAAGTGCGGAATATGGCCCGGTCCATATATCATTGATTTACGCGTTAATCGAGGTGGGCCATATTCACCACTTTTCCCCTATGTGAAACGCGTTCTCAGCGCCCCTAATGCTATCTCTCTCGCACTCCATAGTGTTTCACATGCTCTTAACATCGTTGTGTCGGTACAAACGATCACGAGAGAATAAATTATATGAATTACGATGTTTTCGTCGTTTCTTTTTTTTTTATGCCGGATGGTTGCACACGTTCATAAGCATCGCCACAGCCATATTTCTCTAAAAGTCCGTCAACGTCCTTAAAATCCTTTCACCGGTAGAAACGATCATGCGAGAACAAATTATACAGTAAACTCCCTCTAACTCAACGCTCTCTAGTAATCCATTTCCCCTCAATTCATAGCTGCACATGGCTCACGGTAGGTTGCGATGGGGGACTCTCTCTAATAGGCCACTCTCTCCAGTACCACGGAAATCGGGTCCCAACAGCGTTGAGTTACAGAGAGTGGACTATAATTAACATTTTTTTGTTGCTTCTTTTTTTCAATGCCAGATGCACACGATCATAAGCATCGTTGCGGGCAATTTCCCGAAAAGTTCCTCAGCGCCCTTAACATCATTTTACCGAAGGCCAAGTTCCGGACAGCGCCGGAACTTAAAATGTTCAATCCGGCGAGGCAATTTCGCGTCGCACCATAGGAAGTAGAAAATAAAATCAAATGGAATAAAAAGAGGCGGAAGTGGTGGAGAGAAGAGCGGAGCGTCGGAGAAGACGTGGGAAGGCTGCCGGTGGGTGGTGTAAAGTGGAAGATCGAAAGCAACGTAATCGAGTTTCCTACGGGGCTAAAACCGGGCGCATGCTGTGGCTGGTGCACAGTCGTTTGCCGAGCTTCCTCTTGCCACCGTCGAGGAACGAGTATTGCTTCGCGCACTCCACACCGAGAGTAACTGCTGGAATAAGTACTCGGGGCGCTGTAGTTCCTCCGGTGTCGGGGAATGAGGAAAAGATAGAGAGAAGAAAGAGAGTGCGGCGGACGATAGGGAAGGTACGTCGCCGTCGCTATCGTCCGCGTCGCCGGTTTGGTCGTTCTGATGGACACTTGGACTCCACTCCGCTCGATTAACTATCGGGGGCGGCTCGTTCCGCGACAAATCGTGCGGAGATAAGCGTCTAGCGTGCTACGAGCCACGGGTAATCGACCACTTGATATAGTAAATCTTTCAAGAAAATTACTCACTCTCCGCGTATGTAAAGCGCGGCCGTTTCCGCTTGGCCGAGGTGAAGTCGATGGAACGATTTTTAGGGTAATTCGGAGCAACGAGACGTTCCACATTACGTTCAACAATTTGTTTGTGATTCTTTCGTAATTAACAATTCAGCGGGTTAACTTTACTAATCCGTCGATGGCTGCATTCGAGATTACTTTGAAGTACCTTTGGGAAGTGCCACACACACTGAGAAAAAATTACATAGTAAAATCAACAATACTGACTTTTTACCGTAAAAAATAGTTCCCGAGAGGAATGTCTTCATTTTATAGTTACGACAATGACGAAAGATTATGTTTGCAACCATCAGTATAGTTTAACCAATTGAATTTATTCTATCAGAAACTATCTATATAGACGTTCCCCCTGGGAAGGATTCGTTATAGTAACAAATACTATTCTTTTTCTCAGTGCACGTACTTTTATCCACGTTCCTGTGTTCCTTAATTCACACGTCTCACTCCATTTGCCGCATTCGAGATAAATTCCGGAGAGTATTTAAAGAAGATTCCTGTTCCTGTTTGAAGATCTCACTTTTAAACCGGAAGTGACGTCACGCAGAAGAATTTGAAAAACCTCGTCATGACGTCACTTCTGGTTTCAAAATCTCAGTTTTCAACCGGAAGTGACGTCATACCTGAAATACGTCACTGTCGGTTTTGCAGATCTCATTTTCTGCCCGAACGTGACGTCACACCGGAAATACGTCACTTCCGGTAGATAAATGAGATTCGCGAACATATTTAGAATAAAAAGATTGCATTCCATCTATTTTTTTTTTCTCCGCCTAACGAGCCGGTCGTTTTTCCTTTCATTTTTTAATCCAGTCGGTTACAACTTTTTCTTCGTATTTATTTTCGACTGCCCCCGCTTTTCCTCGGTATTGCCGAGTCTCGGCGGTGCCAGGTGCACGTAAAGAGATCTCCGGCTTTCATGCAGTACAGTCGCGCCCGCCGCGGTCATTCTCATCTCGGGGTATTCGAAAGCCCGTAACATCCGCGTCTGGTTACTCCACTTGTGTACCACCCGCGCCCTATACCTTCTCGTGTATTTCATTAAATAATTTTGCAATTACTTTTACTTCTTTATGTACCGGAACAAGCAGCGATGACGCAGCCAGCAGTTTGCACCCGGTCTCCTTTCTCTCGCTTATAATTTCACCGGTAAAACGCGAAAAAGTCGTTGAGACTTCCACAGTATTGAGAAATCGAATGAAATAGCTTCTTCCTACTTAGTTCTTTTTTATTTTGCTTTCACGACCGACATAAGCGACGCCTATTCATAATCGTCTTATTGGCCGCACCCTCGCTCCCTCAGTTCTCCCATCCCCCCCGTCTCGTTTCCCCCAGTCCGCTCCCTCGACTTCTTCGTCCAGAGCACAATCGGACGAGTTTCTCCCCGACTCGCCAGCCGCGCACTTGATACCTTCACTCGTTCACGCTAATTCAATTTCTTTCGCATTATACGTCGAGCTCTCGGTTTTTCTTTTTTTCTTGTCTCTCTCTCCCCTCAATCTCCATCGCGAAAGTCTCGCGCCCTTTTTTCTCTCCACCCTCGGCCAACCGGGAAAAATCCGGCGGTGCGTGAAACTCGAACAATAAACAATCCGCTGCCAAACAATCGACTCGTTTCCGTGACGCTTTTCCGCAAACGTTCTCGCCTCGACCGGATGGAGTGAAAGCTTTTGCTTTTATGTTTTCTGCGTCTCGCCTTGTTTCTCCTCGCTCGTTTCACTCTCCTCTCTCCGTCCCTCTCTCACTGTCTCTCTGTGCAATCCTGGTCGAGGTCGCCTGACACCGACAGCTGGGGCCGAGCTTAAACGGCGCTGAAACACAGGGGAAAAAAATGCGAACTCCCCTGTCTATAACGCCTCGACCATTATAAAGAGTCGTCGAGTCTGTTGTAGAGAATGGAGCGGCGAGTTGTGTACGGTCCGGAAAAGAGTGTCGGTCTGTTCGAGGGTCGGACGGAAAGTGACAGAGCATCACAACTGATGCGTCTGCAGTCCTCTTCGCTTCCCTCGCACAGAAACGTTATTCAACTATTCGCTTTTCCGCGCATAGCTGCACGGGAGAGTCTGAAATGCATGTGATACGCAACGGAGGAAAATACCACCAGCGATCGCACATATCTGCATTCCACGGTCGATGAATTGTCTTTTTCTCCATGTTACAATCATTTCGATAAAAGATTATCAGTGAGGTATTCAATTTATAAGCGCGAATGAAACATTCGAGTGCCTTAAAAAAAAATTATAAAAAACAAATGTATACAAAAACGCGTAAATGACGAAGCCTTATATACAATTTTGTGAAGAAAAGAGGTTGACATAATCGTCGAGTCAAAGAAATGCAATTGCTCGAGGGAAGCTGCAACAGAGCTTTAATCATTTCGACAAACGATGATCATCGAAGAATTCCATTCATAAGCGCAAATGTAACATTCTAGTTGCTTCAAAAAATGTATACACAAAAGCGAAAATAACGAAGTCTTGTGTACAAAATGATCATCGACGAATTCAATTTATAAGCGCAAATGTAACATTCGAGAGGCTTAAAAAAAAAACTGTATACAAAAAAGCGGAAATAACGAAGCTTTGTATACAATTTCGTGAAAGAGGCAGATTTGAATATTCGCGGAGAGAAAGAAATGCGATTGCCTGATAGAAGTTTCAGGAGAGCTTTAATAATTTCGACAAAAGATGATCATCGAAGAATTCCATTCATAAGCGCAAATGTAACATTCGAGTGGCTTAAAAAGAAAATGTATACAAAAAAGCGGAAATAACGAAGCTTTGTGTACAATTTCGTGAAAGAGAGAGATTGAAATAAACGTCGAGAGAAAGAAATGCGATTGCTCGAGGGAAGTTGCAACAGAGCTTTGCGGGAGAGGGGGTCGAAGGGAAGGGGGGGGGGGTTGGAGGAGAGGTAACCACCGAGCTTTTAAAGGTATCCCCGGCCCAACCGCACACAGTGAGGGCTAGAAAGGAGCAAAGAATAAAAGAGAGAAAAAAAGGTAGTTTTTGCAACCGCGACGAGCTTTAGCGAATGCAACTGCTCCAGGGGCAGTAACGGGTGGCAGCAGGTAGGAGTGGGGGGGGGGGGTTGTATCAGCCAAGAGAAAAAGCTGGATATAAAGTAGTGAAAAACCCGCGAGAAACGCAGGTAGGAACACACAATCGTTCGTGTAAACGGACTCGCGAAAAAGCAGCTCACTGCGGAACGGGCCGTGCTTTTTTTCAGCCCTGCTCGCCCCTCGCCCTCCCGCGGGCGAGTTAAAAAGAGACCGAAAGAAAACGATTAACAAAACACAGTAGTGGTGCGCGTTCGTTGGAAACGGGATAGTCGGAGAGGAGAGAGGAGCGAAGCGTCGAGCCAGCCCCGCGGTCGCAGAAACAAGCGAGTCCGTAGATGTCGGGAATAATCGTTGGGCGCGAGAAAAAGCGAGGCGGCGATGATGGTAATGGCGGAATGGTTGGGAGGGAAAAGGGCAATTGCGAGTGTCGTCTGCAATGGTAAACGGAGAAACGGAATCCTCGGGGGCATCAAAACCGGGGGGGGCTTGACGAGGGACGAGGACGACGCGAAACTGCACCCGGAGGCGCTCGCATCTAGCCGCTCGTTAATGAGCCGAGAGCTTCTCGCGTGCAAAGGGAACGTTTGTTAACCGCGCGAGAATGACGCCATTGCTACCACCGGCGCGCTGTTCCAACTGCCGCTGGTACCGGTGCTTCCGTTGCCGGTGAAAATAATTAGTCCGTCGGATTCGTTTGTCTAGCTGACGCGATTTAACTTGCCGTCGGTGAAAATTGCAAACTCCACCTGATGCATTGTGCGCCTCTCGGAGGTGCGCGCTCTCTACCGGTTGCACGCAAATCGGTCCGCCGCGCCGATGCCGCGCCTCTTGGTACGACGATTGTTCGTCGAACTGGCGTTATTGTTTGCATTATCGCGCTGTGCATATTTCCCAGGCGTTAACTGTACAATAACACTCGGAACAATTGGCCACCGGTTTCGATCGGGGTTTTGCGCGGAAGCTTTTATTTGACTGAAAAATTTCGTCGATTTGTCGCCACCGGTCGGAATGATCGATTTCTGGTCAGCGGATTATACTTTTGGCGTGTGCCGCCTGGCTTTCCGCGATACACGCGTTTATTATTCGTTAATTACGGGGGCTTTGGGCCCGGGCGTTAAGTGGTTATGCGTCGCTCTCGGAACGCTTTCAACGACCCCACTCGATGCACCGCGGCGCTGGTTCCTGAGGGTGAAAAGGGTTCTGGCTCGCGGTATACATACAGCCCCGTCCGCCTCTTCCCCCATACGCCTGATTAAAAGCGCGGGCTGGATAATTGAATATTAAGAACTCCACTCGACAAAGTGGCGAGAGGGCCCTCATTGCCTGCGCTCAGCGCTAAGAGCAGCCCTCTCTCGCGTAGCCCTATGTGGATGTACTCTCTCGCTCTTGCGGTCTTTCTGTATCCTTTGCCTACCGCTGCGGCCTCGGTAAAACCGGCTGATTTTAATTAAAGACAAACATCCCTCTCCCCCACTCGGCGTGAGAGTCCTGGATAGCACTGTTTTACCCGGAGAGGCCTCGACGCCACTTTGCTACCGTCGGGAAAACAACGATCCGCTCGCGTCGCCGCTCACGGGGATGAAAGCGGGTAAAAGAGAACATTGCCGATTGATCTTTTTTTTTTTTTTTTGTTGCTTCGGGACTCTCGCGGTGTCTCCGAATCCTTCGTGTCCTACACTATGTCCTTCAGTCACGGAAATTAAATGTATGAGAAATATATTACATTGGGTGTTTTTTTGCTTGCGCGTAGAGGAAGCTTTGTATTTTTGTGGTTTTTTTTTAGATGTTCATGTAAATATATTCAGATTGTTCCAAAACTGCAAACAAGCACATCTAGAAAAAATGTCTGGATGGATGCGTGTGTGTTCGTCAGGCGTGTACAATTCAATCGTTTGTAACTCAAGGACGGCTTTATCAATCGGGTTGAAATTTGGCACGCAAGTAGAATAATTAAGTGTCTGCGCTAGTCTGTTTGTTACAATTTACACAATTATTGAAATATTCGTTCGGTATTTATCAGATTTTTAAATTTATGAAAAAAGTGTGTTCGCGCTCTAGCCTTCACAAATTTTCAGTTATCGGGATGAAACTTTCTACAGCAATAAACTAAAAACAAAAAAAAAACAATTTTCGCTATTGAATTTGGTAAGAATCGGTCGAGGGGTCTCGATTTTGTGACATTTTCGAAAAATATCTTTTTGCATTCTAGCTCTTATAACTTTTAAGATGTTTGACAAAGAAAATGGACATGAATAAACTATTATGGACCCATGTTCCTTACTGAATTTTGCGAGAATCGATTCACCCTTTAACATTTTATAAGGTTTTGAATGTATTTTTTTTATTCGTACATCACACACGCAAAGATCATCTAAAATATCGTGAGTCGCAAAAATATTCTTCGCGTTTTTGAAAGTCATACACCGGAGATATTACCGGTAGAGTAGTAACAAGAATAAGTAAAATAAAGTTAAGAAATAGGTAAAAAAAAATAAATAAGTAAAATAAATTTGGGAAAATGTGCAAAGTAATTAGCGCACGGCTTCCAAATTTATTACAACAATGGGCATAGCTTGCTGCACGAGGAGGCCAAAGATCGATCACGGAACTTTCTCATAGAGAAAGCTATGCGCAAAATGTTTTATGATTAATTTATTAAACACGGTGTCTACTTCGAGGCTTTCGCTCGCCAAGCTGATTTTAGAGGAGGTCAAAGGGGGTGTTAGCTACTGGGAAACTTTCGGTTAAAATAGGTGCCAAGGGTATGAGAGTACGATGCCGAGGGATGAGCAGGATCCGCCGGGTAGGACCGAGTGTGCAGATAATTTGCAACGGAAGAGGCTGAGCCCGGGGGCGAGCTCTTCTAAGATAATTTGCTGGAGTAACTCTCCTCGCAGCTTCGGGCGAGCTTAGTTCCTTCCTCGCTACCGTTTTCAACGTGGCGATGGAAGGTAAGCCTCCCGCTGTACGTAAAGGTATGCTATACCTAAGTGGCGAACTACAGTACCCAGTTTCCCATAGCCCGGGTACACTCGTGTACAAAATTTTCACGAACGTGCGATATTCCCCGAGAATTCCGCCCCAAATTATATCAAAAGGCTCCGCTCGTCGAACATCCCAAAACTCAACGACGAACGATCGATGCGAAATGCAAAGAGGCCACCATCAATACCGAACACTCGAGCAAGCATTCATTAATATTAACGATCCCGAAGAGAGAATTCGTAATACCGCAATTTAATCAGTTGATTAACAACCGGCGTTGCACCGCCAGTCATGTTGCACAAGCGAGCTTTCGGCCCCACAGGATCTCCGATAATCGAGGATTTTGCCCCAGGACCCGAAGACGGATGGCTCCGTCCCCGATACCGGCCGACTCTCTCATTACCACAGACCGAACGAGAGTGGATAGAAATAAATGGTCCAAGCCGGATTGTGCCCGGGCCTTCCCGATGGATCAACGGGAGGATAAAAAAATATCATTATTCATCCGAAAACCGATGCATAATTATCAAAGGCAAACCTGTTCGACCTCGTCTGGAAGCACCGATATTCGCTCTCGTCGAGGACCGAGAGCCGGAGAGATAAATGGTGAATAGTGCACGATTCAAAGCCATCGGTCGAGAGTGCCCGAGCTCCGGGACGACCGCACCGGTCGCGGAGAGTTTGCGAGTGTACGTAGTACGTGGCCATATCGAATCTCGTCCCCAGACAGAATGTTCTCCCGCAGGATGTTGTATCCTTAATGTATTTACCTTGGCTCCTAACCCCCGATCGAACAGCGCCCTCCTCCACGCCGCTCCCTCCTTCCCCCGTCATCCGCCCGTCCTACTCTTCGCCTCGTTCTCCACCCATCTACCCTACTCGTTCTTCACTCAGCGGGCTCTACTTACCCCACTATATACTACGTGCTCTCCAAATCCCCTACCATCCACGTCCCAAAGATCCGTTTAGCCGCTCGTACGCCGGATTACCGATAGATATAGATATGATCCCCCCCTGAAACGTCGAGATAAACCTGGCAAAGATATTATAGCGAGTATTTGATTGAATGTGTATCAGGGATATTCGGAAAATCGTCGCCATTAAAAAAAATCTCCACTATTCAATTTAATTCCCTTTTAAAGTGTTGAATGAATTTAAAAAAAATGAAAAATTTCATGTCGAGCAGGAGAACATTGTGTTACATTGCTCGGGAATTAACCTTCCATTGCACTCATTCCGGGAGTTCATTAGCATGTGCCACCTACCGTGTCGACAGAGATTTTCCCCCGAAGTTTTCGGCAGAAGGGGTGGTGGGAGGGTTGTAAGGTGTGGATGTGTTTCGTTCCATCCAGTGGTAGTTTCCTTAGACCGTATGGAGGGTAGGTCTAAAAGAGGAATGTGGGAATATTTGATTGAATGTGTATCAGGGATATTCGGAAAATTGTCGCCCTTAAAAAAAATCTCCACCATTCAATTTCATTCCCGCTTAAGGTGTTGAATAAATTTAAAAAAAAAAAGAAATTTCATGCCGAGCAGGAGAACATTGTGTTACATTGCTCGGGAATTAACCTTCCATTGCACTAATTCCGGGAGTTCATTAGCATGTGCCACCTACCGTGTCGACAGAGATTTTCCCCCGAAGTTTTCGGCAGAAGGGGCAGGGGGGGAGGGGGAAGGTTGTAAGGTGTGGATGTGTTTCGTTCCATCCAGTGGTAGTTCCCTTAGACCGTAGGGAGGGTAGGTCTAAAAGAGGAATGTGGGAATGAGAAGAGAGAACGAGCGCCCTCTGCCGAAACCTCACTCCAGAAGGAAGCTGCGCTCGTGCCGAGGAATATGTTTAAAGAGGGGTTTGAGCTTCTTCCGCCGAGCGATCCCGTCGCGCCCCGCATTAGCAGTCGGCGTCTGGCAGTGGCAGGGTGCTTACCAACACGCTCGCACGGGAGGAGGGGGGGGGGGCACAAACGAGAGTACGAAGGCGTCGAGCAGCGGTCGCTGGTGTGTCCCGTGCGCGTTCATACGCCAGACACGATTTTCTACTTAGCACCAGTAGGATCGGGCTCGTGTACCAGCGCGTTTTCCCCTTCTCAGCTGGGAGAGAATAAGGTCGTGGCAAACGGCGCTGGAGGATCGGCACCGTCGTCTTCGAGAGGTCGTCTCTCGTAACCATCTTCTGTATATAGAACGAGGGGGGCGCCCCGGGTCCGTGGGGGAAAAAAGTCCTGGGGGAGACGAGCCGACCCGATAATATTCCCTCGATCGCACTCCGTCTTTCTGTCTGTCTAATGGCTTTCGACCGGTAGCTTTCCGATAACCTTTTAGGGGAGCGCGGCTTCGATTCCGGGTGAAATCCTTTATTCCGTCGCGAGAGACTGGGTCGTCCGGCGAAATGCCGACCAAACCTGGGCAGACTTATGGCGCGGGATTCTGATCCGAAGAGTCGGGGAGCAGCGGCAATTGGCATTAGTCTTTGAGTTGGATTCCCGAGGGTACTCTTGGCGTGCATTCCGGGCGTAGTGTCGAGAGGTAATAGAGGCGCACCCCGGCTGCGGAAGGAGCTGGCAGCAGGTCTGGTCCCTCGCCCGGCTGATGTATACCTGCAGTCTCGGTAGTCGAGGCTCTTAGCGAGTCAGACTCGATTTTCTGCCAGAGAGCGGCCACCGGAACGCGCGGAAGGCTTTGTGCCACGTCTTGAAGATGGGTGTGAGGATTACCTGCACCTGAAGGAGGCGAGAGCAACCCTCGGGGAACTGCAACATGCGAGGAGGAGGATATCCCGGAAGCCCTTTAGCTTATTCATCGCTGCGGATTCGCTTAGTCCTTGGCTTTGCCGCTTAGTTACCCGAACCTGATATACTCCTTCGCCTGGTGTGCTCGATTCTTTCCTCGAAATCCTGAGTTCAAACTTAAGCGTGAAACAAAGGTCGAAGTGTGAAATTAAGTTCGAAGACATGGCGGTTCATTCGGCCCCAAAAACCTGACTAGGGTAAAAGTGAGGAATATGGCCCGGTCCATAGGGGAGACCGATGCAAAATGGCACAGCTGGGCAAAACGGGACAGTGAGCGCAAAACTCAATTTTCCAACAATTTTTGCATACCCCATTTTGTCCCAACGACACATTCGGATTTTCAAACCCGCTTTACCCCACGTACCACCATCGCCACCATTCTAAAGTTATTGGAGTATTGCGTTTTGTCTCATCCCGTTTTGCCCCGGTGTGCCATTTTGCCCCGCCGTCCCCTATACCATTGATTTACGTGTTAATCGAGGTGGGACATGTTCACCACTTTTACCCTACTTGCGATGGTTCTTCGCATCTTTTTCACCGGCAAACTCGCACGTTTCCTGGTTTACTCGTTTTTTTCTCTCTTCCCACGGGTAGCAACTACGATAGATACGACGACGCGTCACGTATGCTCGCTGGTCTATATGGTACACCGGTATCCACTGGTATAACCGAACGATATGGGAATCCGCGAAAGCAGAGCCAGATATCGAATTGCGTAGTCATCCGAAAAGGCGGACGGATGACGCCCGAATCACACGCTGAGAAAAATTCAGAACCAGCCTTATACGTCTCCGCCTATGCCAACGATACTCAGATTTTTCCCATCTCTCCGCCTCTTCGTGTTCGCTCTGCTACCTTTTTTTCATTTTTCGCTCGGGGACTAGCTCTCTCGTATGATACGGCGAAGACGTCTTGGGATATGCGGGGGTGTGACGACTTCCCGAAGCTCACTTTCGGCTTGCGCGAGAATATAAAACCGACGATGCCGGTGAACGACGAGAAAGAGGTTCATGATATGAAAAATCGTCTCGGTGACTCTCTCTACCATCTCCATCGATATGTTTACCCGTCTACGACAGTTCATACCGATATCGGAAAACGCGAGGAATGGCAATGTAAAATATCGGAGGGGCATGTCTGTGATTAATGAAATATAATCACACTCGAGACACTGTCGGAAGGTCCGGGTTAAAAAACTAAATTAAATTAACCTCCGTTTCTGTCATCGTAATTTATGCCATCGCGCAGGCTTACTTCTCGCACCGTCTCTCACGCCGCACACGGAGAAAAATTGTTTTGTTTCTCTAACAATATGTAGATCGTTAATAATTTATTGTTGTGGCAGCAAAAATATTTGGCTGCTACAGCAAAATATTTGTTGCCACAGCAAAATATTTGCTGCCACACCAAAATATTTTGTTGTCCCTATGTTAACCAGGTAAATCAGTTATGGTAACAAAATTCTTATTGTCCCAACAATTTTTTTTTCTCCGTGCGGAGAAAATAGTTCTATTTCTCTAACAAAATGTAGATCGTTAATAATTTATTGTTGTGGCAGCAAAAATATTTGGCCGCTACAGCAAAATATTTTGTTGTCCCTATGTTAACCAGGTAAATGAGTTACGGTAACAAAATTCTTGTTGTCCCAACAATGTTTTTTTTCCGTGCAGCCGCACTGTAAGCTCGTATACGGTCATTGACTACATCTCATCTGCTTAAGGGGAAGTGAATATCACGGTCAGTGCTAATTTTTTTGAGGAAAAAGCAAATTCGAGTCTGATGCGTACGGTAATTTCGCATACGGCCCGAATTCGTTTTTTTCTCAAAAAAATTAGCACCATTGAATAAAGTTAATTTGAAAATTCGCACGCACAGCTGTTTCACTTCCCCTTAACCTACTTCTACCTCCGCCTTTGTCTACGCTTTGTAAAAAGGGCTTGTCCCGTTTATACGAGTAAATAAAGAGATAACTAAATAACAATACCGCAATTTTCGTTTCAGGATTGAAGGCCGAGTTGTACTACGTTCAGGAGGGTGTCGTTAACACGTACGCCATGAACTTCGTCGTTCTGGTACCGGCGAGCATCGCCGATCTCGAATTCTCCTGGCAGAGTCTCGTCGGCTATCCGGTGAGTAATAAAAAAAAATACCATTGTCATTGCTTCTATCTACCCGTGCCCATTCCCGGGGAAAAAAGATGTCGCTCCTCTTCCGCCCCTCCCCAATTTCGTGAGTTCATCAGCTCTATTTGACGGAGGTCACGTGTCGATGATCCAAAAAGAGGGTGAGCTCGCGAAAAATACTTTTACCGTCCATTAACGCTCGGCAAGCTGCTCCCGTCGGACGAACCGATGCAAGTGGAACAAAACAAATATGTACCGGAGACACCCCAGCCACGTATAACACACATGAGTGTGCGCCGCTGCGCAGAAACTTCACACTTACTGTATTTCAGCGCCGTACACTTCGGGGGGGATCGCAGATAACATTGAGTGCATGAATCCCGAGTCCGAAACCCGGGGGAAGGATCTCCTCTCCGACTCTCGGCTCTGATTGATCGCACTTCTCGAAACTCTCCATATTAAATGTCCCGATATAGGTTGCGAGTCTATTCCCCGTCGGGCGCTGGGAAAAAGAGGTCGGGCGATTAATCAGTGAGCATCGGAAAGGTTTTCCACATCGACGCAAGACAGACGTGGAACTACGGACCGGAAACACAGGGTGTAATTAGTCCCTGCCCTCGGTAGGGCGAGCATCGAACTCAGTTGAAGAACCCCTCGAGCCAGAAGACGGTAAGGATCTCGTAATCGAGCCTCGGACAAGACAGCAGCGAATGGAATCGGACGGAAGTACAACGAGGCGAAACTATTATTCTCGTCGGCTTAAGGAGCTTCACTCCACTCTAACCAGCCGAGTGCTAGTTTTTTTGTCTGCACTGTGACGACCATTCACTATGGTCGATGGTGATTTGTATCGAACGTTATTACTCGATTTGTAGATCATCGATTTACGCGCTACTAGGGGTGGTCCATACTCACCACTCTTATCCCATCCTATGCCAAAGTGTTCTATTCCAAGATTTTTATGACCGTAACTCTATTTACCGATTTTGAGAATTTTGTACGCATTTTGCCGGAGTTCTCCGGTCTCCTCGACAAAGCCACTCTCGCCGTCCCGTTTATCAAATATATGGCAGAAACAGCGAGATAAAGAAACACAGCCGGGAGAAAAACCACCGTCTGTTCGCTCGGTCGAGTTTGTATATTGACCTCGTAATCGAGCCATCCGAGTGCTAGTTTTTTTGTCTGCACTGTGACGACCATTCACTATGGTCGATGGTGATGTATATCGAACGTTATTACTCGATTTTGTAGATCGTCGATTTACGCGCTACTAGGAGTGGTCCATATTCACCACTCTTATCCCATCCTAAGCCAAAATGTTCTATTCCAAGATTTTTACGACCGTAACTCTATTTACCGATTTTGAGAATTTTGTACGCATGTTGCCGGAGTTCTCCGGTCTCCTCGACAAAGCCACTCTCGCCGTCCCGTTTATCAAATATATGGGAGAAACAGCGAGATAAAGAAACACAGCCGGGAGAGAAACCACCGTCTGTTCGCTCAGTCGAGTTTGTAGATTGACCTCGTAGTCGAGCCTCGGACAAGACAGTAGCGAATGGAATCGGACGGAAGTACAACGAGGCGAAACTATTATTCTCGTCGGCTTAAGGAGCTTCACTCCACTCTAGCCAGCCAAGTGCTAGTTTTTTTGTTTGCACTTTGACGACCATTCACTATGGTCGATGGTGATTTGTATCGAACGTTATTACTCGATTTGTAGATCATCGATTTACGCGCTAATATGGGTGGTCCATATTCACCACTCTTAGCCCATCCTAAGCCAAAGTGTTCTATTCCAAGATTTTTATGACCGTAACTCTATCTACCGATTTTGAGAATTTTGTACGCATTTTGCCGGCGTTCTCCGGTCTCCTCGACAAAGCCACTCTCGCCGTCCCGTTTATCAAATATATGGCAGAAACAGCGAGATAAAGAAACACAGCCGGGAGAGAAACCACCGTTTGTTCGCTCGGTCGAGTTTGTAGATTGGGGATGGTTCGGGACCGCTCGCTCGGATGCAGCAGCACGCGAAGAACGGGAGATGATTGAGGGTGGTACACGCTGAATCCCGGTGGTTTGCGGAACCTGTTCGACCGCGGCTGCGATACCGGCGTGCAGTAACATCGTCGATGGGCTACAGGGGGATGCTGGGAAAGCACGGCGAAACGGGCTGCGCGGGGAGATAGATACAGAGAGCGAGAGTTCGGTGGTTCGGGTATCAATACTCTATCAATATGAAATACAAACAGTGGTGTTCTGCGGAGCTATGGGGAGAGCCTGCTGGGTTTGCGCTCCCTCCGGTCACCAAGGAAACCGAATGCTCCCGATAGCGAGAGCGGTGTGCGTCCCCCTCCTCTTGAAAATCGCGCCCCCGCCCCCGGTTCTGCCACCCCCTTCATCCCCGCACGCCTACCACGAAGAGAATCGTACGCTCTCGTGCTCTCTCGATATGCCCATCGGCCCTCGCGCCCTCAATCAAACGTTAAACGACAAGGAAATTGACGCTCCGCTACATGATGGCTTGCCCCCCCCCCTCTCCACCCTCCCCCCTCACCCCAGCTCCTCGCGCCGCGGGGTCTTCGCTCCACACCGAACCCTCCTACCGGAGAGAAACCCTTAGGAGAAAGTTTCTTTCTCCAACCGCTTCTCCACGCTTCCATGAGATCAGAGAAGAAAGAGCTGCGAGGGCGTTCACGGCTCTTTGGGCCTTCGGGGTGAAAATTGGAATTCCACCCCATCCGGCGAATCGCACTCCTGATTGAAACAGTTATTTTCTTATTTACTGTGAATGGTAATTGGACGAATCTCTTTATTGTCCCGTTTGGATTCTTTATCGATGATCGTCGAACGACAATTGACGGTCGCGAAATGTATTTTTGATGTCCGTCGTTCGCCACGGCTTTGGAGCGTTGGGTGACGTGTTCGCGATCGAATTTGATCTCCCGCACGCTTCAGCGAGGGGTTTATTAATACTTGTTTGTCGGTCGTTCGTTTGGATTCTCCAGCGGCGTTGACCCGTCGAATATATTTATAGCGAGGCAGCGCAGTGCCAAACGACCGCGGTGTAAAACATCGTGCGGTTAATATGTACGCGTTGTTCGTTCCAGCAATGAATCAGGCAGTAAAAGCCGCGGCGCTGAATCGATGCGACAAGGCAACTTTTCTTCTCGGCTCGTTCTCCCCTTCCGCCGTTCCGTGTCTCGGGTTTTTCGCAGACATCGGAGCTGAGGGCACCGAGCGCGAGGTCTGCCCCGAACCAGACCGGAGGTTTCGTCGACGAACTTCCTAATTAGTAATGTTAATAGTGAAAAAGGAAGAGAGCTACGTCATTGCTCTGGCAGAGCGGGTCTTAACTAGATTTTCGACGCAGGCGAGAACATCGTAATTTAAAGGGCAAGGGCTCTAGCGAACGTCGGGACTGGATAATAAAATGAATAAACGACACGGCTCCGCTAACTACGTTGTAAAGTAGCGATGCCGCTTCGATGATTCGATTTTTTCATTCTTTTTCTCTTACCTCCCAGAACTTTCGTTCGGGAAACTAAAGGGAGTGTGCATCGATGATCCGTTAAACGGAAACTGCACGCTGGCACGGAACGGAGCTCGATAAAGACGCGGCAATTCCGCGGATAACTTTTTTTTCCAGTATTGCGGCCAGCGAAACGAGATAATGCTCGCCGCGGAGCTTCGCGGGGTTCACCTTCGGGAAGGGATAATAAAGGAAGATAGCTGGAGAATTTCTCGCGTCGGTGAATTCTACCTCGTATTACTCTAATTTCCCGGGGAAATTCTGTGGAATATATCTCGATAGAGTTCGCCGAGGCTACCGTGGCACGGAGCGGGGCGAAACGGAACACCGGGGCAAGACGGACTCGTATCTTCCTTCCGAGATGAGGTGTTTTTTTATGTCCTGGCGAGGATTGGTAAAAGTAGTCGGTTTCGCTGCCGGGGTTCCGTTTTGCCCCGCTATCTCGATTATTCCTGTCCCAAGGCTGCCTCGGGAATACGTTGTGTGTATATGTATACCTGTAGCGGAATTTGATGGGATTCAGAGGCTTATCCGTATACGTGAAAAGATAAAAGGAAGAGGGAGATGAGAGCGGCGGAGATAGAGGCGAATGCACGCGCGATGCACAATGCCAATTGCAATCTAAACTTCGGAGCGTGTTCGCGCGCAAGTAGCTGGCTCAAGGATCGAGATCGTCCACTGGGCGACGAGGCAAGGATGTTTATCCGCGAGTGGGGAGGGCGAGAAAGCGGAGGTTCTCCGGTTTTGCCGCAGCCAGAGCCGGCTATCTCCTGCATTCCCCCGGGAGCATTTTCCATCCTGTTATCTGTGGGATTTCTCGTTCCGGCAGCGAGGTTCGTTAGTCCCGATGGCTCGAGTTTCCCCCGTTGTTCGGTTGTGCTTTCAGGTCTGAAACTGAAATCCGTGCGATTGTAATCTTCGGCTCACTTACGCAATTCCACTGTAACTGGCGCAGTCACATTATGCATGAGGCTTTTTGTGTAGTTTTCCGGTACTGCAGGTGGCTCCAATTGTCCAGTTATCGCGATGCTTATCGAACTGTTTATATGGCCGATGCACAACACACCTTTTACGCAGTTGGCTGAAGTTCCAAGCGCTTTATAAGAAAGTACTGACACGACGGAAACGACGGAAACGGTTTTTGCCAATTACCAATGCACCCCTTGACTTCGGGCAAAAATTCCAGTTTATTTTGCTCGCAGTTGGCTGTTGGCTGAAATTGGAAGCGCTTTATAAGAACATCCCTCAGATCGGATCTCTATTATGCCGCATTCAGCAACGTTTGTATCTTACAACGAACTCCGTGTTAGGTCTGCTCGGATTTTTTTCCTCACTGACAATTTCCGCAGTTGGCTGAATATCGAAGCGCTTTATTAGAAACTACTGACACACCGGAAATGAAAGAAACAGTTTTTTCCACCCGAGTAGAAATTTTCGAGCGTTATATCGGGCTCTGATAGTAACGCTCGATGTAACGCTCGATGTAACGCTCGATGTAACGCTTGAAAATGTTTACTCGGGCTGTTACACCCAGAAAAAAATGTATTTGACGGCCACCGTTTATTAAGATTAAATAAAATATTTATTTTATTTAAATAAATATTTATTTAAATCAAATAAATATTTTACTTAATCTTAATAAATGGTGGCCATCAAATAAATTTTTTCTGGGTGTACCAAAGCACCCCTTGACTTCGGGCAAAAATTCCAGTTTATTTAGCTCGACCATATTTGTCGTTCGACATCGAAGCAATTAATCTCCGCCCTCCTGCTTCGATACATCCCTCAGATCGGATCTCTATTATGCCGCATTCAGCAATGTTTCTATCTTACAGCGATCTCCGCGTCGGGTCCGCTCGGATTTTTTCCCTCTCTCGCCTCACTGACAATGACTCACTGCGGCTACACGCTATTTTACTTTATCAAGATCCATCCGCAGGGGTCTCTCTCTCCTCGGGGACCCCGAACCCTCGGGACAGTCCCTCGAATCTCTCGACATTTTCCTTTCGCTCTTTCGCGTCTCCGACGCCGTATGAACCGGCTGCGCTCCCGCACGTTAAGTCTAGCGTCCGATAGCGGTAAAACTTTCGATTGCGCGACAGCAGCGATAGCCGAGACCAGCGGAAATTCATGTTCGCTCTACCGAGAACCGAATTTCACGTCGAAGATCACAGAGAGATGAGTCACTCGCAGTTCTCTAGAATTTTAGATCGACGTCATCTTTCCGGGATTACATCGTCAGAAAGACACCGATCGAGCTCGCGAGACCCCAAACATCGCTCGGTAGTGCGAATGATAAATTACTTTTCACCATCCCGCCAATTCGCCTTCAAAGGAATGATTCGGCGGATTCTCTCACTCGCTTGTTTTCTCGTTTTTTTCTCCGCATTTTTCCCAATTTCTCGTTTCTTTTCATCGGTTTCTTTTTTCCCCCGACTACCCCAATCTTTACCCTCATCAGTCTTTAGCCGTGAGTCACAGCAGCGCAGACGCAGTACCGACGGAGAATTGTATCCGAGTCTACACCCAGAAAAAAAATTATTTGACGGCCACCGTTTATTTGGTTTAAGTAAAATATTTATTTGATTTAAACAAATATTTATTTGATTTAAACAAATATTTATTTGATTTAAACAAATATTTATTTGATTTAAACAAATATTTATTTGATTTAAACAAATATTTATTTCATTTAAGTAACTATTTACTTAATTCAAACAAATATTTATTGAAATCATATACATATTTTACTTAAAGCAAATAAACGGTAACGGTAAAATAATTTTTTTTTCTGGCTGTATCTTAATTTTCCCGCACACATCGAGAGTTCGTCAGGCGAGAGGAACGAGAGCGACGTTTGTGCGAGGAGCGACGAGGGGGTTGGGCGGTTGAATCCCCTCAGGGAGTTGAAAATCCTGCTCCGTACTCCCGAGAGTGGCGACACGACTAGTGTCGCGGGTGTGCACATAAGCATATTTCTACGGTGCCGCACACTCGCACAATCAGTCCGTATACACACACGGAAATACACCGTGGAGACAGCGAAGTAACGAATAAAGTTCAACTCACCCGTCGCCGGCGACTGCGCTGCCTCTCCATCCTTCCTCTCCCACTCGTCCCCGGTCCTCCGCGTCGGGAACTGCAATTGGAAATGATTTGTGAATCATCCACTTGTTAGACGAAAGTTGCCTCCACTTTAACCCCCGCAGCATCCACCAGAGGCGGAACCCGCTTGCGAGCGACGAGCCGCTGCCTAATATTCATCCCCCTTCCCCGCTTCCTCGACGCCCCGAAACCTCGGCCTTTCACTGGGTCTCGCGGGCCAGGAGCCCCGGGAGCTTGGCACAAGTAGGAATCCGTCGCGCCACTGTGCGAACCAAGACGACTTTGGGATGTGCTGGTAGGGTGCGCCTTGCTCAAATTGCAACTCTCCGCGGCGTATTCGTGCATCAGCTTCTGGGGGTTGGTCGCGATGCCGGCGGAACACAACGCCAGGAAAATACGTGATTGAGGAAGAAGGGTAGGAACGAGAAAGTTGTACCCGCGAAGGGCCGCGGGCCAGATCCTCATCCGCGCTCCCGATTCCCATCCCACAGCGACAATTACTTGTAATACTGTCAGCCCCCGGGGCGTTTCACGGGGGGGTTGGATAGCTAGTTCGACACGAGGGTCTGCCAGCGAGAGAGTTCTGGGACGGACCCGATGGGGCGTACTTTTTCCCCGATAAAAAAGATATTACCGACTGCCACCGATCGAGACCGTCCATTGTCTCGTCAAGGAGGGTGGGAATCAGAATTCGAGCTACTCTCACTGCGTACTTCTGTCACGAGCTTACACGGAGCCGTTCTCTCCCCTCCGCCTCGTTCCTCGCGAGATCAGGCGAATGAGAAAAAGCCGAAGGCTCTTACTACAGCTACGCTGTAATAAGGCCTCGAGTTTCCGCGAGGATAAGGGCCGAACGTGTCACTCCCACTCGTTTTCACCCCGTGACACGCACTCGAATCGCCGCTCGGCTACTCCAATCCTACGAACCATATGACGGATTATATTTCGCGATGCGGTAAAAGGAAGCTCGGAGGTCGCACTGAGTCACAGCCTAATTTGGTCCTTCCGGGAGACTCGAATGAGCTTAGAGGATTCCGCGAAGGTTCGATCTTCGGCTTCGTTAAGGGGATGAATTGAGTCGACTAAATTGCTGTCCCTTCACTCGTACATCGGCTTCGCATGGCTCGTTCCCTGTTTCAGTTTCGGCTCCGTTCCCTTCCAAAAACCGCCGCTTCCAGCTTCGCTCTCAGCCCACGCGCGAATCGCTCGAATCTACCCGCTACTCGATCGCCGCTTCTCCGATGCAGCGATATTGTAATTGAAAGCTCCGATGGCATCGCAAATTGCCAAGAGCCGGTAACGTTGATGATGGCAATTTGAAAATTAATTGCAAAATTCACCGGGATCGTGGCTCGTGACGCAAGGTGATTAATGTTGAACCGACCACCTCGGTACTCTTCCACTCTCCCCCCCCCCCCCCCCGTCGTCCTTTCGTGTATCCCCTCGCTCAGGTTTTCCGGTGTGAGCCGGGGCTGCGCGAGTTCCAGCAAAGCTCTCGGTACCTTCCTCCTCGGCTCTCATCCCCTTGGCGCAGCCAGTGGCGTGCACCCGCTCGTACACCGTACGATAAGTCCTGTGGGATAACAGCCTCGTGTTTCGGATAACATGGAATATCACGGTACACCCGACACCGTGAAACACACCGCCGCGTCGCGGCCGTGACAAATACCCCGCTGGTTCTTCCTGTGTGCGTTCTCCACCGTCCGCTCTGGAAAACACACTCCCATCGTTGTGGCGCTGGCTTCGGATGTTATACAGTGTTCGTGTATACGACCGGCAGCGGCAGCAGGAGCACGCCGCTATCCAAAAGCCCCCGCCTGACCAACCCCATTCTCCACCGCACAGGATTATGCGACATAATCACTCGAAACCGGAGACCCAGCCACGTTGCCGGTGATGCCGGTAACTGCGGCCGCGGACGCCGCGGTTACCGGAGACAATTCACGTGAAATATCTCATATGAAATTCCACCGACGTAATCGGAAGTTTAACTCACATCTTTCGTTACATTTGATCTATCAGCGGAATGGCTATCGTCGCGCTTCGCGATGACCGGCTACACCCAGAAAAAAATTTATTTGACGGCCACCGTTTAGTAAGATTAAGTAAAATATTTATTTGATTTAAATAAATATTTATTTCATTTAAGTAACTATTTACTTAATTAAAATAAATATTTATTTTAATCAGATATATATTTATTTAACTCAAATATATATTTATTTAACTCAAATAAATAGTTATTTAAATCAAATAAATATTTTACTTAATCTTAATAAACGGTGGCCGACAAATAAATTTTTTTTCTGGGTGTAATGAAATTTCTTTGAGAAATTGTGCACGAGCGGGCTCTTCACGGAGAAAGAACTGCTCAAATTTGAGGACTTCCGTTCACGTTCTTAGAGAAGCTGCGATGTTATTCTTATCGAGTATCGAGCACACACCCAGAAAAAAAAATTTATTTGACTACCACCGTTTATTTAAATAATTTTAATTTAAATAAATATTTATTTCATTTAAGTAACTATTTAAGGTAAAAGTGGGGAATATGGCCCGGTCCATATATTATTGATTTACGTGTTAATCGAGGTGGGCCACATTCACCACTTTTACCCGACTTAATAAAAATAAATATTTATTTAAATCAAACAAATATTTTACACTTAATCTTAATAAACGGTGGCCGTGAAATAAATTTTTTTTTCTGAGTGCACGCCGGCCGTAACTCAGGATGAAAACTGACTGGACTCCCAAGGAGCTCGCGAAACCGAGGTTGATGCATGTTTGATACAGTTTTTTTTCTTTCCGCTGCTTTTCTCGCCTCGATTTTGTCCCGAAGGGTCGGCATCGTCGACGAGGGGACTTTGAAATTTTCGTATACACAGTAACGCATAATACGGGCCTTATTATGTTAAAGTATACGAGGAGGGGAAAGAGTGACGATAGGCGCGTTCGTGCTTCGGCGGAATAAACGGTAGGATAGAAATGCATTATACAGTGCAGCAGCCTGGACAGGGTCAGGGGTCGCGAGCCGGAGAACGAGCCCCGTCGCCAGCGGTGATAGCACGACGGTCGCTATACGCTCTCCGCTCCGGATGGCGAACCGGAGAGAGAGAAAGGAAGGACTCGCCTCGGCGCTTCCGAATGTACCGAACGAAAGAGAGGAAACCGGAGGTGTCAGTCGCTCAGCCCGCCCACCCAGACGTTTCTCCGTCCTGACACCGCGCGTACACACAACACGATCCCAACTTTAAACAGGGAGCAACATTTTCAATTTGCCCGTCTGGTCCCTTCCGTCTGTCTCGGGGCCTTCGACTGCCTCGTCGACGTGTTCTCCCGTTTATTTGTCCAGCAAACTGCTGTTACACAGCCCCGGCGACAAACTCGCTCTCTCTTTCCGCTCGTACCCTCTTGTTTTATTTTTCAAACTGAACTCTCAACCTTGCACTGGCGTTCGAGTGCCCCTCGAATGCCGAACCTCGTGCATTCGCCCGTCCAGTCAGCTCGACAAGGGAAACAACTTTTCAACGAGTTGACTCTTCGGGAACTAATAACGTTAAGTAAACTCGGAGTTGAGGGGCTCGCGCGGAGAACGCTTATAGATATCCCGATGCAAAGGATATCCGGACGGAGGAACGATCCGCTCTTTTTCTTTCTTATTAATATTTTTTTTATTTTTTTTTTATTACCAGCTCGGGAATCCGACGCTGCATAGACTTTGAGAAACGAAGGAACGATAGCCTCCGTGAGCGTCGCGCCGTCGCCGACCGCCCGGTGGATGTGGCATTGAGCGATCATCTCATCTCGGGCCAGCAAAGTTAGATGAGGAAATTTGTCCCCGCGATAGGTTTCCTGATAGTTTGCCCAACTCCTGACGCGAGAGAAAGTGAGACGAGGGGAACGAAGCTCGGAGAGAATCGGACGAACGCGGTTGTGTACAAAGGTGTCCGATATAGAGACCTCCCGCTTTGCCTCGCGGTGCCTCCCCATTAGTTCGGCATCCTTGCCGGACGCTTATCCAAACTCCTTCGGAAAGCTCGGATGCGAGGAGGAAGAGGACGAGGGATTTTTTCCCTCCCAAACAACAGCGCCAGCGGAGAGGAGAGAAGAAAATAAATAAACTTAGTCCTCCGTGCGACAGATGGGGCACTTATTTCTTAATTTTTTTTTTCATCCCGCTAGAATTTATGAAGAAACTTGGAATTTCTACCCTGAAATGTGCAACTTCATAAACAAGCATAGCTACGGCAAAGCGTCCTGTCTGATTGAGCTCCTGCTCGGTGTACACAAAATCCGGAGATATTGATCGAGCGCACACGTCTGAGGGAGACGCCGAGGATGCGATCAAGGACTCTCCAATTTGTCGCATCGATGCACTTCGCGTACACATAAATATCGGTAACTCGGGTTGCGCCTATGCGAGAGAGATGTTTGGTATCCGATCGGCCGTTAACGTCGAGGCCCCTTAACGCGCCCGGGGGTGGTGGTTGATCGGGCTTGGAGACGCACGGGCGACGCCCAACGACGCACCTAATTGCGGAGGCCGCCTTTGCCGGGGCTCCTTTGGATGCGAGGAAACGCGTTTCGAGGGCGCCGCAGAGTGACGGCGAAGAGGACGCAGCGGAGGAATCGCTGAGATAAGGTGAATCGGGAAAATTCGCAGTTGGGCGGACTTCGGAGCACGAATTCTCGAGTCTTTCGCGGTGATAACCCCACGGTAATGCATGTTGCAGAAGCCACATCCGAAATTCAATGGGGCCGCGAAGATCCGGAGGGGGTTGGGAAAGGGTGACACGGATCCTTACTACGCTATAAAGCTTTCCGGCCGTCCGCTCTGCCGGGTCGGTTGTATATACGGGAGGATCGGGATCAGTAGCTCGTTTATCACGCGGAGGATTCCGGACGTCTGTTCGGGGTGAATAGTCTTGGCGGGACGGGGCTGGGGCATTCCTGCGTAGGAGCGTCATGAATTTATCGGTTTTATAATTAAGCAGCTCTCGCCCGGCAATACTGGCGAGTAACTCTCCTCTAATTTATATCTCTCGCTTCGCCGGTTCACCTTCGGACGTCTGCGAGCATCGCGCTGGCATCCGGGAGATATTCCAGCCGGGGATAAACGAATCAACACGCGGAATGCGGGAAAAAATGGATACAATTGAGATTAACCGGCGGCTATGAGGTGGAAACAAGAAACGAGGAACTGCTCGCTTGTCGCGCTTCTCGCCCTAGTCACTGGCGCGCCAACCACTTATTTTCCACAATGGATTAATCAACTTTTTTTCGCGATCCAATTTACCCGCGCCCAGGCGAAAGTCCTTTTGTAGCTAACCACTTCCAATGACCCCGAGAACTCTGCTTGTTCCCCGGTTTTCGTTCAACTTCTTCCGGTTCTCTTTATTCCTTGGCTTCTTTCTTACCGCTGCTGCTTCGTTTTCTGTTTCTTTTTTTCTTGTTTTCTTCTTCTTTCTTCATTTCCCAGGTGAATCTCTCTGAACTCACCGTGAAGATACGGCGCGTCCAGCGCAGTTGAAGAAAGAACTAAGCTTCCCGCACAGTTTTGCCAGTCTCGCCTTGAATTCGGAGCACGATGAGGCAGCTCGTTGCCGGGCCGTGCTAATTCACCGTTTCGCTCGTCCGTCCACCTAGCGCCGCTACTACCGAGCACTCATGCGGCGTTCCTCTCCGGTGGAAAAAGTTCCTCGTCGGGCGTCGAGGCGCCAGAGCGAAGTAGTACAAGTCGAGTGCGGACCGTCATAGAGTCGACGGGCTTCTCTCGGAGGTTTAAAAATAATTATAAATAATACGAGTCTCCGTCGGGAGTATCTCGTGCCGACGATCGGCGCCAACAGGAAACAGGAAAAATTACCTCTCCGCTCGGCTGCACCGGAGAATCCGAACGAGGCCGGTTGATGCCGCATTTTTCTCCTCTGAACTCATTCCCCCGCAATTCTTCATGTTTTTTTTTATTTTTTTATTGTTCACCAGAAAATTCTCACCGCGGTCCCGAGAGATATTTTCTCGCTCGAGATACGCATTATTATCTCCGCGTTCTCTCGCTCCCGAAACTGAGAGCCGTGATTTCCCTCGCTGCCGTCGCCGCGGCGAACGAAATAAAAAATAGAACCAAAAAGAAATTCATGAAAATAAAATTAAAGGACCGAGCTAAAATAGATAAAAGTATAATCAACTCATTCCGATCTCGATGTTTGCGCCTTGTTATGCCTCGTGTAGGACGAAACATTCGCTCGTCACCGGTTCCGTGCGGAATCGAGTTGCCGGTGTGCGACAATACGCGAACGCGGTATGAAGCGGAGAAGCCCGGTAGACGCTAACGAGCTCCGGCGTAATTACAATGGAACGATCGGGCTGCGCAGAGAGAACGAGTCTACCGACGAGGATGAGACGACTCTCTCTCCTCGTGCGGAAAGGAGTAAATCCCAGGTAGTTGTTACAACTTCTGACTCCTGAGGGTCTCCTCTGGCGTTGTCCCCGGCGTGATAACCCGACGTTTCGGCGCACGCCAACATTCTATCTACATTCACCCCCCCCCCCTTCCGCCTCTATTCCCATCTGTATCCTCCTCTTTCTCCGGCAAAGTACCTCGTACCAGCTACACTCTCCCGGCAAGCGAACGAATTATTCTCCGGCCCAAAACACACATACATACACGTGTTTCAGCGTCTCTGCTTCTGCTTTCGGCGAGTCCGCGGCGAATATTCTCGGATTTTACACACAATATAGCGCACACAAGCCGTGTGTGTGCGGTGTACGTGCGTGACCGTGCTTCGGGCACATCCCACGTCAGTGCGCTGGTTTATACATGTAGGTATGTATAATGAGAACGAGGGAGTGCACCGAGGAGCGAACGCGGTAGGCAGGGGGGTGAGAGCCGGATAGGCGGGGAAGGAGAGTAGATCCGAGGCAGTGGTAAGGGAGAGCAACTGAGCAGACAGCACCGGTGCACTGTACGGCACGGAGTTTGGGGGTTGTTTGAACAGGCGCTCCAGCCTCCGAGAAGGGTGGACCGGAGGGGCGACGGGGGGTTGCTATGACGATCACGCCCCATCGAATTACGCGAAAATTGCCCTACGTGCCCCCTTCCTCATTTCGCTCCTCTCTATACTCTTCGTCTCTCCTGTGTATATACATTCGCATTTGGTATATCCAGTCTCGCTCTCAACTACGCCATTTTAACCCACCCCCTCCCCTCCCCCACCAGCTCCAACCTCCTGTCACCTTCAATTCGGTTCTCGCGGTCTCTCTCTCCGTCTCTACGCTTCGGCCTCAACACGCGAGAACTCTCCTACGCAGCCAGTCACTCACCCGCGCAGCTCCGTCCTCGAGCGAGGGACGATAAACGCGCGACGCTAAACTGCATTTGATAAACCTGCTGAAACGTACACTAGACTGCCTCACTCCCACCCCCCCTTTGCCGATGTAGTTACTGCTTGCCTGTTGCTAAAACCACAGGTGTGAAACACACGGAGACGAAGTTATTGCAGTTCGCAACTTCACTGCTTTCTGCTTTCAATGCAAACACCGCGCGCGCAGACACACATGCATGTTACACGCTTGAGACACCACGGAGACGTGTTTTATACGCAAGGCTCACAGATATTATTATCGCAGTAAGTCTGCTTGTGCGAGAGTTTTATCGTGTCTTGTTATGCAGAGTACCGGAGCCGGAAGTAGCCGAGGATTGATTTATCGCTCGTATTGTGCGTTCAGAGTTGAGACTCGACGGGCTTTTGGAAAATGCGAAAAAATTATTCCGTACATATTAAATTGGGAACACCGCGGAAATGAAATTTATGCGAACATTTTTTTTGAGATATATTGTGTACGGTGTTTTTGTATTAATAATACAGTAGCAGAGTGCTGTGGCTCAGGCGGTTTGCACCCTCGCCATGGACCGTGGAATTTAGAAGCTGGAAATTCACATTTTCGGAAATGTACCGTAAATACGTCACTTCCTGTTAGGAAATCTCATTTTTCATGCGGAAGTGGCGTCCTACAAAAAATCCGTCACTTCCGGTTTGGAAATTCCATTTTTAGACCGGAAGTGCCGTCCTACAAAAAATTCGTCACTTCCGGTCGTATTTCATACAAAAACTCGTTACATTGTCCAACACGAAAATAAAATTGTACGATTTCCGTTCCCAATCTCGACGATGGCCCTTTCACGGCCTCGTGACTGTAATAACTACCGCGGAGGTTTCTCCGCAAAGGTGACACGGGACGAACTAATAATGCCGGTATATCTCCACATAAAGAAAGAGCGAACGGAAAGGCGAGCTATTTAATCACGCTCTTCGTGTTCCACATAAGCTTTATATCTCGACCGATTCTTTTCCCCAGTCGCGCGCGGGCAATAAGGCCGCAGGAGAGGCAAGCGAGCCAGGATTAAAAGATTACGCCGTCCAATATCGGTCCACTGGCTGTTACTGTAACGCGAGGGAGGAAGCAAACGGACGTCCTGGTGGTCTCGTCCGGAAGGGTCCCAGAGCTCTCACACGGAGCGCTCCTTCGGGACTCGTCGCGTAATCCTTTACGTGACTTCATCTCAATCCTTCCACACACACACACACAAAGTCGCAGTCTGTAGACTGCGGAGGCGCAATGTTTTCGCATTACGAAACAAAGTACTGTACGGTATAGCGTGACGGAGCTTTCTATGGGAAGGAAGGAAGTGTTCCTGTTCGCACCCCTTCACACCCCTTCGCGCCCCTTCGCACCCCTTCGCACCCCTTCGCACTCCTCACTTCCGTCGGGCCGGACACACCGGCTTTATTCGCCCCTAGCCACCAATTAACCGGGCGAACGACGCGGGCTAACGAAATAAGTCAGTCTGGCCATTTTACGGACACTTATTTTTTTTCCGCCTTTTTTTACAACCATCGTAAGAACTATCCTTCGTCTTTCGATAAATTGAAATTTATCGCTGCGGAGCCGGAGTTCGGCCATCAAGCGATGCGACGAGGTAATTTCTCACCGGAGGAACAATATGGACAGCGGAGAAGAGGACAACGGAGAAAATATCGAGTGGCCGACCGGCCCGAGGTCTGGCCGACCCACGGCCATTACTACTTCGCCTAATATCCAGTCGGCGTCGAGTTCTTATATCTTGAATAATATACGAGCGTGCTCCACCGCTGTCGGGCGTGTGGCATTAGTTTAAGTATACGGTGGGTGGCCTCGAGGGGAATGGACGAGAGAATCATATCCATTTTCTTAATTCGTCTTACAGTGGAGCAGCGCATAAGTTCCGTCTCTTCCGTTCCCACCATCTTCGGTCATTGAAGCTCAAAAATAGCATTTGGGGTCACCGGAAAAAAAACGCCCGTACGAATGCTCCTCAACGCGAACGGAACATCATCCCGAAGGAAGAGCTTGCACTTTGCGCCCCACTCACCCCCACAGGAGAATGAACCGGGTCTCCAACCGGCATTCGGATACTCACCTCGGGCGCACATCGGAGCATCCTTCATCCATATACAACGCTCCGTACAGCCGCAGCTCTCGTGCGACGGCTTATTGCTTATCGCGAAACGGGGTTCTTCCCTCGTTACCCCCCCACCCCCCCCCCCCCCCTCCCCTCCACCGCGGTTCTCGTGAGCGAGGGTGTCTACACGATTGTCGCGTATTAACGCACTCGGGTCTTCCAGGCCACAAAGGCTGTCGTCGAGCGAGTGAGACACTCGACCGAGGGAAAGCAATATGACGAGACGAAGCCGAGAGATACGAGCGGGAATTGCGAGCCACATATATATATGTATATATACATATCTACATATATACATATGAAGCGGTCCTAGCCAGTATCCTTGGCGGAAGATAGCCGGAGTCCCGAAGGACCTCTCGGATGGAGCGGGTCGACGAGAATTGCATATGTATGTATATTCGTGACGCGATGAGCGCGTGCGTTCGTCCGTCAGACGCGCGGACGGACCGCCGGGAGACGAGCGAGCACCGAGGAGAAAGCAGACAGGGACCCGGGCAGCGGCAGGTTGCGCCCGGAGCCGAAACTCCTGTGCGAGTTTCGGGAAGGAGCCGAGAGCCGGGAAACTGCGACGGGTTGTGAATCGCTCGCGCGAGTCGCTTACATCTGCCGGATCTCTGCATCCCCCGCATACCGTTTTCCATCGAAGCGTCCTCACCGCCCGTCCGCCCACCCCCCAACCCGCCCGTCCTCGCCGCTACTCGCCCGAGCGTTGCTCGAGCGTATTGCGTTAACGCCGAGGGTGCAAACACCCCCTTGTGTCTCTCGAGTACAGTCGAGCTAATAATTAAACCGTTAAAAGCGCTCGTTAAAGCGACGGGCTCTCGGGTGGTGTCTCGCCCGAGCTTCCTCTCGATTCGACTCTCGGGCCATCATCGACCTCGGGTTCTCTCACTCGCTCGTCTTCTCGCGCGGACGGGATGGTCGCCTCTGGATCCTTCTCGTATCTCGAGGGTTGGACACTTGGCCTACCATTACAGGGACTATCTGCTAGGCGGTATCGTGCACCTGTTATAGAGCCCGCGGAAAGTACGGTGCGGGTCTATTTCTTCGGTCGTTTCGCGGTCTTGGAACTGCCGTTTTGCTCTTACTCTGGATGTTCTCTTTCGGTCCGTTGAACTTTCGCTGGAGAAAATCACACATCTTTTTGGTGTTCGTTTTATACACGGTCTATTCTGTCGCTATTTTATTGATGAATTAATACGGTTTCGAGACGATATACTCGAGGATTCGCGATAAGGATTTACATGCTAATCAGGCTCGGCCATATTCACCATCTTCTCCCTACCTAAGAAATAGCATGAATAATGAAGTGGCATTATGAACGGTTATTGCTTCCATGTTTCGTGGTCTGTTGAGGGGATTTTTCGCTCGTCGAACAGATATTGAACAGGAGCTTTTCTCAATCAATTCGTCGGGATTAATCGTCGCTCCTCGCCTCTGGTTTCTTCTCGTATCTCGAGGGCTAGATCCTTGGCCTACCATTACAGGGACTATCTACTAGGCGGTATCGTGCACCTGTTATAGACCTCGCGGAAAGTACGATGCGGGTCTATTTCTTCGGTCGTTTCGCGGTCTTGGGACTGCCGTTTTCCTCTCACTCTGGATGTTCTCTTTCGGTCCGTTGAACTTTGGCTGGAGAAAATCACACGTCTTTTTGGTGTTCGTTTTATTGGGGTCTATTCTACCGCTCTTCTCTCGTTTATTGATTGATTCTCTTTTATTGATGAATGAACACGGTTTCGAGATGATATGCTCCAGGATTCGCGATAAGGATTTAGGGTAAAAGTGGGGAATATGGCCCGGTCCATATATCATTGATTTACGTGTTAGTCGAGGTGGGCCATATTCACCACTTTGACCCTACATGCTCATCGGAGTGGGCCATATAGAGCATTTTCTGCCTACCTAAAAAATAGCATGAATAATGAAGTGGCTTTATGAACGGTTATTGCTTCCATGTTTCGTGGTCCTGTGAGGAGATTTTTCGCTCTTAGAACAGATATTGAACAGGAGCTTTTCTCAATCAATTCGTCGGGATTAATCGTCGTTCCTCGCCTCTGGCTTCTTATCGTATCTCGAAGGTTACATACGTGGCCTACCATTACAGGGACTATCTACTAGGCGGTATCGTGCACCTGTTATAGAGCTCGCGGAAAGTACGGTGACGATCTATTTCTTCGATCGTTTCGCGGTCTTGGAACTGCCATTCTCCTCTTATTCTGGATGTTCTCTTTCAGTCCGTTCAACTTTCGCTGGAGAAAATCACACATCGTTTTTTGTGTTCGTTTTATCACTCTATTGTATCGCTCTTCTCTATTCTCTTTTCCATTGATGGATGAACACAGTTTCGAGACGATAAACTCCGGGATTCGCGATAAGGATTTACATGCTAATCGGAGTCGGGCATATTCGCTACTTTCGCCCTACCTAAGAAACAACATGAATAATGAAGTGGCATTGTGAATGGTTATTGCTTCCATGTATTGTGTTCTGTTGAGGGGATTTTTCGCCCGTAGAACAAATATCGAATGCGAGCTTTTCTCAATCAATTCATTTTCCTCTTACTCTGGATGTCCTTTTTCGGTCCGTTGAACTTTCGCTCCAGAAAATCACACATTTTTTTGGGCGCATTAATAGTCGTCCGCTCGAGAAAATCACACATTTTTTTGAACGGATTAATAGTAGTTCGTTTTCTCGCGCGGACACACCTTTTCGCCTTTGGCTCCTTCTCGTATCTCGAGGGTTACACACTTGGCCTACCATTACAGGGACTACTACTACGCGGTATCGTGCACCTGTTATAGAGCTCGCGGAAAGTGCGGTACGGATCTATTCCTCCGGTCGTTTCGCGGTCTTCGAACTGCAATTTTCTCTTTACTCCGGATATCCTCTTTCGGTCTGGTGAACTTCCGATCGAGAAAATCTCACATTTTTTTTCTGTTCGTTTTATCGGGCTCTATTCTATTGATGGATGAACACGCTTTCGAGATGAACAGCTCCGGGATTCGCGATATTTACATGCCAATCGGAGTGGGCCATATTCACCACTTTTCCCCTACCTAAGAAATGCGATAAATATCGAAGTGGCATTATGCACAGTTATTGCTTCCATGTGCCGCGTTCTATGGGGGGGGGGGGGGGGGGATTATTCGCTCGTAGATATCGAACAGGGGCTTTTCTCCATCGATTCGTCGTGATTAATTCATCGTGTCGTCAAAAGTGGCGCATTAAAGCTGGCGGAAGGCTCTTTGCGAGACGAGACTAGCGCGCGCGCTCCCTCGCTCGAGAGAGAAAACCGGGCGTCCGCGAGAAACGAACCCTTTCAAGCCCACTCTGCCGTGGTACGTAAGACCATTAAGGGCTAAATATTTGATTGAAATATTACCGTCGCGGGATACGCCCGAAGGCGTCCCCGGCGCTCTCGCTCGTCGCGTGTCTCTAAAGAGGCTTTTGCCGCGAGGATGCCAGCGGAGCACGAACGCACCGTGGGTTTTCGAGAGTTTTGTTCCCTTAATTCGTGGGAGACCGTCACGCGATTCTCGTACCCTGCACGAGTAACGTATACAAATACAATAAACTCGGAACCATCGCACGCGCTGCCTATTCCAGATCTTGATGTCGCGAGGACACCGCCGAGAAGAATTTATCGAAGCGAATTCCCATTACTGTGCGATTCGGGACAATCGTGAAAAAAAATAAAGACAAAAATAATTGCAGCGAGGAAATTTTTTGTAGGGAAGAGCGGGGCAAAATGGGGCAACGGGGCAAAACGGGGCAACGGGGCAAAACGGGGCAGTTGGGCAAAACTAAATTTTTCAATCATTTTTGGATCGGACAAGGTGGCAAAACGGGGCAGAAAAGCCTGATGTGTCGATGGGGCGAATTCGGGCATCCAAAAATTATTGGAAAATGACGTTTTGCCCCGCTGCCCCATTTTGCCCCGCTCTATCCTACAAAGGCATGCGGACGAGAACTGAAGGTACGCGTGTGTGGGACCGGGGCAAAATGGACCCGAGTCCTCCGACATGAGACTTTCCGTTCAATGTTCGTCGAAATAAAAATGATAGAAATAGTCCGTTTTGCCCCCTCTCTCCCTCTCGCCCTCGCCCTATTCGTGGATCGGAAAAAGAATCTCGCGACTGTGCATCCCTGCATGGAATTCTCTCCGGCCGGTTGTCCGGAATTCCGATTCCCTTGGCAATCCATCCCTTACACCGTTTCTGCCAAAGACGCGATTCGATTTAATTTCTGTCTAACGGGCTGGCCGCAGTGGAAATCCCATGGTCGATGCCGGGCGAGTGTGCGTCTGCCGGTAGGATGCTACTGGAAGTTGGAGTGGAAGCAAAGGATTCTGCCGAGAAGGATACGCGGGTTGGTACGGCGACGAAGGGAGGATTCGGTGGAATCAAATCAAAGCGTAAACTCGTAACTTTCATTCCGTTCTGCCGAGTCCCGGTTCTCCTCGTTCTCTGTCTCTCGCGTCTCGCTTGTGCAGAGGCGACGAAGGGATGGGGCGACGAAGCGTCGTTGGCCGAAGAAAGGCGAAGCGAGAAAGCGAGAGGGATGAAAAGAGAGCGCGGAGGAGGAGGAGAGTGTGGAGGAAAAAAAAGCCAATGGCATTTCGTTATTGCGCGGAGTGGAGGACACGAGAAAGAGAAAACCCTTCAAGACCTTTGCTCCCGTCTCGCACCACTTCTATCCGCAAGCTTCTACCGTCATATAGCCACCCCGGTTTGACGGCCACCGGGGGGGCGAGGGGGGGGGGGAAGGGCGCGTCTCCGAGCTTTTTATTTTTCGTCCTCGGGACCATCCTCGGTCTCACCGCAGATCGACTGCGACCCCTATCGAGCTGCCACTACCAAACGGCACTACCTACTACCGTTCAAATTATTTTCAGCTTCATTGTCATCCCTGCTCCGGACCTTCTGTCATTCGGGGGGGTGAATTCCCTCGGATTAAAAGTCTGCCGGACGGTTGTTTTCCTTCGGGTCTCGTTTCTTCGAGCTCAGACGCACAAGTGCCAAGCACCGAACTGTGACCGGCTGGACTGACTTATGTACTCGCTGTTAATTATTTTTTATATTCATTCTTTGCCCGTATTCATATAAATTTGCAAAACAAACCACTCGATGGTCATTTTCATTCAATTTTAATTTTAACTTTCTCCCTTCGAGCATGGTTGCCAATAACGAAGCAGATACGGCTGTGGATCGTCTAGATTGAGTACTCTGTCCACGTTATTTCGGTGGATAATTATGAAAAAGCTATTAATAATAATAAAGATAGTGATTAGTAACAAGAGGGTACCGGCACGGAAACTATGACCGGCTGGACTAACTTATGTACTCGCTGTTAATTATTTTTTATATTCATTCTTTGCCCGTATTCATATAAATTTGCAGAACAAACCACTCCCTGTTCGTTTTCATTCGATTTTAATTGTAACTTTCTCCCTTCGGGCATGGTTACCAATAACGAAGCAGAGACGGCTGAAGACCGTCTAGATTGCGTAGTCCATCCACGTTATTTCGGTGGATAATTATGAAAAGGCTAATAATAATAATAACGATAGTGATTAATAAAAAGAGGGTACCTGGACGGACTAACTTATGTACTCGCTGTTAATTATTTTTTATATTCATTCTTTGCCTGTATTCATATAAATTTGCAAAACAAACCACTCGATGGTCATTTTCATTCAATTTTTATTTTAACTTTCTCCCTTCGAGCATGGTTGCCAATAACGAAGCAGATACGGCTGTGGATCGTCTAGCTTGAGTACTCTGTCCACGTTAGTTCGGTGGATAATTATGAAAAAGCTATTAATAATAATAAAGATAGTGATTAATAACAAGAGGGTACCGGCACGGAAACTATGACCGGCTGGGCTAACTTATGTACTCGCTATTAATTATTTTTTATATTGATTCTTTGCCCGTATTCATATAAATTTGCAGAACAAACCACTCGCAGTTCGTTTTCATTCGATTTTAATTGTAACTTTCTCCCTTCGAGCATGGTTGCCAATAACGAAGCAGAGAAGGCTGAAGACCGTCTAGCTTGTGTAGTCCGTCCACGTTATTTCGGTGGATAATTATGATAAGGCTAATAATAATAATAATAACGATAGCGATTAATAACAAGAGGGTACCGGGACGGCTCGATGGGAAGTTTGTTCTCGGCACACAGCACAGCCAGGGGGGTGAGAGGGGGCGAGGGGTTTGGGGGGTGTTTGAGAGTGAAGGTTTCGGTTAGCCGGGCCAAGAGCGGGAGATCGTTTCAGGGTGCCGTTTTCAGCGATGTGGGAAGGGGGCTTCGACGAGTGGCGGAAATGGTAGGTCGGCGACAGGGAGTATGGGCCAGTCTGACGGAAAGGCGAGGGCGGGCCCGCTCCTTGAGCAAACATTTTTACGCTATTACGGGAATCCGAGAGTGGATATTAAGCAAACGCGCTTGCAGCTGCAGAAAATCGCTCGACGCCGCTGCCGTTGCCGCTTCTCCCGCTGCTCGTTCATCCCTCCCCCGGTTTTCCACCCCTGAATCCTTTCGGTGCGCCCACGAGAGCCAAGATAAATCGATCGGCCCGGCTCTAAGCACGAATCACGCAACGATAGCTCGAGGGACCGAGAATCGACGAACGGCGCTCCCACCTCTGTCTCCTTCCTGACTTCGTCGCTGCCTCCTCTTCTTCTTCTTCTTCTTCTTCTTCTTCTTCTTCTTCTTGTTCTTCTTCTTGTTCTTCTTCTTGTTCTTCTTCTTGTTCTTCTTCATGCTCCTTTATTTTTATTATTTTCCTCGCGGCTTCCTCTCTTTTTATATACGTGCACAAACGTAAAAGAAGAACCTTCGCCTGCGAGTTGACGGAAACATTGGAAAGGGGTGAGACCGTAGCGAGGGAGAAAGTTAGCTTCGAGGGAAACATACATTTTCGAACTGTCTCGATGTTCCGCTATACACCCGGCTTCGGGGGTTGTTATACGAGGGTATACACGATAGCCCGGTGGCAAAGGACAGTAAAGAACGATAATTCAACCTCTCGACACATTCTTTATACAGAGTTTGTTTGGAGTATATTCCGAGCTCATCGACCTTCCCCGTTCACAATATAAAAAAAACGATAGCCAGTCTATCGTTCCCTCCTTCGCGGCACTTCGTCCTCGACGAAGCAGACACTCTTCGCTATCGCGGGTAATTTAATGCGATTTTTTCCACGGATATGTGTAATCGCAAGGATTTTAATGATACACTCTGAATCGATGCACGAATCGAGTGAGAGTTCGCTAAACTGCGAAAGGTCAAGGTAAGGAAAGGTAATTGCGAGCGTAGAACGGACTCGCAATGCCGGTACTAATAACGACCTCCCTTTCTCCTCGTTCCTTTCCACTCTCCGGCCGCGCAGCGACTCGCCAGTCCCCTCATTAGCGATATGGGCGGTTATGGTGACGGCGAAAAAGAGACATTGTGCGTGTGCGTTTGTTGTTTTTTTTTTGTGTTTTATTATTTGACGTTACGTGCGAGACTCGGCTGAGAGCGGAGAAGGAGAAAATGTAAAGGGATCGAGGGAGGGCTGGGGTGTTCGTTGACCGGCGCAAGAGCGTCAGGTGTCACGCTACAAACCCGCGGGAGCGATTACACACGGCGCAAAAAAATGCGCGAGGCTCTCTCTCGAGGGCCGTAGTTGGACGCTGCGCGAGAAAGGGGTCGAGCGGCGGGAGAGGGAGAACGAGAGAGGAAGACAAAAACCGCGACTGGTTGACACCGCATCACGAAACACTAACCCTATTATTTATGCCACCTCGTAAAACTTGTGGCGTGCCGGAAAGCTATACAGCCGTGCTTCTCTCCGTTCTCTGTCCCGAGTCGGGGGTGGTGACCGGCGCGAGTCCGAACGAGACGGCCCGCCGAGCTCTCGCGGGCATTCCGTGATCGTCGATCGCCGACTTCTTCCCACCCCGGCCGATTCCCGGCGACCCCCTCGGAATTCCTCGTGCAATGGGTGTAGTCGTAAAACCCCCGAGGAATCGGCCAATGAACGGGCACGCGGATGTGTGTGGGGTTTGCGAAAAACATCGGCAACGAGGAGGGAGAGGAAATCTTGTTCAGCCCTCCATCCTGAGCGTTTACGTGCCTACTCGAATGGTTACGTGCTCGTTGTTCCACGTAAACCTACATCCAACAATAAAAAAAGCGCCGTAGCTTACGTACTTTATGCTCGGAAAGAATCGCAACTGGGAGGGAAGGAAAGATGGAGAAACGGCGAAAAAGTGAGAGACCTCGAATACATTATTATATCGTTCCTCGTTTGTTTTCTTGCCCACAGTTGCAGTACTCGATGGAGCTGGATTACGACGTCGTTGGCATACACGGCGGAAGTGCCGAGTCCGTTGCCCTTCTGCGTCCCCGGGTGAACGTGTCGGCGAAGGGCGAGGTGCCGGTCAGTCTCCAGGTCTTCAGGATCAGGCTACCTTGCTCGGGTCTCGTCAGTGCCGAGATTCCGATGACGCTGAGACTGAACGTGACGGCGCCTTCCGGGACGCGGTACAACGACACTATACTCGTCTTCAAGAGGAACAAGATATGCTTGAAAGGTATGGGTTCATCTATGTTGAGGGTCGAATTTTGAGACGTTAGTTTGAACTTAAGATCGCTCTTGAGATAGAATTTAAGATCCAAGTTTGGCCCGAACTTCATTGCGTGCTTAAGTTCGATCTAAGGTTCAAACTCAAATTCGATTGTAGTTCGACTTCGAACTTAAGATCAAATTTAAGTGCGAAATCAAATTTGAACTGAGGTTCGACCTTAAGATAGATCTTAAGCTCCCAATGAAGTTCGGCCAAACTGCGATCTTAAGTTCGATCTCAAGTTCAAACTAGCGTCTTCAAATTCGACTTTGAGAGCGTCAGTGGCCGTTAAATGAAAAATTTTCATTTCCTTGCTGCGGGTTTGGAGGAACATTTTCATGTTGTAGTTCCTTGTCGATGTTAGTTGACGCAGAGGACAATTTTTGGATAAGGCTTAACCGTATGTATAAATTTATCGGCAATGCTAAACATGACTGGCATGTCGAAGCGGCGATACATAGTTGACTGGCTTCGATTTAGCCATAATTTATCCCGGTAATTCGATCTTGGGCGATCAAAGCTATCTGCCGCCAACTCAAAGCCATAATCACACGAGGAGTGGGCTGGTCGTGGGATGGGGGACATATCGAGATACGCCGATCGTGAACGTTGTAGTGCACTGGCGCCGGTTGTATATGGTTATTTGGGGGATGATATAATGCTCCTGCAGGTAATCACCGGATAACGATTCAGGCCGAGGTGTCAGTATCACGCGCTATGCGAGCGTGGAACAGAGCGTCGATATAATGCTACAAGCCATGGAAATGCTACATCGGTCCACATACATAACACCTTGATAAACGCTGCGGGTTTAGCTCCGACCCGCGCGCCCACCTACGTAACTCCTTCATCTTGTTGATTACACCCAACGCCCAACTAAGTCGGATAATTGTCTGGTTTCAATTATCCCAAGCGCCTCTCGGCGCTGCCGGGGAAACGATGGAAATTAATTCCAGTCACCGTTCCGATCGAATATGCTTCATGTCGAAGAAACTCGTCGTTTGAGATTCGCCGACGGCTTTGCTGGGTGCTCTTTTGCGTTTCGCCTCGAGGAAAGACGTCGGGTTTAGGCTTTTTGTGGATATCGAATGACTGTCCGTACTCTGTTCTCGGTACACTGAGAAAAATGATGGTATTTCCTACTATAGCGAATAGTTTCCAGGGGTAACGTCTATATAGATACTTTCTGATAGTATATATTCAATTGATTAAACTACAATTATGGTTGCAATCATGGTGTTTTGTCATTGTTGTAACTATAAAATGTAAACGTTCCACCTGGGAACTATTTTTTATGGTAAAAAATCAGTCTTGTTGCTTTTACTATGTAATTTTTTCTCAGTGTATAACTCTGTCTCATATGTAGGGGAGAGCGGGGCAAAATGGGGCAACGGGGCAGAACGGGGTTTTTGGGCAAAACTAAATTTTCCAATCATTTTTGGATCGGACAAGGTGGCAAAACTGGGCAGAAAAGCCTGATGTATCTGATAGGGCGAATTCCGGCATCCAAAAATTATTAGGAAATGACGTTTTGCCCAAAAACCCCGTTTTGCCCCGTTGCCCCACTCTACCCTATTTAGGATCATTCGGTGTACGGAGAGTACAGCGACTCGCCCTGTATAGGTATAACTTCCCGTCGCTCACCGCACCCCGCCCGGGAGAGAATAAGCTCTAAGGACGGAGTCGACCGAAGCGGATCCGGTTACAAGGCAAGACGGAACAGGGAAAAGCAATCCGCCGGAAGGAAAATTAAATCTCGTCGTCGCCGTCGACAGGGGTGCCGGTAGCGTTTCTCGATGGAGCGAGGCCAGGATTTAATGAAAGGTATCCTCTCGCCGTCTTTGCGAAGCCATCGAGAATCAAGATCAAGAAGGGCCGCTGGTTTTTTTCTCTCGCGAAGATCACGGGATCTTCCTTCATCCACTTCGTTGCGACGCCTACTGATATAACACTCCGAGTACGCTTCAACTTTCCGTTCAGCCGCGATCCGCGCCACGAAGATGGGCCGAACGGAAGGCAAATAAGAGAACGCGAAAAAAGAGTAAACTTTGAGGGATTTTTTTCCTTCCGTTCTTAATGCCACTTCTGTTCGAGACGCGAATGAATTACAGAAAGGATTCTAATGCGACCGAGTCTGGAAAGTAACGATAACGAGATTTTCGAGGATTGGAAAATGCTGCCGAGTGGATGAGAGCGCGAAGCTTTCAGGATCGGGAAGTACATAGGAGGTATGTATATATGTAAAGGTTCGTCGGTGGTTTCGCCAGTTAATCCAGGTCCGGACTTAATTCCGGACGGGCGTAAATCTCGGTTAGCGACTGTTTGATCGCGGCTGACCGGCCACCGACGCCGTTCACCGCACGAAAAGCATACTATAGCTCGGTCACCGAGCTCAACCCCCTCCAGAGCAAGGGGGCGAAGCGGCGGTCATCGGGGCTTTTCCTGGCACGGATAACACCGAAGCGTGCACCAATCTTAACGCTTCCGTGACTCCGTCCCCTCCCTTCTAATACCACCAAAGTGATACAGGTCCGACCAGCCTTCCCGTGATTCGTACACATTCCTGGCGGAAGTTCCCGATTCGTTTTCCTTCCTCCGAATTCCAGGTGTCCAAAGTTCGGACTGCTTCTCCCAATGGCCGGAATCAAGGAACAACTATCAAAGTTCGACGACTCTCCCTGTGGACTCACCAAGTGTGATATTTCGATGATTCCGGGCCAACTTCCGCAGGTAAGGTAGAGCGCGGCAAAACGGGGCAAAACGGGGTTTTGGGCAAAACGTAATTTTCCAATAATTTTTGGATGCCCGAATTCACCCTATCGGATACATCACGCTTTTCTGCCGAGTTTTTCCACCTTGTCGAATCCAAAAATGATTGGAAAATTTAGTTTTGCCCAAAAACTCCGTTTTGCCCCGTTGCCCCATTTTGCCCCGCTCTCCCCTACTTTGATAGTCCCGTTCGATTTCGCCAGATGATGAGATCATGAGGAGGCCAGTGCGGTTTGGTCGCGTTTAAATTCCGCGAACGGCGATCCCGGCCGGGTCGCGTACGTGACCGCGCGAAGAGAGGAGCCTGCAAACTCCCGTACCGAACGATCGAGGCTTTCGCCAATTTAACGTGGAACATCGAATCCTCGTCGTCTCATCGCTTATTTACGACGATCCCTACAACGGAAACTACCCCTCTCCACACTGAGAAAAACTTACATAGTAAATAGTTCCCAGAGGGGACGTCTACATTTTACCGTTACGACAATGACCAAAAATTATAGTTGTAACTATATTTATAGTTCGATCAATTGAGTATATACTATCACAAACTATCTATATAGATGTCCCCCCTGGGAACTATTCGTTATAGTAGGAAATACCATCCTTTTTCTCAGTGCACAGTCGACCTTCCGCGGTCGTTTCTCTGGTGGAACGCCGAAAAGGACTCGCGAAAAGTCGATAGGAAAAATCGTAGCCTGATTGGGGAGAATGCTACGGATAGTTCGACAACTGCTCTCTGATTATTCACAAGTCCGCGGTGCGGAGACCGAGGACTCGGTTGTGGGAACTGTGCGGACGCGAGGAGGTAGAATTTCTTGATATTGGAATTTCTCAAGCGCGCGATGTTGCGCCCGATGGCACAGTTTCGAATAAACTTTGTGGCACGAGTGCTCGTAGCTCGGGGGTTGTTTTGCGAGATATCATATAGCAAACGGGAAACGGCGGAAGGAGGAAAGGGGGGGGGGGGCAGCGAAGTCTTGCTGGTTCTCGAGAATTTCCGCTCTTCGAGTTAATGCAACTCGGTGGGGCAACATCGTGCAGCCTTGCGAGAGAAACGGATATCTGGAGGAGGAAAACGTGGATGCCGAAGAAGTGGATGGGAAGAAGAAGAAGAAGGAAGGAAAGCCTTCCGGGCAAGGCACTGTGCCGTTGAGGCGAAGGGGCCGCGTCGGGGTAGTTGCCGCTCCTGCTGTTGCAAGCTCCTCTTCGCCCTGGGTCTCGGATGGAAAGTCGGTGTAAATAAATAAAATAACAAGCATCCTCCCACGCTCAACTCCCTTCATGCCCGAGAGCCTTCGAGCCAACGATTTATTTAACTTTTTTTTATCTCCACTCCGTGCTCCCGTTCCGCTTTCTTTTTTGGTCGTATCTTTGCCAACGGAACGCCTCATCACACCTGAGCAAACAAGACCCCCGCCAACTCGCCCGTGTTCTCCATCCTCGGGTCTCCTTCACTTCCGGGCACTTTGTACCTTCTTACTTCGCACGGACGAATGTGTCGCTCTCACCGTCGCGAGACACGCTATAATTTTAAAAGTACCATCTGTAACTTTCACGGCGTAATCGCGATTACGCTACAGTGTCCGCTTATTTTCCTCGTAGTTAATGCAAGTTTATGCGAAACCGTAGGACGTTTCCATCAGCGGCTTCATTTTACAATCAACCTCATCCTACCGGGCTGTTGTTATTTTTTCTCCCCGTTGGAGCCGGTATACCCGGCAGAGCGTACTGAAGAGCGGATGGGAAGAGATAAGGGGGATTGGAGTGGAAAAAAACATAGTCGCAACAAGGGAGATGCCGCTGATGAGAGAAGAACCCCCCCTCAAACCCGCCTCAGCGAACCAGTCGGGAAGATGAAACTGTACTCGGGCACCTCTCTCGTTAACCAAAAAAATAAAAGAACATAAAGGATGAAAGACAAAATAAATAAAACGTGAGATTCCTCGAATTTCCCAGCGGGACTCCGGGCGGTGTCGAACAAAGTCGCCTCCCGGACGACGGGAGTCGATCAAAGCGTCGTTGCCCGCGCGCGCACCCTCTTCGTCCCTCGGCTCTTCCGGTGACTGCGGTTTTCTCTCATCCCTCTCGCGTTTCTCGAGTAATCGAACTCTCGAACAGCGACACGGGAGGAGGAACACTCGAACACCTTCTCGGTTCGGTGCGAGGCCGGGCCGCGAAACGGGGGAGGGCACAGTCAAACGGATTTCGCTGACTCGACGCGAGATTCGTTCGTCGTACACGCGACAGACTCGAGTTCCGATGGGGAAAGGCGGGTGGAAAATTGTGTGTGCTTGCGTCTGTGTGTGTGTTAACTTCGGTGTACTCCTCTCGTCACCTCCATCCTCTCTCCTGTCCCCTCAATCGCGGAGTGCACTAGACGCGATTGACGGAATTAAACTGTTCTATCCGGCGCGCGAGCCCATTAACTCGCCTCGGCGAGAGTCCAAAGTGTGCGCCAAAGTCAATTTGTTTCTCATTCATTGTTCCAGGCGTCGAGACACCGCCGAGAAACGATTCGGTGCGCTTGGAGGCTGGACCGCTGGTGAACGGAACCGGAGCCCTCTACGTGGCCGCTACTTGTGCCTGCGCGCTCATCCTCGTCGTCGGAAGTGTCGCCAGTGCCCTGTACATAAGGAACAGCAAGGCACGGGTTCAGGAATCGCAGTAAGTTCGCTCAGAGTTCCATACTCAGGCGTTCATCTTGCTCGGACCCTGCACTGAGAAAAAGTAACATAGTAAAAGCAACAATACTCACTTTATACCATAAAAAATAGTTCCCAGGGGGAACGTTTACATTTTATTGTTACGACAGTGACAAAAAATCATCGTTGCAACTATAATTATAATTTAACCAATTGAATATATACAGTACACGACCGCGTTTCTCCCAACCGCTTAATTCCGAACGACCGCGTATTTCCGAAAATGACGACCGCGTAAGTCCAATTCGGCCCCTTCTCAACGTCCGTTACCTGCTTGGTGGGGACACAAACGACTCCTTCCCTTTTGCTACCTGCGAATGAAATCGTCGCTGCTGTAATTCCGACAATTTTTGCGTATGGAAAGGGACGGGGGGCAGGTACTTGGGCAGGTAGTGGGGTATCCAACTTACGCGGTCATGCTTAATTGGATTGGCTCCCGAGGATCGGAGAAACGCGGTCGTCTAGTGTACTATCGAAAACTATCTGTATAGACGTTCCCCCCGGGAACTATTGGTACAGTAGAAACTATTATTTTTCTCAGTGTGGCATCCCTCTTTCAATTTCTGCTGATACTTCTTACCGATGAAAGGATCCACGGGGATCCCGCGTAAAGCAAGCTTTTCGTCACTCCGGCCGACAAGGGCAGAGACCCCTTCGCATACTTCCATGCCGTGTCGGGGATCGGCGAAAATCAATGACGAACAAAGTAGGATGGAAACTCGGCGAATCTTTGGAAAGAGGATGCACAAGGAGCGAGATAGAAAAAAAAGCGTCAAGACTTTGCCCTTCGCTGGTTTTGCGTGCGTGGGGTGTTCTTTCTATCGCGAGGTAGCAGTGCGCGATGGTGAAAGGACGCAGATTTTTGGAGCTCGGCACACCCGCGGGAAATTCGTAGGATAAGCGTCTGGGATACCTCCGAGGCAGGCCGCCTCCTTCGCCCCCGTTTTCCACTCTCCACTTTGCTCTCGTCGTCGGGTTATCCTCGCTCTCTCGCTGGCTACAGTGGCCCGAATGAAATATCCTTTCAATAAGCCGGGTGATCTGTCGGTCGCTTGGCACCGCTCCCGACATTTTATTACACGACCGCGCGGCTCCTGTTCGAGGATTTTCCTCTCCTCGAGGACTCCGGGGCTGGCTTCCGTGGGCTTTCCAGACTGGGATATAAGACTGCACGCGAATGTCCTCGAGAATGGAGGGAGGCCGCTGTAATGCTGCTGCTCTACACGGGAAGGGAAGGAGAGAGACAAGGGATTGGGGATGATGTGGGGAGCGGAGCGTGTACTTAAGGGGGTTGCGAGAATGCGCGATAGTACACGGGACTCTGGGAAGTCTTGCGAAACGAGACGATGGTCTCTCACGGGAAATATTAGCTCTTTTGAGGGTCTTCAGCTTGGATGCTGGGACGAGAAGGTTGTTTAACCGTATCCTAGATCGGACTTTCGTGCAGAAAATCCCATCCCATGCCGAGACAAGAGATTGGTCTTCGTTAGGGGAGAAGGGGCGAACACCGGACGGTGGGCGATACCTGCGGGGATGATTTTTAAGAATTAAGCTGTGATGGCAATAATAGTCCTGACTTGTCTTATACGGAAAGCGGAGATATTAAGGTTCTTCTTTGATTGACTGGCGTTTGACCGGTATCGACTACTGAACATCAGAACCAACGACAAGGGATTGCGAAGACATTAATGGAAAAATTTCAATGAATCGATGGATTTGGTATGAGCGACGACGATTTTTTAAAAAATGGTTTCTGTTAGGGGAGAGCGGGCGAACACCGAACGGTGGGCGATACTTGCCAGAATGATTTTTAAGAATAAAGCAGTGATGGCAATAATAGTTCTGTCTTATCTTATCCGCACAGTTGAGATATTAAGGTTCTTCCTTGAGGGACTGGCGTTTGACTGGTCTCGACTACTGAACATCAGAACCAACGACAGGGGATTGCGAGGGTATTAATGGAAAAATTCTAATGGATCGATAGATTCGGTATGAGCGACCACAATTTAAAAAAAAAAATGGTTTCTGTTAGGGGAGAGCGGGCGTATACCGAACGCTGGGCAATAATACCTGACGGGGTGGTTTTTAAGAATTAAGCAGTGATCGCAATAATAATCTTGACTTATCTTATACACACAACTGAGATATTAAGGTTCTTCCTTACGGAACCGGTGTTCGGCCGGTTTCGACTACTGAATATCAGAACCAACGACAAGGAATTGAGAGGGTCTTGATGGGAAAATACCAATCGATCGATGGATTTGATCTGAGCGGCCACGGTTTTTTTTTAATCGTTCCTGGGAAAAAATTCGATAAACACATATGAGACGAGTCTTTGATCTTCTTTCGATCAACGACGTTCGTGAACCGTTCACATACCGATTGCCGGGACGAATTGGCAAGTCCCCGATGACGAATCGGTTAGAATTTATTTCCTCCCCACATATCTATAGGTATAGAGACGCGAACCCCCGGAATATTTTAGTCCTCCCTCTCCGATCCACCGTGCTTCCTCCTTCGATACTCCATTTACCGATACGCGTACAGCAAAGTAGTACAGGGAAGCGATGGACCCTCGGCGCTCTTTGAAAATCTCTTTGGCCTCGGGGCAAAACAGTAATTTTTTTCAGGAGGAGCGGATCGACGCGACACTCTAAATAAAATCCAGTCGACGCAAGAGGATCCTTCAGCAGCACGTGGGTTGTCATTTCCAGCAAATAGAGACCTCTTGCATCAAACGGATTTTATCTAGCGTGAAGCGATGGCTGTAGGGACTTTGAGCCGCAAGCTGGCCGGCTGACGGAAGAGTAAAAAATGAAAAGATAAAAACAAAAATAACAAAGTTAAAACGTGACTGTAATATCAAGTGGCGAAAGGTAAAAGTCCAAGGGTTCCCTATTACACGGTCATCCAATCGACCTTAATGATCAGCGACGTTACGAGAGCGTTCTCATTACCATCCCTCTCTTCCGCCCTCGCGCTAATGCCTTTAAAGATTCACTTAGTATAATGCACTCTCCACCCCTGTAGAGCGTTACTTTGAGGATAATGGGATCGGACGCTCGGGGGCCAGGGAGGAAAGTCGGGCAATAGTGAGGTGGACGCCGAGAAATGGATGGATGGTGGATGAGGGACGGAGAGGAGAGACCTCGCGGGTCGAGAGACTGGCGATTTCCTGCCCGCAGGGGCGATATGCAAATTGCTTGACAATATCGTGCGCAACGCTCGAAGGGGAAACGACGCGCTTCCTCTCTTTCTTATCGAATCGAGAGAATAATGTATGTACCAGCTGGCGTTATCCGATAGAATAGCGAAAGATTCGAGCCAACTTTTACCCGCCTCCCGCGCAATCTTGTCACGTATAGTCGGGAAGGTCTCGGGAACACGTGTCTCCGGAATATATCTTCCGTGTACCGAGCGAGCCAGGCTTAGTTTCGATTATGATAACGAGAACATGATGCCATGTATAATGCATTACAAAAATGTGCACGCAGTGTCCGCAGACGAGAAATAAAAAATCTTGAGCCTTTCGTATTTTCAGGAAGACGCTACCTTGTTGCAGTTACTCGGCAGCCGGCACCGGCGGACTGACCGGAAGTTCGGTCCTCGTGAGGGTCGACCCAAGGCCGGGAAGCGCCAATTCGGGAAGTTACGCGACTATCGCCGACCTCGAGCCGTTGTACTCGAGACCCTGCGGTTCCAGAGCGAGTTACTACGCCGCCAGTCACGTTACTCAGCTTAGTCACGTGAGTAATTTCATCGTTCAATTTCGTAACGTAGTTTACCCGTCGCACAACGAGTATCCTTTGACGCATGCGCGGTCCATCCTGTTTTCGTTAAAAGTGTTCTTAAACGAGGTTACGAGACCATTTGTGACGGTCAGTTTCGATGTGGCGCTTTGGCAGAGAGTTGCTGGCCAACCACTGGCGATCCGTACGACGTAAAGCATGCATCGCAAAGAAAGGGAGGACCCAGGTGCGGTTTTAGAGCCGGGCTGACGTTGGACCAACTATGACCGCCTGAGTTAGAAAACCGACCCGACTCTCGGCGCCAATGTAGATCCGACGACCAGTTAACTTCGGGATGGTAACGTCGGCTCAATGCTATGAAACGAACTTGCCCGAATGTTGATTGCTGATGTCCAGCCAACGTTGAATATAAAAAATATTAGTAAGCAATAGAAAAATATTTTCATCGATCTGCGCGACTTCCAAATACATTTTTATCATTCTACAATTGCTTTTTTGTATTTTTTTTTTATTTTCACACATTGTAATCATCAGGATAGATTTTTTAGTTGGTAATGGGGACTCGGCTATTCTCATCTTGAATAATTTTTTTAGAATTTTGTATATAAGCTACACATCTACTGCGTCAATCCAATATTATTTTACCAATTTCTTTAAATTGTCAAAAAACATTTATTTGATTTTTTTATACACACTTTCATTGATAATGTTGACGAATCTTTGGCTGTCCGCATTACAGTACTGTAGATAAACGCTATAATAAAGGAATCTGGAATAATAAAAAAGCATACAGCAGTCGCGCAAATTGAAAAAAAAAAATTCGTTCTTTACACATTTTTTTATGAACATTGGCTGAACATCGCCAGCGGGTACTAGGCCAAAATCGTGCATCAAAATCAAAATATCACCGAACTCGCATCATTGCGACGAGACGCCAGTGCGGTCCCAACTCTGGTAAGCGCGTCTTGCAAACTTCCGAGGCTAACGTCGGAGTGGTTGTCAATCGATAGTTTAGCCAATGCTGGGCATTACTCGAGATGCGATGATCGGCTCCCAACTTGCCACTGGCCATACTCCCAGCGTCGGCCGACCGCACCTGGGGAGCTTGATTTTAGGTAGCCCATTGACCGTCACCTAAAACGCGGTTCAATGCTCGAACAGTTAAAAAATACACTTGAACAACTTATTGCTCTGCAATTCGAGCTGAGCCGTGACATCGACCATGCAGCGATGAACGCTTACCGATGCAACCGTCCATAGTAAGATGTAAAAAAAAAAAGAATTCACAATAACGTAACCAGCAAGTGTCCCAGCAAAATTACAATCTCAAGCACATACCTTGCGCACTTGAGCCGGAAGTAGGTACTCTCTTTCCCGGAGCGTCTCGAAACGCCTGACCGCTTTGCGTTTCCCTCCGCGTTCATAAAAATATATTGCTATCTCGCCGAGCATTCATACCTTCCTCCGAATTGCACGAGCGTCGGATGAGGGGCGGACGTTAGCGAAAAAGCCCACGAGATAAGGCGAATAATATCGCGCCGCGAAAGGAGAACTGTCGGAGTGTCGGTCGGCGAAGCGGCAATCGCGGAACAAGTGAGCAAGCCCGGGTGGGAGGGTGGCGGAAGGTTTAGAGAGAAACGGAGCGAGGTGGACGGAGAAGGGTGTGGGTGTCTCCAGTGGCGTTGCGCGCTGTCCAAAGGGCGTCGAGCTTCTCGGGGCTTCCCGACGGCTCGACGGGATGCAAATTCAAGTTCCCGGGGAATCCCCCAGACGCCGGTCTACCCACGACCCGGGCGTGTGTCCGTGCATGTGTGTGCGCAAATTGCAACGGCGGTGTCGCCGGGCGTTTGCCTCGGTGGCGCATCGCGGAGACAAACGCTTCTTGGTAACCATGGAAAGGGATTTCCGGTTGTGTGACAAGAGCATCACCGGGGAGAGGTGTAGGTAATAGTAGACTACCACTGCGGAACTGCTCCACCGGTTGGGAGCAAGCAAGCAGACAGCGACTGTGTATGCGGCGAGAGGTTGGCCCGGCTCTGGTACACACTGGTGTTCTCCTCTTGCCATTGTACATTCTATTCGGCACAGGAGCCGGTGTACACTTGCTCGCCCGGCTGCGTCGTCGTCGTCATCGTGTTGTCTCTGGCCTCGGCCTATTGAAATCACAGACTCAAAGACGTTATCTCCCCGCGAAGGGGGTTGAGCGGAGAAACGCCAGAAAGGGAAGCAGGAAGCGAGGGCAGAGCTTCCACAGACGCTCGGGGCACATCGGAGAGTACAGGGAACAACTGTACTCCGGTTGTCGCAGTCGGTGGTGGTGGTGGTAGCCGAGAACCCCCGAAGAGCGAGGTACGTTGAGTAGAAAAGCGACACTCGTGGCGCCTCGTGGCAAATCCGATTTCATCGTAACCGAGCAATTTTCCTTCGGCGAAGGAATGAAGGAGATGAGGTGACGCGGAGATACGGAGCTGGTGCAGCACTTCCTCGCTCATTCCCATCTCGTTTTTACGCCGTCCCCATCTTTATCGATCACTTTTCTCATTTCTTTTCTTATTCTCGCTGCACCCATCCATTCCTCCCCCGCTTCTGTGTGCTCCGTGTTTTTCTTACATTGCTTCGCGGAGTTTCTTCTCCTTCTCCGGTCGCTCTTCGGGGCTTCCCGGTGTAGCTAACGGAAACGGAAACCCTCCGAGACGAGAACTCCCACGTAGCTCGCCTCGCGTCGCAGCCCGAAGGTGGATGAGCAACGGAGAACGAAAGTATTGAATGGTATTTATAGGGTAGTTCGGTTGGCTGACTGGCGGGCTGCCCTACACGCCTCGTCGATGCTGCCCTCCCGCCGTTGGTCCAGAAGCTCAAACTTTATCGAGTTTGCGGTCGAGCGAGTCGCTTTCCACGGACAACTTTTCGTCGACCCTCTTCGCTCTGCCTCTCTTTTTCCCTCTCTCGCTCGCGGGCCCACATCGAGTCTTCGACGACTACACCGCGTAGCTCTCAACAGCGAGGCTGTACCCTTCCGCCCTTTATACAGCTATTTCAAACTCACGACCACCTTCCTCCTCTCCTCCCTCCCACTCGAGTTTCGAACCCTCCTTACCCTCTTCGCCAGGCTACAAGCTGCTCGCCGAACGTTTAAAAACAAAGGAGCGCACTAAAGACCCTTCTTACGTACCGCCGGAAGCCAGGAGTCAATGTTTTACGTTCACCTTCATCAGAATTTTTAATTTTCAGTAAAACCCGGGAGAGAGCTTCGCTACTTTTTCCAATTATCGCCGTAAATCCCTACCGCTATGGAAGGAATTTCAGATTCGTCGATAAAATCGTCAGAACGCGGAAAAAGAATGTCTTCGACTTATATTTTCGACACGATTTATCGGCTATTGGAGGCGACAAGCACTCGCAACGTGCCCGCAATGCCGCTATTCATTCCCGATTCCGAGACAGGGGAGAGACGGCGCATTTTATATTAATTTCACTCGTAAGGAAATGGGAATTCGAGAGTGGAACGATACGGTACAAAGATATAGGGTAGAGCGGGGCAAAATGGGGCAACGGGGCAAAACGGGGTTTTTGGGGAAAACGTCATTTTCCAATAATTTTTGGACGTCCGAATTCGCCCCATCGGATACATCAGGCTTTTCTGCCCAGTTTTGCCACCTTATCCGATCCAAAAATGATTTGAAAATTTAGTTTTGCCCAAAATCCCGTTTTGCCCCGTTGCCCCATTTTGCCCCGTTGCCCCATTTTGCCCCGCTCTCCCCTACCTTGCCGTTCGAGGAAGCGCGTACATATCTGAGCGCGTAGTATTCCGGAGGGACGTTGAGTGGAATGGAGTGGATCTCGAGGTTGCCGTGGGCGAGCGAGCTCCGATGGTGCGTCGGAGGGTATAGCCGAGAAGCGAGAAACAGGGGGGAGGGGGGGGAATGGGAAGGAAGATCGAGAAGGTCGGGGTAGCCGGAAGGTTACACACGCGGTTACCTCTCTTCTGGGGCGACCCTCGGCGTTCGTCCCTCGCAGTCGTCGATGAAAGGGGCGCGAGACGACGGGGAGGGCGCCGAAGGAAGGTTGCTTGTCAACCTGGAGAACGGAAGGCGGAAGCGAGATGGAGAGGCCGGGGACCGTGAATCGAGCCGCTGCGAGGCGGCGGCGGGAGATCCGCCTCGGAGAGTATGCCAGCGTGCAGGATGGAAGGAGAGACGGGAAGACCAAAGAGGTCGAGGGTGAGCGGAGGACGGCTGGAAGTGGGTCCTGTGATTGTTTCGGCTTTGATCTTGGATCAATTTACCGGGTATACGCGTATGCCTCAACCTTCCGTCCATCTCGCTCGTTTCCACCCTCATGAGAGAGGCTGATGGACCAGTGGCGCCGTCTCAAAAGCACCGTCGGCTCCGTGTTCTTCTCCCCTGTGTGTATAATCGAGACTCGCCTCCCAAACCCCGCACACAAAAAATTCCACCCTCCCGCCACGGGGCGAGCGAGAAAGCTCCTTCTTTCTACATCCTGTTTGAATCCTAGACTTGTGTGCGAAACGCTCTACGCTCACCGTTTGCCTTCACTTAAATTCCTTCCCTCCTAGCTTTTGCCTCTCGTTCTGTCTCTCGATCCCGACGTTTCCTTTGCGGAGATGTACGGAGTGCCGTGTGTGCGCGCGCGTACCTTCTCGCTCCGGGAACTCACGTCCGTGAGGCACGGGGAAGCCAGTCGGCAAAGTCTTATCAACCCTGTAAAACGATACGCTTGAGATCCCATTGCGAAACTTATTACCCGACCCGCGCGTCGCTGCACGGAGCTCGTCCCTCGTACTCACCCTATAACTTACCCGGCAGTTTCGTTCCTCGCATTGAGCGTAACTGGGAATACGATCGACGGTACGATATTTGCTGGAACTTCTTTTCTTTTTTATTCCGGTAGCAGCGTCACCTACGGCGAATGATTCGAAGCCGGTGATCGTCATGAAGAATATATTTTTTAGCTTCCGGCGCGGTTCTTGGAATGAAATGTTGATGTAGTAGAATAGGAAGATTAACCCTTGGATAGTTTTATTCTCGAATAATCAAGGGAAGTTTCGATGAAATTTCGAATTTCATCGTTCATCGCTTGAAATCGCAATGCGAAACTTATTACCCGAACCGGCGAGTCGCTGTAGGGTGCTCGTCCGACATGCTCACCCTATAACTTAGCCGTGAGTTCTGTTCCGGGCATTGATCGGAACTGGAAATACTATCGCTTGTACAATATTTTTTATTATTTGATAATAACTAATTTTATAATATCAGCAATTTTATTTTATTTTTTCATGCATAGTAAAAGAATTTCGTAAAATCGAAATACGAAGTTTCGTGATAATAATTTTGTTAAATAAGTGACAAACTATTTTGTTCAGGTTTGTATATATAAACCTGTCCATTTATTTCCCTAATTTTATAATATTAGCAATTTTTTTTTCATGCGCAGTAAAAGACAATTTCGTAAAATCGAAATACGAAGTTTCGTAAAAATAATTTTGTCAAATACTTAACAAACTCTTTTGTGCAGGTTTGAATATACAAACCTGTCCGTTTCCTTTGTTTGTAAAACTGGAGCCGGACGGTGCGATCGGAGAATTAACAATTAAAAAATTGTGGACGTTCGTGGACAATAAGTTGTAAAAAGTAAACCCTTTACTTTTACTGTGTGCCTAGCAGCATCGCCTCCAGTTAACAATTCGAGGCCGGTAATCGTCTCGAACAATATTCCTGTTTAGCTTCCGGCGCGTGTTTTGGAATGAAACATTGAGCCAGTAGAATAGGATGATTAACCTTGGATAGTTTTATTCTCGACTAAACAAGTGAAATTTCGACGAAATTTCTAATTTCACCGTTTCGAGAGCGACCGGTGCTGTGCGTTTCGGCTTAAAATTGTCGATGGTGATGTTAATTCCGTTAAGCCAAAATTGTGCGTTCGCTCGATCGCGAGTTCGGCCGAACCCGCCTACATGTTTTATTAGTGCGCGAACGAGGGGGTTTATCAGCCCCAATGAATTACGCCCGCGCAGCGGATAACAAACGATGACTGACGTCTCTTAATCTCGAGAGTGAAATTGCAGGCGCGCTGCGCTCCGGTGCGATTCTCCAACATTTGCAGGTTCAATGTTATTGGCGCTCATTAAGGGTTTACGCCACAATAAATGGCTACAAACGTACGCATATTTCGTGATTTTTTATTCGATACATATATGCTTCATCGATTTGATTTTTTTAGGGTGGAAGGAGGACGTATTAACGAACATTAAAAAAAAAATGCATTCAATTTTATCGTTATTATTTATATATTTCATTGTTAAGTTCGTTTGCGGTGGCCTTGATTTCGTCATTTTATGTGAAACCATTTTTTAAATTGTTTCTTAACGAATGATGAACACTGCGGTCCTTGACAAGGACAAAAATAAAATAAAAATTTTTATCAATTTTTATCAATTTTTTAACACTTTGAATCATTTTAAAAAATTATTTTTTATTATTTCTTTTTCAATATGAAACCGTCAAGGACTAAGGAATCTGTAAAAGTAAATCGGGAAAAATTTCCATAAAAATCCATCAACTCGTTTTTCAGATATCAGTGTCACCGATTTTGAAAATCACGTTTCGAGAAAAACGCGTTCAAAGTTTGGCCGCGCCGCTGCTCGAGCACTTCGCCACTTTCCACACAACGTTCTCTAATATCCGTAATTCCTTGAATTTCGACATAAACATTTAACCGAATATTCCCGAAACTATAAACTATCGGAACATTTTTTAAAACAAAAAGAGAAAATTTTGAAATTTTACTGTGGCCTAAGCCCTTAATAAACGCGCCTGTCTGCCGAACGGGGTGGACTGTGGCGTTTGATTAAAACATTTGTACCCGGAAGTGCCCGTTGGCGTCAGTCGTGCGTTACCCGCCCGGACATTAGTGCAAAACACTGTTTAATTAAGCGAGCTAAATATCGGAGACGAAAAGAAAAAATCTACGATTATCGTCGGGCCACAGTAGGCGTACAAACGCGCTCGCGCGAATTCATTTCTCACCGGTCGCTAATTGTACCGAGCCGGGAATATCCCCGTTCGTGCCGTCACACAACCCATTAAAGTAACCTGTGCAGTCATCGAACGGCCGAGTGTGCGTAACGAGGGTCTCAAATAATTACAGACCTCGCTCGACGATAAGCCGCCCGGAATTAGCGTATTTGCATTTTACGCTCTATGACGAGAGTGTGGAAAGCGCGGGACGCGCGCGCCGGCCGTGTACGTACTGGCCCGTTACAGCGCGAGTGCGGTTCGTAAATAATTTCCGATTCCAATATCGGTTGCCACTCGGCGTGCCTTTTCCCTTTGCCGATGGGAAACATCGAGTGCCGACTCGCCTTTCGAGCACGCTATCCACTCGCGAAACAAAAAAAAGAAAGCAAGAAAAAAAAAAGCATACAATTTCGATCTCGCGTGACTCTTTTCGCAGGCTGATTAAAAAAAAAGACAAACAAAAAAAAAGAAGTCGACAAAAAATTCGTTATCCGTTGGGTTGATATTTCCATGAGACTAGTTAAACTTTAATTGGAAAACCGATCAGCCAATCTCCGTGTACACACGAATGCCCTCGATAATACATCGCGCGGTGGAGGGTGCGCGATAGACTAAGCCCTTCGCGTTGTTGAATTAATATTCGATTCTCTCATTCCCACTCCATCGGCCGCTTAATTCCAATATATCTGCGAGCGATGCCGTCGTCGCTTCTGGATGCACCTACGGCGGGCGCGCGCCCTTCCCACCCTCCAAAATACCGCGAATGGACGCACGCAGGTCATACGCTAATGCGTTTCGACGCTCCGATATTTGCGTAGTTTCGTTTTTATTTTTTTTTAAATTTTTCAAAGGGAAAGGACCGACGAGAGGCAAGGTTTTATCCTCGTCCCGCTGCGATATCCCTTTGTGTATAACGCCACCGACGCGCGCACGTTATCGGTATTAGTCGCGGAGGCGGCGAGGGACTGGGGCGGGAAGGGCTCGCCGGCCGGAGGCAAAACTCCGGAAAATTGAAATTAATGAATGGCCAGGTCTGCGAGGGGAGGAGGGGTGCGTGTGCTTGGCGAGAGAAGCCCCCTGACGCCGGGGAGGCCAATGGGGATCCATCCGCGAACAAAGAGGGATTGATATCCGGAGTGCCGCGAGAGGATGGAGTGCTCGACGACTGCGAGCGGGGGGCGATGAGCGAGGAGGAGGAGGAAAAAGGCTCCCTCGGTTTCCCTTTGCCCGATGCGCCTCGGGTGGAATGGAAGAAAAAAAGAGGAAGCGACTCCGAGTACATATCTCCGGCTATCCCCTCAGACTCACAACACTTCCTCAGAGCGATGATAACGTTATTATGGATTTTTTCCGGTACTACTAATAAAACGGGGGAGCGAAGTTAAATATTCGTTTTCTTTCGAGCCGCCGACTGTCGAAGAAGGGCGGAACGCGGCTCATCTCTCCTGATGTTACTCATTGATGCGTGTAATGAAGACGTTTCTTCGGATAATTGAGGAAGTTGCTTGGACGTTTTTGAAAGAAAGAAAAATATATAATTACACTAGGGTGTTTAAAAAAAGGCATTTTTTAATTTTAATTGTCCTCCCACCTTTTTAATGTATAGATTTCGATCGCAAATTAAACCTCGCGAAAGGCGGTACCTAGCAAAAATTCCTGAGAGGTGCCGCATTCGACGTTTTACCCAAAATATGCGCACCTCTCAAAGTTAATTGTCGGCGACCGCTTTTAGCGGGATTTTTTTATCGCTCAAAATATATAGTTTTACGGGGTGGGAGCTTAACTTTTTATCATTGTTTGTATTAAACACAAAAGACTTTCATTTTTAAATTCGTATATGGAAAACTCTAAAAATGTCAAGTGTGTGAATTTGTTGAAAAAAAATTCTTTACACCCTCCAAAAGTATAGATTTTAATCTGAAATTGAACCACCCGAATGGCAGGCCTAAGCAAAAAATCTTAATAGATGCCGTATTCATCGTTTATACTCAAAAAGACAGAAATTGTCGAATTTTTCACCTCTTAGAATTTTTTGCTAGGGACCGCCTTTCGTGAGATTCAATGTGAGATCGAAATCTATACTTTAAAAGGGTGGAGGGAATTTTTTTTAAATGTCCTTTTTGTGAATCACCCTAATGTACCCGGATTTGTATTACGAGATATTTATGCGAACGGTGTTTTTTATTATTAATTCTAGACGACTGATCCGTGTGACAAGGCGCGAGCATTGGCAGTCTCGAGATCGGCGCTCTACTGCAGAAGTCTTCTTCAGGAGGGCACTTTCGGGCGGGTCTACAAAGGGGCGTTGAACGTCGCCGGGAGGGAGCAGGAGGTCATCATCAAAACTGTAACAGGTGAAGTTTTGTTGATTGTCTTGATCCTTCGAGGGTGCGTTTGGAAGTCATTGGCTTCGGATAGTGGAGAGACGTTTCGCATCAGCTTGAGGCCCGACAGGTCTCGTTCGATGCTGAAGCGATCTCTGTTCTCCGATCGGTGATGGTTCGGATTTGAAGAAAAAAATTGATTGAACAACAAAAAATTGCAGAAGTCGCCTCGGCGTATCAGGCATCGCTGCTCGTGGTCGAAGGTTCGCAATTGGCCGGTCTCGTTCACGCCAACATAGCGTCGTTGGTTGCGGCGTGTCTGGACAGTCCGTGTCCGTTGCTCGCCTACGCCAGTGCGCCGAGCGAATTGAATCTCAAGACCTATCTTACCGACGGCAATCATCATCCGGTCACGAGGGACCTGGTGAACATCGGAGCACAGGTCGCGAGGGCCGGGGCATTTCTTCACGGACGGGGACTCCTGCACAGGTAAGCGATTATCCTCCAGCCTGGTTGTCGCTTCGAGATGAGACTCCTTAATGGTGTTTTTTTTTTTAATGCGCAGGGACATTGCCGCGAGGAATTGTCTCATAGAACCAAACAGGCTTCGCGTGAGACTGGCGGATGCTGCACTCGCGAGGGACATTTTTCCGCAGGACTATCACTGCCTGGGCGATAACGAGAACCGGCCGATCCGATGGATGGCCTTGGAGAGCCTGCAGCACAATCAGTACAACACCGCTACCGATGTGGTAAGATACTTTGCTTTATTTTTATCCATAGGGTAAAAGTGGGGAATATGGCCCGGTCCATATATCATTGATTTACGTGTTAATCGAGGTGGGCCATATTCACCACTTTTACCCTATCAACCCTTTAAAGTTGCACCGGGAAAAGGATATGGTTGGGTTAACTACGGCGCGCTGACGTGCCTTCAACGGCGCTATTTAGGACAATAAAAAAATGATGTTTCATTCGAAATATTTTTAATCGAGTGAAGTGAATAATCGGCCAACAAAACAATGCTTTAGTTATACCAAATAACAGCTTCGAACTTTTGGTTAATCCAACCATTTTTCAAGGGCGTTATTTGGTACAATAAAAAATGTTGTTTCATTCGAAATATTTTGAACCGACTGAAGTGGATAATCGGCCAACAAAACAATGCTTTAATTGCACCACCCAAATAACAGCTTTGAACTTTTGGCTAACCCAACCATTCCTTCTTCTAAGTCTGCACTTGAAGTGTGTCTGCGAGTGCTCAATTGCATTGCAAATTTCGTCACCAGACTGTAATCCAAAACACAGCCGAATTCTGAAGACGATATAGTGTCTCCTCTTTCCCGTTATAGTGGGCCTTCGGCGTCTTCCTGTGGGAATTGGTGACAATGGGACAGCAGCCTTACGTCGAGGTCGATCCATTCGAGATGATGGCCTGTCTGCGAGACGGATATCGACTGGCTCAGCCGCGTCCCTGCCCGGACGAGCTATTTGCCGTGATGGCAGTCTGCTGGCTGGGTCTGGCCCGCGATCGCCCGACGATGCCTCAACTACTCGCCTATCTCCAGGAGTTCCACGACGCCCTCGGCGGTTTCATCTGAGGATCTTCATAAACTCACGAGCCCAAGAGCCATCACCGAGCGGGTGTCGAGTCCTCGGCGCTGCCTCGAGTCTGCATTGGCTACATCTTCGGAGAAAATGGGATGCCTTCATTTCCCGACGACGTCGGATGACGAGGCTGCACGGATGACTTCCGCCATCAAAGACCCCCTCTATTTACACGTGTCCGGAAGAGATAGTAAAAAAAAAAAAAAAAAATGAAGCGTCGTCGTACGGATGAATCTTTCACGGAAGTTCACCGCTACGATGGCTCTTTCTCACGGAACAAGAGATATTTTCGACGAAAGTACGTACACACGATCTGGGAGAATTCGAGAAGGACCCTCGACGCATCCCTCGCCCCGGGGGAGATCCCGTGAATAGCGTGATGGCCGGATGGGAAATCGGTGATTTTTTATTCAAGTCGATTTGCCACAACGGGTGTTAGGGTGAAGGGGGGGGGATCCGCTGGATGACCGAGTCGCTGTTCCCTCCTCGGCACGGGGCCAGGAGAGTTACAAATCGCGTCTCGAAAGTGGCGCGTTAGGGTCCAAAAAAAAAGAGTTGGAAAGAAAGCGAGCGGGAAAAGAGCGAGAATACGCTGGCTTGGGAGCCCGCTCGGTAAGAGGTGCGATGTGGAACGTACGCTCGCTCTCGGCGTCTCTTATCGAGGAAATTCGTGGATACTCCGAGAAAGGATTGAAGATGCGAGCCAGGAATATTGATAGGACGTGGATTTATACATTCGCGTATTTTTCCCCTCACCTGTCGCCCGTGCGGGTTTATGTATGTGTATCCTTCGATCCTGCGGAGCTACGCAGATTCGAGCGGTAAACAACCCGTTGCGTGTCTAGCGGGATAACGCCATTCAATCAAATCGAACCGGAAAGTCTGATTATAATCAAAGAGCGTGCTGGAATTGGAGGTCAACGTCCGTTTGCACGATACTCGGATGATCCGTCCGAGTCGTCGAAAACGAAAACAACGGGCTCGCTTGAGCGCTCATTATCCATCAGAAACCCGAGCGGTGAGGATAAGTAGTGACAGCGAGTAAGCGATCGGACGGGCGCGCCTGCAGCACGGCAACCGACTCTCGCGCCAGTGCGACGTGTCTCCGTTCCACACTTCGTGATGCTTCGCTATCCGGAGCATTTTTATCTCTCACCTTTAAGCCCTCGAGCCCCAAAGATCTTCACTAAGACATTGCGGTAAAAAAAAAATGTATTTTCAATGTATCGATCTTCGTGTAATTTGCACCCAAAAAAAAATTTATTTGACAGCCACCGCTTATTTGTTTTAAGTAAAATATTTATTTGATTTAAATAAATATGTATTTAAGTTAAGTAAATAGTTACTTAAATTAAATAAATATTTCTTTAAATCAAATAAATTGTTTACTTAAACCAAACGGTGGCCGACGTGGCCGTCAAATAAATTATTTTTCTGGGTGTGTTCAGAATTTGTTGCATATATTTTTTTATAAATATTTTTCAAAATTACCGTTTCACCAAAGGGTTGAATAACAAACGCTTAGAGACGGGGATTTAGCGGTCAGCAAATGCAGTGTCTCCGATTGTAAAGAAACAAACCGACGAGAGATCTTTTTCGCGATTTTTGTCGATGGAACTTTGAGGTCGAAAAGACACGCGAGCCTCGGTCGTCGTTAACCCTCCGCGGTGAATCTTTCTTACCCTCGAAGGGCTCCGCGACGTTCGCGGCGAACCATCGGGAGAATCGAGCGCCGTTGCTCGTTCTCGCTCTGTCCTCAATTACGAAACTCTTCGGATATTTGCAAGCGGAACGAAGGTCCGTAGCGCGATACCCCTCGCGCAGGCAAAGCTCGCGGAGCCGACAAACGCCAACAGCGAAAGAGAGAATGAGAGAACGACGGCGCGCAATTCCATTGTCGCGGGCGACCTTCGGTGGACAGACGACTATTGCGCAAACGGACGGCACGGACCTCACACATTATACACGTACTATTCATAAATAGAAATTCAAATTAGTATATACTGTAGGTATCGCTCGTATAGCAAAATTGATGAAAGTCATTGCGAGATTTGTATTGAGAAGGAAAAAAAAAAAATTTAACAGCCTTTCATAATTATCGTACTCGTTCGCATACTGCCAAAAAAAATTGAAAAAAAATAATAAAAAATTAAAACACCGCCGGGAAAGTATACAAGTAAAAATAAATAATTTCGTTCTTACGAATTCAACTCGATGTCTAGATGTCGCATGTTTCATACTACGATGAACTTTAAACAATTTCGCCCTCTCTAAGACTCCCCCCCCCCCGCCCCTCACGTGTTTGTACCACGAGCCCTACGACACTGCCGCTTTTTAAGTGAAAAACGTATGAAAATAAATCATCCGGACACTGAGACGATTGGCGCCAAGACACAATCATAGCGCTCCTCACTGTAATAATGATAACAATAATAATATTCGAAAACTCATTTCCTACGACTAGTATCGTGCACTGCTATGTGCACAGGATGAAGCGGGGCAAAACGGTCCGTTTTACCAGTTTTTCGAGGGACATAAGAGAGTCTCCTATCGAATGGAGGACACTGGTCCATTTTGCCCCGCTCGCATCTGCGCAAAAATGTAATGCATAAAGTAACCCGCAATCGCTATGGGACTGTCGAGCGCGACCCGCATCAAATAATATTTATCGCATCGGGTCTCTAACTCTCTACGTCGTACTATAAAAAAAAAAAAATTACAACATACTTGATTAACTACGATAAGCTATCTATAACGCTATTTAAAAATATTCCTGAATGTTTTTTATTATTGGAGGAACAGGGTAGGCTAGTGCTGCACACACTTATTTCGCTGTTTCGCTGTACAATATATAAGAATGTAATAACTCGCTGATCGATTGTTCCCACGAGTTTCACCCTCGCCCTCTCGATTATTCCGCGCGAGAAGCGACAAGTGCGGAGGGGCGATTCCGGTCCTCCGCGGGGATGGCGTATCGAGGGAGACCCGAGGGTGAACTCACTGTTCTCCGCATTCAACTGCTGTACACCTTCCTACGAATTTCTCCCGAAACTCTTTCTCGAGACTCGAGAGACACCCATCACTTTAAGCTCCCTGCCCCGTATAGTGTCTACAGTATCCGCGAGAGAAAAAAATAAGAAAGACAAAAAAAAACAAATGTAAATACCTAATGATATGGCGAATAATAGTGGTGCGCCGAGTAAGTTGATTTGTGCAGATTCTATTATTTCCTATAACGATGTACGGCATTATTTTTCAATGGGATAATAAAATATACGTGTTAAAGCGACGCCTCAATTATTAACCTTTAAACGCTAGAATTAAATAGTTTTAATGAAATACTAGCAGGTTGTTGCGGCTCCGCCGACTCGAGCGCTCGCTATGGAATATAAAATTTTGAAACCGGAAATTTAGGTTTCTAAAGATTTACCGGACACACATGACATCCGGTTTGAAAATCTAATTTTTTCGATTGGAAGTGACGTCAAAAGCAAATACGTCACTTCCGGTACGGAATATTCACTTTTTAACCGGAAGTGACGTATTTCCGGTATGACTTCACTTTCGGACGAAAAATGTGATTTTCAAACCGGAAGTGACGTATTTTCGGTATGACTTCAGTTTTGGACGAAAAATGTGATTTTCAAACCGGAAGTTACGTATTTTCGATATGACGTCACCTCCAGTGAAAAAATATGATTTTCAAACCGGAAGTGACTTACTTTCGGTATGACGTCGCTTCCGGACGAAAAAAGGATGCTACAGAAAATAAAAGAAAGTGAAGAATGTGAGAATTCAACAAACTGTGTCCTGCGATATTCTTTCAAAACTTCTAGAGAGACGAGGAAATTTCACCGGATTTCTCATAGTCGTGTGCGAGAGCTGTTAATAGCTCGGCTCGGTAATCCACGTAATATACAACGGCACTAGACGGGAGTCTACCGAGAGAACCTACGCGAGCAGCGGGTTTGCGTACTCACTTAGTTGAAGGCAAGGGTAAGGCGTGCGGGGAGGCGACGAGCGTGGCCCTTTCTAAAATCGCGGGAATGCTCGCGGGTCGGGCAAAAGAGTTGAGCTGCGAGCGAGAGGCCTCCCCCCCCTCCCCCCCTCTCATGTTTCGAGGAGGGAACGAATACAGCGAGTCTCTCGGGGCAATCGCAGGGTACGCATTATTTCCTAATCTAACCGAGAGAGAGCGAGAGAAAGATAAAAAGAGTGAGATAAAAGGGGGTACGGTGAGGGGGAGGGAGGGGAGAGAGGGGGGTGCCCAACCGGCCAACGAAAACGAAAGTGACGGAGAAAGTTGAGCATTGTTACGAAGCGTAAAACTCGACGTGCCCGGGTGGCAATACGAATAGGCGGAGGTGAAGGGAAGGGAAGGGGGGAGATAAAAAGAAAAGAAGGGGAAGAGTCGGGCCCCCTCGAGGTTACCAGTGAAAACGAACGTCTCTCTGCCCACGCACGTGCATACGTTTATACAGATAAATACATGCACTCCACGAGCGTATTGTACCGCAGACAATGAACAAAGACAGTTCTGCAACTCGTGCGATTATAGTTTTGCTCGTTTCCTGAACGCTACTTGTATGCAAATTAATTAAATAATATACGCGAAATAGTATAAATACGAAGTCTTGAACTCGTTGCGGAATCTTGCCGTTTAATTCACGGAGGGGAGCGGGGTAAAATGGACCGGGGTCTTCCATTCGGAATCTGACTATTTATATGTCTTTAGCGAGAAACTTGTTATACATTGTCCGTTTTACTCCCCTCTTATCTTGCAAGTAATATAAATTTAATTCGTGCGTGTGAGATTATGATATATTTAATTTTTTTTTTTAACTAATTATGCGAAAACGATGTTTTCCACAAGAAATTTGTTATACATTGTCCGTTTTACTCCCCCCCTCATCTTGTAAGTAATATAAATTTAATTCGTGCGTGTGAGATTTCGTTATATGTGATTTTTTTTTACTTTGTATGCAGAACCAACGTCTTCCGCGAGAAATTTGTTATACATTGTCCGTTTTACTCCGCTCTTATTTTACAAATAATGTAAATTTAATTCGTGCGTGTGAGATTTTGTAATATTTGATTATTTTCTTTAACTTCGTATGCGAAACCGAAGTTTTTCGTGGGTCGTAGCAGCAAAGTCCTCGGCTGGATGGGCCAGCACGTCCACGAGCTCAGGTCGTTATCACAAGTGGATCCGCACGTAGAGAGAGAGAGAGACGCGTCCTCACAACTCGAGAGAAGCGTTGAATAGTGTCTAGCAATCGTGTCCACACAATACGTATTATACTTACCTGTGTGTATGTAAGTCTCTCTCGGGTATGTACCACCTAACTTTCTCCTTCTCGTCGTCGTCCTCGTCCTCGTCGCGGTTTCCTCCTCGAAGTACCGGCTATATCGACCCTGTCGAGTCGTCGCCTCAATTCTCACGGCCCAACCAACCGAAATTGAGGTACTCCACCATGCATTCGAGAGTGTGTCGCGCAATCGGAATTTCTGATGCGACACAATATAGCCAATAACCACCCCTGCTGCATCCCCTTAACCCTTCGACGGGCAAGCCTTTTTCCATTAAAAAAATAAAATAAAAATTGTCATACGCTGGAAACTGCTCTATATGTGTGAAATATGTCGATTTCAAAGATTTACTTTTCTGATTTTTACAAACAAATTTAATAAAGAGTCAAAATCGAGATCTTCACTAAGCTTTCTTATCTAATCGACTTTTGTGTACAAAGCTTCGCTGAAAAATCATTTTTCATGATTATTTGGCTTCCTCGTGGAGGATGCTTTGTCGGTAATAGAAAACAATCACATTTGAAAAATATGGCTGTTTGAAAATACACAAAAATCACAAATTTTTGCAATATTTGCTACAAAGATTCCCTACAAAAATTGTAGTTATTCGTCGTTTCGGGACCACGTCTGATGTATTTTGTCTCAGTGGTCATAATCTGCCACTTCTTTTACTCTTAACTCAATATTTGATAGGAAAACATTCGTCAGAAAGAAAATACTAAAAAACGTCAAAATCTCATAAAATTTAAGCGGTTCGGTCGATCCTCACCAAATTAAATAGGGATCGTCGTTCAATAATAGTCCCTTTATGTACAACATTTTTTTCCGATAGCTCAAACATTCTAACAGCCAGCGTGCGCACAGACTCTTTTTTAGCAAAGTTCCAAAACGCGTAAAATTTTTATGAATGAAAGCATTTTGCGAAAAATGTCACCACACATCGGGAATCGACACTTCTACCTACCTCAGAAATTTCAGATTGATAGCTCAAGCCGTTCTCAAATTATAAAAGATTCAGTTTTTCGGGTCTGAGACACACACACGCACACGCACGCATTCAAACATTTGTTCTAAATATGATTTTCCGATGCTTTGGAACATTCTGAACACATTTTCATTAAAATCTCGAATTTGTTTTTTCATGAAAACGAAGCTTCCTCGATAAGGAAGCAACAACATCAAATCGATTTATAAACGAAAGACTCTCAACGGAATGCAATAGTGTTCGACATTTTTTTTCAGAATTATCAGATTAAAATGTAACAACATACTTTCGATAATAGTTTTTCCGCCAATATAGCAAAATCGCTACACCAGCAGCGTTAATTTTTTGACGTACATTCTTCATAATTAAATAAAATGAAGCGAGGCAGAATTGTTTATTTGCAAGCACATTTTATTAGGAGCCCATTTTTAGATATCTGATTTAGCGTGTGTCCCCGATGGGAACTCTAGCGCATCGGGCGATCATAGAAAGAGAGCGTCGAGCAAGTACTAACAGCCGAAGAGCGTGCGGTAGCGCACATGTACGCGAATGTGAGAGGCGTCGACGAAAGTCTCTCCGCTCTTACATAATTCGAATGCGGGACGTCCGTCCTCGTGGGCTCTGGCGTCTCTCGAAAGAAAGAAAGAAAAAAAAACAGCAACAACTGGCTAACGCACGCCTCAACGCCGTGCGAACGAAGAGTACATCGTATTATGCGAACGCACGAGGTATCCGCGATTTCCAATTCAAACGTATTTTTTTTTAACTCTCCCCCGTCCTCCTCCTTCCCCCTCGTTCTTACCTTGGCGACTTTTTTCCCGCGTCCTCGGAATCGAGTGAAACGCAAATTACAAAAAAAAAAAGAAACAAAAAAAACTCCCCCAACAACTCGGCAACGGTTCGTTTAATTACGAAAAGACAAATGAAACAAGCCTCCTCGAAGAACGCAATTGCAGCGATAATCTTTCTTTTTTCATCATCGATCCAGCGAAACCGCGAAACGCAAAAAAAAAAATAACAAACAAAAGAAAACCCTGCAACCTACTTGACGCAACCGATTTGTTTAGTAATTGAAAGAGAGTAATGAAATAGGGTCAACTCTCCGGTTGCACGTTTGCGTTAGGGCAACGTCGAATTAACTCGCCCCTTTATCATCGAATGAGCTCTCTCCATCTCTCGTAACCCGAGAGATAGAGAGAGAGTGACTCGACCGAGTTATACGTCACGATTGTTTCAACGTTGACCGCGTGGAGTGAGGTAATAGTGATATAGTAACATTCGAGAGGGCGAGGAGGCGGCGGGGCGGAGGGAGGGAGGGGGGAGGGGGGGGGTGGTCGGAGCAGACGTTATAGCAAAATATGGGAGCAAACGTGCCCGCTATAATGGAGAGCCTTGGCCAGTGTATTAGGTCCCTACGTAACTCACAATGGGTTTGGCAGGCAGTGTCCTCGTGTGTGTGTACGTGTGTGTACCTACATGCTCGCGCGTTAGTCGCGTTACCTACGCCCAGATCAGCGCTGTTCTATTCACAGGCGCGCACATGTGTGAGCTGCGCGTTCCATTGCCGGGTACGGTCGGGAGGAAACGGAGGCATCGTCACCACGAGCGAGCCGTAAACCTCCGCCACCGGAGGAGAGCACACGTATCGGAACGTACGAAATAGCGTATGTTTGAGCGTGGTGGAGCATAATGGGTTGGCCCTCGATGGGTATTAGTGTGTAACGAGATGATCGCGCGAACCCGCCCCCTGCAGCCTCTCCGACGGGGCTCGCGGGTACGTGACGCGAAAAGAGATGCAGCAGTTACAGAAATTCTTACACACACGCGCGCCAAAGTTCACACATGCTCGGGGCACGGATTAATAGAGAAAGAAGAGGAGCGGTTGCAGCGTCGAGCAGTGTAACCGGTGACAGTATAGAGTTGCACCGCCAAGGACGGCCGAGAGCTCCAATTGTATATTCCGCTCCGCGCATATTCGCGGAGTTACACACGCGATTCGCTCCGGTGGGCAATGAGATGATCGCGGGGAATTCTTCATGCATGCTGGATTTTATTTGCACACCGCGTCTGGCGGAGCGGGGCGAGACGGAAGGACGTTTTTGCTCGTGTTTCTCGACGGAAATTGGTTCGAAGGAAATAGTGGTCCGTTTTAGCGGCGCTGGTCCATTTCGCCCCCGCGCCGGACTGCGACGGTGTGCGCAATAATGGAGCTGACTTCATGGATTCATAAGGTGACCGGTACAACTGATTGTAGAAACGATTGGCAGAGAAAGAAGAGGAACTTAGAATGGCTCGAGTACTGTAATGGCGAACGGGCAACCTGTGCAGCGCCAAGGACGGAGCCTGGGCTCGACTCCGCTCCACGTGCACACACAGAAAAAAAAAATTATTTGACGGCCACCGTTTATTAAGATTAAGTAAAAGTGTTTCTTAACACTCAAAGTGTGAAATATTTACTTGTTTTTTTTTCTTTCTTTCTATAAAAAATAATAATGGAAAAAAAATCACAGTATGTATATAGTGTTCGCAGCTGATTCGTAGCGAAACGCATAAGGTTCGGGAGATCGTGCATTGAGCCACTGTGAAATTAGCTGCGATACACGGTGAAAAGGCAAAAGATGGCGGCATATCTCGCTGAAATTTCGATATGGACAAACACTATTTTTTCCGAAAAGTCTTTATCTCTGTGAAATCGCATCGCATCATAACAAAACCTGAAAAAAGACACAGACCACGATTCAAAGAAATTACTTGCCAAATTTTGTCAAGAGATTTTTTTGTGGATTCGGAGAACACTGGATACCAAGGAAACGCACAAAGTCCCGCGATCACCGTGAAACTCATAACTCCCGTCTTTTTGCCCTAGCGGGCAGTCGGGAGTTAAAAATGTCAAAGATTTATTACGTTAATAAACGAATGTAAAAGGGATTTTTCCCGTCTATAAATAAATAAATAAATAAATAAATAAATAAATAAATAAATAAATAAAATATTTATTTAAATCAAATATATATTTTACGGGCAACCTGTGCAGCGCCAAGAACGGAGCCTGGGCTCGACTCCGCTCCACGTGCACACCCAGAAAAAAAATTTATTTGACGGCCACCGTTCATTAAGAATAAGTAAAATATTTATTTAAATTAAGTAAATAGTTACTTAAATGAAATAAATATTTATTTAAATCAAATAAATATTTTACTTAATCTTAATAAACGGTGGCCGTCAAATAAATTTTTTTCTGGGTGCACGTCGTGGAAGGAGAGTGTCGCTCGAGTTCGCAGATATACATACGATCGGTGACACGGAGCGGTGACGATGCGTATGGGCAATAAGGACGAGCGCGGCGCGTTGGGCCTATCCAAGACTCGAAGTCGCGCGAGTCACTCTGGTCTCTACGAATGACTCCAAGTAGGTACCGTCTCATCATCCGCTGGAAGAGGACTCGAGCTGCAACAGCGGGGAAGCTCGGATCCGGACTGCAACCGCGAGGCGGGGGGGGGGGGGGGGGTGCGATCGCGAACCAGTAGTCGCGGACCTTACGAGTCGGACGCGATAGCGACACACAACGAAAAGCCGGAGACGTCCGCAGAATTCGTGTCTCCGACTTCGGTCGAACACTTGGAAAGGCGGCCTCGAGGCTCGTCTAGCCTTGGTCGGCTTCGGATTGCCCAATATTCGTCGACTTTGGCGTCGAACTGTTCGAACCGTGCGTATATATGTTTACAGTCTGATAAAGAGGTGTCGAACGAGGTGTTCACGCCGCACGGTTTTTCCTTAAAACGGTTTCATTTTCGATCGCAACCGCTCTGACCGTAGACGATGGAAACAACGACGCTAAAAAAGAGTGACGGACGAGGCGAATGTGGAGGGGGTTCGCGGAGAGAGAGGGGGAGACCGGGGCCATGGCAAAAGGGTAAGAGACAAGAAAATCCGAAAGAAAAGGAAACACGTGAAACATGACGAGAGAGTCGTGCGGCTAGCTGACTCCGTTGACTTATGGCTTCAGACCGTCGTTTCTGTTCTCTGTCGCAAGAGGCCGAATGAATTTTTTTTTTTCGGTTCTCTACTGTGCATCGGGAATTACTCTTCGTATAAAATACAATTAAATTTTATGGACGAAATTTATATTCAATTTTATTCACTAATTTACTGGATATTATTATTATTACTATTATTGTTAATCGATAGAAATTTATAAATGAATAAAATAATGGAAGAAGAGTCGAAACACACAAAGCCAATATTTTCTCTGACACAAAAGCCTTTAATTGCAGCCGAGCGATTTTGCTCGTTACAATTGCGCGTGCACGTTTGAATGTTTTTTTTTTTTTTTGCGAACAATCGAGAGTCGCGAACAGAAAATACAATCGCGCTGTCGTGTGTTCCAGGAACTCATTCCTAGGTAGGACAAAAAGATCTTTCTCTCCGTTAACGTCAGGCTATTATGATACCGTAGGCTCGGAGCGCCATAGAATCTTTGCCGCAGCCTACAAACGCCATTTATTCGGTCTGAATGCTCGGTCGAGAGAGAGAATTGAAAAGAAATCGACGAGAAGCGTGTTCGACTGTATGGACCGTATCGCCGCTCGCTTCGGCGCGGAGAGAGAAACAGCCAGATAAGTTTGAACGGCGCTCCGACGCTGTCGCGTGAGAATCGTAAAGAAAACTTTCGATCCCGTGAGATAGCGCACTCAATAGCGATGCCGATAACAATAATAATGTTTGAAAAACCCCAAAGGGACATCGAAAATGTAGCCAAGCATGGCACTTCGTTTTTCTGCAGGAAGAGATCCAGCAAAAATTTCAATGTCTATGTTGACGTGTTTAAAATAAGTGCGGAATTTTCGAGGATTTTTTTAACATACACTTGAGCGGAGAATCCGATAAAAATTATCATAGGAATGATAAAAACTGACAGAATTTTCAGGTACATGGGAAGTACAGCGAAATTCTAGCAAACTTTCCTATTAAACTGAACACATTCAGCTAGAAAAGATGGTAATTTTCACTATCGCAGATATTACCCGAATGTCCCATTATTTCAGCTAGAATATAAGTTCTTCTTCCTGGAAAATATAGTAATCGGTTTAGATTTGTAGGTTATTCCGGCATATTATGTCGAACAAATTTTTTTTATGTTTACATACATTAATAAAATTTGATGGATAAAATTCGCAGTTTTAACCTGACTTCTAGAAAAAATTACTATATGGGTTGGGTACAAATTGCTGTGGGCCCTGTGAAAATTGCACATATCGCTAGTGGTGACGCTGCTGTACCTTGTTGCCTTGATAGTAGTAGTCTTTATTTCATGTATAGTCATGCGGCTTTTTTGCATAACTCCCGCCCTATACATATTCCCCTATTTTAACTAAAGAGACAGATATAATCCCTTACAACTAACATGGTTTGTTATAATTATTTGTACATGTCTAGCCCGCACTTCTTCACACATAGTTTCCTTCCTCATTTTATCCCACCTCTCGCTCTTTCCATTCCATTAAATTTACCATTTTCTCAAATTATCTAACATATTCACACAATTCTATCACCAGTTTCCTTTTTAAACACTCATTTATTCTCCTTTCATCCTCGTCTCCTCTCTTATCTTCCAGCCAGTTTCTCATGGGTTCCACAACTCCCTTATTAATATTTTCTTCAGCTTTTTCGCATTCGCATATAATGCCTCAGGCTCTCTCTCACATGACTCGGTGGTTTTTCCGAGTTCCTTCTCTCGGTGTATGCACGGCTATTTAAGGATTACCCTTTTACTAAACATGCTTCATAATTACGGTGAAAATTATTGTAAATATCACACCGGTTGGAATGTGGCGAATTTTTGCAGAGGCAACTTTGTAATTTTCTTTACTGCCTTCTTCGCTCCGTGTATGCACACTATTCCGTTGATCTCGCCGTCCAGCTTGATGTCCCGGCTTCTCTATCTCGCCGCAATGTAACAGAGATCCTGCAACCTAATCCCTCGGGTCATACACGCTGGCTAATAAGGAGGCATGTACCTGGCGAATTGTCGAGAGTAAATCCGTGGTACTCGAAGAGATACCCAGACATCCTCGACTGGTTACGCTGCAGTTTATACGACGGGGGGGGGGGGGATGAGTATTAACAAGGGGGCGAGGGTATTAGCGAAGGGCTCTCCCGGCTCTTCGCTCTCCATCAATGTAGTGGTAGGTATATGTATATAAGAGGGTACAGGAAGCCGGAGATAAGTGGATCCTCGTGGTCGAGGACCAGGGCGTAAGGGGAGAAAAGGACTTTCCTCTCGAAGCGCGAGCAGACCCTTTGCTTAATCATCCTTTCAGCACCGCGACGTGCCTCCCTCATCGGATTTCCACAACTCGAATTTATCCTATAGCTTGTATGATTTATACCTTGACCACCGCGAACAAACCCTCGAAGAAAATACCTCAAGGCGGTCCGTCGATTTCTATCAGAAAAAAGTGTTTGATTTTTTTTTTTCGAGGTAATAAAATTAATTGGGTGAAAAATTCTCCGACGTACATTGTTCGTAACGGTGTTGTGGACAAGTGAAAAAATACCCGTGTCCGAATGCCAACAATTGCAGACGGTGTTCAATTTTTTGCATGTATAAAAACAAAATTCAAACAATAATACAGAAAAGATGAAATCCCTTCTACAATTTTTTATGTGCGAGCTCGCGGATTTTTTCTCGCAATCGGAATACCTTTGCGAACAATTAACAGCAGGGAATTTTTTTAGAAAAAATGTTTATTACTGAAAAAATAAATAAAATAAGCTTTTGGTCTAAATTTCACGGTCCTCCCTTGGTCGTTTGGACTATGCGTCGTGTACCGTTTGAGTCCAACGCCTTTATCCTATAGCTTATATGATTTATACCTTGAGAACTGCGAACAAACCCTCGAAGAAAATTCCTTAAGGGGGTCCATCGATTTCTATCACAAAAAAGTGTTTGATTTTTTTTCGGTAATAAAATTAATGGGTTGAAAAATTCTCCGACGTTAATTGTTCCTAACCGTGTTGTGGTCATGTGAAAAAATCCCCGGGACCGAATGCCAACAATTGCAGACGGTGTTAAATTTTTTGTACGTATAAAAACAAAATTCAAACAATAATATCGAAAAGACGGAATCCCTTCTACAATTTTTTATGTGCGAGCCCGAGGATTTTTTCGCGCTATCAGAATACCTTTGCGAACGATCGACAGCGGGGGATTTTTTAATAAAAATGTTTATTACTGAAAAAAATAAATAAAAGAAGCTTTTCGTCTAAATTTCACGGTCCTCCTTTGGTCGTTTGGCCTGTGTGTCGTGTCCCGTTTAAGACCAACGAGCGCGAGCGATATACAGTGCCAGCGTGGTGTATCGAAGTCGAACAAAAGTTTGCGAAACTTCGCGGTTCCCCTTTCCCGGCTCTTCGTTCCCTCCGTGTATTTCCTCCGTCCATTCCATCGTCCGGCTGGTCGCCCGCGGAGTAAAACCGCGCTCACGGTTAATTAATCGCTCGGTCATTTACTTTATGATTCTCTCTCCAAAGCGCTCGCGCGCGCCCGGACAGTCGTTTCGCTGACGCGATGAATATACACCGTACAGCTTGTAATTGACGTTCGAGAATTAAATTATATCCCCGCACAGTCGATCTCCCGACTATCCTTCATTCTTACATCTATTAAAATAGTAAACTTCTATTAAATATATATAAAGCCCGCGATTCGTCGCAGTGTGTGTAAATTCGTTGCAGTCGATTATACACACGGTATGGTTTATATACACGGGATAAATAAATGGATCGGGCTAATTCGGTGTACGCCGATATTCTATGACTAATAAATATAGTAGTCGCGGTAATAACCGGCCGCGCACACACCGATCGAGGAAAACTTCGAACCGGTTATTCCATTGCCGACACGAGATCGATATTTACATCAGACATCGTTAAATAATAGCGATACGTGGCTATCATAACATCGAGCGGGTATTACATCGACTATCTTTTTTTTTATTATTATTTTTTTTTCTTCGTCTCGAAGACATTTCCGATGATGGTTTTACCGGCTCTCTTAATGGACACGAGAATCGAGTGTTTTACGAGACTTTTATGAGGCTCGATAGAAGTCGAAGAAAATAAGATTGTCGCGAATAACTAACGACTGGGAATAATTAACCGTTATAACGCGTACACGACACGGCAGTCGGGACGAGTCGAGGATTCCGCTGTGTGACATAACTGCTTAATGCATGCGTTTAAAGGAGACCGGGCGCACGCTTGCACGGGGGAAAGCAACGAGCGGCGTGTAGTCTACGGTACACTCACTTTCACCGCGGAGCGTTCGCAGACTCGCGTGTCCGCCGTCCGGCCGCAGGAGCACGGCGGAGAAGTCGCATTGTGTGTACGGTTCGCTTGTGGTCTCACGTGTACACGTGACGTCTGACGTTCATTGAGGGGACACTTGAGCCTCGCGCTGAAGCAAAAGCGATGCATTTTTCTCGATACACGGCATTCCGTGCGCATGAGATAATCAAATGTTACAATTTTCTGAGAACTAAATAATTCAATGAATAATCGTAATATTTATAGGCCGTTCGTGCGCCAATTATTATAATAACATGATTTAATAATTACTTCAGTTATAATAAATATTAATAATAAAATATATAATATATAATAAAATAATAAATAAATGACCAGTGTCTGCTTGAAGTTGCATCAATTTTACCCGGTCTCTTGCAGTTCAATAAAAAAAACCGTATCGATGGGATACGAAATTCGAGAGTTCGGGAAGTCTCAGTAGCTCGAATATAATTTTTGTCAGTCATCGTTCGTTCCGGGATATTTACGATCGACGATATATCACCGGCTCTCACCTGATCTCCGTCCACCTGTAACTCAATCCTCAGCGCAGAGGCTCGACTGGACCGACACACACACACACGAGCGTGAGTAATTAATAAAGCTTAATGCCGTAACGACCGATTTATAATCGTCCGGTACATCCGATACCGTTATTCACGAGGCGAGATGCAGACGTTTCGTGTACATTAATTCTCTCTCCATCGTCAGTTATGCCAGTTCTATTATTTCCATGAAGAATAGAATTTTCCCATCGAGCGGAGGAGATCCGAAGTGATCTACAGCCCCGCTGCGAGCGAGACGTGTACGGCGAGTCGTCGGCAGAGTCGAGGATCTCGTCTATCAGGGACGAAGGGAGTGCCCTTTAATAGCTTCGTCACGAGTCTCGGAAAGTCGGCCGGTGTATTTCTCTTTCTATTCCTTTATTTCACATCGAAAGAGAGAAGGAACGGCAGCGAGGGACGTAGAAGCGAATGGAAGTGCCAGCGGCGTTGGCGGCTCTTCGGGAGCCTTTGACTCTCGAAGTGGTTGCCTTCGCAGTCGTCATCGGCTCGTCGCTCCTTACCGGGGCATTTATCGCACCCCACTCGAGTACTCTTCTCGACCTCGCGATCGACCCTCTGCGAGCGTCGAATTGCATCCTTCGAGAGAGTATCTTGCATCGATCACGAACTAATCGATTATCGTCGCTTCGGTGTTTAAGACTCGATAATCGTCTTGGCCAGTTAAAAAATCTTATCCGGCTAATGGACGTTACTTTTTAGCCGGCTAAGCCGTCTTAGTCGGCTATGATGGTGCGGCTAGCTAAAAATTAGCCGCAGTTTAGCCCGCTTATTTATTTATTATTATTGTGTACTATTATTTATTCTGTACTATTATTTGCTTAGATTCGACTACCTATAAGATCTTCAAACTCTTATTCCAACGAAATAATTATGTCTCTTAATACGTCTCTATTCTGGTATAAGAAAGTTATCATGTTCTCATTTCCCGTGAAATAATATCGGTACAAAAATTAATAAACAAAACAGGTGATGTGCTATAGATAAATGTCCCATTAATTCCATCAGTGTCCTTGTAATTCACAGTAAACATGAATAGCCGGCTAAACTGCGACTAATTTTTAGCCGGTTGAGCCGCGGTTGATTTTTGGCCGGTCAAACCATCTTAGCCGGCTAAGACGGCTTAGCGGGCCAAACTGTAATGTCCATTAGCCGGATAATATTTTTTAGCAAGCCAAGACGGCTCAACTGTACAGCCCTAGCGAATTCGTCTTTCTATTCCTTTGATTCGCATCGAAAGAGAGAAGGGACTGCGGCGAGGGGCGTAGAAACGAATGGAAGTGCCAACGGCGATAGCGGCTTTTCAGGAGCCTTTGACTCTCGAAGTCGTTGCCATCGCAGTCGTTGTCGTCGCTCCTTACCGGGACATTTCCCACATAGGTTTTGCCGATGGAACGGATGCGACCGATGGTCAGCCGAATATCGATTCGCCAACCGTTGGTTTGCTCATGCATGAACTCACGTATCATTGATCTGCCGATTTTAGACCAATATTCGGTCGAATATCAACTCGCCAATCGTTGGATTGCCGACATGACCCGACCCAAGTTATTTCTTGCAAGCGAAAGTGTACCAGGGCGTTAATATAAGAGCATGCAAAATGGCTCGTTCTTTAACTCTCGCAAAAGATACGCATTATTTTTGAGTTCCGTACTCGATCGTCAATAAATCCTCACGGAATACATTGACTGATTATGATCGCTTTGAGAGTTCTCGCAGGAGAAAATATAATCTCTGTTTCAACTTTTACAATACAAAAAAAGTATACATTACACCCACTCTCGCCCTGCATAAGTAACCTATAGATAAGTAACCTATAGATAAGTAACCTATAGATAAGTAACCTATAGATAAGTAACCTATAGATAAGTAACCTATAGATAAGTAACCTATAGATAAGTAACCTATAGATAAGTAACCTATAGATAAGTAACCTATAGATAAGTAACCTATAGATAAGTAACCTATAGATAAGTAACCTATAGATAAGTAACCTATAGATAAGTAACCTATAGAGAGCTCGATCCTCTTGATCGACCTTGTGGTTAATGTTGGCTGCCAATATTGGCGAGAAGTTATCCAAGACTCCCTCGATGATTGGGCCAAGCTCGCATGCCAGTGTTGGCAACATCGGTGCCCAGCTTCGCCCAACCATTGGCCAGATCCGATCACCCTGCATAGGTTATCGCGCCCCACTCGGGGTCTCTTTCTCGAGCCCACGATGGACACTCTCCACGCACGCTTTAAGAGAGTATCTTGGATTAATCACTACTCGATAATTGTCGGTTCGGTGTTTAAGGCTCGATGCATCGAACCGCTCGGTAATCGAGCTTCCGCCGAGCCAGTAACTGGGACACTCGCCTAATATCTGTACCTACAGCCAGAACCCGAGCCTCGACACTCGCGCACTACCTCGATACAGTGTTTCTTTACACGTACGTACGTGGATACACAGCAGCGGTCGCAGACTGTACGATACGTAAAGTAAGGCGGGCACTTTCCAATTGCATAACCCCTCGGGCCCGCGCCTTCATTCGGTTATGTCAGAAGAAAGTTGCCGCGTCGGAGGTCTAAGCAACGTGCGCGGCTGCTCACCGCCTGGGAAATGTGTGTACAGCGAGACACTCACGGGCTCTCAGGAGTTGGCCCGCGTGCGGAGTCGGTGTCTCCGAGATCTATATACGAAGAGATCTTCGAGCCGGTCTCCCGACGTTTATAAATAAACGAGACGGGGAGACACACGAGTGGCTCACGCGTGTGTAGGTGCGGTGACGGTGGACGCGGACACGGGGTTACCCGCGCATTTCTCTCACTTGTTTACAACATTTCTCTATCACTCCGGTCTGACGACTTTCCCGAGTCCGGTATATTCTCTCGATGACGAAATAACCCGTTCGCCCATTTTTTTTCTTTTTAACGGGGGGATTTTGGAATATTGTTTTTTTTTCATGCATAGCAATCTTCACGCAAATAATTTATAGATATCGATGAAAGTTAGAGAGGGTCAATCTTAGAGAGTAAAGAGGGTTTGTGCATTTAACAAACATGTCTGGTCCAAAATCGTCAAAATTTTTCGCTTCATCGTAGAGGAAGATTTGTTTTGGTGAAAAAAATGTGATTTTCATGAAAACGTATTCAAAATGTTCGAAAACAATCGAAAAATCACATGTAGGACAAACGTCCGTATGTATGCGTACGTGTGTTACAGACGCGAAAAATTCAAACCGCTATAATTCGAGAATGCCTCGATCGTTCAAGCTGAAATTTCACACGTAGCATGTGTTAATAGTCAATGTTTCTTCAAAATTTCATTTAAAACATTTCAATTGTTCTTTTTGTAAGCGAATTTTTATTTCTTCAGAAATGCATGTACGCGCTTCAGCTCTTCAATTTTTTAGCTATCGTGGCAAAAAGTTTTATACAGATGAAGTATGATCGCCCTATAATCCGTATTATATTTCGGCAGAATCGAACGAAGTGTTGAAAGCTTATGTCATTTTTTTCTTTTTTGAATTACGTGAAAAGTTAGTAATTTATTTCAGATGCAATTTTCCGAATTAAATATTCATCTGTGAATTAAATAAGTGATAGATTCGTGATCAGCGTGGAAAAATACATTAAATATAATCCCGGAGCGACGACTAACGAAAAAAGCTCATGGGTCATTTTAGTATCCCACATAGCCAAAATGGGTGACTGCGTATTTTCAAACAGCGATTTTTTTTGCTTCCCGATGACATCGCGGAAAAACGCAGGTACCTATCATGTTCTACGGCAGAAAATACACAAGATGATGAGGAAGCCAGAGATAGAGAAAATGCTTTCTCATAGAAGAAGCTTTGCGAACAAAAGAACATTGTGAGAAAGCGATGTAAAAATTGCAATGTTCACCTTCATGAGGAAACGATATGAAAATTTCAATTTCAACTTTAAATAAAAATGTATTTATTTTACTATTCTTTTAGTTGCAATTTTTTTAGTTACATGTGTAAGCCTATTTTACTTCCTACGATAGAATTGGCGAACATGATTTACGCCCTCAATTCGAGGTGGGCCATATTCCCACCTTGTGTACATGAACCCTGCACATGAAACGCGAACGGATTCCCTCCGGCGTACCCTGAAAGGCACGAACCCTCCGTGCCTCTCTTTTTTTCATTCAACAACCATTCAAACTCCGACCGTCGTTCATCCTTTTTTCCAGGAAGGGAAAAGATCTCGCCGGATATGGAGATGATCGGGCAGAAGGGCACGCGCACTGTGACCGAGTTTCGTCCGGGTCTACCCTGTTGTGTACCTGTTTGTCGAAAACACTATTAGCGCCCCGCAGCGTGGGCTGGCCTGCCATTCGAAATCCCTTTCGTCGGTCCTTCGTCGGGTTGAGCGTCGAGAGCCTCCGCCAGAAGGTCGTGAAGGATCGAACAGCCACGCGACCTCCTCTTGATTTACTGCCCTCGATCGTTCCTCCTCGATCTTCGCGCAGCTTCGTTGTCGCGCGAGAAACTCTCCGAACACTTTTCACAGAATCCCCCGGAGATCGGACTCCTCGAAATTGCTTCCACGATCGGGTGAATGGCACGAAATCGGTAACAAGGTCGGTAGCACGCTGTCCGTCCAAACTGCTCGTCGGTCGAGGGTCAGCTTCGATCTGGCGTGCGAATTTATTGCGCTGCAATATCTCGAGTCCATGGAGTTGCTCTCCTATTGTCGGTAATGATGGCTTCTACGGTAGCAAAGGGCAGAGGGCTTCGTTGTCTATCTATGTTCTATCTATACGTTTGCTCTACCGTAGTACCACCGGTACAGTGAGAGAAGGATTTGATAGAAATGACCATAAATCCGGTAAAAACTGACAGAAATTTCTGGTATTTAGGAACTATATCCTGGTAAACATACGCATTAAATTTATAACAGTCTGTTAAAAAAATGTAATTTTGGCTATCGCAGATATTACCTGAATATCCCGTAATTTTTGCTGGAATTTAAGTTCTTCTTACTAGAAAATATAGTAATCGGCGGCGCGATCGCGGAACGTTTGTTTTGGGTTGATCAAAAAATTGGATCGACGAAATTCTCAGTTTTTCTCCACGGATGTCTCAATTTTGATCCATGGAAGTCTCAATTTTTATCCACGGAATTCTCAATTTGTATCCATGAAATTCGCAATTTTTATCCATGGAATTCACAATTTTTATCCATGGAATTCTCAATTTTTTTCCACAGAGTTCTCAATTTTTATCCATGGAAATCTCAATTTTTATCCATAGAATTCTCAATTTCTATCAACGGAATTCTCAATTTCTATCAACGGAATTCTCAATTTCTATCAACGGAATTCTCAATTTCTATCAACGGAATTCTCAATTTTTATCCACGAAATTCTTAGGCAGATACAAACAATTTTGCCATCCCGCCTTCAGAAAAAATTACCACATCGGTTGGATAAAAAATGCTATGGCCCCTGTGAAAATTTCACATACCGCTGGTCCTGGCGCTGGTATGTCATGTTGCTTGGTCGAAATTTACCATATATGACTCGCCAGTTTTTCCGAGATTCTTCTCTCACTGAATGTGTGGATGCTTGCGAATTTCCGAAGAACAATTTTCAGCTCGGCAAAAGGCAAAACAGGATATATTGTCAGGGGTGATTGCATTAATACAGCAAGACTGGACGTCTTGTTGCATGTCGTGCTGGATATCTTGCTCGATATCTTTGGTCCCGTTTAGACATCGAGCAAGATATCCAGCAGGACAGGACAACAAGCAAAACCAGACATCGTCATTGACTTGCAAACATTGCATGTTTGCAAATTCCCAACGAACAAATCCCAGTTCGGCAAAAGAGAAAACAGGAAATATTGTCAGGCGCGATTCTACGATAGCAAAGGGCAGAGAACTTCGTTGTCTATCTGTGTTCTATCTGTACGTTCACTCTCTCGGACACCGCCTGCGTATGTTTGCCAATTTTCGAAGAACAAATTTCAGCTCGGCAAAAGACAAAACAGGATATATTGTCAGGCGTGATTGCATTAATACTGCATTATCGGTTAAAGCCGCCGACAGCCCGGGGCCGTAAACTCGTTTAATCACACCCTGGGCGCTGAAAATGCGATAATAATGTGTCTCGAGGTTTGTAAATGTTCGCTTATCGCTTGTAATACTTCACTATCGTGTACCTGAGTCTATACGCGCTCTCCACACGCTGATGTACGCACGAGCATCCGGTATTGCGTGTAACGCATGATAAACTCGTTCGAGAAAGAAATGTGTCACCCTTTATCTTCCTCGAAAGTGTCCTCGATCTTTATCTAATTTTCACGTCCTTCATTAATATTGCTCCATTTCGTTGTATCAGTGATTAGAGATTTTTTATCATAAAAATTTGTATTTCAATTCCTGGAACAAACCCTTTTTGGAAAAATAAAAACTATGCGCAAGCGTGTCCTGTCGAAATGTTGGGTCACGTAATTGAAAAAAGTAAAGAAATATTAGAAAAAAAATAGAATAGGCGATGACGAATTCCCGTTTGCACCGTTCGAGTTCATAAAGATTTTTTTTTACCATACCAGAAGTCGACAAAATTCTCTTGTAAATATGATTTTTTTTCCTCTTTGCTGTTCACCTACCGCCATGAATAATGGAAGCGTTTGCCGCGATCGAGGCGGATGCATTTCTCGTAAATACGCTCCTAACTCCGGCCGGAAGACGGGGGAAAAAAATACTGGGCAACAATTTTTTCTCGTTCTATTTTATTTTCACTCGACGAATAAACAGAATTACGCGGCAGCGACGGCGAGCGGCTAATCTTAACTACCGCTATCGTGCGTCGTGGCCTCGGCCGGCAATATATCGCTTCTCTTCTTCCAATACTTCAATATTATGCGTGCACGCTCTGTACAGTCTCTCCCTCTCTACTCTCGATAGAGTGTGACTTTTGTTCGGCGGAAAAGTGGGTCAAAGCAATCGCCGCTCTTCTCTCCTACCGGAAAGATATCATCTGTGCCCTTCGAGTTGTTTTTTTTTAATTACATTTTACTTTTATGTAATATCAATTACAGATTCTCTGATCGAGTGAAGTCCAGAAAAGTCTCTTAGTTATTAAAAGCCATGATTGCGCCCTTCGGGCATATTTTTTTTAATTTCACTTTCATGTAATATTAATTTACGATTGTCCGATCGAGCTAAGTCCTGAAAAGTCTCCTCGTTACTGAAAGCCATCGTTATGCCCTTCGGCTATATATTTTTTTTCAATTTCATTTGTATGCAATATTCATCGACGAGTGTCTAGCCGAGTAAAGTCCAAAAACAGCCGATTGGAAAATTCGTCGTTTGCATTATCTCTCCGGTTACGCATAATCTCGCTCGGCCGACACAGTGTCACAGTGCGTGTTTTTTTCTGGCGCGTGGCCTGCGCAAAGCGTCGCGACACTGCGCGGAGTAAAGAAGGTCACGCCGTCGATCGTGAGGGAAACTCGTCGAACACGCGAGTTCACGAGTTTGCTCGTCTCGGGATCGCACGCGGCATGGGGGGAATCGGGTCAAATAATTAAAATAGGCCATCATAGCGGAAGGCATCATCCGCCTTCCCGCCGCGGCAGCGCGCAGAGTTACAAAAGAGAATATCCCGCCGGGTTCCCCGGCTCACTTTCTTTGCGACCTTCTGCCGCTTCTCCTATAAATAGAGGCTGCTGCTGCTCTTGCCTAAGCACTCATGACGAGTCGAAGAGGTGGTGCTTTCGGAATCGCAGAGACGCTGGTGCGTCATCCGCGAACTTCGCACTTGCGCACCGGTAGCTTCGCGCCGCGACGGAAAACCTAGACCCGAACTATGATTTTTCATTTTTGCTCAAAGCTACTTTAAAAAAAAATATCGTGGAATATATTTTTTTTTTTTACCAAAACAAAGTTTCGTCTATGAGGAAGTAAAAAAGCAAAACATCCATTTTACAGGGCGAACTATTGATCTTGGCTTGGCGATCGATACGCGGACATGATAAAGATATTAATCTGTCGAAGAGATTAATATTCTTTTGGTAGTTTGATGACTTGTTTCAGAATTTTTGTATTTAGGATTTTTCCAAGTGTGAAAATGATGACTTGTTTCAGAATTTTTGTATTTAGCATATTTCCAGTTGTGAAAATGATGAATCGCGATGTTATCACTTTAAAAATTTAGCGTTTTTTCATTTGTTATCATTTTTTTGAGTATAATTAAGATTCTTAGTCTTTTTTCTTTGAGATTATCTTATTTATTTAATGTTTGTTCGCTTCTTATACGCGTCTCTCAATTACCTCTACTGTTTTGCATTTCAAAGCTTATTTCTTACCATCGCCTATGATTTTTCATTTCTTATCAAAACTACTTAAAAAAATAAAAAATAAAAAAAAATACCCATTTTACCGGGCGAAGTATGGATCGTGTAGCTTCCGCGCACCTCGGGGCTTGGCGATCGATACGCGAACACCAAAAAGATCTTAATCTATCGAAAAGATATTAAGCTTCTGAAACACGTCACCAAAATACCAAAGAGATATTAATCTTTTTAGTATTTTGGTGTCCTGTATTAGAAGTTTTGTATTTAGCATATTTCCAAGTGTGAAAATGATGAATCCCGAAGTCATCACTTTAATCATTCGGCGTTTCATCTTATATCACAATTCTCGAGTAAAATTCAGATTTTCAGAATTTTTCTTCGATATTATTTACAACCTTATTTACAAAAAATTTCTTCACTTTTTTATACGCCTCTCCGAATGACCTCAACAGTTTTCGGTTTCAAAGATTACACGCGCCAACTTCCCCAGAATTGGGTTTCTCCAGTCTATTATGAATAAAAAAAAGTTCTCCTCTTATCTCCGACAATCGTCGGTTTTAAGGTCGCCGATTGAGAGCGCAGCGCTATCGACGGCGCGGTGTGTTCTCGAAACGCGGCAAGGGGGGCGAGGGGGTGGGGGGGGGGGGGGCGGGCCAACGACAGCGTTTAGGGCCGCACAGAAAATGCGAGGAGGTGGAGGAGCCGCGCGCGTGTCGACCGGGATACGAGGAAAATATGTATGGTGTTATATATAGGTCAGCGCCTGGTTAGATTACGGGGGGCGCCGAAGAAAATCGTCTTCGGAACGCGGGGCGGAGGAGGGCGAAGGGACGGGCTGGCTTTCTTCCCTCGCGCCTCCGCGCTCCGGCCTTCCGCCTCCGAAAACTTAATCTATAAATAAAATTTTCGGTTCTCCACCGTGTGTATTTTCCACGTGCGCGCGTTCGCCCTCTTACGTGTCACGCACTCGCACGCAATTCACACGCTCCCGTCCGTGTATGAGCGAGCAAACAAGCGGTTCTTCTCTCGCGTGTTACCGCGCGACGTTTCGACGACGATGTTTAGCGTCAAAGATGTTATTGCGACAGAGAGAGGAGCGCACGGAGCGCTCGCTCTCCTCGTTGCGAAATTGCAAAGCGGAGACCGTATCGTGTATATAAAACACATAGACGATATGTGGGAGGAGGACGGGGAGGGGGGGGGGAAGAGGCCATCAGGCGCGGTGACGGTACAAACCGTGTACAGAGTACGAGAACTCTCCGTCATATATCGCTGATGCTGCTCCCATGTACCGGCGCTCCGGCTCCTCCACTCCTCGACCTTATCCGCACCTTCTTCTCTAATCGACAGTTTATAATATATATTATCCCGCTATGAATTAAACCTTACTACATGCCATAAAATAAAAAAAAAATATAAAAAATACAAAAAGTTACCCTTCAGGGTTGTCACGCTCTTTGACGAAATTTTAATTGCTTCCATCGCGGCTGGTCCGGGATCCTGCTCGTGCCGCCCGATCGCTATCGGATCGAGGATAAAGTTCATGCCCGGTCGATCGATCGGCGGCGATTATCCGCCGACGATCGGCCCGGCGAGCTCCTCTCATCTCGGCGATGTGTTACATTAAAAATTACTTTCCAATTCGCGCGACCGCGCTCGCGGCCCGACCCTGAGCGCGAGTTCTCGCTACGCGCAAGCACGCTGGCGGATTATTCCGACGGCGTCGGTGCGCGCTTTTCGCGCACCGGCTCAACTTTGATACTCGCACCACATCGCGTCCCTGCGAGACGCGACCGACACAGTCGTTACCTTTGTTACACCGAACTTTCTCGTTGACGCGCGACTATCTACGATCTACGGAGTTTCTGCGATTCGCAGTCACACTCCTCGCGCAACTTTGCGCGGACCGGAGGTTTTTGCACTCCCGTTGGTGGCTGCGGGGAGCAGAGCCGAGTCTCTTCGTCTCTCTGTCCGCCGTCCCTCGGGTGCAATCGCTCACGAAGCGGCGGGGAAGCGGGGCGCGGAAGGACCCTTTCACTTTCGTTCGAGGCGAAATATTTCGGGACGCGCGACGGAATCGTTATCTTCGTGCTTTCGTTGTCATCGGAGAAATATATCGGCGCGAGCAATTTTTTATTTATTTTTTTATTATAGGATGATGAAAAAATGATGTTACCGAGTCGAAAAAAAATTGATTGGTTTCAATTTTAATTAAGGGACACTGCAGAGTAATGAGCGTTTGGCCAAAGCTTGAGTGCATCGAGTAGTTGGGCACATAAATGCGTACCATAAGTACTCGGAGTAATCGCCGAGCTCCGGAATTAGTAATGCACTTACCATCTCCTTTGACCCCTGAAACTGCATTTCTTCGGAGTCCATCTGCAAAAAGTTGAAAAAAATCGATAAATTTTATAATTCGAACTCTTATTAAATTTTTTTTATTATTAGTTCTACTACACTGCCAATAAGAAATGGTTCGATTTAACAAGGCGCGGTGACATAAGTTCAAAGGGTTTACTCATATTGAAACAAATGATTCGTATTCTTTTTTTCTCAATACTCCAATAAAAATCTCTTTTATATAGCGGGAAGGGTTAAACTTTTGGTTAATCCAACAATTTTTTTTTCTCAGTGTGTAAATATTGTATTTTTAGTTTTACTTATATTGAAACAACTGACCCGTGTCTTTTTCTCGATACTCCAATAACAATCTCTCTTGTATGGCGGGAAGGGTTAAACTTTTGGTTGAACCAACCATTTTTTTCTCAATGTGTGGATGGGGTATTTTTCGCTTTACTCATATTGAAACAAATGACCCATGTCCTTTTTCTCGATGCTTCAATAACAATCTCTTTTGTATCGTAAGAGGAGGAGGGGGGGGGGGTTAATTTATCGTTCAGCGCGAAGATTGTTCGCTGGCTGAGACGATAATAGTATAGTATTAGTTATTAGGTATGCGATCTATCGTGATGAGGTTGTAAGATTTTAGGCATTAAGGCTCAACACTCTTCTTGGCAGCCTCGAGTTACCCCGTTGGAATACTCCAAAGGGGCAGCAGCAACAGCAACAGCAGCAGCAGCAGAGAAGCAAGGCACAGGCGGTGCCTGCAAGGTACATAATAAGAGTGGCCACCATTATTTCGACACGACTCTCTCGGTCGGGTCGGCACGGAGCTTACGTAATGCCCTCGCGGAGCTCGCGCGCGAGAGAGCCGACGAAATGAAATTGAAAGTAAAGTAACCAAACGTTCTTAGCCAACCGAGCGAACGAACGAACGGGGAACGAAAGAATCATCGACGTTCGAGGTGGGTATAGGACAGCACGGGATAGAATACAGTACAGAAGGTATGCCGAACGGCGACGTGACTCTCGGTATCACAACGGCGAAGGTGTGTTAGCAAAGACGATCGGAAAGGATCGCTCATCCGTTTCCTGAGTGGAAAGTTCAGTCGGTCGGGCCGCGCACTACAGCTGCCTCGAATTTGCCTGCTGAACGAAATAATTCCGTACGGTCGATCGAATCTTTCTTTCCCTTCGGAATAAATCGATTTTTGGGGGGAAAAAGTTTTTTTTTTTAAATCGGTAATAAAAAATCGGATCGTAAATCCTCCATGATTGATCGTTCGTAACTGTGTTATGAATATGTTAAAAAAATCCTAGGCTCGGATATAAAAAATCGCTGAAGGAATTCCATTTTTATAAACTATAATTATATATTGGGCTGAAGGACTCAGGTCGATGGCCCTTTGCCAAGGTGTAAAATTATCATTAGGTATAAAATTAGTTTAAGAAGGTAACTGTACAAATATTAACTTTGGCAATAAATCTCTTTTACTACGACTACTAATAATGTAACAAAAAATCGTATGGAAATTCCCACATTATTGATCGTTTCGAACATGTAAAGAAAATTCTAGATCCGGACAGATAAATAGCATATAAAAAATATTGAAGGCAATGGAATTCCTCCCACAGTTTTGTTCTTGCATTTGGATCTAGCGATTTTTTTTTACACGATCAAAACACCGATCTACCATAGCGTTTTCCGATTCGATCTTTATCTGCCGCGAAATAAAATAAAAAGTACCATTTTTATTTTTATTTTTTGCTGGGTATCGATGATCGATTGATCGTTCGTAAAAGCGTTTCAAACATGGAAAGAATTTCCTAGATCGGGATATAAAAAAAAATCGATGATGGAATTCCATTTTTATTTAAGTAGACAATACAACATATGACATATAAAAAATATTGAAGGAAATGGAATTCCTCCAACAGTTTTTTTACACGATCGACCGTGGGCATTTTCGATTCGATCTTTACCTGTCGCAAAAAAAAATAAAACATTCAATTTTTTTTTCCCCTGGGAATCGATGATCGATTAAGAAGGGGTTGCCTTTTTAAATCGCGCGCTATTATAATTTCTACTATACGCGCTCACCCCGACGAAGAGCACGCGATATAAACTCGGGCGTTCTATTTTCCCACTTAAAGTCAGTAACTTGGCCAACCGTTGGCCAAGAGCCACCTATTGCACCTTAGCAGCCTCTTCCTAACTCTCCGGACCTTGCTCCCATTTCTCCCCGAGGCGGCCCCCGCTGCTGACTGCCGTGATGCCGCGATGCCGCAGCTCGGGCTCGCGCGCGAGAGAGAGATTACAAATAGAACGTGCTACGCGTCGCGACGGCCGAGTTAACGGTGTGAAAGGCCCTTGCTCGCGATCTTCGTTTCCCTCGGACATTCGGCTCGCGGGCCAAAACGCCTCCCAAACTTCCACGACATTCGCCCCTCGCCTCTCCGTGCTTCGCCCGAGGAAGACTCGGACGGAGGAGGAAGAGCGACGGCGCAGCCACGAATTAATCATGAATATTCAACGAGGACGGAATTCACGAGCATTCCCGCGGCCGTTGAATAATAACACAAGCAGAAATAATATGTTTCCGAAGCTGAGGATAGAAACGGAGAGGCACAGTCCGCGATGCGAGTAGAAAGTTTTACGAGGCACCGGAAGTCTCATAATATTTCCCTCGGACTGTGTTCTATCTGCCCCGTCCAAGGTTTACGAGGTCGGCTTCCGCGGCTCGATAATACACGGATTGCCGACGAAATTATCCCCGACTCTCCAATAATATTTGTAATACGTTTTTTCCATTTTTTTTCCTTTGAGTTTAATTTTTGTTTTACTTTTTTTTCTATTTTTTTATTTTTTATTGTGACCGTTCGGTTTTATCGCGCGGGCAATCGCTGCTGTGATCGACGCGTTTGGCAACGCGTACGCAGTCGACTGCGCACAAGAGCTGGCTGGTAAACGAAGTAAAAAAAAAAATTGTAAAATTGAGTTTACGTTCCCCGCTGTTGCTCGCGAATGAGAACGTCTCTGGAAAAATAATATATTCGCTGCGGGCTTGGGCCATCGTCGTAAAGACGTTAAAAGTCGCGAGCGTGCGGTTTTGAAGCCGCGCAAAAAAAATCCTGTGAAATTTTCGTTCGAGCACCCGTACGGAGAGGATGTCCTTCGATCTTTTTTGCTGCGCCCCCGTTTTGCCTCGGCCAATCCTCGAGACGCTTACCTAATCTCTCTCCTAAGTCTTACGTTTCGCGTCCTCGGAATAAGAGTTTACAACACTTTACGTATATGCCAGCAGCCCCGCTGCCGCTTGTTCGCCGCGGTGCCCGATAGCTGATACTGCAGGCACGCGAGCTGCGACGTTGAAGCCTGACGAAAAGGACGAGAGACAGAAGCGCTCGGCTCTTCATAAAAATTACTGGCAACTCGGTGAACGAGAGTTTCTTGGAAAAAATTGAAAAAAATAAAAACTAAAGAATAAGATTCCAGTGTCTCTCTCGACAATGTGGAGAACAATATATTTCCCTGTCGTCGAAGAATCTACTGGGATGCCGCGTTTGCAACACTGTAGTGTCAGCCCGCACCCAGAAAAATAATTTATTTGACAAGCACCAGCAAATAAATATTTATTTAAATCATAAAATATTTATTTTAATAATAAAATATTTATTTTAATAACAAAATATTTATTTTAATAATAAAATATTTATTTTAATCAAAAAATATTTAATTAAATCATAAAATATTTATTTGCGTGGCGTCCGTCAAATAAACTATTTTTCTAGGTGCGATGGTTGATATTGTAGGCACGCGAGCTGCGACGTGGAAGCCCAACGAAAAGGACGAGAGACAGAAGCGCTCGGCGCTTCATAAAAATTACTGGCAACTCGGTAAACGAGAGTTGCGTGGAAAAAATTGAAAAAAAATAAAAACGAAAGAATAAGATTCCAGAGTCTATCTCGAGAATATGGAGAACAATATATTTCCTTGTCGTCGAGGAATCTACTGGGATGCCGCGTTTGCAATACTGTAGTATTAGCCCGCACCCAGAAAAATAATTTATTTGACAAGCACCTGCAAATAAATATTTATTCAAACTTAAAAAATACTTATTTAAATAATAAAATATTTATTTACATAATAAAATATTTATTTAAATAATAAAATATTTATTTAAATAATAAAATATTTATTTACATAATAAAATATTTATTTAAATAATAAAATATTTATTTACATAATAAAATATTTATTTAAATAATACAATATTTATTTTAATAAAAAAATAGTTATTTTAATAATAAAATATTTATCTGCGTGGCGTCCGTCAAATAAACTATTTTCTAGGTGCGATAGCTGATACTGTAGGCACGCGAGCTGCGACGTGGATGCCGGACGAAGAGGACGAAAGATGGAAGCGCTCGGCTCTTCATAAAAATTACTGGCAACTCGCTAAACTAGAGTTGCCTAGAAAAAAAAAAGAAAAAAAAATAACATACCAGAGTCTCTCTCGGCAATGTGGAAAAATAATGTCTTTGCCTGTCGTCGAGGAATCGACTGGGATGCCGCGTGCGTCCCTGAGACAACACATTGCAACTCTAGGCTTGTAGCGAAAGCCGCTGCCCCCCACTTCCGATCTTGAAACGAGGCAGATAATAAAAATCTAATAGAAAAAGGAAGCTCTTCGTAGAATTTGCGTCATATATATTTTTCTACTGTTTTACGACATACACAAGCCTTGGTGGAAGTGGTCAAGATTTTCACGAGATAGAGACCGAGAGAGACCTTCGGCTTGGAAATAGTTGGGGATTGGAAAAACAAGGTAGATGGAGGAAAAACAAAGTATCGATGGGGACGCCAATATTCTTATTTACCCAAGCTGCGAGTCTTGTGCTCGTACATGACGGACCAGTTTTTTTTTAAGTCCTTTAGAGTTATTAATGATATGGCGGTCAGGGCACTTTTCCGAAAAAAATATCGTTGCAAGCGTTAAAAGAAAGGGACCAGGTAAAATGCCTTTAGAAACAAAAATCGTAAAAAAAGATGTTGGAATTTGCATGACGTCTTCAGCATATATCAATCTCGTTATAGCGAATCCGTGACCTTCAATAATGGAGAGATGGATATTTACGAAAATTATTAAACATCAGCTTATACCTCTAACATTTTTTTTTACTATTCTCCTCGTGTTGTAGTCGTACAGTGCGGACCCGTTTTAAGTCCTTTAGAATTTAGTAATTATATGATCGTCAGGGCTCTTTACCTAAAGAAAAACATCATTACAATCGTTAAACGAAAGGGTCCAGCTAAATTGTTTTAAGAAAACAAAAAACTTTAAATGTTGAAATTTACATGACGTCTTCAGAATTTATCAATCTCGTTAAGGTAAATGGCCTAGTTTCCGCCGCTGTCCCAGTTACCGCCATTAATCGCAATTTATACTAATAATATTATGCAGTATACGTTAAATACAAACGAAATTGACGGCATGTTAAAGAGCGGTTTACTCTTGATTAATGCCGCGATACGTATAATTTTATAAAATGTTCCCTTTAACAATTGAACATCGCGGAAACTGGGCCGCTTATCTTATAGTAAATCAGAATAGTGAATCACCTTCGATAGCGCCGAGAGACGATCTTCGCGAAAATAATTAAATACCAGCTTATAACTGTAGAATTATTTTTTTTACTTTTGTATTTGTCTTGTACTCGTAGTACAGTGTGGACCAGTTTTTAAGCCCTTTAGAGTTATTAGTGATGCAGACATGAGTGTCCCTTACCTATAAAAATACACCATTACAATCGTTTAAGGTAAAGTTCCAGCTAAATTGCTTTACGAAAAACAAATCGTAAAAAAAGATGTTGGAATTTGCATGACGTGTTCAGCATATATCAATCTCGTTATAGCGAATCCGTGACCTTCGATAGCGGAGAGACGAGTCTTCACGAAAATGATTAAATACTAGTTTATACTTCGATTTTTTTTTTTTTTTTTTTTTTTTTTTTTTTGGGGCGTGCGAATACCAGAGACGCGGAAGCGAGGAGTTCGAGCCGCGCCGTGTCATATGCTGTGGGAATAGCGTGGAGGCAAAGTTCACGAGACGTCGTCAATCGGCCATCGAGAAACCCGGACGTTTCAAGGATGAACTCTCTGGCGTTTCTGCTGCTTTGCACTAGAAAGGCCCGAGCGTATCAATGCCGGTTGCATACTTAAAGTAGTCCTTGCGAATAGTGTTAACTTCGCATAAGTTTCAGAGAAATGAGAGGAATGAGGGAATTGCAAACACACACAGTGAATTTAAAAATCTGAAAAAATTCGTACGTCTTCAGAAAAATGAACGAATAATTTTCATTAATAAAAAAAAAGTTGAGTTTCCGGGAGATTTGTCGGACAATTTTATTTTTCATCAATTTGTCAATAACATTTTCGAATTATTATTATGCCAAATTAATTTTTTCAGCATCTTTAATACGCTTGATTAATTTCAGATTTTTATACCATGGACAAGTGTTTACAATTCCCTCTCATTTCTCTGAAACTTATGCGAAGTGAGCACTATTCGCAAGGCCTACCTTAATGTACCTTTCGCTCAAATTCTCCCACTCTTTAACGCGTACTTTAATTGTCCAAATGGCGTTAAAAATAAAATCGTATATTTCTCGCAGCAGCGCATCTTTCTCCGTCGAAATCTCTCAAAAATCCCTCTTAATGTTTTCTCCTCTCTCCTTCGATCTTCCCTCAACCCTCCCCGAAACAAACCGGCATTTTAAGTTTACAACGTATTATATATTATAATACCTATTTCATCTCATCCGTTGAGCAACGAAAGACACGGCCGCGTAGCGAAAGAGCCGTGAGCGTTATAAAAGCGCCGCGTCGAAGGCCAATTTCTAATCCCCCTCGCGCACAGTGGCATGGCTCAAGGATAAGAGAAACGGGCGCGGTCCTTGTCGTTCGAACTCCGCGTTCGCGGACGGTGAGAGCAATGAAGAAAGAAAAAAAAACACAAAAAAAATATCGTTAGAAAAAAAATAAGTATTATAGCAGTCCGGCTGGGAGAGTCTCGTTGAGCGGTCCGCAGTCGGGGTCGTCTTGCACTGGTAACGAGACGAGAAGAGATCCGGAGCCGAAAGAGCGAGCAAAAAAAAGGCAAAAAAAAAAGAGCGAGCGAGCAATTTCCTTTTCCGCCCTTCTCGGCCCCAGAGAGCCCTGCGCGAGAGAGTTGCGTCGAAGCCTAGGACTGACGCTTGTGAAAATTGTGAATATATATATAAAAAAAAAATGCCCGACTCTCGTCTGACCCTTGCGCGCTCGAGGTCGGGGACGCAATCCTTTCAGTGAAAAGCGAATACGCGCAGTCCCGCGCGAGAGAGAATAGACTCGTGGAAGAAAGGATCGAGCGTAAAAACTCATAATCTCCTGTCATTGTGGAGGAGACCGGCTAACCGAGAAAGAGAGGAGGGAGAAAGGAAGAAGGAAAGAGGGAGGGACAACCCTTCCGGAGTAACATTCAACGAGACGACCACTCGTCCGGTAAACGCTCGTAAAGTCATAATGTCGGTACTTTTGACTGGCGACGGAGGTAGAGCGTGTGTTCGTAAAAGCGAAACTTTCGGGGTGACCTCGGTTTTCGTGTTTCGGAAACTTTGCGGACATGGGAGTAAAAAAAGGGGTTCGAAAGGCCATTCTTTTCCGGTTTGTGTTTTTTTTTTTTTTTTTTTTTTTGGTGTTTCTCGGTCGAGACTCCTAAACTCCGACATCCCTTTCGGTGGTAAAACGATAAAGGGACCGGCAGAAATTTCGGGACGCTTTATTGCACCCAATAAAACGGCTATGACGCATATTTAGGAAACTCGCAATTTCGCTACACTCACCCGTCGCTCAATGTTACGTCGTCGAGGCAGAAAACTCTTTTGCCGTTACATTAAATTGATTTATGTCTCCTGAAAATACATACTATAAAATAAAAATAGTTTGTACATTTGACAAACGTCTACAACTTTTTTTCTCCATAATTTTACCATTTTAAAAAAATTTTAATTTAATAATTTGTTTTCCGAAAAGGTACATTTTAAGTTTAAAAAAAATTGTAAAATAAAAATGAATTGCCAAAATAACAAAAGATTGTACAAAAAAAAAGATTGTGGGCAAGAAATCTTTGTTCAATGTAGAAATCTATTTTACTGTTCAATGTTGCGTCGTCGACGGAGAAAACTCTTTTGCAAAAAAAATATATATATATATATATTTTTTGTACATTTAACAAACGTCCACAACTTTCTTCTCCATAATTTTGCCATTCATTTTTTAATTTTACAATTTCTTTGCCAAAAATCCGGTGCGTTTATAGCTTTAAATAAAAATTGTAAAATTAAAAAAGAGTGGTCAAACAAAAAAAAATTGTCAAATTAAAACCAAAATCCACAATAAAAAAAAAGTTGTGTGCATGAAATGTTTGTTAAACGTAGACATCTATATTACTGTTTAGCTCGCTCACGTTCTCCCATATCTCTCTCCGTTCTCTCAGCTACTTCCCATTCGCGGCAATGGCGAGCAGCGCGTCTTTTACGGCGCCAGAGTCGTCTCCGGCACCTCTAAGTTGGCCGAGGCTAAGTTCTTACGGGCACAAAAGTCTTCGCTGTCTCACCGAGCCGTAAGTTCCTCCTATCTGCTTGCTTCGCGCTTTATTCCTCATTCCGCTATCTCTCGTCCGACGCGTTCCCAAGGTTGACTCTTCTTTTCGTTGGGCGTATATAAAAAAAAAAAAAAAAAAAAAAAAAAAAATGTGCGTGCCTCTTGTCGTGCCTCCATCGCGCAAGTGTAACGCCCTCGGAATCGAGCCCTGCTTTCTCGCCTCGCGGCGATTTCGATCGACCCGACGACTTCACGAAACAAAATACTCGTCTTCGGCGATCGTCCGAACGATGCTCGACGATGGCCCCTTCGGCTGATAGGCCCAAATTTTAAATTCTCTTTAGCGCGCGTGTATCAACGAAACTTAACCGGCTGATCGCCGATCGCGAGGCTCTCGGTTCCTGTTACGCCGCCGTACGGCTGCCGTTGCCGATCATTGCGTAACGCGAAATTGAAATTCTCCTCGGTCCGGCGGGACCGAGAGCCTGACTCAATCTCGAAAGTGTTATTCCGGAGAGAGGCCCGGGCTTGTGGACATTCCCGCGAACTCTCAGCCTCAGCTTCTAATACACTCCGAAAGGAACATAATTTTTTTTCTCAATGGATTAATTTTTTTAATCCATCAATTTAATCTACTAATTTTAGGTTGGCCGATGCACTAAGAAAAAAGTGGTTCTATAAATCAAAAGTCATGGCGAGGCACGTTCAAAGCCGTTACTTGGTCGGTACAACTGAAGCATCGTTTTATTAATAGTTATTACAGACGGTAGTAATAGAAAGGGAGTTCTTCAGAACGGACCTTTCTACGCCCTGCCATTCACATAAATTTTCCTAAGAAATTCACGAAAATCACGCTTTTCGTTTTTGGAAAGTGTGCGTAAAAAGGCACTTTCTCACACTAGTGCGAGAAAAAGTACAATATTGCGTTCGTGCGTATGCGCGGTGTATTTCATACGAAATTCACGAAAATCACGCTTTTCGTTTTTGGAAAGTGTGCGTAAAAAGGCACTTTCTCGCACTAGTGCGAGAAAAAAGACCATATTGCGTTCGTGCGCATGCGCAGTGTATTTCTCGCACGGTTCGGTCGATTCAAAATACGATGATTGGGACAAACATGTTTGTTGAACCAACCAACGCCTTTGAACGAATGTCAACGCGTCTCGGTTGATCCAACCATTTCTTTTTCTCACTTTAGAGTATGGGAAAGAACCCATACGATTAATTTTTTTCCATGCCGTATCCACGAAAATTTTCCTCGCCTGTAACACACGCTACGCGACAGGCTCTGATACAGCGTGCGTCGCAAGATAGCGTTAGTTTGTACACCTTAAAGGCAACGTGTGGCTGCACGCCGTATAAGATCGAGGTGCTGCTGCTGCTGGCAAGCAGACTCTGGCTGCTGCTGCTGCTTTGCTGGCTGCGTTGAATTTCTGTCGACCCAATTTCGCAATGCGTCCGACTCGGGCCTCACGCACACGCGTGGCCACGGAAACTGTCGCCGGTTTATCCACACACTCGCTATACCCACTCCGTACCCCACATAGGTCTGCCTCTGCACTCGATAGAATAACGTTGGGCCTCGAGAACACGCGCGCGCTCTTCGCGAACCATGAGTTTCGGGCTTTGGGGCAGAGCGCGACGGATCACCGAGGTATTCCTTAGATAGATTAACGTGGAAGAGTCTTTCCCGACTCGAAGCAGAATGGCAACATAGACTGCAAATTATAACAATAATAATAATCATATTTTATTAAATGGCTGAAGGACTTAGGTCGATGGCCAATTGACAATATATTTATATTCTCAGGACAACTTACACTATGTAATGCTATGTATAAAAAATTGTCCCATCTGGAATATTGTCAATAAAGCCACTACTACTACTACTACTATCTTATTAAACTTTAAAAAAAGCAAACCATCTTTATCAGCGTGTGCATGAAAGGCGTTCTGTTTAATACAATTGTAAAAAAAAAAAAAAAAATGTCTGACCGATGGTTGACAGATTGGAGGTTTTTCTAGAAAATAGAGTCTCGTCTCGAGGCGGAATATTAAAATATAGATTGAAAATGATAATAATAATATTTTATTAAATGCGGCTGATTCAAGCAAACGATATTTACCAATGTATGTATGGAAGGCATTCGGTATAATATAATTACATAACATAATTGTAAAATAAAAGAAAAAAAAACGTTTGACTGATGTTTGACAGAGTAGAGCTCGAGAGGTCGTAATCTCTCCGCTGATAAGCTCGAATTTTCCACGAATTTTTTTTTCCCCGCACAATTTCTCGATATCAAAAAAGTGTCGAAATGACTTGCGCCAGGTACTTTATCCAAATGGATATCTACGAGATAGTTGGGAAAAAAAATATCTTTCACACGTATCCCTCGACAGATCTGATGGATAAGGTGAAATCGATACAGGCAAAGAGCGAAGGGGATATCGAGAGGTGCATTAGGTGGATATATATTACTGTACATAAACTATTGACGCTCGGATCTAATGGTACTGCGAAATATCTCGCTGAAACGTTATTGACACAAGAGAGCACGGATACTTTAATACGCTATCTCTCCATCGTCGGTTTTGCTATGGTCTATCGTCTAACAAACGGGAGGAGGAGGAGAGAATCGAGCAAAAAGTCAAGGCCCGAGTCGCGAGTTACCCAACGAGAGAAGTGCAGCAATAACGCAGCGGCACTCGGCGAGAGAGCGCAAGCTCGCGGAGCGTTGTCATCCCTCCCACGTAACACTTTTCGTTGTACTCACCGCGCGACTCTCGGGGCCACTCCGCTGTATCCTAACTGGCTCTCTCGCCAATTTGATTCGATTTCACTCAATTATCATAAAACCAGGCCTGCTCCTCGTAAACCCGAGGTTATCAACTCGCTATTGTATGAAGCATTAAAAATAATTAAAAAAAAACGCTGAGAAAAAATATAAAAAATTTAACTGAACGACCAATGCCATTTGGCGCAAATTAATGTGGAGCAAATTAAAAAAAAAATTATTTTCATTGAAATCGTTACGATTCGTTGGTCATTGTCGAGAGAGACCTACTGCAGAGACCCTGAGTGCAGCTCGCCTCATTTCTCGTCTACAACAAAGTGGGACAATCCGACGTAACGATTCCCTTATCTCGAGAGAGCGAGCTGGTGGAATAAAAAAAATTGAAGAAAGAAAAGATCACGAGAGTGTGAAATAGAGAGTGTCGTTTCGTCGATGTTTGCCGACGCTGACGATGGAAGAGCGATTATCGGGAATTGCGGCGGCTGCCGGAAAAAATATCGTTCAGTAAAACTCGGACAAATCGCACCGGTGAGAAATAGAAGAGGCCGAAGCATTTCTGGATTACAAGCGGAATAATATACAAACTCGGCACCAACAGTCTCGTACTGCTTCCATCTCCATAATGTAACAGCTTCGTGTACGTAAGGATAATGCATAATACATCGCAGCAGCCATTCGCATACGCGTGCGTGTACGCATGATTCGCTCCGAGAATTACATATTATGCGCGCGCACGTCGAAGTCTCTTTGGGGACGTCGAGAATTCACCGAGCCAGTGCTTCGAAAAAGAAATAAAAAATAAAAAAAATAAACGCCTCTTTGTTGCAATAAATTTTCACCCGTCGCATACAGTAAAAGCCTTTTGAACATTTAACAGTAATTCTCGTCCACAAAGAACCACAAATTTGGCTCGCTTTCAATTTATAATTTTTTGTTAATGAAAAATTGTAAAATTAGCGAGGAAAATTAATAAGTAAATACAAATAAACGCCTCTTTATGGCAATCCATTTTTTCCAGCCGCATGCAGTAAGAGTGTGTTTTACATTCAACAGTATTTTCCGTCCACAAAGAACCACATTTCTTGTTCTCTTTGATTTTATAATAAAAAAAAATTAAAAACCGTAAAATTATCGAGAGAAATAATAAATAAATAAAAAATAAAGGCCTCTTTGTTGCAATAATTTTTTAGCAGCCACGCGTAGGAAAAGGGTCTTGTACATTTAACAGTACCTCGGGCATACAAAGAACCACAATCTTTGTTCTTTTTAATTCCTAAATAAAAAAAAGCAAACATTGTAAAATTACCGAGAAAAAATGAATAAATAAAATTAATTTAACAGTATTTCCCATCCCCAAATTACCACTATTTTTATTCTTCTTAATTACATCATTATTTTCTTACTGAAAAATTGTAAAAAAAGATAACGAGAAAATAATCGCAGAGATACAAAGAAATCTTCGTCAGATGCACAACAATTTTTGTCGTTTCACCGTGCATGCATCGAGTGGCCACACGTGTCGTCGTTGAGCCGTTGTCAGGCATTCGATGAGGTGCGCGGGTACGTCCGCGGCGCCGAACTCTACCTCGGGACCGCGACAGACATCGTTGGAAAGACGCTGAAAGAGCGAGCCACGTGTGAAGCTCTCGTACGTACGTGCGCGAAGTAAGTAGGCCACGGTGCTTTCACACACGATAAGGCCTTATCAGGACGTGCGTACGCCGTTCGTGACGCCGCCGGAGAAGCGCCGAGCCTATGCGGCGTTCATCTTCCTCTTTCTTCGACCAGCGCATTATCGTTTCCCCCTTTCTCTCCGCTCCTCTTTCCCTCGCGGGTTTGCGCGGGGCTTGCGGAACATCGCCCGTCTCGTCGCTCTCCTCTTCCACCCCGCGATAAAACTCTCTTCCCACGCGTTCCCTCGTCGACGCACAGTGCGAGTCCACGTAGCAAAAGAGCAGCGTCGTCGTTTTTCTGCAGGCGCACCATCGGCCGCCTCTCGACGTTCCACACGAGGATTTGTAAAGCCTCACGCGTGAATGAGAAGGAGCCAGAGGATTTGTAAAACCACTCGATTCGCCGGGACTTCCCCTTACTCTCTTTTCTTTTCTTTACTCGTTCCAGCGGTTTTTTTTTTTTTTTTTTTTTTTACTCCCTCTCGCTGGTACGCGCACGCACACACGCGGCCCGAGCTTTGCCCCGCGGCGGCCAGCGAACGCTCCCGCCCTCGAGGATCGTACGAGCTCCTTCCCTTTGCTCGGCAGCTTGCGGGCCCTGCGTGTTCTTTCTCCGCGCGGCGGCATTCTCTGTGTCGCCGCCTACCTACACTACAACCCACTTCACGTGTTCCTCTCGCGTTCCTACGAGTTTGTAAAGCCCCTGCACGGAGATATGTGCATGACCCTGTGTACCTCCTCCCTTCTCGCCCTTATTCTCTCACTCTCCCTTTTCGTTTTTTTTTTTCTTCTTTTTTCTCTTTGAGAAACTTCCCTTGCAGCGGAGCCACTCGAGGCGCGAGGCTCTCTCTCTCCTCCCCGTCCGCGTTCACTTTCATCCCGGCGACGGGCGAGTGCGTGTCCGCCGCCCTTTGGGCCGCTCCCTGAAGAGCTGGCCGGGAGGAAAGCATTTTTCTCAATGTATTACGATGCATGCGAAAAAAAAAAATTGAATTCACCGGTGCAGATTCCATGAAAGAATGTAGGAGGAAATAAAATTTTATTTTACGAAGATAAAAAGGGTGAAAGGGTTTAAATTAAATTAATTCGGCCGGTGCTTTTACGTGAAGTACATTGCGAGCGGATTTAAATTTTTTTTTTTTAACGGATTATGAAAGGGTTGAGGAAAAAAAATGAAAATTCGTCGGGTGGAGAGTAACACGCACTATCGGTATCCGATATCCGTCCCTGCAACTGCATCGCGATGCGACGACGATTCGCTAACCCGACGAGTAAACAACAATGCTCGCGAACCTTGAAATCGCAATGGTGCGAGACAACGAGTGTATAAAACGGACTATAGCGTAACGTTATGATATTACATAACGATTGCAGGCGCGGGGTGTTCCATACTCCCCCCCCTCCCCCTCCCCTTCTCTCTTTCTTTCCGTCTCTTTCTCGTTGCACGTTGCGTACACATCATAATCGCTGGCGTTACTCACACAGGCGCGCCGTCCTATGCATCTAGCGTGCACGACGCGATTCCGATATCGTTGGGTGTGAGCCGGGAGAGCGAGAGTGCCGCTCGATGAATCAGGTAGGACAACGTCGTATCGATTAACCGAGAATCGTGTGACGCGACTGGCCAATGCTACCAAACTCACTGGAGTCAATTTTTATTTTTTTTATTTTTTATTTTAGTTATATTTATTAAATTTATTTATCGAAAGAAAAAAAAAATTGAAGCTGGGAATTAGCATTACTTTGCTGAGATGTGAGAGTGATTGCACCTCTTGATTCGATGCAATTTTCGTGAATATTGAAGCCCTTTAGAGATTTGAGGCGTTTTTGAAATTTTTTAAAAAATTCTGGTAGCTCTAATTTTCGTAAATTTTGAGCAATTGTCCTAAAAGTGCATACAAATGTAATAGTATGACCAAAGAGCTTTGGTACTGGATTTTTATATGCAATTTATAGTATGGGATTTTATGATTTTTTTTTTAATTACTAGAAATGGCAAATTCCAGTAAACATAGAAGTAACGAGTTAACATTTGGCTAATTAATTAACTAACGCTGTACGCTGTAACGCTGTATGGTGTTAAGTTTTGTGAAAATTGATTTAACCGTTTAAATTTTATAAGATTACGTAAGATGTTCGTAATTTTTGTTTATGTGTGTATATGATAAATTCCTAATTTTAAAATTATAACACTTTCCTTTATTTCTTATAATATTTCTAAAATTAATTTATCGATAAAAGAAAAACGCTCAGAGCTTGAAAATTGTGAAAACAATAAAGTAATTAACAAATAATAAATAATTTCTTAACAACGACAATAACGACAGCGTCGTATCGATTAACTAGGAATCATCCATCGCGAATGGCCAATGCTACCAAACTCAAAGAGGCCTTTTTCGATAATATTTTTTACAATTTCAAAAAATAATAACTACATAATTTATTTATCGAAAAAAAGAATAACAAAAAATTGAAGCTCGCAATTAAGATTACTTAGCTCGGAGCTTCAATGACTTTCAAGGTTTATCTCGAGTCCCACTCTCCACAATTACAATAATAACAAATAAATAAATAATAATTAATTATTTATTAATTATTTATTAATAACAATAATAACGATGCATTATCATAATGATTATTTACAGTCTATCTTAACATTCCACTCGCGCCGCGTGTGAAAGATTTGTCTCGGATACCGAAGTGAGAAGTAGAAACAGGTAAGAGATCCCGCGACCGTGAGCGTGTCTAATAAGCGTACACGCAACACGACTCCCGCTTCTGCGTGCGTACAGCGAGCGACACGTACCCCGCTGAGTACGCGTAGCACTTCTCGTTGCATTAACTCGGGACAAGTAGGAGCGCGGTGGTCGGTGGCGGGCAACCTTGAAAGTGGTCAGCAGATAGTACGAGTACAGAATCTTACACGGCGTTCATCGGGGCCCTCCCGTCGATCGGACGGGACGGTCCCCTCCGCCCTCTCTCCGCGATTATTATTTATTTCCTTTTAACCGAGAGGCCCGAACTTCTTTATTCTGTTTATCTTTCTCGCAAATCTTCGTTTTCTTGCACTAATTTTTTTTTTTTTTTTTTGCACCGTACGCGACCGGACGTGGAAGTTTAGAGGCATAAGGGCGTATGTCGCATGGTTGCTCGGAGATAAATTGGGCCCTTACGGTTTTAGCTGCGCGATACATCGAGCGTTGCTCGCACCGGGCAAAGGCCCTTATGCGAAACTTTACCGGCCTTTCTTTACCTCTTCCTTTCTTTCTTTCGCATATATTTCCTACAACCTCTCCCTTTTCGCGTCCTTCGTTGCGTCGCTGTGTGTGCGAGAGCGAGCTAGCTCGCCTCTCGCAAACCGGATTCGCAATAAAAGCAGGCCGCTCCGGTGGCAAGAGAGCACAACGAGGAACGAGAGACACCGCGGGAGAATACAGGGTGTAGTCGGCGGCGGGAGCGGGAGCAGCGAACAGAACAAACGGGAGAGCGGACGTTGTGCGGTGCACCGGATCGCGGTTGCCGGGAGAAAGAACGATGAAAAGAGGAAAGCCGAGCGAAGTCTCGGAGTCTCGGGAGCGTGCAGTCGTTCGAGTTTGCACGGTCGCCGCAAACTCGAAGAAGCGAGAGTCGGGAATCGGCAAAGAACTGGATATTCCTCCCCTCGCGGTCACCCCACCTTCGGAAAGGGGCAAAGCACTGCGAGGAGATCGAAGTTCGATTTTACGAGGTATTAAATTAATAGCGATGTTTTTGACGATTTAATATTATTTTTTTAATGCTGTTTCTGAATGGATAGTATTTTGCCATTCATTGATGGCTTGAGGACATGAATGGTCCTGACGTAGGAAAATGGACCCGGCATTAACTAGGGAAAGTCTTAACTCGTATTAAGATTGTGCTTCGGTTAGAAGTTTACTATTGCGACAATTGTTTTATTATCAATTTAGCGATAGAATTTTCACACCACCTTCGGAAAGAGGGCAAAGCACTGCGAGGAGATCGAAGTTCGATTTTACGAGGTATTAAATTAATAGCGATGTTTTTGGCGATTTAATATTCTTTTAGATGTTTTTTTTAATGCTGTTTCTGAATGGATCGTGTCGTGCCATTCATTGACGGCTTGAGGACATGAATGGTCCTGACGTAGGAAAATGGACCGGGCATTAACTAGGGAAAGTCTTAAATTATACTAAGATCGTCCTTCGGTTAGAAACTTACCATTGCGACAATGGTTTTATTATCAATTTAGCGATAGAATGTTCACCTCACATTCGAAAAGGGGGCAAAGCACTGCGAGGAGATCGAAGTTCGATTTTACGAGGTATTAAATTAATGGCGATGTTTTTCTCGATTTAATATTCTTTTAGATGTCTTTTTTTAATGCTCTTTCTGAATGGATAGTATCGTGCAATTCATTGATGACTTGAGGATATGAATGGACCGGGCATTAACTAGGGAAAGTCTTAAATTATACTAAGATCGTCCTTCGGTTAGAAACTTACCATTGCGACAATTGTTTTATTATCAATTTAGCGATAGAATGTTCACCTCACATTCGAAAAGGGGGCAAAGCACTGCGAGGAGATCGAAGTTCGATTTTACGAGGTATTAAATTAATGGCGATGTTTTTCTCGATTTAATATTTTTTTAGATGTTTTTTTTTAATGCTCTTTCTGAATGGATAGTATCGTGCCATTCATTGATGACTTGTGGATGTGACTGGGCCTGACGTAGGGAAATGGACCGGGCATTAACTAGGGGCAGTCTTAACTCATACTAAGATCGTGGATCGGTTAGAAATGTACCATTGCTACAATTGTTTCTTTATTAATTTAGCGATAGAATTTTCATCCCACCTTCGAAAAGAGAGAAAAGCCCTGCGATGTGATCGAAGTTCGATTTTACGAGGAATTAAATGAATAGCAATATTTTTAGCTATTTAATATGTGTAATATATCTTTTTTAAGGCTGTTTCTGAATGGATAGTATCGTGCTATTCATTGATGGCTCGAGGATATGAATGGGCCTGCGGTAGGGAAACGGACAGAGCATTAATGCAGGCCAGTCTTACATCATACTAAGACCGGACTTTGGTTAAAAAATTACCATTGCGACATTTGTTTTATCATTAATTTAGCGATAGAATTTTATCAACCCGCGAATCATGAGAATCGCACCAGTTTTCATAGAGTACCAGTTTGATGTGCAAACATCTAAAAATAAAGATAGAAAAAAATAAAACTGGGAAAGTGGAGTGTTTTGGTATCAGAATTCCTGCGTAGATATTACGTTGCGATAAGGATAGTTAAATAATAAAACCACCTTACCCGATTGCGCAACGCGTTCGCAGGCTGCGTGGCCTTCTATTAGTCGCGAGTCGCACACGAGCTCGTGTGCCTCCCCCCTCCGCCCACCCACGTACTTTTAATTTAGACCACGGATAAATAAATAAATATCGTCGCGGTCCGAGATAAATAACTCGATGACTGGATGCGACGGAAGAGTGGCAAAAAAAAAAATCAGCAGGGTAAGATAGATTAATGAATGAGTGAAACGATTTCGCTCATTAATCGCAGCTAATTAATACCACTCTGTGCCCGGGCGCTTTGATAGCGGACCGGCGCACGCCCGCCAGCTCGTAAAAGCAAATATTTGGCGCAAGCGTCACTCTCTCTCTCGTTCTGCCTCGCACGCCCGAGAGTCGCGTGGGAATCAGCTGACCGGCTCACGCTCCCGTGCGGCCTCGCGCAAATGCAAAATAATGTAGTCGCCATCCGTTCGTTGCTCGCCTCTTTTTTTCCCCATTTCCCAATCACGCTGATTAAATCCGATTGAAAATTCGACGCGTCGACGAAAAACAAAATGCACTCGCCAAATAGATCGCTTATCCATTCGCCATCAAATTGTCCGCGGCCCTCTGCGCCAGGACAGACAGACGGACAAATAAAATCAACGACTTTTCATTCATATATGGAGATCATTATATAATAACAATAAATAATAAAATATACTGTAAAAGAAATTTGTTTGAAAATTAAATAACAGTATCGGAAGCTTTTTTACATAAAATGTTTCTGACATTTCAAGCACATGTGGGTTGCGATTTTACAGAAAAATTTGGATTTTTCTTCAAAATGGTTGTAAATTTCAATAAAAAAATGTGTAACTTTGATATATGGTATTTTTATTTCACAAAGCAAACTGCATTAATGTTCAATTAATGTAAGTAATAAATTCAATTAATGTAAGCAAATTTTAAGTTCCAGTGCATTAAATTTACAGTTTATTTTTACAGTGTAATATAATAAATAGAATAACAATAATAATTTTTTAAACTAATCTAGGAATGATTTTATAGCCAAAGCAAAAAACAATGGAATGGCTCGAATAGACTAATTCGGAGTGGATACAAATAAATTGCAGGTCCATCAGCTGTGTATGCTCGATGGGTTCCATATCGAGTGGCAAGAAGAGGTCGTACAATACAAGTGGTGTGTAAAAAAATGATGACGGGTCCCAAAGCGCGTTGCTCCAAGGAGTAACGTCTACGTGTAGCACAGACATGTTCCGACTGTGTGTCCGATACACGAGCGAGTATCGCGATCGGCTCGTTCGTCGAGCAGTCCGAGAGTGGTGCGTGCCGGCTGAGCTCAGCCGGGACCGTCTAGAGCGCGGAATCGCGGAGCCGCGTCGAGCGAAATACTATAAAAATAGAACGCTGACTGGCCCCGCTGGAGAGTGGAGAGTGGTACAAAATACTCCGAATAGCTACAGAGCCTTGACTATATTCGTGACCGCACACAGAAACGCGAAAACAGAAACACACACACGCGGCCCGCAGAATGAATAAAGAGAGAGGAGGAGAAAGAGCGGAAGCGTCTTTGGAACGGAGAAATAATATAATAGTAATATGATTCAGTATAGTACTATAGTCTTTGCGTAAAGCTATATATAAAAATTGAGTGTGTTTATCCACGTGTTCCCTCACTCGCGCATCCCCACTAAATCAACTGGTTGCTCGTTAAATTTCAAAGAAAAAAAAAAAAATAGAATCGGACGAAAATGTAAGTTTTTTTTATCTCTCTAAATTCATTGAGCAACGCGCGAACGTTCGAGTGGAACAGCCGGTGGAGCGCGTGTACCGGGGACACCGTTGACTTCAAAGCGAACGAGGAAAGAGTGTCAGGGATGTTCGAGCGATAGATCGAAAGAGAAAACACAGAGGCCGAAAAAAAAAAACGATAAGCGAGAGTCCCAAAGTTTACGCTCACTTTCACCGATCTCGGACGAACATGACTCAATGCCCGACCGTCTCGGCCCGCAGCCGCGTAATTGAACCGATACAAATCCGCGTTTCATTAGCGGTCGTTAATGCACGATATTGTAAAACGGGAACAATAATAAGAGATTGCGGATCGATCGAGGCCGAACTAATGGAGCGCGAGCTCGCATTTATGTACACACATATATATATACATATATACACGTGTTGTGGAGAACAAGTACAGTGGGACACATTGCGAAAGTTTGTGACGGAAGGGCCAAGAAAATCCGGCGATAAAAATTGGAGAAGCGGAAAGAGCGAGTGAGAAAGAATTCGTGAAGCGGAGCTCTAGTTTTCTTATCGTGGCTCTCGTCGGGCCCGGTCGGGAGTGCGTATCGTCGACGCACACCGAAACGCAGAGCGCGTGTTTGTGTACTCAGGCTGGTGGCCCGCACGTGTTACAGCTCCGCGTGTCGACCGTCGGTGTACAAGCGTGTTCACACATCCGAGCGAGGTTCATCGATGTATTGGGCTAGACTTCTGTGTGTCCCATCCATCGGTGCCTCTTTCTCCCGTCCGCGAGGCGACGGCTCGCTCCGTTGATGCAGCGGTGCGAGAGGCGCGGAGGGACGGAGTAGGTTTTCCTCGAGAGCCTAGGAAAGGGAGAGTACCGGCGGTCCGGCGAGGGTGGGGGAGGTTCGGCGGTGACGATGTCGACCGCTGCTGGAAAGAGCATAGCGCAGCGGGAGAAGTCTGGTAGGAGGATGAGGATCGGAGGAGGGGTTGAAGAGAGGCTCGTAGCGCGCACACACGGAGATAGAGCCGAGTGGGGTAACGACGATGAAAAAGTTAAAAGAGAGGTGGAAGAGGTTGAGCGCGCGGCGGTAGTGGATAGAGCAGAAGCGAGTGGTGGAGGTGTCTGAGACCCGATGGACTGAGAGAAATAGAAAAAGATAGATAAGAGCGCGGAGGAACGATCGCGAGGAGGCTGGATATCTCACACTAGCAGACGCTCGGGAGGAACTCCAAACGGCCCGAGTTCCATACGAAACGAAGCTCGCTCCGGAGAGTAAGTACCGAGAGAGTGGCCGAGTGGCTGGATGAGAACGGAGATGTATGGATGCATGTGTACCGACGAGCAAGAAACTGAAGGGCGTATGTCGAGCCATTTTATGTGTTACACGGCGGAGGATACGCCCTTTTGCTTCTTGACAGTCGGTGTAAACTATATCTTGTACTATACACTGTACTATGCACTATACTATACACTATACTATACACTATACTATACACTATAATATACACTATACTATACACTATACTATACACTATACTATACACTGTACTATACACTATACTGTATACTATACACTATACTATGAAATATACTATACACCCCACTATACACCCCACTATACACCCCACTATACACCCCACTATACACCTCACTATACACCCCACTATACACCCCACTATACACCCCACTATACACTATACTATACACTATACTATCAGTGTACCAGAGCTGGGCAAATACCCTAAGTACTTGAAGTACGTATCAAGTAAAGTATCAAGTACTCGAAGTACTGAGCGCTAGGTAGTGCTTAAGTACTGATGTATTGAGTACTGGCAGAACTAAATTCTTGAAATTTTGAATAGTGGGCACTGACTTAGAACTTCATGCTTCAATACGTACTTCAAGTACTTAGTGCATTTTGCCCAGCTCTTCACTGTACTATACACTATATACACTGTATACTATACACTATACTATACACTATACTATACACTATACTATACACTATACTATACACTATGCTATACACTATACTATACACTATACTATACACTATACTATACACTATACTATACACTATACTATACACTATACTATACACTATACTATACACTATACTATACACTATACTATACACTATACTATACACTATACTATACACTATACTATATACTATACACTATACTATTCACTATACTATACTATATATTATACTATACACTATACCATACGCTGTACTATACAATGTACAATATTGTGTGCTATATACGGTACACTATACTGTACAACCTCCGATTTTGTATACTATCCAAGCTGTTCGGATCTGCATATACACATCGACACTGCATACATCCCCGCTGCGAAGAGAAGGAAGTTTCCGCCGTATCGGTCCGCCCGTTCGTCCCTCGAGCCGACCCTCCGCGGCAGTATAACCAACCCTTTCCCAAAGGGTCCGTACTCTTCGCCAAGACGTTGAAGAGTCCCTCCGAGACACCTGGTTCCCCGTCCCCCCACCGCTTCAGCATTGCGCTCTGCCTCTCCGTTCCCCGGCTCTCTTGTTCTCTCCGCAACACCTACCTGCCTTTCTCTATTTCACTCTCTTTCTCCGTGCCCCTCCCCGCCCGATCGCCCTGCCGCGGAGCTCCGCCACTTCTGGCCATCGCTGCCGCCTTCCTTCGTACCGTCTCACTCCGCAGCCCAATGCGATTTTAACGCGCACCAACACTGTAACCCTTTCGTTCATGCGCCACCGAAGCGCACTCTATTTCGTCTAAGCTGCGCTTCGCACAGAGTCCCCCCCCCCCCCCCCCCTTAGTCACACACTCGCAAACGGCGACGAGCGGCTCGGCTACGCAGACACACAAACCGTTTGACCGTCTCTCTCTGGTTTTTCCCTCCCTCGCCGTTCCGGCCACGAGGAAACGCACCGACACAGCCATCGCCTATGCGGACTCGATAGAGCCGTTCGGCGTTACGGCTCACCACCACACACTCGAAGAGCTCGGGTTTTCCTCGTCGCTCCGATACCGCGCCGCGCTCTCTCGCCTCTTCCCTCCTGCGCCGTTTCGCTGGTCTCAACTACTCGCTCTCGCCGTCTCTGTCTCGACCGGCGGGGCGCGAGGGGCGCGGATAGCGAGAGCTTTGGGTAGGTGGGAAAGCGACGCGAGCCGACGATACACACGGAGAGAGGACCGAGAGAGAGGGAGAGAGTGAATTCAGTAAACCGAAGGCTTTGCGCAAAAGTTACGCCGCGGCGAGGAGCGCAGTAGTGAGACACACCGCGAAGACCGGAAGAGAGGCCTCTCTTCCGAAGACACCGAAACGTGTGCGCGCTCGGGTCAGATCCGTCGAGTTTGTCGCTTCGGCAGGTTATCAGACGCAATTTTTTTTCACCTCGTCACCTATGCTGGTCCATGCTCGGAGGATGATCGAAACGACCTGAGGAGGAAAATTTAACGATCCGTAGACGGTTTCGTTTCCGTCGCAAAACCGCGGTGCAGTTTTGGGTCGAAGGCGGACTTTTCGAGTGCACGCTGTAGGAGACACTCGACAGCGCCTCGAACGCAAGTCGGGAGCCGAGAACGATAACGATACGGCGATACGCGAGCGCGGAAGATCGCCTAACCGTACCGATCTAGCGCGCATGCGCGCACGTGCGCCGCGGCGAGGATAGCGAGTAGAAAGTGAACGGAAACTCATCCTCCGTCCCCGTTACGATTGCACTTCGGGATCGAAACTTGATTTTTTTTTTTTTTTCTCTCGGTTTTCTTAGTTCGACTCCATAGATCGATAAAGAATCGACGAGGGGATCGGCGACGGAGGGAGGGGGCAGAAGCGGGGCTGAGGAAAAACGTGATAAGCGAGCCCACAGCGCCGGCCGAGTTATTCGCCAGCGTTCCCGTGGGTTGTCCGGATAATATAACGCGGTGCGGTTCACGGAGGCCTGCGAGCCGTTGCGAGCTCGTTCGGCCCGCTCCGACGCCGGGCCGCGGCGGCGTTTGTTGTGTAAGAGCTGAAAGTAAAAGTTGAAACCGCGCGCGCTCGGCTGCTAGCCGGCCCGCGAGAGCGAGCCAGCCAGCCAGCGGCGAGCGGCAGGCAGCGGCGCTCGCGAGCTCCGCTGCTACCGCGCGTGAGCGCGTTAAAATCCGATCCCGTAGGCAGCGAGCGGATCGGCGAACCGGCGGAGCGACGGAGAAAGGAAGTAAAGTAATAATAATAATAACAACAAAAAAAGAGCGCAAAGAAAGAAAAAAGAAACAATAATAATAATACGAAACGGATAGAGAGATAACGTACGCGCGAGCCGAATATTCCCTTTCATTTTTCGGTCGCTTTCTCGCTACGGCGGCTCGGAGTCTCGCCGTCACGGACGGCGTCGCACGACACAAAATCGTCTCCTCGTCATCGACTCTTTCCACAGCGGAATACAAAGCAAAAAAAAAAAAAAATGGCACGAATAAGGATGCAAAAAATTTAATTGAAGTATCGAAGGAGGAAATCGTTGGATGCGATCGATCGATAGAATTCGCGGATGGAGGAAGCGAAGTGAAGGGGTTGAGAGATCGCGAGCGCGTGGATGGAACACTGGTTGTGCCGCGGCTGCTGGTTGTCCTTGAAATATAGTCTCTCCGGTGGAGAGAAAGTGAGGAAGAATCGAGAGGGAACGTTACAGAGAGCCGAGCATATTTTGCTCGGTGAGCCTGGCACGGAGTCTCCGCGGGTCGAGCGGGCGAGCGAGGGAGAGGAGGAAATAAAAGCGGCCCGATAGAGAGCGAGGTGAATAACGAATACGAGCAGAAAGAGGAGGAGGAAGAAGAGCAGGAGTAGCCGAAGCTCGCGCGCGATTCCGCGCTGCTCTCGGCGTTGCGTAACCCGAACCTCGCTCAACCGAGAGCTCGGAGTGGAGGAGCGGACGAGGCGGCAGCGGAAATAAAAAAAAAAAAAAAAAAAAAAAAAAAACCCAGATTCTGAACAGAACGACCGATAATCGGTGCAATGAGAGATCACGGCGCGAAGATGAAAATCATCGATAGCCTCGTGCAAGTTTCCACGGGCCTCGCGGGCTCTCGTCTCTCCCACCGATAGGAGGCTCGACGTCGTATCTCGACGAGTCATCCGCGCACATCCGGAGGAGAGCGGAAGCGTCCGGGCTCGAAGCGATCGGGAGGTGGCGCGCGCAGGACAATAGAGGAACGATCGCTCCCCGGCCCGAACGAAGAACCGGAAGTGGCGCGCGGAGAACGGAAGTTGCGGGCCAGCCGGAGTTCGGCGTGAAGTGCGAAGGAGATTGAAAAGTTGAGAGTCGAATCGGCGCCGTGAGGCGAGATCGGGAGACAAACGAGCCGCGCGCCGGTGGCTTATCGCGGACAAGAAGAAGCTCCGGAAGTCGGAAGGTCCCAGGCGTGAGAGAGGCCTCGTGTCGCCGGAAGAGTGGGAAGAGTGTTGCTGGCAGGGCAGGCAGAAACCTCGCCGGGGTAATAGGAGCTCCTCTCGTTCGCCAGTCGGTCTCTCACCGCGATCGTCGTCGAGTGGCATAGTCGTCGAGTTAGACCGAGAGAGCCCCGGCACAGCTCGCCTCGACGACTTTTACTTCGCGCACACAGTGGCGGTCCGCCGTGCCCGAGAACCACCGCCGTTCCTGCCGCACCGCGGCGAGTTTCGTAAAGGGATTACAAAATCGTGTAGAAAGAGAGAGGAGCGCCTCGATTTTTTTTTTTTTTTTTTAAACACACGCGAGAACGGCGAACGGCACACGTACAGGCGGCGAGCGGAGAAAGGAGGGATAAGAGGCGACGGGAGAAAGAGGAAACGAATCGACGGAGGTGACGAACGAGCGAGAAGGAAACTCGGGAAGGCGCGAACGGGACGGAAAGAGAGCCGCACAATCGGGCGAAAGTGAAGTCGCGCGCTCCGCCTGCGGTCTACCCCCTCGTGGTCTTTTCGTCCACACCGTCGTTTCGTCGTCATCGAGCCTCGCGTCGTTCGCGCCTCGCACGCGTATCTCGACGGACCGACGAAGTAATTTTTTTTTTTTTAATACATAAATTAAGTAACAAGAAACGTCTTATAAAATTTGTTCGACAAAAGCGACAGTGATCATCAATTTATCGAATCTATAGCGAAAGGATTATCGCGAGAGAGGCGAGGAACGAGTGGATTTCCGACGAAAGTGCGAGAAATTAAATAAGATTTTTTTTTTTTTTTATCTCTTGTTCGGGTGAATTTCTTTGCGATTGCGAGGTGCGCGAACGTGCTGCGTTGGTTCTTGGTGAAAAAGAAGCATACAAAATCCCCTGCGATAATTCGCTAGAGCGAGGATCGCAGCTGTTCGTCATCGATAGTGCTTTTCCTTCACAATTAAAAAAAAAATATATATATATATATATATTTATATATTGAAAAAAAATAAACATATACGTAGCGAGCGCCGCGCCTTTTCTTCACCTTGGAGTACTCTCGCTGGCGGAGCAGAACACCGCGTCGGCCAGCCGGAAGCGGACAAGAGGAGGAACGTCCCGCGAAGCGGCCGAGCGGCGAAGAGAGTCAGTGAGGAACGTGCGCTCGGTCGCGATCGTAAGTCGCCTCTGGCACTACTACGACGGGCGCGCCGGAGTATCTCGAGCCACGAGACGGGATTCACTCCTCCGCGGAGTTTACGCGCCCGCGCACTCGACAACGGAGCCTCCGCTCTCGATCGTGTCGTCCACTTCGGCATCGACGGATTTAAACGAACGTCCGAACGGCGCTCTCCGAATTCGAAAATTCGAAACTTCGAAACATAAAAGTTTCGTCACCCGATCGCCGCGATAAACTTCTGTACGTGAATATCGGACTGTACATAGAAGAAGGAAAAAAGTCTCTGGCGGCGAAGTGAAACGTCGAGTGTTACGTGTTCGCCAACATATATACATACAAATATTTGTATACGAATATATAAACATACATACAAGCTCTCGGCATATAAACATAAATTCCCGAAGGCGCGCTGCTTCGTTGTATCTGCGGAGTGTCGGAAGTTCGTGTGTGTTTTCCGTTCGGTTTCTGCGCCGAAAGCTTTCGGATTGCCTGTAAAGCGCTCATAGCGGAAGAAAAAAAAATATAAAAAAAAATATATTTTTTTTTGTAACTCCATCGAGCTCATACCCCGGCCATAACGATCTTCGTCGAGGTGCGTGCGAAGAAAAACCGCGCACGGACAGCGTACAACCGGCACGAACGTTCGTACCGGGTGCGCGCATGCGCGTGTGTTTGTGTACGTGCGCGCGTTGAACGTGTATAGTTTGCACGGTGTGCCGAGAGTGTGTCGGGGAATTAAAAGTTCGCTTAAAAAGGTTAGCGGGATAAAAAAGGCTCGCGCGAAAGGATAAGAGAAAGGAATATAGGAGACTCCGGAGTCCTTGAGAGTAACCAGCGGGTAAAAGTGCTGCCGTTGCCGCTGCTCGGCTGTTCTGCCGCCGCGGCTGCGAGAACCGCGAGTGCCAGCCGGCTGACCCTGGGGAGCCCGGACCGACGGCTCAGGCGCGCTCGTATGAAGGAGCGAGAGCCAACCAGCCCCCTCCCTGCCGGCCAATCAAAGAAACTGAGAGAAAGGAAGAAAAATTAGAAAGAACGGAGTGAGAATTTTTTTTTTTTTAATATACACTTTTTTTCTTCCCCACCGCCACTCGTGAAGATATCTTCGTTCAATCTACGTGTATAAGTGCGCGTTGGAATATCTATACATAATATCGAGGCCTTTCCACCGTCGCGAAATTCTTCCCGATTCAAGGACCATTTCACGCTCCCCCCTCCGCGGTCACGTGACTCACATAGGATATCCTCGATCGAAGGGAGGAGATAAGCGAAGCAGCGAAAGAAACGACGAGGAAGTGACTGTGAAAAGTTTAAAAAAAAAGTATCGTAGGAGAGAAAATAAATATCGAGGGAAAGAAGAGAAGTGGGAAGTGTTTCGAGTGCTTCGAGAGAGAGCCGATAAATCGTCGTTGCGTAATCGATAGATTGGTGACTGAGCGCGTGTCTTCGAAGGCGCTGAAGCGGCGAGGAAAAAGTTGAAGGAGGGAAAGAAGAGGAAGAAAAGGGATAATAAAGAAAATTATTGAAGAGAGAATTTCCAACAAGTGTTGTTTCAATGTACGTCACGTGCCGACGTGTTGGGCCCCCCCGCGCGATCACCTGTCGCCGTGTACCGAGCATATCGTTACCAACGTCCTCGTCTTCGCCGCAGGACATTCCCAGTGTCGTGGAGATGCGTCGGGATTCATCGAGAGAATCCTAATTAATAATCGATCTTTCGTCTGATACGCGGCGGACAGGCCCCCCTCCCCGCACCCCGCCCCGGAAGTCGACGATAAGGTCGTCAACGGGGTAGTCTGGGATTATTTTTAAAAAATACAAAAATATAACCGCTAAACGGATTTGACAGTGTGGAGGATCATACAAAACAAGGTTCGTAATTTTCGAGTTCTTTTTATTATACAATTAGGTTTAATCGTCGGTGATTTTGTAGAGACAGAGTAAACTAGGAAGGTATAAATGTCGGTGAGGTGTTAATTGCAGAGACGGGGCAAAATGGACTACAACGAAATTTTCCGAAAAATTAACCGCGAGACTTTGAGTGGGGCGAAATGGACTACGACGAAATTTTCCCAAAAATTAACCGAACGACTTTTAGTCGGGCAAAATGCAGAACGACGAAATTGTCCCAGAAATTAATCGCAAGACTTTCAGTGGGGTAAAATGGTAGCTCCGGAGATAAGGAGTACAATGGAGACGATTGGGTATCTCTTAAATCGAGACGATCCAAAGTAGGTACAAATAAGGTACTCCATTTTGCCCCACTAGAAATGTTGCTCGGATACTCGTGATAACGATAGTAACGAATTAAATGTTATCGTTAGTAAACAGTCAATTCATAGTTTCGGACGCCTACGAAAGGTCTGTCATTTCTCGGCTGCCTCGTTTCGTTCCAGTCTCGCCTATATATATATGCGCACCCTCGCCGGAACGATGATTACGCTTCGGACGTAAGCGCGCCGGAGACGAATGAGCGAAGAACGAGGAGAGGAAAGAGATGGGAAGGTCGCGTCGGACGAGAGAAAGAGGGAGATGAACAAAAAAAATCACAGACTCGTTGCGCACACGGGGCAAAATGGAATACCACGAAATTTTTCCGGGAAATTAAATGTAACACTTTCGGAGACCGGGGTAAAATGGTCACTTCGGACTTAACACGTCTAATGGACACAATAGGAAATCTCCTAAATCGAGCCGATCGAAAGAAACTCCGATAGCGGTTGCGGCGAGACTGAGCGGTCCATTTTGCCCCACACGAAATCTTTCTCGACCGCTCTTCACAATAATAATAACAAATCAAATTTTATCGTTAGTAAACAGTCAATTCATAGTTCCGGGCTCCTCCGAACGTTCTTTATTTCTCAGCTGCCTCCTTTCGTTCCAGTCTCGCCTATATATATGTATATATATATATATATATATATGTATACATGTACCCGCGCCGGATGGTTATGTTTCGCCCGTAAGCTCACCGGAGACGAATGAGCGAAGAACGAGGAGAGGAAAGAGATGGGAAGGTCGCGTCCGGGGAGAGAAAGAGGGAGATGAAAAAAAAAAATTAGAATCTCACACACACTCGTTATATTTATAAGTGTCGACGACCCTATAATCTCGACGACACGGTGAGTGATTTACGAATGACGTTTATCGCGAATCTCACGCGTTTGTTTCTCTCTCCTTCACACACACATAAACATATACACACACACACACAGACGAAATCCCCTCGATCTCTCTATTGCGAAGAATTTTTCTGAGATGAGTGTGTCACATCGGCAACCGTATCTCTTACCGGTGTTGCTTTAACGCTGGCCTCGACACGACTCGCTAGTCAAATGTGAAAAGGAGGTCGACTTCACCGAGACAATAGAGGACTATAAAAAAAAAAAAATTCGATCCGATAAGATCATTACTGATTATCGTGCTTCGAAAATCTACCGAAATAAACCTTTGACTTTTTCGAGCCAATATGCAGTCACGAGGAAACAAGCTTTTCCACACTTTTCCATTTGTAATAACACTCGCTATACGTCCAAGTGGGCACTGGAAATTCTTGCTCCGAAATGACTTTGAATTAATGGTTGAAAAATGACTTTAAAAAATTAACATCTTTGCCTTAAAGAATGGAACGAAATTTGCTCGCAGCAAAATAAATATTTCTACTACGCGAAAAATTAACTGGTTGGGTTTATTGAGTGTTTATTCATCTGGGGCAAAAGATCGATATTTCGATACGAAAAATATAGGTGTACATGTGATCCATCCAAGTGAAATCCACTTTGAAAATAATCCCGAAAATATCAAAATTGATCCCCAAACGAATGCAACAGTGATCTATAGATCATCGAGAAAATGCAACAGGTGCATCGGAGGGGGGATTAGGGTCGATCAATTTGCAATCACGTGCAAACAATATTTTCCATATAAAGCAAGAATCCGTAGCTACAAAAACACTCACAATACGACCAATTGGGCACCGAAGACTCCGCAATGTCTTTGAATTAATCGTTAAAAAATCACTTCACAAAAATTAATATCTCTCTAATTATCTGAACCAAAAGATCGATAGCAAAAATTCAGGTTCAAATGTGACCCATCCACTTTGAAAATATCAAAATTAATCCCCAAATGAATGCGACAGCGATCTATAGATCATCGAAAAAATGCAACAGGTGCGTCGGAGGGGGGAGAGCTGCAGTTGCGACAGCGTCAAAGTGAGCGTGTAATGCGTCGAAGAAGGATCGTAAAGGAAAAGTGATCTCTCGTCAAGGTCGCGAGGGGGGGGGGGGAGGGGGGCGCACGTCGAAAGGCGCCCGAGAACGACTCCGTCACATTTTGCATTCATCGTCGTGTTATTATCTCCACGAGTAGGAAGAGGCATAAAGCGGCGGGGGACCAGGAGGAAGGGGTTCCTCTCTGTCACCTATATATATCCAGCGATAAACTTCGCGGTGCTACATAACACACGCACGCGCGCACACTCAAACCCACTCCGGCCCGACTGAGCGTCCACACCTGTGTGCGTACAACACACTTCCTGGCCGAGCTCACGGATCGTGAAATAAAAATGTCTGGTGAATTTTTCGACACGTGGGATTTGGCCCAATATTGTTATCGAGCGCCTACTACGTCCATGACGTCACGACGTTCTATATATACCTCCGTAGTATTTGACACCGTTCACGCGTCGCGGAGGAATCTTCAAAGTGGATTTAACGCGGCTGCGCGACGGGATTTTTTTTTTCTCTTCCGTCTGATATTTCAGTAAAAAAAAAAAAAATTGGATACTTGAATTTTTTTTCGGATTTTTTTTTTTTTGCGTAGCGAGAAATTGCAGTCGAATCGTCGGACGTTTAAATCGTGCAGCCACTCGAGTGCACCCGGCCGTCGATCGCGGGATCGATGCGCGACTCCTCGCGCCCCGGCAATCGCACACGGGTGAATAACTAATTAACGAATCGTTTTGTCGCGGAAACGGATCGGTGGCTCGTGACTCCGCAGCCGTCGAAGGTGATCGTAAGGGGGGGGGGGAGGACTATTAATTAACCAGGGTTGCACATGTAATTAGCGCCACTCGAGGAAAGCGAGACCCGCGGTTATCGGGATCTGCGGCTCGTGTCGCGCCGCGCACATGCGACGCTTATCCTTGATCCGGAAAAGGCGACTTTGGCCGTGGAGAAAAGTAAGAAATTTAGCTTCGACACATTTCTGCCCGATTCACACATTTTTATCCCTTGATAATAAATTAATTTAAAAAAATATATATATATATATAATTTTTTTTTTAATACATTGAATGCCCGATAAGGTGGGAGAAAAAAGAAGATACGGCAGAGTATCGGAGCCTTGTCATCGATTCCCAAAACTACTTTGAGCAGGCGATTACGCGGAATAAATATCACCGATAAGCGGACAATTAGTAACTCGGTATTTGACAACATATTTTATTTCGTTCGGTGCGCGATCGGAGCTGCGCGCATGACGCATATCACTATGGAAGGCGGGTGAAGAGGAAGACGCGGAGCGAAGAAAAAATGAACAATTCACTTTTTTAATATATACACTATAAAAAAATTTGCTTTGAAAATTAATGAACGGCATTGGAAGCTTTTTTTTACATAAACTGTTTCTGAAATTTCAAATACATGTGCGCTGCAATCGTACAGTAAAACTTTTACTTTTAATGAAAATGTTTGTAAATTTCAGGCAAAAGAATTGTAATTTGAATATCTCGTATTTTTATTTTTCAAAAAAAGTACATTAACGTTCAATCAATGTAAGAAATGTAAGCAAATTTCAAGCTCCAGTAGATCAAATTCACAATTTATTTTTACAGTCTATATATCATTTTTTTTATATACATTACTATCCTGATAAGATGAGAGAAAAAAGATACGGCAGAGTACACAGTAAAAAAAGTTTGTACTTTTTACAACAACTTAATTTCCACAAACGTCCACAATTTTTTATTTGTCAATTCTCCGATCGCACCATGCGGTTCTAGATTTACAATCAAAAGTACAAACTAAAATTGTTAATGACACGAGAAATACCTATTACTATTACTATTATCCGTTTATTCGAGTTTGTATATTCAAACTCGAATAAACGAATTTGTCACTTGTTTAACAAAATAATTTCTCCTAAACTCCGTGTTCGGATTTTACGAAATGATTTTTTACTGTTTATCGGAGCCTTATCATCAATTCCCGAAACGACTTTGGGCCGGCGAATGAACGACTCTGCGAACAATTAACACCGATTAGATTCGTTAACCGTGAAATTCCCGCGGTTCCTAGAGGTATTCGCCAATCGCGCGAATTCCCACATTTCGTTTCGTTCGGTGCGCGATAAGAGTCGCGCGAATGATGAATATCACAATGGAAGGCGGGCGAGGACGAGGGAACGGAGCGAAGAGATCGGAGTCGGCGAGAGAAGAAAGGAAGAGAAGAGAAAGATCGCGAGCAGGAGCGAGGGAGGCGAAGTGCGCGGAAGCCGAGAGAACGATGTGGGAAAAGAGGAAGCTAATCAGAGGCGGAGGTACGCTCCGACGAATCTCGGAGAGCCGGGGAAAGACTCGCATACGTGCACCTCCACCTTTTAGCACATTAATTGCAACTTCTCTCACTCTCTTCTCTCGTTTATGCACATACGTGCGGATCGAGGCGCATGTGTGACGGGAGCGTGTTCCCTTTGCTGGCTATTACCTACACTGTATGTACGTGATGCGAAGCCATATCTCCACTCTTACTTCCTCCCCCGTGCAAGCAAGGCTCATACGGGCCGCGAACGCTTTTCCCATTGCTACGGCGATCGGCGGGAACGAAGGAGCCTGCTTAAGGGGCTTTAATGACGAGAGTCATGCGAGTGAGAAAGCGCGATGCGCAATCTTTCGACGAACTGACGTGACTCAACAGGTTGACGATTAAGGAGGTTGGAGAGCTTCACACTAGTCAGATTAGTGTCAGTAAAAAGTCATTTCGTAAAATCGGTATAGGAAGTTTTTTTGAAAAAATTATTTTGTTAAATAAGCGAAAAACTCATTTGTTCGGGTTTGAATGTACAAAGTTGTCGTTTTGATTCCCGTGTCATTGAGTATGTAAGTTTGTACTTTCGGACGTAAAACGAGAGCCGGATGACCGTCGGAGAATTAGCAGATACAAAATTGTGGACGTTTGTGGACAATAAGTTGTTGTAAAAAATACAAACTTTTTTTTACTGAGTACATTTTTTAAGGTGTTTATATACATTTTTACGCATCTGTTGATTATAGTGGATGGTTATTTATATTACCGCGCATGTCCTTCATCTAGGAAAACATTAATTGCAATGGACTTGCAAAAATATTGAGCGGTTTGTGCTAATTTTCTAATTTCTGCTCGATTTTGATGTGTCACACAGCTCATTAGCCACGATACATAAAAAAGAGCAAAAATTATGGATTATTCCTTGAAAAAACTGAACGAATATGTACCTTTTCGAAAATTAGCACAAACCAGTTTATATTTTTGCGAAACCATTGCAATTAATATTTTTCTAGGATAAGGACATCTGCTGTAATACAAATAACCATCACCGCAATCAATAGATCCGTAAAAGTTAAAATAAAACGATTTTAAAAATGTAGCACTCATTTGACTAGTGTAAAGCGTTCCAACCTCAATTCTATTTCCTCTAAACCCGATGCTCGTGAGAGGCTCGACGAAAAAAAAAATATATATCCAAACACGAACCGGTATTTGCAATACTGTACACGAAATTCGTAGGGCAATGTGAATAACAATTTTGAATTGAGACCGTAAAATTTTAATGGCTGTTCTTTCGGTAATTTTTTATTCACACGCCGACTGTCTTTTTTTATTTACGGAGTTGTATAGATCTTTTACTGTGGCGTTTTTTTATAGATTGAATTGTGCAATATTGCGAATATTGGGCGGGGAATTCTGTTCGGAATTTTGGGAATGAAATGAAATTCAGGTATAAGCGATTTGCCGACGATTTCCGGTCGGGTGAAGCCGGCACGAGGCTGCATATTCATGAGTCGTGTATACTTTAGCATTCGTGTCCCATAATCCTTCAAGTTCATTGCTCGTTCCACAATTAGCCGGGGAGGACGGAGACTGTCGTGCGAACGACGCGCGCGCGCGGGTTCGTAAATATTTCAACTGTTCGGCACGCGACGAGTCCCGAGAGTTTGACGGGCCCGCAGCCGGTTGACAGTCACGCGCAAATGAAACCTTCTCAACGGTAACCCAGGTATTTTCATGTATACATTATATATATGTATATATATATATAACTATACCGTCCGAACTATCCCTCGACTCAGGTAAGTTTACCTGTTGCACGGAAAATTTGCATCGCTACTCGTACTGCAAGCCTCGACTAGCGATTCCCGAGCCCTTGCAAGATTCTCGGTGAAACGGGGTAATTAAATTTACGTCCGGCTAACCCTTTAACCGAACCTTTCTCTTTCCCCCGGCGCGTACCTGAGCCACGTGAAATTTAGGGCCCGGAGAAATTCTTCCATAGACATTAATCCTTCGTAGTGTAAACGGTAAATAAAATAGGTTTGCACATTTAATAAATAACTGTTGTCTACCAACGTCCGCAATTTCTTTTCGTCGATTTCACAATTATCTTCCCGTCAACTTTAAGATAAAAGTACCAGTGGCCGCACATCTAAGGGCGAAGTCCCAGTTCCCGTACATGCATGAAAAATCGTATTTGCGTCTCTCTTGCACACATGCTTTGCGCGGCCACTGGGACGTGTTCGGTCACTGGGACGTTTACCTTACGATTATTTTTTGTTTTCGTTAAAAATACGGTTCGCCGATATGCAAAAAAAATGGTACAATTAAACCTACAACTCATGACTTAATTTTTTTACCTTCAAATGCATGACTGGGGTCCGAACGCACCCCACCGGTCCTATGCTGATAAACACACTTTCTCATACATGGTTTTCTTCGTTTTTTCATAACGAAGAGAATGGTGTTCGAGAAATCTGATTTTATTTACATCTAGTTAATAAAAAATTCATTCTAAGATTGAAAACCGGAAAAAATCATCAAAAAGCTCACTTTTTATGTTACTTCGCCCCAGTGATGAGTTTTAGGGTTAAAAAAATACAATTTGCGAACTTCCCCCGCACAAAAGGTGTTTGCAACGAGCGTTTTTTTTACCGTGTCGCGTTCGATCGATCTACCGATCGCACGATGAAAAATTAAATCCAAACAAAAAACTAGAAAAATGCAAAAAGTTTGGAGCTGCAGCAGGTTTCGAGTCGGAATCGACGGCGAGCAAGATCGAGCGGAGGATTGAGAACGTGTGGCGTGTAAAATACGAGAGTTGTTTTCGAAGACGGCGTGTGGCGTCGGGGCGACGTGGCTCTTTCTCTCTCGTCCTCGCGGTTCGTTCGCCGGGAACGATCTCGAGCTCTCGCTCTTTCTGCTCTGTTCTTGCGGCGTACCTACGGTATTTTGCCCGGTTCCGCGCTCTGCTCGGTCTGCTCGGTCTCGTTGGCGATTGTAAAACTCCCCCCTCGCGAGCGTACGTTTTATCCGGCCAAGCTCCGTACAGCAAGTTGAGCCAGACTCTGAACGAACGAACGAGCGAGCTGGCGGAGAGGTAGCAAAGAGCGTGGCCGAGGAACTAGGCAACAGCACAACAACCCTTTCTACCTTCCCTTTCACTTTCATCTATCGCTTGCACCGTATACACCTTCTTGCGAGACTTCGCTCGGTATTGCCTATCCGATTGCACCGCCGCTGCACGCTGGTATTGCTGCTCGTCGGTTGTGCCCGACTTCTCTCAAGCTTTCAATGTTTTTCGTTCCCAGTCATTCGGATGGAAAATAAAACTGTTCGTAGGGCTCAATGTTTTTCGTTCCGAGTCATTCGGATGGAAAGTAAAACTGCTCGTAGGGCTCGGAAGGAACTTATTGCCTTTCATGCCGATCACGAACATTTTCCACGCCGAAGACTAATCCGCCACCTATCTTAGGCCCCGATCAATGTTTCGTCAAAAGGCTGGCCTCGTAACGAATAGCCAGATAACAAGAGCGAAGAGTTTTTCAATAAGTCGCACCGCGATCAACATTCTCGGCGATTAATATTTCATGAAAAAATGCGCTCCAGAAGCCAAAAAAAGTGTCTTCGTTGTCCATAATTGACAAAACGTTTCCAAGTACACTGATAGTACTTAATTCAAGTTTCTTCATTTTTTTAAATACATGGATTATTAGCTAATCTCTTGTAAAGAGTACATTCCTAAAAAAAATGAATACCAGCCTCGTAATGAATAGCGAGACGACAAGAGCGAAACATTTTTCAATAGAAAGAACCTCGATCAAGGCTTCATCAGAATGTACTCCGGAAGCCAACAAAATTATTACCTTTGTCGTTGATAATTTACAAAACGTTTCCAAGTAAACTGATACTACTTAATTTAAGTTTTTCTTTTTTCTTTAATACACAGATTAGCTAATCTCTTGTGTAGAGTACATTTCTAAAAAAAATACTAGTTTCGTAAAGAATAAACAGATAACAAGAGCGAACAATGTTTCAATAAAACGCACCTGGATCAATATCCTCCTCGATGAATAGTTCATCAAAAAAACTGCTTCGGAAGTCAACAAAGTACGAAGTCAACAAAGTTCGAAGTACACTGATACTACTTAATTTAAGTTTGTTCATTCTTTTAAGTACACGGCTTAGCTAATCTCTTGTAAAGAGTACATTCTTTAAAAAAAAAGGAGATAACACGAGATAACACGACCGAACAACGTTTTAATAAAAAAAAAAACACCTCGATCAATATCCTCGGCGATGAACATTTCATCCAAAAATCCACTCCGAAAACCAACAAAATTGACATCTTTGTTGTTCATAATTGGCAAAACGTTTCCAACTACACTGATACTACTAAATTTATTTATATCGTTTTTCTTTAATACACGGATTGGCTAATCTCTTGTATAGAGTACATTAAAAAAAAAAAAAAAAAAAAAAAACAATGTATACCAGCCTCGTAACGAATAGCCAGATAACACTAGCGAACAATGTTTCAATAAAAACCGCCGCCACGTGTATTTCCCGCGATAACCCATATCTGGAGTTCCGCCGAGGCTTTCCTCAGCGTTAAAAAGGTCCGTGAACGGTGAGTGCAGCTCGTACATCACTAGAACGCAATTTCACCCTCCCTACCGTTGGCCAGAGCTCGTTGCAGGCCAATATAACACTTGGCTCTCGTTCCCGGAGCGTCGGCTCGCTCGGCGAGCTAGACCCGCGACCCAAATACCAAATTTTCGTGGTGAGCGTGACGCCCCCCCCCCCCCCCCCCCCCCCGCCGCCTGCACAAGGTAATACAATTTGTAACGACAAAACTGAAAGAAGAAAGTCCCACGCTTGGGCTCGCGGAAACAATCGTGCCGCGCCAAAATTGCCCCCACGACGATTCGTCGGGCTCGAACGATTCTTACGCGAATATTTAACATAAATATTGTAGTTCCTCGCCTAGCCCGGGCAGCGGTGGAAAGAGCGAAAGAACCGGCAGCCTCACGCTGTAATTATTCACGAACGGAAAACACAACAGCTATCCCAACTGCGTAAGGCACACACAGACACACCGCCACGGCCTTAGGAGAGTTATAACTTCCTAATGACCTGGCAACAAAAGACTGCTAATTACTCTTACCCAGCAGAAAATATGTACATACGACGGAGAACGGCCGCTATCCTGTTTCCCGGTTAAAATTACCGCGGAGAGAGGAAGAAATAATAATAAGAGATAGACGGCGAGAAGAGACGGAGAAGGTTGGAAAAAAATGGAGGGAACAAAATCAACACAACCATAGAATACGACGGTGAATTAACGAAGATGACTCACGGTCTCCGGACAACGCAGCCTACACTCCTCCATCCTGTAACCCGTTCGATCTTTTTTTTTAAATCTGATATAAAAGTCATTGCGGCGGGAAAAAATTGTCCACAAAATCTACCTCGAGCTAACCAGCTCGAGGTAGATTTTGTGAACAATTTGTTTTCATCCTCCGATTAAAAAATCATTTCGGAGCGATAAAATTCTTCATAAAATCTACCTCGAGCTGGTCGTACCTATGAAAAAAATGTCAAAAAATTGTTCACAAGATCTGCATCGATCTGGTTAAAATTTCAAGACGATTTCTTTTTCACCCTGCGATAAAAAAAATAATTTCGTAATGATAAAATTATTCACAAAATCTACCTCGACCTAACCAGCTCGCGGTAGATCTTGGGAACAATTTTTTCTTAATCCTTCAATTAAAAAATCATTACGGAGCGAACAAATTCTTCACAAGATCTACCTCGAGCTGGTTGTCACCATAAAAAAATTTCAAAACGATTTATTGTCACCCTACGATAAAAAAATCATTTCGGAGCGACAAAATTGTTCACAAAATCTACCTCAAGCTGGTTGTCCCCGTAAAAAAATTTCAAGACAATTTTTGTTCATCCTCTGATAAGAAAATCATTCCGCAGCGACAAAATTGTTCACAAAATCTACCGCAAGCTGGTTGTCCCCGTAAAAAAATTTCAAGACAATTTTTGTTCATCCTCTGATAAGAAAATCGTTCCGGAGCGAGAAAACTCTTCACAAGATCGACCTCCATCCAGTTGCCCGGTGAAAATCTCAAGATGATATCCGCAGGAACTGCGTCGATCGGCGCTAATGTTACCGGCGGTGCGCGCGCCGTCGGTCTCTCAAGGTCTGTCGGGCAAACGAGAGAAAATAAAACGTGGCGGGAGGACGACAACGAGAGTAGAGCAGCGGGCACACCGGTGCATGGCTCTACATAGACCAGAGTTAAGTGGTAAGCTAGGACAGTGAAGCGAGCAAGGGGAATCCGTCCCTGCAGATGGTTTCTGGTGGGCGCCCTCGGACTCCCCCGCGACGGGGGGGGGGGGGGAGGGGGGCGGGACGGGGGGGCAAAATGAGTCTCCGGCACGTCCGACGCGGCGCGGTGCAGCGGCGACTGCAGCAGCACGCTCTCTCGCGGGTCGCGGCCACCGCGGAGAGAGAACTACACACAGCAAGTCCCCACCTACAACGTGAGATCACTCTCGATTACGTAAGTGTCCAGCAGCAGCGGCAGTCGCAACAGCGAGAGAGAGCGCTCTTTCTCACTCGATGTGCTGCAGCATGGAAGAGGCGAAGCGTGTGCAAGTATCGTGTAGCGCACGGTTCCAATATACTCGTACTCTCGCGAGGGGGGGAGGGGGGGGGGAGGCACATACCGCTCCTCTATCCACGACATATCGCAGTCGCTGGTCTACGTATACCTATTACTTATTTACTGTGCATATGGACGAATTGCGAGCTCTCGGAGGAGAGTATGTGAAACATATGTGGAGATATGTATGTATATATTTATTTATGTATGTGTGTGTGTGTGTATGTGTGTGTGGATAGTGGGGTATTATGTTCCGAGGTATTAGGTACTCGACGTGCCCAACGAGTTGCGCCGTAATTTCTACGCTCCAAGGGGCAGCTCGTTGCACGGCGGAATTTTTTGCCTTTTTTTTAGACCTCTTTTTCTTATACTTTTTTTCTTTTAACTCTAAGGTCGATATCTCACATTGACTATGTAGGAGCTGACAGCGTTTAACGATTGTAAATTATTAAAATGACGCTTTCGCGTTGCCCTGAAATAATAGCCTCGGCGGTTGTCAATGAGACAAATCGGTTATTTTTATAGCTTCGATTAGTAGCCAGTCGAGAGATTGCGCAATCAATGGTTTATTTCTTTTTTTTTTTTTTTGTGACTTGAAAAGAGGAGACATCGTGCCGATAGAAATTGAGGCTTTTCAGATATTTCGTAGCTCCGATTGGTGGTGAATCGAGAAATTGAACGGCCGATGGTTAATTTTTTTTCTGTACTTAAAAAATTGTTATAGTATCGTAAAACATTTTATTACACTCGGTGCGAAAATGGCAGCTTTACACACAAAACCCCAATTTTCACACTTTGCGAACTAAAATTTGGTTCGACACTCGTGCAAGAAATTTTTTCTGAACTCGTGTTAATTACATCACTCGCCGTCGGCTCGCGCTGTAAACTCACACTCGTCAGAAGAAGTTTTATCGCACTAGTGTCGTAAATTACGATTATTTCATGAGTTGTAAAAATGGGGTTTTTACGCACGTGAAGCGTGCGCAAAACGGCCATTTTCGCACCGAGTGACATAAATTAATGAAGCGGTTCCGCGCGTCCCATATTGCCCCGCCGTTACCAAACAGTGGACTGGACTACGTAATCTAGGGTCATCCAGAGGGGGAGGGGGAGGGGCGGAGACGTCACACTCCCGACTATCAGAGCGTGCAACGAAGTCACACGAGACACTCGTCCGTGTACTCTCGTTTCGTCACACCGCACAGAGAAGTTAACGCGTGTGCGAGATTCAGCGATGACTATACTCGCCGCCCATCCTCCGCTCTCGATTTCACGGATCGAAACTATGCCGTTTCCTTTCGATTCGACACAGTTTTGCTTTTTCAACTCTTTTTTTTATTGCCATTTCAAACCAATTTTGCATGCTACTGCGTGTTTCAACGATAAGTTTGTGCGAGATTCAGCGATGATTATACTCGGAGCCGATACTCCGCTCTCGATTTCACGGATCGAAACTATGCCGTTTCCTTTCGATTCGACACTTTTGCTTTTTCCATTCTTTTTTTCATTCGAACTCTATTTTGCATTCCACTCCGTGTCTCAACGATAAGTTTGTGCAAAATTCAGCGATGATTATACTCGCCCCGCCCATCCTCCGCTCTCGATTTCACGGACCGAAACTATGCCGTTCCCTTTTGATTCGACACTGTTTTGATTAATTTTTTTTTATTTTTTTTATTGGCCTTCGAACTCAATTTTGCATTCTACTGCGTGTTTCAACGATAAGTTTGTGCGAAATTGAGCGACGATTATACTTGCCGCCCATAGTTCGCTCTCGATTTCACGGATCGAAACTATGCCGTTTCCTTTCGATTCGATACAATTTTGCTTTTTGAATCCTTTTTTTTTTTTTTTTTGTCATTCGAACTCTATTTTGCATTCTACTCGGTCTTTCAACCATAAGTTTGTGCGAGATTGAGCGATGATTATACTTGCCGCCCATCCTGCGCTCTCGATTTCATAGATCGAAACTATGCCGCTTTCTTTCGATTCGACACTATTTTGCTCTCTCAATCCTTTTTTTTCTCTTATTCGAAATCAATTTTGCATTCTACTCCGTGTTTCAACGATAAGTTTGTGCCAGATTCAGCGATGATTATACTCGCCGCCCATCCTCCGCTCTCGATTTCATAGATCGAAACTATGCCGAAACACTATTTCGCTTTTTCAATTCTTTTGTGTTTTTTTTTTTTTCTTCTTCTTCTTCATTCGAACTCTATTTTGCATTCTACTCCATGTTTCAACGATAAGTTTTTAATGACCGAGCGGTGACTTTCGTCACAGCGATTTCTTTTTTTTTTTCGACGCTTCAGACCCGTTAAATGCTCGCGGTTATTCGCACGGACTCATTAACGGCTCGAGAGTTATTAAAAGGCGATAAAAACACCGAAGCAAAAAGAAAAACAATTTCCAATGTCCGCGGACAGATAAGATTCGCAGGAGCCGCCAAACTGTTACAATTCTAAACGAATGCGGCGACGAGCCCGGCAATTATCCTAAAGCGGGGTCAGCGTGCACGATTATACGAAGTTAAAAAAAAAAAAAAAAAAAAAAACACCACGCTAAACCTACGTTGGAATAATTAGAATGGAGACACGTGGAGGAATATCTCAGAGCGAAGGAGCCGAACAGGAGGGAATTTTCCTGCCGGAGGAATGGGAAAAACAGGATGAGGATGTTACAAGGACGCTCGGACGATGCTGAAGCAGGTGGCGGAGGAGGGAGGAAGCTCCGACGGAGCGAGCGAAAAAGGAGGGAAGAAAAAAAAAAGACGCGAGACGTGGGAACGCGACGTCGACGGCGATGCAAAGTGAAAGGATTACAATGGGCAAAAAACTCGCTTTGTCGAACTTTTTCTATATCTGTATATACATTTTTTTTATTCTCTCTATCACCGTCCCCCCCCCCCCTTCCGCCGCCCCGTCTATCCTCTCGCTCTCTTGACTGCATTATTATGTATCGTGCGGCACGATCGGCGAGTTACGTAACGAGTGGCCAGCAGCGACGTACACACAGACGCTGGATATGCCTTCGCGGCCGCTGCCGGCCGATGGGAGATGAACGAGAGGCAAAATTGTAAAAAAAAAAAAAATAAAAAATAAAGAAAAAAAGGGGGGAAAAAAAGAATGGCGAGAGGAAGCAAACATTTAGTGGGACGGTGGAGTATCGTTGCGAGCCACGAAGGTCGCGTTCTTCTTCGGAGCGCGCCTCTGGGACACACGTGTCTCGTCTATACGTGGACGTAAGCTCGTCGCGTTAAATTCGAAAAATCATTGTTTCGTCGTTGTTTGAACGGCGAAGGGGGGGAGGCGCATTTTCAACGAAAATATCGACAAGGCCATATCGGGACGGAGCGAAATGAAAAGTCTGGTGGGTGGAAGAGGGGGGGAAAAAAACGACGAGAGTGTTACAGTGGAAAAGTCATCGTTTCCGGTTTAGTCATCGGCCGGCGGATAGGAAAGGGGGACGAGGGAGCCTAGAAACGTTCTCTATTGTCTCGAGGTTCGAGATGCGTAATCGCGATTTACCCGCTCGACGATTTCAAGGTGGCCTGCATAATTAAACGCCTGCACCGGAGCGAAAGACGGGGACGGATGGGGGGAAAGGGGGGGGGGAGAAAAAAAAATAGACGAAGAGAATCTCGCACCGCTCCGCGATCATAAGTGATTGAATGACGCGCGTGGCATGGCCGTTGCGTGCCCGACTATATAGATATTGCAGTGGCTCGGCCGAGCGGTGCGTGCACAACTAACCGGCCCGGATCCATTGAAAATTGCAGCCGGAGCTAATGAGTTTCGCTATTGCGCAACCGAGAAGTTCCAGCTGGAGAATGTGCACATGGCTCGTACAAATATATTGACGCGTCGGAAGAATGCGGAGAAATTTATTGAATCCGAGTCTGGCGGGCTGTCGCGAATGGCCATTGATGAATCGAAAAAATTTCTATCGACGCAACGCTCCAAGTGAGTGCGTAACATTTTTTTTTTTTTTTTTAAGAGCGAGGTTGTAATTTCTCCGAAGGCAAGAAAATTTATAACGATATTTATCTTTACTGTTAAATTCTTTTTTTTCTTTTTTTTGTGCAAAACTGTGAAATTTTTGGAGACAAGTCCGGTGTATTAAATTTGATGTACAACATTGAGGTGAAATTGCTCGGTGCATTAAACTCGTCCGAAAAACTCCGCTCGACTCGCCGAGCGTTAATTTTAACTCGCGCTTGTATGTAAAATTTAATCTGTTCGGTCTATGCGCAATAATTTCGCGTACGATGAATTTTCATTAATGCGTTTGTAACAATGTCTATAAACTACGGAGCGAGAGACGCCATTGAGACAAAATTAGTCCCATGAGTTCGCAGGAAGGATACGCTATAAATAAGTACCGCGGATCTAATTGGCAAAAAAGTTTCAGCTAGAGAATGTGCACATGGCTGATACAAATATATTGGAGCGTCGGGAGAATGCGGAGAAATTGATTAAATCCGACTCAACCGAGCTTTTGCGAATAGCCATTGACGAATCGAAACAATTTCATTCGGCGTGGGCGCATTACATTTTTTTTTTTTAAAGCAAGATTGAACTTTACTCCGAAAGCAAAAGAAGATTTACAATTGTTAAATTCATTGCTGTTAAATTCTTTTTTTTTTTTTGCAGAACAAAAATACTGCAAATTGTGAAATTTTTTTACACGAATCGAGTCTATAAAATGCGGTAAAAAAAATTGAGGCGAAACTTTTCGGTACATTAAACTCGTCCGCTCGACACACCGAGCGTAAATTTTAACTCGTGCTTGCATGTAAATTTTAATCTGTTCGATCTATGCGCAGCAACTTCGTGCACGATAAATTTTCATTGATAAGTTTTTAACAATGTTTATAAACTTCGGAGGTGGCGCCATTGAGATAAAATTAGTCCCATGAGTTCGCGAGAGGGATCCGCTGTAGAATAACTTATCTCGGATCTAATTGGCAATGGCAATAACGATTGGATAGCAACTCTCGTCCCGTCCCTCTCCCCGCACCGCACAATCCCTCGAACCATCCTTCAGTAAAAGGCTTCACCTTTCTCGGATTTTATGTATATAACATTCAACCGACAGAATTTATTATATTATTTCTCCGCGGTAGTGTAACGATACACAGAAATGTGTGCGATTCACGGAGAGGCATATCGAGAGTCGTGAGAGACAGGATGACCCGTTACGAAACGTGATAGCGCAGTCAGGTAGTGCCAGGGTATAGTGCATTACTTACATACATCGTTAGCGTGCTGTGCGGGCCGCACCGGCGTCCTCCTTGTCCTCGGCACACCCACTCATCACCTGAAAAAAAAAGTATGAAAAAAAATACTCAACTCAACTTTTTCTCCGTTCTTGCTATATAAAAAAAACTATATATATGGCTATAGATATCTCGCAATAATATAAAAAGATTTCGCCTCCGCCGCCGCCGTGTTCAAGAATAGAGTAGGCCGGGGTCAAAAGAAACACTTTGAACGGGGTCAAATGAAACAGGCGGATATAGAATATTCCAACCCCCTCCCTATGTGTGACGGGGGGGGGGGGGGATATTCTAAGGATCGAATTTTAAGATGTTAGTATGAACGTAATATCGCTTTTGAGATCGAACTTCAGATCGAAGTTTGACCCGAACTTCATTGCGCGTTTAATATCTATCTTCGATCTAAGTTCGATCTTAAGTCTGAACTCAAATTCGATTGTCATTCGAGCCCGATCTTAAGTTCGAACTTAAGTGTGAATTCAAATTCGATTGTCATTCGAGCCCGATCTTAAGTTCGAACTTAAGTCTGAATTCAAATTCGTTTGTAGTTTAAGTTCTACCTTAAGTTCGAACTCACGTTCGAATTTGAGTTCAGAATTAAGTTCGAATTTGGGTTCAGAATTAACTTCGAATTTGGGTTCAGAATTAACTTCGAATTTGGGTTTAGAACTAAGTTCGAATTTGAGTTCAGATTTAAGTTCGAACTTAAAATTGAACTCGAACGACATTGGAATTTGGGTTCAGAATTAAGTTCGAACTTAAGATCTTAAGCACCCTATAAAGTTCGATCTCAAGCCCGATTTTTATTTCAAACCAACGTCTTGCAATTCCACCCCAAGTCTCCTTGAGTGACCCCCAGTCTGAAACATTCAAAGCCCTTTTAGAGAGGGTAATCGAGGAGGAAGAAGTTGGATCTAATTTCGATTATCAATTACTTTACGGAACATGCTATGTTCCTTCAATTATTCCAAGTCCCTATCCCAACAAACTTTGGAAAACACTCAAAGGTAGCGCGCGAATCGCGCGATCCACCAGAAGCCCCACTAAATACATATCCAAAAAAGTCAAGAAACTTTCACGAGTGCATCCACCGCCGAGGCCCGTGACAACTTTCAGGAAAACATGGATCTAGAATACTCTAAGAATCTAGCGATAGCCGCTACCAGGGGCGGGGGAACGCACAGAGAACGATCGCGTAATTGTCTCCGGCGCGCAAGATCGGCGTGCCCTTCAGGATCCACAATGATGGAACGTCTATTAGAACGAGCGATTGTTCTTATATAATGAATGGATCATGTAACTGGCCGCTTTGCGAAGTAGATATATAGCTCAACCCGCGGGGCGGCGGAGGGGGGGGGGGGGGGGGGCTGAGGATGCCCAATGGCTATAGCGCTACATCGGGATAGCCGTAGCGATCGCACAGTAGACGAGAGCGCAGGCTCGCTTGCACTTCCATCCGCGATGTCCTCGCGAGCAAACTCGCGCGCACATTCGCGTGTTTATGTCTCACATTTGAAATTGCACACTTACTTATGCGAATCGCTTGCACATTCGCTCCGTTCATCGTGCGCGCGAGCGAGTCGCTCGGTCGAGTGTGCGCGAGGCGCACACAGAGACCCGCGCGAATTTCCACCGTTGCACTTGGTCGGGCCCGAGGCTCGGCGAGAGAGGTAAGAGTGAATGGGTACGAGCGTGTACGCACGTACCGCCTCATACCGGCGGGACACACGTGTGGACGAGGACGGAGCGCGAGGATGGAGTTTGCCGCAGAGCATACTTTACGCGCTGGCTCTCCGTCTCGGTGAACTGCTTCCACTTCTCCCGAGACTGCGATGATGTACGCCTCGCGCGACGATGTGCGGTGGAGTTTCTTCGAGCGTGTGCGCGCATGGGTGTGTTTTCGCTCGTACGTCGCTCGTCCAGTTAACCGAGTTGAGCGCCTCGCACATGCAGCGAACGACGAGCTCCCACACGGCAGCGCGCGCGTGTGGGAGCGCGCTCGAAAAGGCTTTTTACTTCTGGCCTTGAACGAAATGTATCCGGCAGAGCGGCAACTCGTCGGCGCAGTTGCGAGGCGCTCGACGATCCGACGGTCACCGCTTTGCTGGATAACTTACGGGAATGGCGCATCGAGGACGGGCCCGTTCGATGACGAAGTCGCGAGGATTGAATGGAGGAGCGGGTTGCAGTTTGCCGATTTGGCGTTCTGGGGAGAGAAGCGAACTCGAGGTGGTCGGGTGACCCTTAACCCTTAACCCTTCGAGACCGGAGCATCTTTGCAGTAAAAAAATATTTTGAATTTTCTTTATTTTTTATTTTTTATTTTTAATGGAGATAGTTTTTTTTAGAGTTGAGCGTATTTGAAGAGTTCTTGAGAAGCCTTCGATTAAGACCTTTGAAATTAGCGAGACGAAAACACTCTAATCTACACCACTTTGAGTCGCTGCTGCTGCCGCTGCTGGTGCTGCAGTTCGGGGGCTGTGAGAATATCACGACCCACGCGCGGCCGCGATAAGCGATACACGAAACCGAGATGAAAAAAAGGCGAGAGATGAATGCCGTTTGCGAATGAGAGAGAGATAGAGTGCCGAGGTGGGGGAGAGCGCGGCACAATGGGGACTGTGGGGCGAGATGGACCATTTTTAATAATCTTTCCAGGCCAGAATGTTAACTGTCTCGTATCAAATGGCGGTCCTTTTTACCCCGCTCTTCCTCATCGCCTCCGACCTGACGCAGCACCACGTGATGAGAAAATAAAAAATAACAATCAAAGAGGGCCATTATACTTTCAACGTTTAATAGTCTAAACTGATTAAATACGATTACGAAGATCGTGTAAATTCACTTCTTGCGCTCTCTGTCAAAAATGACGATTTAACATTTATACGATACATGGAAATTCTAAACAGAATTCTTGGGTTTTTTTCGAATGTTTTCAGAGACGCAGAAAATAAAATGTCTGATCTCAAATGGCTGTCCGTTTTGCCCCGGTCTCCTTCGTCGCCTCTGCCCTGGCTCAGCGCCAGGTGACGAAAAAATAAAAATAAAACAGGCCGATTATACTTTTAAAGTTTAACAATATTCTAAACTGATTAAATACGATTACGAACCTCGAGTAGAATTACCTTTTCCGCTCACGGTCATAAATGATCATTTAGCATTTAAACGATACATGAAAATTCTAAACACAATTCTGGGTTTTTTTACGGATGTTTCCAGGGACGCAAAAAATAAAATGCTTCGTATCAAATGGCGGTCCATTTTGCCCCGCTTTCCCTTCATCGCCACTGCCCTGACCCAGTGCCACGTGGCAAGAAAATAAAAAATAAAAATAAAACAGGACGGTTATACTTTCAAAGTTTAACAATATTCTGAACTGATTGAATACGATTATAAACCTCGTGCAGATTCACCTTTTCCGCTCACGGTCACAAATGATCATTTAGCATTTATACGATACATGAAAATTCTAAACACAATTCTGGGTTTTTTTACGGATGTTTCCAGGGACGCAAAAAATGAAATAGCAGTCCGTTTCGCTCCGCTCTCCTTCATCGCCTCTGCCCCGACCCTGCCCCACGCGACGAGAAAATAAAAAATAAAAATAAATCAGACCGATTATACTTTCAAAGTTCAACAATGCTCTAAACTGATTAAATACGATTACGAACCCCGTGTAGATTCACCTTTTCCGCTCACGGTCACAAGTCGTCACTTGACATTTATACGATACATGGAAATCTAAACACAGTTCCGGTGTTTGTTTTTTTATGGAACAAGGTTTCCGGCCGACGTGCAACGTTCCCCCGACGTCGGCCCGGCGCCCCCGAGCGCCTGTGTTAGGGCCCCATTCAAGCTGGCGAAACGTAATTGGGACCAAAAAAAAATGGAGCGGATACTCGCTGGGCCCCATTGCGCTCCGTAACGAGTTCTGGGCGATCTCGTTTGCGCCGACTCTCCGCGTGAGCGTACGTACTCGCGATCTCGTTGCTCAATCCGCGTTACAGCGACGTTGGAACTCGCAGCCGTATAGGCAAAAGCGGCAAACTGCGCGCGAAGCTGTGCGTTGCCTCGCCTTAATCAATGCCGACGAGCACGCCAGTGCGATCGGGCTCTCTTTCACGGTGAACATGCGATATAATACGTCGTCCGATGTTGCATACGAAATTCACAGCCGCGGACGTCATTCTTTTTTGAAGAGGCCCGGTCCTATCGACGCAACCGGCGAAAAAGGATCAACACATTTTTTTTGTTCTTTCTCTTTTTTTCCCCCCCAAGGATCGCAATCTCACGCGAGTGTTGTATAACGCGTATCCTTGAAATATTACCACGTAACGCTCACATACCCGCACGATTCTCCCTTAAATTATCTCCTTTCACGAAACAATTAATAATTTCTGCGAAATTCTCACGGGGATTTGTGTGTAGGCTGTTCCGTTACAGATTAAAGGATGCGTGCGGTAAGGAAAGGTTTTCACGTTCAACAAACAACTGTAGTTCACGATAGGTCCAGCATTTTTTTTCTTGTTAATATCGCAAGTTTTTTCTTTTTTTCGACAAAATTGTGAAATTAAAGAGATTAATTATGTGTTGACCGGAAATGTTTCTTAAGGTAGTCCAAACGGTGCAGTCCCGCCAAATGTGAGTTTCAGGGAAAAATTGTAACATTTCTCGATGGGGTAAAAATCTTTAAAAATTAACCATATGGGAGGTGCTGCAAAGATTGTTTTTGTGAAATAAAAATTCCTATTTGTTATCAAGAAATTAACGATTAAAATAATTGTTCAACAAATTACCCGGCAACCTAACTTTTTTTAATGAAAACGATTTGTTAGTTTTTCTGAATACGTATTAATTTTTTCAGAACTTCGTGTAATTTTTGAAAATTGCGTTTTTCGTTAATAAAAAAACGTAATTTTCAAACATTACACAAAATTCTGAAAATATTCATACGGATTCAAAAAGATTAACAAATCGTTTTTATAAGAACAAAAAGTTAAGTTGCCGGGGGATTTGTTGAACAATTTTTTTTCGTTAATTTGTTAATAACATTTTGGAATTATTATTATTATGCAAAATCAATATTTTCAACGTCTTCCATATACTTGATTTTTTTCAGATTTGTATCCCATAGAGAAGTGTTCGCGATTCTCATTCAATTGTCTCTGAACTCACGTGTGCTCAGGCTGTCCATTCCTTCTACGTTAAATGCCCGAGTCTGCTTTGCCGTGCATGAAAAGCCGATTTTTCGCATCCTTCTCAGCCTCAAAATAGTAACAAATAAATTCTACATTGATTTCTATAAATCAATAACGAAAAAAAAAAAATCGAGTAAACCATCCGTCCGAAACCTTTAATAGTCTGCATTCAATTGTACTCGCCCCCCAATTTCGAAACCTCGCGAACGAAAGACCCAAAGGACGAGTCCTCGAAGTCGCGAGGGCGTGCCAGCAAAGATTCTCCGTTCGCGAGGGCATGCGAGCAAAGATTCTCCGATCGCGAGTGTGTAAACAGCAATCGCGTTACAGTACAAGTGAGGCCGCCTTAAGGCATGCATTTTAATTTCCCAGCCTCGACATTTGCGTAACCCAGTTTCGCCATTGTTCGATTCAATGGTAGATCGTAACGTCCGCCGCGAGAGTCGGCTCGTTCGCGCGACTGTGCGAGATTACAACGAGTCCGTATACCGATTTTCCACTACCGTTGCCGCACGAGCGTCTACATATGTAATTTCACCGAGCGCTTTGTGCGCAGACACAAACACCAGCGCGACAAAAACGCTCCGACACTTGTAAATAATGCAGACGCATACGTACGTTTGTTACAACGAGTGTATAAAAACACGATACAGCGACAAAGCGCGTCGAGCCGATAAGCCCTCCGCGACCCAGAGTGAACAGGAATTTACAAATTCATGGACTTTCTCCGCTTATCGAAAAATCTCTCGTCGAGCAACGACGACCTCGTGAACTCTCTCTCGCGCACGGTGCGCCCCGTTCCGGTCTGCGGTTCTCCTGCGTCTCGTCGAATCATCGATCATTTCAACTTTTTTTTTTTCACTCTCACTGTCCGTCATTCTGTCATTCGGCGTGGAGTTCTCGTTGACATTATCTCGAACGTGCCACAGTCAAAGTGCAATTCACCTCGGCCGGTGCGCGAGGTAAATTTTACGGGCGATGAATGCGAGAGAAATTATTTAACCCGAAGCCGAGCTACCGGCTCGACCAGCCCTCGGCGGTAGCGGGATTCCGGTTGCAAAGGATAATCAACAGGTGGTTCTGCATTACCATGGGTACGAGTTACACGCTCGGTAACTTATGGCTCGTAATCGAGAGATAAGAGTCTGAAGAAACGAAGAATACATATATATATATATATATATTGCAAGCGAGACACGGAAAGATTATGAGTCACACTGTTGTGCTGATCCGCGGAGTTTGGAGTATAATATTTATGTACTATTGTAGCCTTGTCGCTAGTATGCAGCAATAGAAAGCGCAGACGAGAGACCCTGAGCTCTGCACTCCAGTGTCTCATTTATTCCCATAATGTATGCGCGCGAACGAGCTGTGGAATAAACCAATGTGATAGCTTGTTCGTTCCTCTTATCGATTCATCGAGGCATCGGAACGTTCATTCCAACGTTAGTCACTCAATTATTTTTGTCGTTTCTATTTCAAAGTGTTTTTCTTCATCTTTTTTTTTCGATTGTTTCACGACGGTTTTTTTTTAGCGATTGCGAACTCGTCCTCGAACTCCCGAGACGGCGGTTATCGTCGGAAGCTCGGCGAGAGCCGATTCGGGGGCGAGCATGAAAATCCTCGCGATTCCGATGAGCCATCTCTCGTCGCCGAGCGACACTCCGAGTTTGGTGGAGAGGCGCGTCTCTGCTTACCGACCGCGCTGCGGCGCGGGCGCTACGTGGTGCGCCTGCGCGGTAGATCCTCCCGCCAGAGCGCAGCACCTGCGCGGTGCGAGGCCCCGCTCGGCGAGTGGTGGGGGAACGGGCCCGTGCCGCTTCATCCCCACTCCGCCCAGGGAAATCGGCTCTTCTGGTTCTCCCACCAGGCGGCGGATAGAGCGGAGCGGACGGCTTCCACTACTACGCAGATCCACGCGGTCGTCAAGGCCCAAATAGAAGAAGAAAGACTAAGGAGAGCGCGTGGCCGCGTGCCGCTGGTGCTGGACGTAATCCGCGCCCAGCAGCGTCGATTGACCCTGAACTTCAGGCTCTCGCGGCAAGAGGCAGTCTCCCGGCTCTCCCCGTCCGGCAGCCCGAGTGAGAATGATATATAAGTGTATATACGTCTCTATATAAATCTCCGAGAGAATGAGAGAGAGAGAGAACTCCGCACGGCGCTCGCTGCGCGCACAGCCAGCAATTTCCTTATTCAGCGATTTTCTCGGTGCATAACGATCATTACGTATGCGCGCGGGTATGTCACGACTCTAGCAACTATAACTCTTACCCAAGGCCGACTCTTTTTAATAGGCTCGCGGCGAATCTCGATTGCAGTTACGCATTATTACGCTCGGCGAAATCCGTAGATCCGTCACTATCGAGCTTTCGAGGGAACACGGCGACGAAGCGATTCCACTTTGTTTTTGTCGGTGGCGATCCTCGGAGAGTACACCCAGAAAAATTATTTATTTGACGGCCAGCGTTTATTTGGATTAAGTAAAATATTTATTTGATTTAAATAAATAATTATTTAAATTAAGTAAATGGTTCCTTAAATGAAATAAATATTTATTTCAATTAAGTAAATAGTTCCTTAAATGAAATAAATATTTTACTTAAACTAAAGAAACGGTGGCCGTCAAATAAATGATTTTTCTGGGTGTAGATTATGGGCGTCCGGGAGGATATTTTTTGAAACTGCTCACGGAATGGATAAAAAAAAAAAGAATTCGCTCGTCAGTTGAGTGGGTGAAAGTCGGGGGCCGCGGCGACAGACGCCCAGTTTTCCGGGTCCGATCGTGCCAACGCGCCATACCGATCTGCCGACCGTGTCCTTGGTAATTTTATTGGCGCTCCTCGGACACACTCGTGCTGGCAATCTAACGCTCGCTTCTCGCGCACTCGCAGCCGAGAATACACTCGCTATCGAGATTCTAAATCGTTAGTTGTTTTTTTATCATTGTTTTTTTCTCGGATATCAACTCTCGCCCCGATGCATCACCGGTTGATTCTCGTTGAAGTTTACCCCGTCCCGTTCAGTTATTCCGATTCTTCGCTCGGGCACTCGGACTTGGTAATTAATGCTCACGTGCAGGTGTCGCTCGAGGCATAAGTGGCCGAGTTATCGGCAATTCTGCGAATGACGCCGAGCGAGATGCAGTCGACGATGATCGGAGGCTGAGATCTATCCTACCTTAGATGGCCAATCACTGTCGCCGATCGATCGAACACCTGTCCCCGAGACTACTTCCCGTTCGATTAATCAGGCGGCCGCTCATTGCCGTATCCCGACGATTTGCATCTCGCACTTGCTAATTACACGGCGAACATCGACGATCCCACCTAACGCGGGGATCGGTCGAAGATATTCTCTTCGCCATTCAGCCGTTCGGTTCTCGATACGTGTATTTTTTTTTTTTTTTTTTTTCTCTTCGATGCCTCCCGCTTTATTACCTTTCCCTCCGCGCATCGACGACGCAACCGCTCGATCGATTGCTCAATCGAATGCAGCACGTAAATACACAAGTGTTACGTGGCGGGACAAAACATCGGAGCCGCGATCTTACATACAGATGAAATCGCGCGGAGCTCGCGAGACCGAGCCGGGAATCGAAGGAGCGGGAGTGTGTGACGCGATCATCGAGAGCTCCGTGACTCTTACTCAAGGTCTCCCCTTTCCAATTCCTCACGATCGAAGGTCGCACACTCTGCGGCACCGCGATTTTGCCCCGCGCAACCGCCACTCTCGAACTCGTAACAACGAGAGGACTTTTCATTTCCGCCTTGCAGAGTTTTTCTCCTTGCTCGACGAGACAGACACACATGTCGAGAGGCGGATCCGAGTCTCTTCGTTGCCGCGATCGGAGTTCAGGTAAACATTTTTCGCCGGATCGAGCCATCGCGAATTTATACCTTTGAGCTAAAGAAAAGTCACACCCGGAAGCTGACTCGCCGATCTGTTTACACTCGAGGGGACACTCATGTAAATCATTAAAAATGTCATAAATCATAAAAAATTTCATAAATCATGAAAAATTTCATAAATCATGAAAAATTTCATAAATCATGAAAAATTTCATAAATCATGAAAAATTTCATAAATCATGAAAAATTTCATAAATCATGAAAAATTTCATAAATCATGAAAAATTTCATAAATCATGAAAAATTTCATAAATCATGAAAAATTTCATAAATCATGAAAAATTTCATAAATCATGAAAAATTCCATAAATCATGAAAAATTTGATAAATCATTAAAAATTTGATAAATTATTCAATCATTAAAAAGGTGACTTCCGGAGAAAACTGTACGAGAGATCCTTTTCAATTTTTTAAATTTAAGGGTACGTTGATGCATGTTTTTTAACATATTTTTTCTCCACTCTAAACATGCATTAACATACCCTTAAAATTTGAAAATGATCGCCTGTACACTTCTCGCAAAAAAAAAAAAAAAATTCCGCGAAATTCACTTGATTTTGAGTGATTCACGTGAGTATGTAGCCTTAATTATCGTATGTATCGGATGTAAAAACGAAATAAATAAAAAATGAGTATGCGTGCGAGTAACGGATGATTTATCGGCGTCGCGCGAGATGCTGCATCACGAGACGGAGAGCGATAAGCTCGCATCCGGCTCGCGTGGTCTTTAATTAAATTAAATTGAAATTAGCGCCAGTACCGCATAAATTCTTCGTGGATATCTTCTATCTTGATTAGCGTTAATATTTGCATAATCTTCATTGCAGACGATGTATACGGACGGTCTGCTGACCCTCCATTATGGGAAACATCCGGCGACCCTCGCCGCCGAAGTCGGGGCCTGGTACAGCGGGGATCGTCACGTCGACGTGACCCTGGCCTGCGACGACGGCTCCGTCGTCAGGGCCCACCGTGTCGTATTAGCCGCAGCTAGTCCCCTACTGGCTAGTCTACTTCGTAACCCGGCCCTGGACCACGTAGTCCACTTGTCCGGCGTTAGGAGGATTCAACTCAGTCACTTGCTCGAATTTCTCTACAACGGCGAGGCTCTCATACCGGTAAGAAAGTTTCCTCCTTTTTTACTTTTTGCCAAGACGCAATTTTCCAAGACGCGAACTTCTACCGATTCGAGTAACAAGTTAACGTGCTAAAGAAAATCTTAAAAAATTCACAGACGTACCTTGACGTGTTGTTTTTTGACTACGCAGAAGAAAATTTATTTTTGAAGTATTTCTGTGCTTAAGAGAAGGCATGGTCGTTTGCCATTGGCAAAAAATTCCCAGTAACTGAAGGGTTACACTAACACGTTTTATACCTTGGTAAAAAATACGGTTGTATCAAGCAAAGATTCTGGCAAGGACGTTCAAATAAATATTTTGATTGTGAAGCTAAAAGATCGGTTAGTTCAACAATTTTTTAAAATGATTTTACAGAAATATTGTTGTGGTAATCAAATATTTTGTTTGAGCAACTAAACATTTATTTAAAAGTCCCTGCCCGAATCTGTAGGTTAATCACCCGCATTTTTTTATCATTGTATCGGTAAAAATAGACATAAAAAACTACGACCAGAAATTTATCGAAAAATAGTCGGCAATTCTCGGTCTTTTATCTATTTATTTAATATATTTTGCTCAACTTTCGCAGTCAACGGAGCTGACACCGTTGAGGGAACTCTTCGATCTACTACAAATAAAATCGGAACTGTTCGATCCTAACCAGCCGCAAACCTCGAGCGACTCCGACGCCCTGAGGATAGCGACGCCGCAGGCGTCGGACAGCCAGGAGAGTTCGAGCTACGAGTCCCAGTACGACAGCAGGTATGCAAGAAGCAAAAAAAAATTGAATAAAAATATTTTTTTCCTCTTTAACCATTCATTAGCCAGATTAATTAAAAAAAAAAATTTTCGAATCTCCAGGCAATCGAACAATCCGGCCGATTGCTGCTCGGTCCTCATAAAGAGCGAAGGCTGCGACGAGGAGCCGGAAGTCGATGTCGAGGGTGTCGAGAGCGAGGCGATGCTCGCCGATAATCGAGAGAGCAGTATCGAACCTCCACGGCGAAGGGATAGTTCCGATCCCGTGAATCTCAGTCTCAATTCTGGGATCTCGACTACCAGTGACAGCTCCCACGACACAACTCACAGGTCGGTATTAATAAACATAAGGATAGATAAATTTTAAAAAATAAAAAATTGAAAAAATTTAAAAAATTTAAACCGCTCTCACATTAACGTTATCTTATGGGTAGAGAAAATTAACAATGCGATTTTTTTGCCGACGCAGGCCAGAAAAAACTCTTCTGGAGAGGAGAGAGTCGATGGACGAGGCGGAAGAGAGACGACGGCAATTAGCAGCTCGTCTCTCGCTGGGCCTCGAGCCCGGCAAACGGAAACCCGAGGAGATACCGATCCCACCGGCCGAGGCGTACGTCGTGACTCCCCACAGGAAACGGAGACCGGGATTTCACAACGCGCCAGCCCAGAATCCCGCATTCGTGCCCTTCAACCCCGGATTCGAGACGCCGAGGAGGTTGCAAGCGCCACATCCGCTGAGCGTCTCGGCACCGCCTTACCTGGTTAGTTTTTGCAGAGTTCAACGGTATCGGTCAAGGCTCTTTCCCAGATTAAAAAGATCCTAAAACGAAGGTCGTGTCAAATTTTTTGTTTTTTTTTGTGAAATAAATTTATCCTCTTTCTTGGGTCAATTACCGACAGTGGTAATATTTTTTTAAATGAAAAGATAATCTCTTTGCCGGTTATTAAATTTTGAAGACTTGATTGGTACGAGAAAAGAAAAATCATCTCGATATTGAGATCAATTTTGTAGGTCCAATTTCTTGTCATTATTCCCTAAATTCCTAAAACGAATCTAGTTGTCGATTTTTTTCAAATAAATTTATCCATTTTTCTGGGTCAATTACCGACCGTGGTAATTTTTTTTCTGCGTCATAAGAGATTTGAGTCTTTAACGAACGGTCAAAAGACTGCTTTCCATTAAACTGGAGTTTGTGTTGTTTAGAGAAAGAAATATATATTTTTATTTATAAAGATATACGTAGATAATCTGTTTGTCAGTTATTAAATTTGGAAGACTTGATTTTCACGAGAAAAGACAAAGATTTTATTATATTTACAAAGTTCTCGAATAAAAACTAAATTTTTTTATGTCTCCCACACTCAGGAGGGATTATTGATAATTTATATTTGTTTATAGAAACAAATAAATATTTCCCTACTTATATTTCTTTATAAAAACATATATAGGTAACCTGTTTGTCAGTTATTAAATTCCGAAGACTCGATCAGTATGAGAAAAGAAAAATCATCTCGATATTGAGATAAATCTTGTCTAAATCTAAAAAAACAAAACTTGTGTATTTCTCTCACATTCCGAAGGTATTATTGATGATAAAGATTAACAAAAAAAAAATGTTTTTACAGCAAGACAGGTCGGTGACGCCGCCCGGAGGTTCCCACAGGCCGCCCAGCGCCGATCCAGCGTCGGCAGCGAGTCTGGAGCCTCCATGGGGTGCCTGGACGTTGCCACCCTCGCGAGCTCCGCCGGCGCCGCCCGCCGAGGACCCACCAAAGTCGAATCCCGTCCGGGAGTACCGTTGCACCTACTGCGGCAAGCAATTCGGCATGTCGTGGAATCTCAAGACTCATCTCCGAGTTCACACCGGTGAAAAACCTTTCGCGTGTCGTCTGTGCGTCGCCATGTTCAAGCAGAAAGCGCATCTGCTCAAGCACCTGTGCTCGGTCCACAGAGGAGTAATCGCAGCGCCCGACAACACATTTACCTGTTGCTTCTGCTCGCTCAGCTTCGACAGCCTGCAGGAGCTCATAAGACACTTGTCGGGGCCACACAACAATTTACTCCTGAGCAAGAATCTGCACGACTAGCGACGGGGCTGAAGGTCGGCCGGCTATCACGCTGTCGGAGTCTCGCAAGATTGTTTCCTCTCGAAAAAAAAACCCGTCAAGATTCCACGAAAGGTTTTTTGCTTCTTCTTTTCCGGATGTGAAAACAAGCGGATCAGCGTGGAATCGCTTCGAAGAGAAGAAGACATCTCGCAAGATTGTTTTCTCCCGAAAAAAAAACAACACCCGTCAAGATTCCACGAAAGGTTTTTTGCTTCTTCTTTTCCGGATGTGGAAATCGGCGGATCAGCGTGGAATCGCTTCGGAGGGAAGAAGACATCTCGCAAGATTGTTTCCTCCCGAAAAAAACAACACCCGTCAAGATTCCACGAATGCTGTTTTGCTTCTTCTTTTCCGGATGTGGAAACAGGCGGATCAGCGTGGAATCGCTTCGGAGGGAAGAAGACGTCTCGCAAGATTGTTTCCTCTCAAAAAAAAAACAAAACCCGTCAAGATTCTACGAAAGGTGTTTTTCTTCTGCTTTTCCGGATGTGGAAACAGGCGGATCAGATTGGAATCGCTCCGGAAGGAAGAAGACGTCTCGCAAGATTGTTTCCTCTCGAAAAAAAACACCCTTCAAGATTCCACGAAAAGTTTTTTTGCTTCTTCTTTTCCGGAAGTGGAAATTGGCGGATCAGCGTGGAATCGCTCCGGAGGGAAGACGGAAGCGGATGCGCAATTTCGACGAATTTTTTTAATACTCGACGACGATACTCGTCGAGGGAAGATATTTTTTTTCCACTGCGTGAGACCTCACGGAGACTCCGACGACTCTCATGGCGAAATAAACTTCCGTTTGGGACGGAGAGAGCGGAAGCCGGGACGACCTTCAAAAAAAAAAAAAAAAATAGAAAGATACATCAGAGTATTTGACGCTGCAGTGACTTTTTTGCTGCCGATAGACGAGAAAATTCCCGAAGAATATATCGAATACCGAAAGGAATAGAAAACTCACCGGCGCCTTGCAATCGGATCACCGACGATACCGGAAGAGGTCGACCGGTAACGTTTAGAAAGAGAAATATCGAACGCCAGCCGTTCGCACGAGTAGGTTAATGGATTAGGATATATGAAGAAAAACGAAAGAAACGAAAAAAAAAATTAAAAGCCGAGGAAGACACGAGTAGCGAATTAACTGTAACGACATATCGCACGGTGAAAAAAAAAAAAATCGTATGTCGAAGGTATAATTCTGACGGTACAAAATTTAACTCGCCGCGCACTCGTTTATATCTTGTATATAATGTTACATATAGTATATTTTATAGATACGAAAGGACATTATTATTATTTATTTAACAGTTGCAAAGGGACCAACCGACTTTCCACCGATTTCTGTCTTAGGTAGTTTTTTTTTATTAGATAGTGCCTGCCCGTTAATCGCCACCAACCAATTGACCGTAGGTGAGCTTCAAGAAACGAAAAAAAAATAATAATAAAAAGAAAAAAAAAGATTCAACAATTATGGCTTGACTCTCTCGATCGTTAACGTCGAACGCTGAACCAATGGATTCTACATGGAAGGCCCCATGTGTTGCGTCAAATTTGTTCGTCAAAAGATTTTAAAGAAAAAAAAAATACGGGAATTTAAAAAAAACATTGTTTCCAAAGTTCAGCGATCTCGCGTGCCGTTTGTGTACAATGGGTCCAAATTGGTCGATTGGGCAGTGATTTCATGTGTTCATAGGCTTAAGTGTGTACGGGATGTAATGCTCGCGCTTAGGAGACCGTCAATAATCGCGTAGGCAGGTTAATTAATTAATTAATTAATTAGGACGATTAGTTTTTATTAGCGTCGTTTCAGTTCCAATTCGCAATTGGTAGCCCCAACTCCCCCCCTCCAGTTAGGTCGACGGATAGCTTTTTGGCGCGGGTCGTCAGATTTAGGGTAAGCCTCGAGGTGCCTTTGAGAGCTCGGCCTAGCGTTTTAATATTTTTCAAACGTTATTATTGTTTTTTTTTTTCTTTCATCGCTTAGGTTTTTGTTTTTCATTTCGTTTTCGTCTCGACGGAGCCAAGTCCTCCTCGCTCACGACTCCTGACAAAACAATTGCCTTAAACTCGACGACGAAGAGAATTTGTATATTTAGAATATCGATCTGGATTATAATGGAAGAGAGTGCAGTATTTTTTTTTTTACTGCTTTTATGCGTTTACGTACAAATTTGTTATTTCTGATAAAAGAGAGAAACTATTTAAAGCAAAAAAAAAATAATGAAAAAAAAATGTATCGCAAGTAAGGTTGCACAGTTTTTATTGACGTGCGGCTCTTGCGCGTTGCGAACGAAAATTGCAATCGCGATGACGGAAGATTGCAGAGGGATAAAGAAAATATTTTTTCACGGTAGCGATATATAAAAAAAAGAAAAAAATTAAAGTTTTAAAAGAGATGAAAGGCAAGAAGATATTTACTATAAGAAGAGAAAGATGAAACAGTACAAGAATATGAAAAATAAATAAAAAGAAATAAAATAAAATAAAGAAACTCGTCGTGCCGCGTAAATACCCCAGCAGAATGCATAATCAATAGAGCACATAAATAATACAATAATTCTTATTTCCGAAGCAGTACACCAAAGATATGTTCGTAGGGCCGTTCGAGTGGGTAATAAATAAGTTATTTTCTGTCTTGCGAAGAGAATAAGAAAGAAAGGCAATTGTGAGGCAATCATATTTTTTTTTATTTTATTTTTTTGTTTTCGGGACAGATAGGAGACGGGCTGAGAAGTGTTTGTGAAAAGATAACAAAGAAACGACGAGACCTGAAAACCCTGTAACGAATTTTAAGACGATGCCTACGACAGATCGCTGTACACGCATAATCAATGAAAAAAAAAAAGAAAACGATTAGAAGATAATAAAAATAAAAAAACTTTTAAATACGATCCTTCCTGTTATGCACTCTCGTTCTTATAGCTTCTGAAACCGCCTGTGTCTTTCCTGGCATCGTGAAAATACAAAGACTCAATTTTTCTTCCGCACACATCAACTTCGTGATTAAAAAAAAAAAATAAAAAGAAAAATCGATTGTTAAATTAAAGTGCCTAAAAAAATGTATTAATAATAATATGAAGGTAACGAGAAATCTCGAGAGCCAGGAAAAACAGCCAGCACAACAGTGAACGCAATGTGATACTAAATGATAAATAAAAATAATTATTGTTTATCGCGCGCGCGAACCATCGCGGCGGGCACAACAACTTGCAATTAGCGATCCGTGGTGATTTATAAGCCCCTAGCTTTCTTTCGAACCTAAGCGCACTAGATTACTATTGTATTTTAATGCATAAATAGATTTTATTATATTTACAAAGCCGTCGTCGATCTGACGAACGCGATCTTCTAATGTACATATATTGCACGAATCTCGTCCAGATTCTCTGTCCCCTCCCCTGCATTCTCATTTCGAGGCAATAATTGAACAACAAACTCGACACCTAAATTTCGATCTCGATAACGAGTCCCATTACGGACAAATCCATGTAAAAATAGAAATACATAAAAAAAAAAACAAAAAAACTTTTTTAAAACATGAATTCCTTTTCTCCAAAAAAATTACAATTTTTCAAATAATAAGGCGAACAATCGACTTGTATTCCTCTCCGTCTTCTTCCCTCGAATCCGACCTTATTATCGAAAAATCTGGGCGAACGACGTAGGTTTTTTCTTTTCTCTTTTCTAAGCATCATCTTCCGAGCGGAGAGCGTCTCCGCGTGCTTTCTTAGTGTTCATAGATTAACGAGAAATAAATTAATTGAGAGACGATTGTGTCCAATGAGTAAAATTATCTTCCACCGCCATGTTCCATCTCCCGACGAATATAAAATGTATAGGGGAGAGCGGGGGAAAAATGGCACAGCGGGGCAAAACGGAATTCCGAGACACCACGCAATTGTCCAATAACGTTAGTATAGTGTCGATAGTGATACATGGGGCAAAACGGGTTTGAAAATCCGGATGTATCGTTGGAACAAAATGGGGTAAGGTAAAAGTGGGGAATATGGCCCGGTTCATATATAATTGATTTACGTGTTAATCGAGGTGGGCCATATTCGCCACTTTTACCCCATCCAAAAATTATTGGAAAATTGAGTTTTGCCCTCACTGTCCCGTTTTGCCCCGCTGAGCCATTTTGCCCCGGTGTCCCCTATCGCCAAATCGTGTTATATTGTATGTGTGCCCTTCAAACCCGGTACCGTTTTGTGGCACACAAAAATTTAGAGGAATTCCTCTACGGTTTATTGCTTTTTCAACCGCATCGAGCGGCTCGTCTGTTGCCCCGAGGAAGCGACCGGGAGGACTGAGATTCGAGAGAGAGGAGGCCGTTACCCAATTCATTGTCGACGTCTCGAGCCGGCCGCGGAGATTGCGCCCGCGGGCCGGTTCTCCGATCGTGGACTGTACTCTCGTGTGCTCGTACGAATCTAACGGTTCGAAGTTTTACTTTTGTAGGAGAGAGAAGAAGGTAAAAAAAAAATCGACGAAAAAAATAAAAAAGTACCATTACTCGCGCCGAGACCCGTTACCGGCTGGGCTCAGCTCCAGCGAGGCGTAAGCGCGTATGCAAAGCACACGACTGGTTTTCATCGAAGCACCGGAGCCAGGGAGCAGCCGAGTCTCCGCTCGCCTGTACACTGGCGCTCGATAAATAATTGATGACGTCCCGGCGCAATAGTCCTCTTTTCTCTCTGTGCAGCACTCGAATGATTTTCTTGCAAAAAGGTAAAAAAAAAAGAAAACATTTTTTTTTTTTTTTAAAGAAAACTTTTTTTTAAAGAAAACTTTTTTTTTTTTTTTTTTTTTTTTTAAAGAAAACATTTTTTTTAATGTAGAGCAAAAAAAGACTACATAAATGTTAATAACGCGTTCGCTCTCTGGTATTCCACGGCGGATGGAAATAAAACAAGAAAGAAAAAAAGAAGATCAGCTCGTCGTTAACTCGTCTTCGGTCTTTAATTCCTGCCGGCCGGAGTGTGTTCCCCGATCGTGTGTGCACTCAGAAAAATAAATGGTTGGATTAAGCAAATACGCGGTGACATACGTTCAAAGGTGTATTTTTTTGGTACAATAAAAATGTTTGTTTCAATCAACAAATTTTCAATAAATTGTAGCAAACAATCGTTTAACAAAACAAAGCTTTATTTATACCAAATGCTTTATTTATACCAAATGCTTTATTTATACCAAATACTTTATTTATACCAAATGCTTTATTTATACCAAATGCTTTATTTATAACAAATGCTTTATTTATAACAAATGCTTTATTTATAACAAATGCTTTATTTATAACAAATGCTTTATTTATACCAAACAAATAACAGCTTTGAACGTATGTCACCGCGACTTTTGGTTAATCCAACCAATTTTGTTTTCTCAGTGTGTAATTCGCATGCGCGTAAAAGCCCGAGGGCCTCGTAAGCGAGGGGAACGACGATCCGAAAGTCCCTTTGGCCGTGGCCGGATGGTCGATGTTTTTCTCGAAGCTTGGAAAAGGGTTCAACACCCAGCGTCGGCGTGAGCTGTGCATCTTTTTGTCGCCTCAACCGAGCGTTCGTTCTATGTCCCGACTGCACGTCCTTTTAAGTGCCTGCAGACGTCGTGAACTCGAAGAAGTTGCAGTTCGCGAGAATGGGGAAAAAATGAAGAAGCGGAGACGCGAAGCGGGAAGAATTCTATGAGGAAGCGTCGAGGAATCCGCGCGCGAAGTTTCTGCTAATAAGGAAGGAGCGTCTCTCGGCAGACTTCCGAAGAGCCACCTCACGAAGCTCTTCGCACGAATGAAAAGAGAAATACCGCAGAGAGGAATGGCTTCTTCAATGAACCACAGACTGCCAGCAAACTGCGAGAAAGAGGAAACTACAAATTATCATTATATCTATAATTAGAATTACATTCCTACTGTAATTATAATCGCGCTTATCGGGCCTTCGATTATCCGAGCCTCCGTGTTCTCCGAAGCACCAAACTCATCCGAGCCCTCCGCGTTAACCGCGGTGTATGCTCGGATAATGTGGAGAACTCGGTTAAAACAGACAAAGCAGCATGTCCGCGCGGAGTAGTCGGTAACTGCTACATTGTTGCGTACGTGCTTAAAGTTGTACAAGTTTGCTGCGTCTTTGTTTTGCGAGCTGTACATACATCAGTTCTGATTCTAGAGTCAATGGTAGAATATGGTAACATGGTAATATGGTAATAATGAAGTGGTGTGTTATGTTCTAAATATGACATAGTAGTACAAGTTTGAACTCAGTATGTTATCCGTGTTATCCGATTTTTCGCTTATCCGACGCACGCTCTCTCCACATTACCTCGGATAAACGGGATTCTACTGTATAATTACAATTATAATGATATTATAATATTATAATATAATATTAAATAATATTATAATATAATATTAAATAATATTATAATATAATATTAAATAATATTATAATATAATATTAAATAATATTAATTATCATTATCATTATCATTATCATTATCGAGGTTTGTTTTGCGGCTTCTGGTTGCAGGGGTCGTCGCACCGGTGCCCAACGTTAAGGGCACGTGTTCTCCGCGTGCACTCTTCGCTCTTCAGCTCCTCGTTTATTTTATTCGAGAAGCGGCCTCATCGGCGAAAGAGGCGAATACGCTTTGAATACCCACGTGCTGGACCCATCAGCGGATACGAGTGTGTTGACCAATGGCGAATGGAACTCGTGCCTGCGGGACAGCCGGATTCTCTCTGCCTTCTTCCTCCTCTTCATCGTACGCTTCCATCTATTTTTCTTCTCGCATCCGGAGTGGTTTTAGCTTACGCGGTATGTCGCCGATGGTACCGTAACGCAAGAGCACAACGCTCACATGCACATAGGTGGGCACGCACGTATGTACGGTGCCGGGACCCTCGGCATGGGATGTCGACGAACGGGCTGCCCCACGGGCAGACAGGAGAGGTGGAGGGACGACACACTCACGTGGAGGGGAAGAAACGTGTCCGGTCATCGCTCCTGCCCTCCGCGGCAAATGTATATAAGACCACGGTATCCGACGATCCTTGAGCCATATCGTCCAGAAATGCTGAAGAATATCCTCTTCGTCGTGTCCGCCCTGGCCGTCGCCAGGGCACAGATCCCGAACCTGGGATGGTGCCCCGACTACTCTCCCATGGTGAACTTCGACATGGGCAAGGTTAGTCCGACGAGCTGCTTATTTTTTTCGATAATTTTTTTTTTTCTTCTTTTGTTAAATTTTATTGTGTTTGTTAATTAATGTATCGTCGATGCTTGATTCAAGTTCATGGGAGTTTGGTACGAGGCCGAGAGATACTTCCAGCTATCCGAGGTCGTGTCGCGATGCGTCATGGCCAACTACACCAAGGGACCAGACGGCAAGATGCGCGTCAGCAACGAAGTCACCAATCGATTGTGAGTTTTTCCAAAAATGCATTTTAAGAAAAATTAAACCGGTAGTCTGATGGCAATTTATTTCTTGCTTGGATGTGAGGAGTATGATTTTAACCAGGGCTGGGGAAATACACTGAGTACTTGAAGTACGTAACGAAGTCTCGAGTACTGAGTCACATACGGAAGAAAAATTATTTGACGGCCACCGTTTATTTGGTTCAAGTAAAAATTTATTTGATTTAAATGAATATTTATTGCAATTAAGTAAATAGTTACTAAAGTGAAATAAATGTTTATTTAAATCAAATAAACATTTTACTTAAACCAAATAAACAGTGGCCGACAAATTAATTTTTTTTCTGAGTGCAGTCCCCAGACCCAGGAAAAAAAATTATTTGACGGCTACCTTTTATTACTACAATGAACCACCTTTTATTTGGTTTAAGTAAAATAGATATTTTATTTAAACCAAATAAAAGGTGGCCGTCAAATTTGTTTTTTCCTGGATGCAGTACTAGGAACTTAAGCAATTCAGTTCTGCGAGTACTCAAGAACAACTACCCGGCGCTCAGTACTTCAAATACTTGCGAATTCAATTCACTGATAAAAAAGTACATTTGAAGCAACTAAGATTCGGGCAGGGACGATCAAATAAATATTTAGTTGGTCGAACATAATATTTAAATGACAAAAATATTTTGGTGAAATCACCCAACAAATTGTTGAACCAACCAATTATTTAGCTGTACCAACAAAATATTTAGTTGAATGTCCCTGCCCGAATCTTAGTTGATACAACCGTATTTTTTTATCAGTGTACGTATTTCAAGTACTTAGAGTATTTGCCCAGCTCTGATTTTGACATTGTCAACGCATCGAGAAAAGATGTCCCGCGGCAGCGAAAAATTGTCTGGGACAGCGAATTTTTAGTCAGAGCGGCAATCCAATTTGTTGTCGTTCCGAGTACATTTTTTTCCCTGACTACGGTTTGAATGTTCAAACGAGTTCGCCATCCGGCATAAAGCGCGCGACAAGCTAACGGCAAAGCTTTTCGCACGGATCCACCGATGACGCCACTTGTTCGATTCGTCAACGGAGATAAAATCAAATGAGGCGCATCGAAGGTGCGACAAATTGCCGACTGATATTTGGTTTGGAACGACTGAACGAAATTGTCCGAAGAGGCCCTAAAACTATAAGATCGATACCTTGTAAAATAGATGAAGAGCTCGGATCGGAAAATGCAATGTCGATTAACGATTAACGATGATCTTTTTTATTCTTTCCTTTTTTAATAGCACCGGAATCAAGAGAATCCTGGAGGGCGAGATCAAAACCGACGAGACCAAATCCAAAGAGGGCAAGCTCCACGTTAAATACACGACCATACCGTTGACCCCGGAAACTCAGTACTCCGTACTCGAGACCGATTACGAGAATTACGCTGTGCTGTGGAGCTGTTCTGGCATCGGACCAATTCACGCACAGAGCGCTTGGCTGATGACCAGGTCGCGTCGACCGCCCGGCGAGATATTGCAGAAGGTACAACGACCCGTTTACCAATTACCAAATATCTGTAAACATTTTCTTCGCATTTTTCTTGAAGTTTAATCGATGACGCGTTTGTAATATTATATTTATCGCAGGCTTACGGCGTCCTTGACAAGTACAAGATCTCGAAGACCTTCTTCGTCAAGACCGACCAGGACGACTGCGCCTATCTCGACGCTACCGCCGTACCCGCGAAGCCGGACAAGAAACCCGCCGAAAAGCCGACCGAGGAAGCCACCGTCGAAGATGCGCCCGAGGAAACAACCGGCGAGGAAGCTCAGGCCCCGAAAAGCGCCTTCAATCTGAGATTCGCCATAACTCCCGACGCGCCGGCTATCATAATCGAAACGAGAAAATCCGAAATCGCCGCAGCAGAAGCAGCAGCAGCATCGAAGGAGCCCGAAGTTCAGGCCGAAGCTAAGCCCGAAGTTCTGATCGCCGAGCCAGTCGAGACTCTCCAGGAACCGGAGAAGGAATTGAACACCGTGGAAAAGGTAGCCGAACCGGAAGTCGCCGTTCCTCCAGCTTCCGTACCGGAAGTGATCCTCAAAGCCGCCGATCGAGCCAAGGAGGTGGTCAAATCTACCGTACCGGAAGTGCAGAACCTCCAACCAGAAGAAAGCATCAACGAGACTTTGGAGAAATCCGATGAACAGTCGGAGGAAGAACTCTCCAAGCCGACGAAACAGCTTCCGGAAGCTCTGCAGAAGCCTCTTCAGCAGCTTCAGGAGGCTCTGCAGAAGCCCGCGGCCCAGTTTCAAGAGTTCATTCACCATCCGGTGCAGCAGTTTCAGGCGGCTCTCCAAGGACCCATACAACAGTTCCAGGCTGCTATCCAGGGTCCGGTAGACAAGTTTCATGCGGCCTTCCAGCACAAGCCGGAGGCGCCAGCAGCTGAGAAGCCAGCGGCTGAGAAACCAGCGGCTGAGAAACCAGCGGCTGAGAAACCAGCGGCTGAGAAACCAGCGGCTGAAAAGCCAGCGGCTGAGGTACCACAGATCATGATACCAGCGTTTGAACTGAAGGAGCAAGCATTGGACACGCCAGCTGAAGTCGCTCCTGAAAAGTTGCCCGAAGAGACGTTGGTCGCTTCGGAGGAAGCTCCCAAAGAGGAGAACAAGAACGACGTGAAGAAGATCGAATCTTGAGCGTCGCGTACGCGTCAATTTGATGGGCAGACGACAACGGCATTATGAAAGTGGTCAAACGAGGAATTCATTTGGATTCTCGGGCTCGCAGCGGCTCGTCTTCCATCCCACGTTCGTTAGAACGAGGGGGACGGCGAAGCAGTCTCGCCCGATGAATCCCAAATTTATTATTATTTCTCTAACTTTTTTTTCACTGCATCGCCAGATAGGAAAGACGGACGAGGCAAACTTAATGATGCATATTATAGTTTTTAAGGAAGAAATGTACAACGACAAAAAAAAAAGATAAACGAAGCTGTTATTACTGTACAAAACGAAAAGACAAAAAGTAATTGTGAATAAATTGTTACATAAAAATATTCTGCGCGTTGAATTATTGACACACTGACGGGGGGGCAATGACTTGAGCGGGCGCTTGTAGGAGCCTCGAAATTTCGTAACTTTCCAAAAAATTGCCAACGAACCGTGTAACCCGAACAAATACAACGGCCGTAATCTTTGCTCAGCCGGTAATCGCACGCAGTAGTGCAGCGCCGTCTTTCGCGGATCCGCCCAGGTGGCCTATTAATTCCGATCCTATTAATAGTTCGCCACAAGTGACACCGCAAACTTGTCCGGGTGTTTATGACGGCCATAGAAACGAGAGATCTTGGCAGACCTACTGGCCCGTATGGCGCCTCCGCAAGGCCCCGCAGATAAGCGACAGACATCTCAACGAGTCGTATTCTCTTTGGATTCATAAGTAGTCTTAAGCCGATAGAAAGTTTCATAATTCCCACGCCTTTTGTTTATCGTACTACATCCAACGTTTTCTTCAACGTACACTCTTCACGAATGCCTGGTCAGTTTTCCTATAGCGACCCCAATCAGATATTCACATGTCGTCCGGGTATTCATGAACAGCCCAGCGAAGTCACGCACCGTCAATGACGTAAATAAGGGAAACCAAACGAGAACGATCGTGGCAGTGTCCAAGTTCAAGAGAACCTCACCGATCGTTGCCAAACGGGAAAGATCCAGATTCCAGACAGGAGAGAAAAATAAAGGACACGACTTCGCGCCGATAGCGGGTTCTCGAGCCGACGTCCGATTGGACACGGCCAGTATCACTGAGTGACCGGTATTGGTGAATTCGAGCGTGGCTCACTTGGGTTTCTTGAACTCCGTTATTTACCGTTCGCTGACCCACTAACTGACAAACACCTCTCTCGGGGCCTACAACGAGGAATAAGAGAGCCGCCGGATCGGGAGGTCGATGACAATCGGGTGCGTTGGTCCCCAAGGCCAGTCAACCGGACGCATCGCCGACGGAAAGTTCGCTCGAAGGAACGGAGCTTCGTAATAGCCTCTCGCTATCGCGTATTCTTGTTACGTCTCGTACCCGTTGAGTAATCGGTAATTGGAGGCGAATCGGCGAGGGTCAAGGTCAGCATGTTTGGAGGATCGATAGGTGAGAAGTTGCCAGCGATCTTCCGCATTTCGGAGTAACAGTGCTTTTGGCAGTCGAGACGCACGCGATGTTAACTGAGCACTGCTAATTTTACGACATTTAGGGAGGATGCTGTGGATACCATTGGTGATGTCTTTGGCCACCGGAGTTTTCGGGGTGTTGCCGGATTTTGGCGGATGTCCGAAAGTTAAGACGGTGGAAAATTTCGATATGCAGAAGGTTAGTGCCGTCGATTTTTTTTTCTGCATTCCTGTGATCCAAAATGTTTTCTATAAATACCGCGTACGATGGGAATTTCGGCATCGCATGACTAAAAAATGTGTCATTGTGAAACGTTTCTTTTTGTTTTTATTATCATTTTTTACTTTTCTTTTTTAATATGCAGTACTTGGGAAAATGGTACGAGGCCGAGAGATACTTTTCGTTACTGTCTGTCGGAACAAAGTGCTGCACCTCCAATTACACAATGGACGAGGCCGGTGCGCTGAGCGTCATCGCGTCCCATATTTCAACTATGTGAGTGTTTCACTGGGAAATTTTTAAGTTACAAGGTCAAGGCTCATTCCGACGAGGTAAAATAGCGACAACGCGGAAATATTTAATTTCAAACTCCGCAGATCAAGGGCCGACTCGAGCGCGGTTGGCAGACTGGAACCGATCGGCAAATCTGGCGAACCGAAGCTGAATGTACGATGGGACAGCATGGGATTTCCCTACACGACAACCTACTCGATTTTGGCTACTGACTACGCTAATTATTCCGTCGAATGGAGTTGCGCGAATGTTGGAATTATCAGGTGAGATTGCCAAAAGGTTTTCCATATATATATTTTTTTTTATATAACAAAAATGGGAGCTGCCCGATCGTCCGATTGTTTATTTTCCGCTGCAGCTTGAAGAGTGCATGGATCATGACGAGACAGAGGACACCACCAGTGTCGGTGCTCGAGAGCGCTTATCAAGTTCTCGACAGAAATCAGATCAGCAGAGCGTACTTGTTTCGAACCGATCAGAAAAATTGTCCGGAGGATTATTGAGAGGAAGAAAAAAAATACATATTCGTACGATTGTAGTGTTTTCGCTAAATCATCTACTCATGCTGTTATCATAAGTATAACCGACAGTCATCGCGCAAGAAGATTCGCGATTCGCTAGAGGCTTGTAAAATCCGACAAGAACTAATTTCGTAACGCGTGACTCACGAAGACTCCATGTTTAACTTGTTTGTTCGGTTAAGTGAGCTGTTGCACTGCACGAACAGTGAAGTATTTATAGTTTTTAAAGTTGCATTATCAGCGCGCGCTTGTAGGTGACAAACACCCAAGATAATAATCCTTTCGATTCTCGCGCGCATTTTCGTTAACAAAACAATGTTGAGGTGGGAGTGAAGAATTATGAATCGCGACGGACCCAAAGTCAATATCAAACGATATCATTCGAGATTTTTGAGTAACTTTCAAATAAAGTAGTTTCTTTTTAGGTAAGATTAAGACTGTGTTACAACGATCTCCTTGACGAATTACAAAGATTTTTCGTGCGGGGCCTCGTCATCGTCCATGACAAATACAGTTTGGACGTGCCATTGTTATTCGTTAATCTCCTTCGCGTTGTGAAATTTGTTATTTATTAATTTATTTTTAGTAATAAAAACGCAGTGTAATATTCCGTATAGGTGTATTTTTCCTACCGTCGCGATCGGAAGCATTGAAGCGAAAGATAGGAAATCACAGGACAAACAAACGCTGATAAGACCGGAATTTCCGATGAAGCAGAACTTCGAAGGTCGACCTAGCTTTCCGATCGCTTTGGCATCGATCTTTTTATCGCATAAATATATATCATTATAAATAAATCATTCGTCGTACGATTAAATTTCTTCTTTTTGGCATGAGGAGCTTGCAAAAAAAAAATAACTGATACTAATGGAAAATTATAATAGAACGAAGGTCGAAGAAAATATTATGTAACGTGTACTCGCGCAGCAAACTAAAGCAACACGTTAGTCAGACTCGGGGTCATTTACTAAGATTAACATCGTTGTTTAAATACTTTTTCAGTTCCTGGGTAAAAACTTTACTCGGAAAATGTAAGCGATAAGCGCGATGTAAGCTTTCGAGATTGGGACCAAAGGTAAAAATACAACGAAGGTCGGAGAAAATATTGTTACATTTTCGCGGAATAAACAACACGCGTGTTTAGTTTTGGGGCGGATATTATTAATTATAATCACGGCTAAATATCTTGCGTGCGAACTCTCACAAGTCTGTTCTCTTTTGAAGTTCGATCAAGACTTCAGTCATCTGATGAAACGATACTCATATGTCGTTTCAATCGATAATCGTTTGTCGTTTGTCATTTGTCATCATACCGAGCTATTCCGGTTATTTATGTAATATCGTGTGTCTCGGTCAAGCCCCATCTCTCTATTCGTTACAATATTATGTAATCTACACTCGTGCATTATGTATAATTATAATACAACGAAGGTCAGAGAAAATATTATGTAATGTATATTCGTGCAGCCAACTAAAAGAACGCGGGAGTCAGACTGGCGGTCATTTACTGAGATTAACATCATTGTCTAAATGCTTTTTCACTTCCTGGGTACGAGTATGCACGCTACCCGGCCTTCAATTTACTCGGGAAAAAATGTAAGCGATAAACCCGATTAGTTCAATCGCACGTCGAGGTGCGAAAAGTTTTTATCGATGAAAGCTTTTACAATGTCTTATCGGGCCTGAACCGATGTCGATTGGGAACGAAGGTGAAAAATCTAAAAGCTTTTTTTTACAAAAGCTCGATTTTGGTAAATTCACAAAATGCGCAAATTTTCAAAGATCCGTTGGATTCGGAGCACGGATCATGTTTCAGTGATTGTCAAGGAAAGTGGAGAAAACCTCGACTTGTCAAGTACGATTGTTATCATTATCGCCGTTCGAGCAAAAGAGTTATGTCGGGGCGATCGCAATGAGCGATGAGATAGCGGCACGAATGAAGCGTCGCTTTCGATAATTCGATTTGAGATCTTTAAATAATTACGTTATCTACTTGGCCCGAAGTACATCCGCATCGCGAAGAGATCAACGCGGTGATCTCGAAAAGTATCGAAAATAAATCAAGTCGCCAAACTCTGGAAAGTCGAGAGGAATACCGGAAGAGTATTCCGTCGAGGACGAAATCAATCGCTCGTGTTTATGGACGTGCATCGTTAAACGTATTTTATATTCGATCATTCTTCATCGATGAATGCAGTGAGTTAGCGGCAATGTTTTTTCCGACGATCCTACAATGTCCGATCCGCTAGAAAATAATTATGACCTACCTCGGTGACAATTGTTCACTATATCGATCCGCGATAGCGACTTCCATGGAACAATAGTCCGAATGAAAAAAAGTTACATCAGATTGGCGTGAACATTTCATTTATAAGCCGGCGATACAACAAGCGCGCTGACAGTGCCTGTTGGATTTCCTTCTGGGACTCGTGCACATTGAGCATCTAATAACTTGGGCAAGGACCAAATCATTAAACCACATACATACATCATCATGGTGATGTTCTACGCGCTGGTGGTTTTGGCCCTCTCGGGCAGCACCATGGCTGACATAATCGGATGGGGTGCTTGTCCGGATGTTCAAACCATGCCAGACTTCGATATCACCAAAGTAAGTTCGTAGGTGACGAAAAATAAATGTACTCTTCTAAGGCCACTTGCTTTTTCGCTCTTGTATCGAAGCGTTAAATTATTATATCCACTCCGTTGATTCCGCGTCAAGTCGAGCGGCCCAAAGCCCTGACCTTGGACAAGCTGAAAATTCGTGACGTAGTATCACGTAGTATTACGTAGTGCGAGTACCTGGCATTTTTGCAGATTTTTATCGGCTCTCGTTTTCAAGATTACAGATAAGCGTGTTTATATTAAAAATTATTATTTCTACGAAACTTTTGCTCGTAGATTAAAACGGCGTCGACAAATCGATGCTATTTTTTGTGAAACATCTTCGTACATTTTTTCAAAATTTTCCAAGTAATAGAAACTTAAAAAAAAATACAGACTATTCTTATTTTTTGAAATTATTGAGGTGCCCGAGCAGAAATTTTCGAGCGTTACATCGGGCCCCGATAAGAAAATTTCTACTCGGGTGTGCATTTTTGCAAAAAAATTCCACACGATGTTCTTTCATTAGTATACAACAACATGTGTACATTTCAAAATGGGTTGCAAACATCTAACAGACATCTAACAATTTTTCAAATCCCCTCATTTAATTAATTATTATTTTTATTACATTTTTTAAATATTTTTTTACATATCCTGTAAAAAAAAACCGTAACCATATACGTATACATATATTTTTCCATCGAACGACTTTTCAGACTGCGGGAACATGGTACGCCGCGAAAATGTACTTCAAGCTGGACATGGTGTTTGTCAAGTGTGTGAAAGCCGAAATCAGTCAGGGTGCCAACGGCACTATGCTACTGGACGGCTACGGGACGTCGCGCATGTAAGATGGCAATTAAATAGCTCCGATGATTTTATTATCAACTAGGAATGTATTTTTGGCAAAATGACCGAATAATTATCAGGACCGGAAAAGCTGGAGTCATCCATGGAATTGAACTCAAAACGCTTAACGCATCCGACCCCGGTAAGATCGAGATCAAGTTCCCTTTCAAGAACTGGGTGAGCCAGGGCTGGGTTTTGGGAACGGACTACGACTCCTTCTTTGTCGGCTACAGATGCATCGACTTGAAACTAGTGAAGTGAGTTACAAACATCGTACAATTAACTTTGCAATTTAGTCTTTTATCAATAATATTATTATCATCCCTGTCCTTAGCCTGAAGCGGCTGACGATCGTGACTAGGGACCAGCACCCTTCGGAGGCCGTAATCGCCAAAGCCATCGAAGTTATAAAGAAGCAAAACCTCAATCCTAAGTTTCTGTTGCCGGCCAGCCAGGAGGGTTGCGGGTCCACCGAGAATTCTACGCGGATACAAAGTGCCGAGGAAGTAAAAAGTTTTTACTGATTGGCGAAACGACACCATTTATAATAAGATGATATGTAATGACTCGTTTATAATGTACTACAATTTATGCGCAGATGATTAGGCGCGTTGTTTTTTGTTTTTTTTATAAAAATGTATAACAGATTTGTATAGTTTGAAGGAAACGAAACAGGAAGCGCCCATGTATCCAAATACCGTTTTAATGCATCAAGTGAAGACCGAAATTTGTATTTTTTATTTTTTTCTACTGTACTAACTTTTTAAATGGGGAGTTGTGAAACCAACAGAATTCTACCCAGAATTCCGATTCATCAAATGAAGACTGCATTTCTTTTTACGGTACCCTAAAAAATATCGCTTCAGGATGCCAACAGAAAAATCGTGAGGCTTGTGACCCTGGACTGCGAGCTTCTACTTATTTTTACATTATTTCGAAGCATTATCGTTTTGCGCCAAATCCAATGGGCTCATGGACAAAAGTACAACCGCCTGTACAATTATATGCAAAAATAGCTCCAGTAGCTTTGAGACAGAGCTCTTGTTCAAACATGACCCGCGCCCCCGAGCTGGAATCTGATTGTTACATAAATCGGACGACCTTCCAAATATTTGCAGTAAGAAATTAATAGTTTGAACAAGTGTAAACCTACTGAACAAAAAATTAGCTTACAGGCTGCGGAAGAATTTTTAAAAATTTCACAACTACTTTCAATTCTTTGCGATATTGAAACAAGGACGGCAATACTGTCAGGGTGACGTGTTATTGTTTCAATCCCGTATGAGATTGTAATAATCGAAAGTAGAATTGAAATAACAGTTTTTCTTTGGCAGTCCGCAAGCGAATTTTACTTGAGTCTTTGATATTTTTTCAGTGGACAAGCAACGTGTCACGAAGCGACCATTAAGCAGCACGTAAAACCACCGAAATTGGTAATCGTGACAATTGTCACGTTTTTGTTTGACGCAGGAGTAAGTGGAGGATTTAAAAGGCTTCGAAACCAGGCCTGTTGTCAGTTCTCCACTTTTACACCTCGAGATTGGGACTGTTAATTTAAAAAATTGCAATGTCAGCGTTCTACGGATTTGTGACTTTGTGCCTCTTCGGCATAGCTTTGGCAAAGCTGCGTCCAGGCGTTTGCCCCGAAATTAAAACTATGCCAGATTTCGAAATTGAGAACGTAAGGTCATACAAAAAAACGAACCAAAAAGGGTTAATATAAAAATGGTACGTTCTCATTACAATCGACAATATATTTCGTCAAAACTCCCTTGCAGTTTTTTGGAAGATGGTTCCAGGCAAAGAGATATTTTAGGAAAGTCGAGCGCCATGATAAATGCGTCATGGCTGATTACGCTTTACGCAATGACGGCACTATTAAATTCCAGCTCTTCCAAATCAACACCTCGTAAGGCAGCGTATAGTAAAGGGCGTTGAATTTCCCAACTTCTCGATACTAATTGGAATAAGGCAACCGCTTGATTTTCAGAACAGGAAAATCGTCATCCGTGAAAGGAAGCCTCCTTCAACCTAGCCCGTACAAGCCTGGAAAGCTCAAAATGAAATTCCCTGAGATATCGGTGAATGAGAACTACTGGATTTTGGGAACGGACTACGAGAACTACGCGGTTATCTACACTTGCAAGAACGTAGAGCCGTACCAGTGAGTCACTTATTCATTACACTGTATATTCTCAATGAGCTTCAACGTTCTATCTCCAGCAACTTTGTTGCTTGGATCTACGGTTAAAAGCGGCAATCACAGCCCGGTCCGGATTTCCTTGATTTCATTATGTGCTAATCCGGATTTCATTATGTGCTAATCCTGATTTCATTATGTGCTAATCCGGCTCGGCCATATTCGCCACTTTTACTCTGTGTTAGTGGTTTTTAACCTTGAGGGTCCACAGGGGGTCCCTTTTGTATTTTGGGGGTCCATGGGGGTCCCGGGTTAACACCCAAAGAAATAATTTATTTGACGGCCACCGTTTATTTGGTTTAAGTAAAATATTTATTTGATTAAAATAAATATTTATTTCATTTAAGTAACTATTTACTTAATTTAAATAAATATTTATTTTTATCAAATGAATATTTTACTTAAACCAAATCAACGGTGTCCGTCAAATAAATTGTTTTTCTGGGTGAAGAACCGCTGCTCTATGTAAAATGTAATCCTCGTCTGTCGCTGCGCGGATGATTCATTTACATTCTGTTATTCTGAAGCGACCAATACGCGTGGATTTTGACAAGGGAGCAGAATCCTTCGGAATCCGCCATCAAACGTGCTCTCGCAGTTGCGACCAAGCACAATGTGGATACAAAGCCGTTTATAAACACCGATCAGACGCATTGCATAGTGTAGACGGAATAAGAGTTCACGACTGGCTACGAAGATTTGACTACATTCCACCGAACATTATTACTGTTTATGCTCTTCAAGAATGTATAGCTTATTTCAGAAATCAATAAAAAAACCCTGTCATTGATCTGTATTATCGTCATCGGCTGTCGGTGAAAAAAAATCCATCCGCCGGTCGGTCTATTATGAAGGTGGAGAAGTAATAAAAAAAATCGTCGGTGTAATTTTGACTCTTGGGTGCTCAGAAATGCCCCGAGAAATAACTGTTGGATTCCGAGCACGGACTACGGGTCGTTTGTTGTTGAGGGAAGCTGCCAAAACGTCGGTTTGTTGATTGCTATCATTATCGCCAATCAAGAAAAGTTTATATCGCAGCGATCGCACCGAGCGAGGAAATAAGCGACGGGTGGGAAGCGTTGCTTTCGATAATTCGATTCTGTCTGATTAAATAATTAAGGTAAAGTTGAAGAATATGGCTCGGTTCGTATATCACTGGCTTAGGTGCTCATCTGGGCGGGCCATACTCGCTACTTTTACCCTACTTTTTTATTTCGACTGAATAATTTCTGGATCACTACACAATCCAGACACCTCAAAAGATGGAAAAAATATGTATGTATTTATTTATTTATTTATTTATTTATTTATTTATTTATTTATTTATTGAAGTGACCACGGTCAAGGCGAATTACAAGTTGATCTGAAATCTTATCAACCGGATTAATGCAGTGAGGCTGACCAGACGCCAGAACTATACTAAACGAAAACGAGAAATTACATAACGTAATCAATTAATAACGGAGAAAGCATCAAGGCTATCCATATAGAAATAAATCGAAAAAACTGTTTTTAAATCGTAAGAGAGAGCCCCCAAAAAGAGGAACTAGGTCCCAATAGATATTAGCCATCTTGCCACAACGCGGAAGCCAGCTATGGAAGGCATTACTCACTCGGTAAAACGCAAATATGCAAAGTCTGCGAAAATAAGGAAATCTCGGAAGAGCATTTTTGCTCAAGTTTGACCGAAAAAATTACCCGTATTTTTATCTTCCATCGTTAAATCAATTTTATCTTGAATAATTCTTCATCGATAAACACAACGGTATACCGACGATGTTCTCAACAACCACACAATTTCTGGTGCGCTCAGAAATATATTTAATCCTGTTGCAATAAAAAAAAATTGTCGGCATAGTTGTGATAAGAAAATCCATAAAACAACGGCCTCCGTATTTAGGTATCGAGATTGCAATCGCCGGTGCATATTATTCTATACATCATCCGGGTAATAAAGTTAATTCAGACTAGGGTGAACCTGTTCCTTATAAGCAATCGGAGAGACAAGCTAATTAACAGTCTCCGTTGGATTCTCTTCCGCGACCGAGCTACAGTCTGCATCGAATAACTTTTGCAACGACCGAGTAACCACATTAACATCCATCATGGTGATGTTTCACGCATTGATGGCTCTGTGCTTCTCGAGCGGTGCCCTCGCCCAGATGGCCGGATGGGGACCTTGCCCGAAAGTCGAGACCATGAAAGATTTCAATATCCGCGACGTAAGGACTCGATTTCAAAAAGGCTTTGATTGTTATTTTTTAATCTCCACATTTCATATATGCGGCTATATTTAACTTTCGTCGAACTCCACTTTCAGATACAGGGAAGATGGTTCGAATCGAGAAGGTACTTCTCGCTTGGCGAGATGACCCTCAAATGTGTGACGAGCGATTTACTACACGGCGGCGGTCACGGCATGATGCAGATGAACACCACCGCAATTTCGCGCATGTAAGACAGCAATAAGAAACAGCTTTTTGTTTTTGTTTTTGTTTTATTGTAGCAAAACGTTTTGTTGATGAAATGATCCATCGATTATCAGCACGGACAAAATGGTGTCGATGAAGGGAATAAAAGTCCGCGTGGCTGACCCTGCGGAGCCCGGTAAGCTCGAGGCCCAATTACCTTCTTCAAACATCTGGCGCAACTACTGGGTTTTGGGAAGCGACGCCCACGACTACATGGTCGGCTACAGCTGCATCGATTTGCTATTGATACAGTGAGTTGAAAAACGTTATACGACAGCGTTTTAAACGAACCGTAACGATGCGATCGATTAAATTGTGATTGTCTTTTTCCTCAGCCTGAAGTATGTTTGGATCTCGACCAGGCAGCAACAACCTTCGAAAGCCGTAATCCACAAGGCCCTCAAAGTCATGGAGAATCAGAAGCTCGACACAAAGTGGCTTATGATCACCGACCAGGAAAATTGCGATGCCGGCTTGGGTTCTGACGAGTCCGGGGATGATGGAGATGCCGAGGACTCGCATATTCTTTACTAATTCGCGACAGAGACACTGTTCGCTATGAAAAGCTCTGTAGTCGATCATGTCTAATATATGATAATTCATTAGCAGCATAGAACGCTTGTTCATGTTATTACCAGATGTCGTCGTTGTGCGATTCATTTTTAGGCACTCACTCCTTACACGCAATAAAGTGCCTAGGGTAAAAGTGGGAAATATGGCCCGGTCCATATAGGGTAAAAGTGGGGAATATGGCCCGGTCCATATATTATTGATTTACGTGTTAATCGAGGTGGGCCATATTCACCAACTTTCACCCTATCATTGATTTACGTGTTAATCGAGGTGGGCCATATTCACCACTTTTACCCTATTGAAATGACTATTTTCCACATCTTCATCCCATCGGACGTCTGTGTCGTGGTGTATCTTCGCAACGAATGAACCAACGCAGCTAAAACTTGCTACGGAGTCTTGCATTTGATAATGTGGGACGCTCTTCGTGTGATACTCCAGCAGTTCATTTATACCGATCAACGATCTATCCGACTTTTTTTATTATCCGACTGACAAGGAGCGAGCATTCCCGTTCGACCATTTCCCCCAATCCGCAAAACTATTTTTTGTAACCCATGCACAAAAAGGCCCACTTTTCGTGGTTGTATTTTTTTTTTTTTTTTTTTTTTTTGTGAAATTATCTATGGTTTATCATAACCGGAAAAACTAGAGTAGACGTCATAAAGTCTAAACCCGCTGTGTCCGATAAGCTCAAGGTAAAGTACCCTTTCATGCCGTTGTTGACTGACCACTGGGTTTTGAGAACGGCCTACAGCTCCTACATGGACGGCTACAGCTGGTAAACTGATAAAGCCTGTTACAAACATTGTCCAATTAACTTAGCAATTTACTGTTTCATCGATAATATTATTATTATTATGCCTGTCCGTAGCCTAAAAATTCTGTCGATCTCGACCAGCTCTTTTCGAACGCTGTAATCGACAGCGCCATCGAAGTTATAAAGAAGCAAAACGTCACGACCAAGTATCTTTTGATGGCCAACGCGAAGAATTGGGAGACCAACCAGAATTCTTCCCAATCAGAAAATTGCGAGGACATGATGAACATTTACTAATTGTTGAAACAGCATCATTTATAATAAAAACCTATACAGTGGCTCGTACGTTATGCATTACAATTTATGCGCAGATAATTACGGGTGTTATTATATGGGTTTTTATATAAACATTTATAACAAATGTATGTAGTTTGCACTAACCGAAGCGGGAAGCGCCCATGTGCTCGAATACCTTTGGAATTCATCGAAAGAAGATAGAATTTTTTTTTTTTTAATATAAAATATAACGCTCCAGTATATCAACGAAACATCGTGAGGCACGTATGTGACCCTGGATTGCGAGCTTCTACTTTTTTTTACATTGCTTCGAAGCATTATCGTTTTTCGCCAAATTGAATAGGCTGATAATCAAAAATACAACTGAGCAAAGTCACTACAATTATTTGCTAAAATAGCCTCAGTAGCTTTGATATAGAGAATTTGTTGTAATCTGATCCCCCTGCCCCTTGCCGGAACCTATTTATTACCTAAGTCAGACCTCCCAAATATTTCCAGTAAGAAAATAATTTTTGAAGGAAATGTAAATCTATCGGCTACGTAGCACGAAGTAACAATTCGGAAGTACGTGAAACCACTGAAATTGGTTACTCGTGTTATTCATGTCGCGTTTATCATCCAGGCAGGTGAGTCGAGGACTTAAAAGGAGCACGACCAGACCCGCTGTTGCTAGTTCCGTCATTTTTGTACAAAGTATAACTTGAGATTGAGACAGCTGATTAAAAAAATGGCAATGTTAGTGTTGTCTGGATATTTTACTTTAAACCTCGTCGCAAATTTTTTTGGAGACCCGCCCCCAGGCCGTTGCCCGGATGTCAAAACCATGCCTAATTTCGACATGACCAGGGTAAGCTCATATGTAAAAAAAGAAGCAAAAAGAAAATAACGTTTTAAAGTAAAAATTATACATTCTCATTGTAATCGATAATATGTTTCTCAAATACCCTTGCAGTTTGATGGAAGATGGTTCGAGGCAAAGAGATACTTTACGCAAACCGAAAGTCATGGTAAATGCGTCAAGGCCCATTACACTTTACAGAATAGCACCAGTATGGAATTCCGTCATAGTGAAATCAGCACCAAGTAAGGCAGCGTATAGAAAAGGGCGTTTATGTAACTCATGCATGAAAAGCGCTACTTTCTGTGCCTGCCGAGAGTGGCATAAGTGGAGCTGTGCAGCCATGAGTTTAATAAAAAAAAACAACATCCGGCGCATGCGCAGATCGGCTCCTTTGCGTGCGATTTCTGGAATTTCTTGCACGCTGCTCGTACTTTATGCATGCTGGTTGTACAGCGCCACAAACAGCAGACACGGAGTAGCACTTTTCCTGCATTCGTTACAGAAAATATTATGCGATACTAGTGCGGTGTAGCGAACATCATACGCGGACTCTGATGAGGTCGCACTTTACAGCGTGCGTATAAAGTTCGCTTTGCCGCACTTGTATCGCTAAGTCCTGTGAATTGACCAACTTCCCGATACTAATAAGCATAATGCAAACGTTTGACTATCAGAACAGGAAAAGAGTTGGCCTTTACGGGAAGTCTGTTTGAGCCTGATCTCAATGAACCTGGAAAGCTCAAAATGACATTCCATAAGATGCCAATTACGGTCGACTACTGGATTTTGAGAACGGACTACAAAACCTACGCTGCTATCTACAGTTGCAAGGAAGTGAACTCGTCCCAGTGAGTCGCTTATTCGTTACACCGTATATTCTCAATGAACGTCAACGATCTACCTCAGGCAACTTTGTTGCTTGGAACTACAGTTAAAGTAGTTCTTGCGAATAGTGTTCTCTTCGCATAAGGTTCAGAGAAATTAGAGGGAATTGCAAATACTCCTCGATGGTATAGAAGTCTGAAAAAAATCGAGCATAAAAATGAAATTGTTAAACAAATCGCTCGGAAACCTAACTTTTTTAAATGAAAATGATTCGTTCATTTTTCTGAATACGTATGAATTTTTTCAGTTTTTTTAATTCACCTCGAATTTTGTTACTTTCTACACATTTTTACCATAAAAAAAATTAGGTTCCCGGGAGATTTGTTGAAGAATTTTATTTTTCATCAATTTGTTAATAATATTTTGGAATCATTATTATGCAAAGTTAATCTTTTCAGCACCTTTTTTTTATGTGCTGGAAAAAGCAAGCTTCGATATGCTTAATTTTTTCAAATCTTTATACCATTCAGAAGTGTTTGCAATTCGCGCTCATTTCTTTGAAACTTATGCGAAGTGAACACTATTCGCAAAGACTACCTTAAAAGCGATGAATACCGCCGGGTCCGTATTTCATTGATTTAAGTGATAATCGGGCTGGGTCACATTCGCCACGTTTACCCTATGCAAATTCAACTCTCGCCTGTTGCTACTCAGATGATTAATTGTGTTCTATAATTCTCAAGCGTCCCACATGCATGGATCTTGACAAGAAAGCAGCATCCCCGAAAATCCGTCGTCAAACGTGCTCTCAATGTTTTTGTGAGCCACCAAGTGGATACAAAGGAGTTTATAGACACCGACCAGACGGATTGCTAAGTGTGAGTGGAATAAAAATTTTCGACGCGCTACGAAGATTCGGCTATATTCCACAGTACAAGATTACTGTTCATGCTTGTCGAGAATGTGTAGCTTACTTCAGAAAGCAATTTCTTTTAAATGTATCCTATAATAAAAAGGTTCCCTGTAATACCCTGTAATTGATCTGTATTATCGGCCTCGGGTTTCGGTGAATCATCGGTGAGACCTACTATAATGCACGTTAATCAGCCGCAGATCGGTTTATTGAAAAGGTAGACGAATAATAAAAAAATGGTCGGTACAATCTTGACTCTTGGGTGCCTACGATCATACTTACCAGCCCTCTGGAAATACTGAATATTCGTTTGACCATAAATATATAATGCGTCGGCTGAAGGACTTAGGTCGATGGCCAATTAGCAACGTATATACGTGTTCTCACGTCAACCTACGTTATGTCATGCTATGTTCAAAGCATTTATTTTTTATTTTTTATTTGTTATTATTTAACGTCGCATCAACTGCTATGGTTATTAGCGACGGTGTTCAAAAAATTGTTCCATCCGGCGTATTGCCAATAAATCCACTATTCCTACTACCTTATAATGCGTTTATCATGTTCATCAATTAGGAAAATATAATGAAGACATACGATAAGTGTAAAAACTAAAAGATACCCGGGGACTTGTTTCGTATCTTGTAAGACGGTTTAATACTTCACGCATACATATACTCAGAATAATTTCAATTCAAATTATTATTCGGTATCACTCAGTCCAATACGACAGTCTGGGTATACTGCGATTCTAAGACTTTTGTTAATACTTAAAAAATACCAACTTAATACTTCCGGTTTTGTGCGGGATATGCGCCATTTTTACCCTACATTTTTTATTTCGGCTGAATAACTTCTGGATCACGAGCCATACAATCCAGACACTTCAAATGGTGGAAACAATATTTATTCTTTTATTGAAATGAAAAGGGTCACACCGAATTATAAGTTGATGGGAAATCAGATCGACGGATTCGATAAAGTGAGTAAGACCAGACGCCAGAATGATTCTAGGCAAAGATGATAAGTTATATAACATAGTAAATGAATTACAAAGAAAGCATAAAACATGTGCGGGTGGAAATGAAGTGAAAAGACTGTTTTTAAAACGTAGTGAAGAGCTTCCGAAGAGAGGAAATAGGACCAAATAAATATTGCCCAAGCTGCTACAACAAGGAAGCCATCTATGGACGGAATTCACTTGGTAAAATGCAAATATCCAAAGTCTGCGAAAATAAGAAATATCGAAATCCATCCATCCATCCATCCATCGGTAAATGAATTTTATCTCGAATAATTCTTCATCAATAAACACAATGGCATATCGACGATTCTCTCGTTAGCGATCACAAAATTTCTGGTGCGTTCAGAAATAATTTTAATCCTATCGAGATAAAAAAAAGGATGCTAGGTACTGATTTGTGATAACAACATCGATAAAACGGCGGCGTCTGTATTTGGGTATCGGGATTGCAATCGCCGGTGCATATTACTCTATACATCATCCGGGTAACAAAGTTGAATCAGATTAGGGTGAACCCGTTCTTTATAAACAGGCGGAAAGACGAGCTAATTATCAGTCTCCGTTGGATTTTCTTCGGCGACCGAGCATCGAATAACAATTGCAACGACGAGTAACCATATCAACATCCATCATGGTAATGTTTTACGCATTGGTGGCTCTGTGCTTCTCGAGCGGTGCCCTCGCCCAGATGGCCGGACGGGGACCTTGCCCGAAAGTCGAGGCCATGGAAGATTTCAATATCCGCGACGTAAGGACTTTAATTTCGAAAAGGCTTTGATTGTTATTTTTTTATCTCCATTTCGTTTATGTTTTTCTCTTCGTTTTTTTTTCCTCTGTTGGGATTTTTAAAAAATGTCTTCCTTTTTTGGGCCGTTTTGTTTTTTGTCTTCCTTTTTTGGTTTTTTTTTCTTCCTTTTCTGGATTTCACATTTCGTATATGCGGCTATATTTTATTTTCGTCGAACTCCGTTTTCAGGTACAGGGAAGATGGTTCGAATCGAGAAGGTACTTCTCGCTTGACGAGATGACTCTTAAATGCGTGAAGGTCGATTTACTACACGGCGGCGGCCACGGCATGATGCAGATGAACACCACTGCAATTTCGCTCATGTAAGACAGCAATAAGAGATAGACTTTTGTTTTACTGTAGTAAAACGTTTTGTTGATAAAATGATCCATCGATTATCAGTACCGGCAAAACGGTGTCGATGAAGGGAATAAAAGTCCGTGTGGCTGACGCTGCCGAGCCCGGCAAACTCGAGCTCCAATTTCCTTCTTCGGAGGAGTGGTACAAGTTATGGATTCTGGGAAGCGACCCCCACAGCTGGAAGGTCGGCTACAGCTGCATCGACTTGAAATTGATACAGTGAGTCAAAAGCGTCACATGACAGCGTTTTAAGCAAAGCGTTACGGTAGAACCGATTAAATTCTAATATAAATTAAATTGTGATTCTTTTTCGGCAGTCTGAAGTACATTTGGATCTGGACCAGGCAGCAACAACCTTCCAAAACCGTAATCGACAAGGCCATCAAAGTCATGAAGAAGCAGAACCTCAACAAAAAGTGGCTTATGATCACCGACCAGACAAATTGCGATGCCGACTCGGGTTCCGAAGAGTCCAAGGAAGATGAAGATGCCGAGGACTCTCATATACTTTTCTAATTCGCGACAGTGACACTGTTTACAATGAAAAGCTCTGTAGTCGACCATGTATAATATATTACAATTTATTAGCAGCATAGAACGCTTCTTTATGTTTTTATCAGATGTCATCGTTGTTTGATTTTTTTTTTTAACATGGGAAGATCCAGTTTTTCGTGTGATACGACACGTGTTAATTTATACCGATCGACAATACTTGCTGGGCCTGTATGCGGTCCTGTTTCTTTTTAACAGCCGACTGAAAAGGAGGGGACATTCCCGTTTCACCATTTACCCGTTTCGCAAAACTATTTTTTATAACACGTGCACAAAAAGTCCCACTTTTCGGGGCTGCATTTTTGGTGAAACAGCCGATTGTTTATCGAAACCGGAAGACTGGAGTAGAACTCATAACGCCTAATCCCGATGAGACCGATAAGCTGAAGATGGAATACCCTTTCATGCAAAATTCCGAGGAAATAATACAAATTTACCGATTGGCGGAACAACACCATTTATAATAAGAAATCATATAATGTCTCGTACGTTATATATTGCAACTTGTGTGCAGATAACTACACGTGATATGTTTTTTTTAATATAAAAATGTGTAACATATATATGTAGTTTGCACTAACCGAAGCGGGAAGCGCCCATGTGCTCGAATACCTTTGTAATTCATCGAAAGAAGATTGCATTTATTTTTTTTTTTTTACTGTACCCTAAAATAAAACGCTTCAGTATATCACCGAAACATCGTGAGGCACGTGTGTCACCCTGAATTGCGAGCTTCTACTTTTTTTTTTTTTTTTACATTGCTTCGAATCATTATCGTTTTTCGCCGAATTGAATAGGCTGATAATCAGAAGTACAACAGCGTGAAGTCACTACAATTATTAGCTTAAAATAGCCTCAGTAGCTTTGACATAGAGAATTTGTTGTAATCTGATCCCCCCTGCCCCTTGCCGGGACCTATTTAATAGCTAAGTCAGACCTCCCAAGTATTTTCAGTAAGAAAATAATTTTTGAAGGAAATGTAAATCTATCGGCTACGTGGCACGAAGCAACAATTAGGAAGTACGTAAAACCACTGAAATTGGTTACTCGTGTTATTCGTGTCGCGTTTATCATCCAGGCAGGTGAGTGGAGGACTTAAAAGGGGCACGACCAGACCCGATGTTGCTAGTTCCGTCATTTTTGTACAAAGTATAACTTGAGATTGAGACTGCTGATTAAAAAAATGGCAATGTTAGTGTTGTCTGGATATTTTACTTTAAACCTCGTCGCAAATTTTTTTGGAGACCCGCCTCCAGGCCTTTGCCCGGATGTCAAAACCATGCCTAATTTCGACATGACCAGGGTAAGCTCATATGTAAAAAAAGAAGCAAAAAAAGAACGTTTTAAAGTAAAAATTGTACATCCTCATTGTCCTTATTGTTATCGATAATATGATTCTCAAATACCCTTGCAGTTTGATGGAAAATGGTTCGAGGCAAAGAGATACGTTACGGATACCGAGAGTCATGGTAAATGCGTCAAGGCCTATTACGCTTTACACAATGACACCAGTATTAAATTCCTCGATACCGCAATCGACGCCACGTAAGGCAGCGTATAGAAAAGGGCGTTTATGTAACTCATGCATGAAAAGCGCTACTTTCCGTGCCTGCCGAGAGTGGCATAAGTGGAGCTGTCCAGCCATGAGTTTAGTAAATTCCCGGCGCATGCGCAGATCGGCTCCTTTGCGTGCGATTTATAGAATTTCATGCACGCTGCTCGTGCATTATGCATGCTGGCTGTACAGCGCCACAAACAGCAGGCACGGGGTAGCACTTCTCCTGCATTCGTTACAGAAAACATTATGCGATACTAGTGCGGTGTAGCGAACATCATACGCGGACTCTGAAGAGGTCGCACTTTACAGCGTGCGTATAAAGTTTTATAAAGCTTTACCGCACTTGTGTCGCTAAGTCCTGTGAATTGGCCAACGTCCCGATACTAATTAGCATAATGCAAACGTTTGATTTTCAGAACAGGAAAATCGGTGGTCCACGCGGGAAGTCTGTTTGAGCCTGATCTCAATGAACCTGGAAAGCTGAAAATGACATTGTACGCGTTCCCGATTACGTTCGACTACTGGATTTTGGGAACGGACTACAAAACCTACGCTGCTATCTACAGTTGCAAGGAAGTGAAGTCGTCCCAGTGAGTCGCTTATTCGTTACACCGTATATTCTCAATGAGCTTCAACGATCTACCTCAGGCAACTTTGTTGCTTGGAACTACAGTTAAAGTAGTTCTTGCGAATAGTGTTCACTTCGCATAAGGTTCAGAGAAATTAGAGGGAATTGCAAATACTCCTCGATGCTATAAAAGTCTGAAAAAAATCGAGCATAAAAATGAAATTGTTCAACAAATCGCCCGGAAACCTAACTTTTTTTTAATGAAAATGATTCGTTCATTTTTCTGAATACGTATGAATTTTTTCAGATTTTTTAATTCACCTCGAATTTTGTTACTTTTTACACATTTTTACCATAAAAATAATTAGGTTTCCGGGAGATTTGTTGAAGAATTTTATTTTTCATCAATCTGTTAATAATATTTTGGAATCATTATTATGCAAAGTTAATCTTTTCAGCACCTTTTTTTATGTGCTTGAAAAAAGCAAGCTTTGATATGCTTGATTTTTTCAGATTTTTACACCATTCAGAAGTGTTTGCAATTCGCGCTCATTTCTTTGAAACTTATGCGAAATGAACACTATTCGCAAAGACTATCTTAAAAGCGATGAATACCGCCGGGTCCGTATTTCATTGATTTAAGTGATAATCGGGCTGGGTCATATTCGCCACGTTTACCCTATGCAAATTTAACTCTCGCCTGTTGCTACTCAGATGATTAATTGTGTTCTATAATTCTCAAGCGTCCCACATGCATGGATCTTGACAAGAAAGCAGCATCCCCGGAAATCCGTCGTCAAACGTGCTCTCAATGTTTTTGTGAGCCACCAAGTGGATACAAAGGAGTTTATAGACACCGACCAGACGGATTGCTAAGTGTGAGTGGAATAAAAATTCTCGACGCGCTACGAAGATTCGGCTATATTCCACAGTACAAGATTACTGTTCATGCTTGTCGAGAATGTGTAGTTTACTTCAGAAAGCAATTTCTTTTAAATGTATCCTATAATAAAAAGGTTCCCTGTAATACCCTGTAATTGATCTGTATTATCGGCCTCGGGTTTCGGTGAATCATCGGTGAGACCTACTATAATGCACGTTAATCAGCCGCAGATCGGTTTATTGAAAAGGTAGACGAATAATAAAAAAATGGTCGGTACAATCTTGACTCTTGGGTGCCTACGATCATACTTACCAGCCCTCTGGAAATACTGAATATTCGTTTGACCATAAATATACAATGCGTCGGCTGAAGGACTTAGGTCGATGGCCAATTAGCAACGTATATACGTGTTCTCACGTCAACCTACGTTATGTCATGCTATGTTCAAAGCATTTATTTTTTATTTTTTATTTGTTATTATTTAACGTCGCATCAACTGCTATGGTTATTAGCGACGGTGTTCAAAAAATTGTTCCATCCGGCGTATTGCCAATAAATCCACTATTCCTACTACCTTATAATGCGTTTATCATGTTCATCAATTAGGAAAATATAATGAAGACATACGATAAGTGTGAAAACTAAAAGATACCCGGGGACTTGTTTCGTATCTTGTAAGACGGTTTAATACTTCACGCATACATATACTCAGAATAATTTCAATTCAAATTATTATTCGGTATCACTCAGTCCAATACGACAGTCTGGGTATACTGCGATTCTAAGACTTTTGTTAATACTTAAAAAATACCAACTTAATACTTCCGGTTTTGTGCGGGATATGCGCCATTTTTACCCTACATTTTTTTTTTCGGCTGAATAACTTCTGGATCACGAGCCATACAATCCAGACACTTCAAATGGTGGAAACAATATTTATTCATTTATTGAAATGAAAAGAGCCAAACCGAATTATAAGTTGATGGGAAATCAGATCGACAGGTTCGATAAAGATTACACCGTACAATCTTACTGTTTATGCTCTTCTAGAATGTGTGTGTGTGTGTATGTATGTATGTATGTATGTATGTATGTATGTATGTATGTATGTATGTATGTATGTATGTATGTATGTATGTATGTATGTATGTATGTATGTATGTATGTATGTATGTATGTATGTATGTATGTATGCATATATGTGTATATATCAAGAGACGGGGTAGCGTCTCGACGCCAAGTACTTAAAAAAAATTTTAAGCGAGCGAAAGACGCTACCATGTAGTTATACTCGAAAATGCCGGAAGTATTTCTTTGCTCTACGTAATCTCACAAATAAATTATCGGATCGAAATGATAATAAGATTTTTACTATAGAATGTCTATCCAAGCTTTCCAGTTCGCTCAGTTCCGAACACATTCGTTCGGTGGATTCTTGTGTACGATGATCGCGATAAGCAATCGATCAAAAATTTTTCGATTGTGCGTGAGTTAACGCGATAATTTTCGGACGGCTCGATCTCGGCAACGAAGCATCGGATCGAATTTTCAAGGACACTTTTATAATATAATTCGGACCCAAGCTTTCCAATGGACCTAATTACGATCATAATCGTCCAGCGGTTCTCGAGATATATATATACTCTCGATGAGAATAAACCATAAGATTGTAATATTACCGATCACTTTGGTCTCGTGATTAGAGTACTAGCCTCGAGAACAAAGTATCGGGAGGTCTCGGGTTCGAATCCCGGTGCCGTAGTCTTGCTGGCAGAAAAATATTGTGACGCGACGTAGCTCCTGGCATCTCTCGTGCGATATACGATATATATGTCAGTAGACGTCCAATGTTTACAGCCAGTAATCGACGTGACGTAGCTCCGGCGCCGGGAAGCAAACCTAGAAGACCGACTGTTACCGACATCCAAAAGTACAGTTAACGTTCGCTCACATTGAGTTACCCCCAAAGTGGTACGGTTCACACTAAAGGAAACATAGTAGGTCCCGTCGCTAATAACCATAGCAGTTGAAGCGATGTTAAATAATAAAAAAAAGATTGTAATATTGAAGCAAACAAGATAAGTAAGCTATAGCTTACTAATTTAGTTTACTTGAGAAATCAATTTTTTAAAACCTGTAATTGAACTGTATTAATTGTAATTGAACTGTATTGTAATTGGCCTTATTGGTGAGTCATCGATGCGACCTAAAAAAATTCACGTTAACCTCCACCGGTCGGTCTATTATAGAGGTAGAAACATAACAGAAAAATCGTCGGTATAGCCTTGATTCTTGGGTGCCCAGAAGATGCCCCGATGAACTGGATTTGGAGTGGTGTTATTTGTTGTCGAGAAAAGCTGCGAGAAGAGCGGTTTATGGATTGTTATAATTATCGCCGACCAAGAAAAAGTCATATCGCAGCAAACACATCGAGTGAGGAAATAAACATCACGTGGGAAGCGTTGCGGTCGATAAACTCGATTCCAGCGTATTAAATAATTAGGTCAAAAGTGAAGAATATGGCTCGATCCGTACATCACTGACTTAGGTGCTTATCTGGGTGGGTCATATTCACCACTTTTACCCGATGTCTTTTATTTTTATTAGAGAGCCTCCGAAGAAAGGAACCAGGCCCCAATAAATATTGCCCAACCTACAGCACCGCAGAAGCCAACTATGGACAGCATAATTCACTCGGTAAAACGCGAGTATGCGAAGTCCGCAAAAATAAGGAAATACCGGAAGAGCATTTGCTCAAATTTGACCCAACAAATTATCTGCACTTTTTATCTTCCATTGTTAAATTAATATTATCTTGAATAATTCCTCATCGATAAAGACAATGGCATACCGACGATGCTCTCGTCACCAACCACACAATGTCTGCTGTGCTCAGAAATAATTTTAATCCTATCGCGATAAAAAAATACTAGGTATACTGATTTATGATAATGACGTCCATAAAACGACGACCTCTGTCTTTGAGTATCAGGATTGCAATCGCCAGTACATATTGCTCTATACATCATCCGGGTGACAAAATTGAATAAGATTAAGGTGAGCCTGTCATTTATAAATAGGCAGAACAACGAGCTAATTAACAGTCTACGTTGGATTTTCTACTGCGACCAAGCTACACTCTGAATCGAATAACCTGTGTGACGACCGAGTCGCCACGTCAACATCCATCATGGTAATGTTTTACGCATTGGTGGCTCTGTGCTTGTCGAACGGTGCCCTAGCTCAGATGGCTGGACGGGGACCTTGCCCGAAAGTCGAGACCATGCCAGATTTCAATATCCGCCAGGTAATGACTTCGATTTCGAAAAAGCTTCGATTATTGTCTTCCAATCTCCAAAATTTATACACTGAGAGAAGGATCTAGTAAAAATTACTATATCGCTTGAGAGATATTACCATAGCACATAGTAGTGAGGCGCTAGGGCGCCACCTATTGTAGGAAGTACCGGATTTATAAGAATTTTTCTTAGATATTATGGTAAAAATTCTTGGATAATCTGAGACTTTCTGCCATAGGTGGCGCCCTGACGCCCTACTACTGTGTGCTATGGTGATTATTCTTAGATGATCGGTAATTTTCACTAGATCCTTCTCTCAGTGTATACGCGGCTACACCCAGAAAAAAAAATTATTTGACGGCGACCGTTTATTAAGATTAAGTAAAATATTTATTTGATTAAAATAAATATTTATTTCATTTAAGTAACTATTTACTTAATTAAAATAAATATTTATTTAAATCAAATAAATATTTTACTTAATCTTAATAAACGGTGGCCGTCAAAAAAATTTTTGTTCTGGGCGTACATTCAATTTTCATCGAATTCCATTTTCAGATGCAGGGAAGATGGTTCGAATCGAGAAGGTACGTCTCGGTTGGTGAGATGAACTACAAATGTGTGACGAGAGATTTACTCGAGGATGACGATCAGGGCATTATTCGGATGAACAGGACTGCAATTTCGGACATGTAAGTCAGCAATGATAAATGGTTTTACGGTTTTTTTTTCTTTTATAGTAGTAAAACCTTTCGTTGATGAAAATGATCGATCGATTGTCAGAACCGGAAAACTTATGTCGATCAACGGAACGAAACTGCGTGTGGTGGACGCTGCGGAGCCCGGCAAGCTCGAGTTCCAATCACCTTCGTCGACCGTCTGGCAGAAGCACTGGATTTTGGGAAGCGACTACGACAACTACATTGTCAGCTACAACTGCATCGACATGAAATTGATGAAGTCAGTTAAAAACGTTACGTGACAACGTTTTAAACTTACCGCACCGACACGGTCGATGAAATTGTGATTGTCTTTTTGCTCAGCCTGAAGTACGTTTGGATCTGGACCAGGCAGCAACAACCTTCCGACACCGTTATCGACAACGCCGTTGAAGTCATGGAGAAGCAGAATCTGAACGCATCGTCGCTTTTAGTAGTCGACCAGACGAACTGCAATGCCATCACGAGTTCTGAAGAGTCCGAGAGTGACGAAGATGACGAGAGTTCGCCCGTTCTTCACTAATCTCTGTAGTCGATCGTGCATAAATGATTACAATTTAGTCGCAGCATAGAACGCTCGTCAATGTTTTTATCAGGTGTCATCGTCTTGTGATCGTTTTTGTTTTTTTGCTTCCGCATAGAGGAAGCTTTTTTGTAAAGATAGGACGTGAAGAGCCGATTCTTCATGTGATACTGCGGCAGTAATTTATACCGGTCGATGATATATCGATCGGCCGATACTACTAATCCTGCACGCGATCCTACTTTTTTTGAACACCCGACTCAAAAAGAGGAGGCTTTCTCGTTCGACCATTTCCCGGTTCCTCAAATTTTCACGAAAAGTCCACGAAAAGTGAGACTTTTCGTGGACTTTTCATCAGGACCGGAAAACTGGAGTCATCAAGGGAATTGAACTCATAACGCCTAATGCGACTGTGCTCGTTAAGCTCATGATGAAGTACCCTTTCATGACGTTGTTGACTGACTGCTGGACATTCATAAGAATTTTTTCAGAATTTTCTAACATTTCAAATGATTTTTTGTTCGAAAATTTGAAAAATCGATATAGGGCAAGTTTCGGTTATGTTTCAGTATCACAAAGAGTTTCGAGGCGATTGCGCCAATGACAGAAAATTCCGAAAAAAATCCACGTGGCTTCTAGAAAATCAATGAATTAATTCGAAAAGAGAAGGAAAGGTTTACTAATTATTTGTCGCACAATTTTTTTCACCAGTTTGTTAATAACTTTTTGGCATTATTATAGTGCAAAATGAATGTTGTTGGCACCTTTAATGCACATGATTTTTTTCAGACTTTTACCATTAGGAAGTGTTCAAATTCCACTGAATCTCACTTTTGGATAGGAATGTACGTGTGAAGTATCCTTAAAAGCGGTGACTACCACCCGGTCTGTATTTCGTCGATTTACATGTTAATCGGGCTGGGCCATATTCGCCACTTTTGCCCTACGCCAATTTAATCCTCGTCTGTCGCTACGCGGATGATTCATTGTATTCTATTATTTTCACGCATCTCGAATACGCGTCTATCTTGACAAGGGCGCAGAAGGATTTGGAAACCGTCTTGAAATATGGTTGCGAAGTTGGGCTGCATCGCAATGTGCTACTGAATTTCAACTCCGGCCAGACGACCTGCACGCCGTGGGAAGGATACAAAATTCTCGACGCGCTGCGAAGATTCGCCAATACTCCACCGTACAAGATTACTCTATATGCTTGTCGAGAATGTGTAATTTACTTCAGAAAACAATTTTTTTTAATCTGTAATTGATCTGTATAATCGACCTCGGATATCGGTGAGTCATCGGCGAGACCTAAAAAAATCCATGTTAACCTTCTGCTAAATAAATGTTTTGACTGACTGGCGAAAAAATTGCATTTATAATAAGAAGCTACAGTGAAACCTCTCATAGCGCGTGAGGGCGGAGCATAGCGACGCGGTCTGCAATCACGGCTAGAGATGGGCGCCGATTTTGTGACCGGTCATTTTTTTTTGTTAATTGACCGTCACGTGACCGTCAATTGACGGCTCCGGAAATTACCGCATCGCGACAACAGCGACATTAACTCTAAAAACCTCCACGGTCCTAACTTAAAAATTAACAAAGTACCAATCTCGTCAAACGGAAAAAAAAATGTTGCCTTCATTTTATAATATTGTTTAATTGATCAATTGTGTGATACAAATTGAAAATACGAATGATTACGAAGGAGGAAGAAAAATTCGGTTGAAAACAACCTAGAGTGCTAAAAAGTTGACAAAATTTGTGACCAAAAAAAAATAACGGTCAAGTCCCAACCAGATAGATGTTTTTCGCTGTTTGGACCATATTTGTGACCGCGAACAAAATTGACGGTCATGGCACAACAAACATTTTCTGCAACCAAAGAAGACGGTCAATTTTTGGTCCATTGACGCTTACAAAAAATGGAAATGGTTGGCCAAGAGCCGACCGGTCCTGCTTCGCGATTGTCGCTTCACATAACGCACATTGTCTCCGCATCAAGAGCGTTATGAGAGATTCCACTGTACGTCGCGTCTCGTACGTAATATATTACCATTTATGCAGAGTTAATCGCGCGTGTTATGTTATTTGATATTAAAATGTGTACCAAATGTATGCAGTTTGATGTAAGCGAAGCGGGAAAGGCCCATATACGCGAATACCTCTGCAAATCATCAAGTGAAGACCGAAATCTTTATTTTCTTATTGTTTTACTGTACACTAAAATATATAGCTTCAAGATGTCAACGAAAAATTATGAGGCACGTGTGTCATCCTAGATCGTGAGTTCCGACGTTGTTTTGCATTATCTCGCGGTATTATTGGTTTTCGCCCAATTGAATAGGTTTATGAACTTAATAAACTAGAAACGTAGGAAAGTTTAATTGCGTATAGTCACTACAATAACATGCGTAAATATCTTCAGCAGCCTTGTAATAAAGCACACCTGTTCTAACATGGTCGCTCCCACCTCGTCCCGAGACCTCCTTATTACCTGAATCAAACTGCCTCCCAGATATTTGCAGTAATAAATTAATTATTTGAACAAGTGTAAACCTATGGGCTACGTGCCATGAAGCGACGATTTAAAGGTCCATAAAACCACCGAAATTGGTTAATCGTGTGAATCGTCACGTTTGACATCGAGCAAGTGCAGGGTTTAAAAGGAAGCGGCGCTACCAGACAGGCAGTCAGATCCTCATTCTTATCCGAAGTACAACTCGAGGTTGAGGCCACTAATTTTCAAAATGACAATGTCAGCGTTCTACGGTTTTGTGATTGTATGCCTAGTCGGCATTACTTCGGCAGAGCCGCGTCCAGGCGTTTGCCCGGACATCGAAACTATGCCGGATTTCAACATTTCTAAGGTAAGCTCACACGTAAAAAAGATGCCAAAAAAAAACAGTACATTTTAAAGTAAAAACTTTTTAAGGTGTACATTCTCATAATAATCGACAATATATTTTGTGAAACTTCCTTGCAGTTTTTTGGAAAATGGTACGAGGCAAAGAGATATTTCCATAAATCCGAGACCTATGCCAAATGCGTCACGGCCGAATACGGATTACGCAATGACAGCAGTGTTAAATTCATCCACTCTCAAATCGACAGCGTGTAAGGCAGCCTATAGTAAAGGACGTTGGGTTGGCGAGCTTGTCGGTACTAATTGAAATAACGCGAACGATTGATTTTCAGAACAGGAAAACTACACTCCATTGAGGGAAGCCTTCATCAGCCTGAAATCAACGAGCCTGGAAAGCTCAAAATGAAATTCCCTATGCTGCCGGTCGAGGGTAACCTTTGGATTTTGGGAACGGACTACAAGAACTACCTCGTTATCTACAGTTGCAGGAACATGGAGTCGTCCCAGTAAGTCACTTATTCCTTATACTGCATAATTTTCTATGAGCTTCAACGATCTATCTTCGGCCACATTGGTGCCTGGATCTACGGTTAAAAACGGCGATTATCGTCTAGTCCGTATTTCATTGATTAACGTTCAACATCCAGAAAAAAAATTATTTGACGCCCACCGTTTATTTGGTTTAAATAACTATTCGGTTTAAATAACTATAAACTAAGTAGATAGTTACTTAAATCAAATAAGTATTATTTGATATATATTTATTTAAATCAAATAAATATTTATTTAAATCAAATAAATATTTATTTAAATCAAATAAATATTTATTTAAATCAAATAAATATTTATTTAAATCAAATAAATATTTATTTAAATCAAATAAATATTTATTTAAATCAAATAAATATTTATTTAAATCAAATAAATATTTATTTAAACCAAATAAACGGTGGTCGTAAAAAAAAATTTCTGGGTGTAATGGGGCTGAGCTATATTCGCAACTTTTGCCCTATGCAAATGTACTCCTCGTTTGTCGCCGTACAGATGACTCATTGTATTCTATTATTCTAAAGCGTCCAATCTGCGTGGATCTTGACAAGGGACCAGCAGCCTTCGAAATTTGTCATCAACCGTGCTCTCCTAGTTGCTCTCAAGCATAATGTGGATACAAAGCAGTTTATAGACACCGACCATACAGATTGCGCCGTGAAGATGGAATAAGAATTCTCGACTCGCTACGAAGATTCGTCTACATTCCACGGTACAATATTACTGTTGATGCTCTTCGAGAGTGTATATATAGCTCACTTATTGTAACTTACCTCAGAAATCAATAAAAAAAAATACCTGTAATTAAACTGTATTATCAGTCTCGAGTGTCGGTGAGTCATCGGCGAGACCTAAAAATCCACGTCAACACTCCGCCGGTCAGACTATTATAAAGGTAGCAAAATTGTCGGTATAATCTTGATTCTTGGGTGCCCAAAAGGCGCTCTGAGGAATAACTGTTGGATTTCGTGCCCGAATTGGGTATTGTTTGTTGTCTAGGGAACCTGCGAAAACGTCGGTTTATCGCAGCGATCGCATCGAGCGAGGGAATAAACATCACGTGGGAAGGGTCGCGGTCGATAACCTCGATTCCGGCTGATTAAATAATTAGGCTAAAAGCGAAGAATATAACTTGGTCCATATATCACAGGCTTAGGTGCTTATCTGGGTGGGCCATGTTTTTTTACCATGCGTTTTTTATTTCGACTGAATAACTTCTGAATTACGACAGGGTAATAATCCAGACACCTGGAAAGGTGGAAAAACATTTATTTATTTATTTATTTATTTATTTATTTATTTATTTACTTATTTATTTATTTACTTATTTATTTATTTATTTATTTATTTATTTATTTATTTATTTGAGTTAAAACGGACCAAAAGGCCAATTATACGTTGATGGGAAACCTCACCAACCAATTTGATACAGTGATGTGACCAGACGCCAGAATGATACTAGGCGAATAACAGGAAAGCATAAAAGCTATCAGTATGGAAATAAAGCGAACATACTGTTTTTAAAACGTAAAAGAGAGCCTTCGAAGAGAGGATCTAGGACACAATAAATATTGCCCGAGCTGCTACAACAAGGAAGCCAACTATGGACGGTATAATTCACTCGGTAAAACGCAAATATGCAAAGGCTGCGAAAATAAGGAAATATCCAAAGAGCATTTGCTCAAGTTTGACCGAAAAACTTGACAACAGTTTTTATCGTCCCATCGTTAAATGAATTTTATCTTGAATAATTCTTCATCGATACACACAACGATATACTGACGATGCTCTCGTCAACAACCACACAATTTCTGGTGCGCTCAGAAATTAATTTTAATCCTCGCGATAAAAATAAGCCTAGATATACTAATTTGCGATAACGACATCCACAAAACGAGGGCCTCTGTCTTTGGGTATCGGGGTTGCAATCGCCGGTGCATTTTGCTCTATATATCATCCGGATGACAAAATTTAATCAGATTAGGGTGAACCTGTCATTTATAAATAGTCGGGACGACGAGCTAATTGACAGTCTCCGTTGGATTTTCTTCTGCGACCGAGCTACACGCTGCATCGAATAACCTGTGTAACGACCGAGTCGACACATTAGCATCCATCATGATAATGTTTTACGCATTGGTGGCTCTGTGCTTCTCGAGCGCTGCCCTAGCTCAGCTGCCTGGATGGGGACCTTGCCCGAAAGTCGATACCATGCCAGATTTCAATATTCGCGACGTAAGGACTTCGATTTTGAAGAAGCTTCGATTATCGTTTTTTAATCTCGAACATTTATATAGGGGACTATATTTAATTTTCATTGAATTCCATTTTCAGATGCAGGGAAGATGGTTCCAATCAAGAAGGTACGAATCGCTCAGTGAGATGGATCTTAAATGTGTGATGAGCGATGTACGACACGAAGGCGACAAGGGCATTCTTCAGACGAACATGACAGCAATATCGCGCAGGTGAGGCACCTATAAGATTTTTTTGTTTTTTTTTTTTATTGTACTAAAATATTTTGTTGATAAAATGATCGATCGTTTATCAGGACCGGAAAACTTATTACAACCACCGGAACAAAAATGCGTGTAGCTGACCCTGCAGAGCCCGGCAAGCTCGAGGTCCAACCAGCTTCATCGACCTCCTGGCGAAAGCACTGGATTTTGGGTAGCGACTACCACGACTACATTGTCGGCTACGAGTGCGTCGACTTGAAATTGACGAAGTCAGTGAAAAACGTTACATGACATCGTTTTAGACTTACCGTACCGATACAATCGATGAAACTGTGATTGTCTTTTTCCTCAGCCTGAAGTACCTTTGGATCTGGACCAGGCAGCAGCAGCCTTCGAAAACCGTAATCGACAACGCTGTCAAAGTCATCGAGAAGCAGAATCTGAATGCAAAGTGGCTTACGATAGTCGACCAGACGAGCTGCGACGCCGTCACGAATTCCACCGCGTCCGAGTGAGATGAAGATGACGAGGACGCACATATTCTTTACTAATTCGCGACAGCGACACTGTTCATGAAGCGATAATAAACAAGTTCATAAACCCACCGGAATTGATGAATCGTTTTTTTTTGTCTAGTTTTTTCATTGTGTCAGGCGTAAGTGGGGCATTTAAAAGGAAGCGGCGCAAACAGCCCCGTTGCCATTGCCCAATTTTATCGCCCGTTCCATATTTCAGTGATTCATTGTATTCTATTATTCTCAAGCATTCAATCCACGTGGATCTTGACAAGGGAGCAGAATCCTTTGGAATCCTTCATGAAGCATGCTCGCGCAGTTGCGGTCGAGGATAATGTGGATACAAAACCGTTTATTGACATCGTCCCGACGTATTACCAAGCTTAGATGGAATGAAAATTCTCAACTTCCTACGAAAATTTGTCTACAGTCCGAAGTACAATATGACTGTTTATGCTTGTCGAGAATTTATAGTTTAGTTCAGAAATCAATAAATAAATAACTCTGTGATTGATCTGTATTATAATTGATCTGTATTATCGGACCTAAAAAATCCACCAGTCCAGTCGGTACTACAATCTTGACTCTTCAGTGCCCAGATGATGCTCCAAGGAATAACTGTTGAATATCCGAGCACGGATTAGATGTCGTTTGTTGTCGAGAGAAGCTGCGAGAACGCCGGTTTAATCTATTGTTATCATTATCGCTGATCAAGAAAAAGTTATATCACAGCGATCGCACCTTGAGCGAAATCAAACGGCACGTGGGATGCGTCGCTTTCAATAACTCGATTCCGGCGGTTTAAATAATTAGGAAGAATATGGCTCGGTCCGTAAATCACTGGGTTTTTTAACTTATTTGGGTGGCCCATATTCGCCACTTTTACCCTACGTTTTTTGTATCGACTGAGTAACTTTTGGATCACGACTGGGTCATAATCCAGACACCTCAAATAGTGAAATTTTATTTATTTATTTATTTATTTATTTAAGACAAAACGAGCCAAACCCAATTACAAGTTGATGAGAAACTGCATCAATCGATTTGATAAAGTGGGGGTGATCAGACCGCCAGAATGATTCTTGGCGAAAACGAAAAGTTACATAAGATAATTAATGAATAGCAGAAAAAGCATCAAATCTATCCGTATGGAAATAAAGAAAAAATACTGTTTTTAAAGAATAACACTGAGGCTCCAAGGACACGAACTAGGACCCAATAAATATTACCCAACCTGCTACATCGCGGAAGCCAGCTATGAAAGGCACGATTCATTCGGTAAATCGCAAATATGCAGTCTGCCAAAATAAGGAAATATCGGGAGAGCATTTGCGCCATTTTGACCGAAAAAATTACCCACATTTTCAATCTTCCATCGTGAAATGAATTTTATCTTGAATAATTCCTTATCGATAGACCCAACGGTACACCGACAATGCTCTCGTCAGTGGTCACTCAATTTCTGAAGCACTCGGAAATAATTTTGATCCTCTCGCGATAAAAAAAAATTCTAGGTATATTGATACGCGATAAGACATTCATAAAACGACGGTCCGCGTATTTGGGTATCGGGATTGCAATCACCGGTGCATTTTACTCGATATATCACCCGGGTGACAAAATTGAATCAGATTAGGGTGAAACTGTCCTTTATAAGCGGGCGGAACGACAAGCTAATCACCAGTCGCCGTTGGCTTTTCTTTCGCGATCGCACTGCACTTTGCATCGAATAACCTGTGCAACGACCGAGTAACCACATTAACCTCCATCATGGTAATGTTTTACGCATTGGTGGCTCTGTGCTTCTCGAGCGGTGCCCTCGCCCAGATGGCCGGTTGGGGACGTTGCCCGAATGTCGAGACCATGCCAGATTTCAATATCCGCGACGTAAGGACTTCGATTTCAAAAAGACTTCGAAATTGTTATTTTATTTTTATTTGTTGATCTCCACATTTCATGTACGCGGCTGTATTTTATTTTCGTCGAATATCATTTTCAGATGCAAGGAAGATGGTACGAATCGAGAAGGTACTTCTCGCTCGGCGAGATGACTCTCAAATGTGTGAAGAGCGATTTACTACACGGCGGCGGCCACGGCATTATTAAGATGAACACCACCGCAATATCGCGCATGTAAGACAGCAATGAGAAATGGTTTTTTGTTTCTGTTTTATTGCAGTATGGTTTGTTAATAATATGATCCATCGATCATCAGAACCGGCAAAATGCTGTCGATCAAGGGAATAAAAATCCGTGTGGCTGACCCAGCGGTGCCCGGCAAGTTGGAGATGCAATTACCTTCTTCGAAGATCTGGAGTCCGTATTGGATTTTGGGAAGCGACGCTCGCAACTGGATGGTCGGCTACAGCTGCATCGACTTGAAATTGATGCAGTGAGTTAAAAACCGTTATACGGCAGCGTTTTAAGCAAACCGGAACGATACAATCGATTAAATTGTAATTGTCTTTTTCCTCAGCCTGAAGTACGTTTGGATCTCGACCAGGCAGCAACAAGCTTCGAAAACCGTAATCGACGAGGCCGTCAAAGTCATGCTGAAGCAGAAGCTCAACGCAAAGTGGCTTGTGATAACCGACCAGGAGAATTGCGATGTCGGTTCGGATTCCGCCGAGTCCGAGGAAGATAAAGATGCCGAGGACTCGCATATTCTTTACTAATTCGCGACAGCGACACTGTTCACAATGAAAAGCTCTGTAGTCGATCGTGCATAATATATAAACATTTATTAGCAGCATAGACCGTTCGTTCATGTTTTTACAAGATGTTATCGTCATGCGATTCTTTTTTTTATTTTTATTTTTTCCAATACTACTGATCCTGCACGCGATCCTACACCTGACTAAAAAGGAGGTGGTATTCCCGTTTGATTATTTGCCCGTTCCGCGATAGTACTGTGCGATACAAGTGCGGTAAAGCGAACCTTATACGAACGCTGTAAAGTGAGTCGCACACTGGTAAAAAATACGGTTGAATCAACTAAAATTCGGGCAGAGACGTTCATCTAAATAATTTATTGGAACAGTTAAAAAATTGGTTAGTTCAACAATTGGCACATTTATATCTCCACTCACAACTCTCCCAGGTAACAACTCTACCAGAAAACAAGTCTCCCGGATAATAACTCTACCAGAAAACATCTCTCCCACATTACAACTCTACCGTATTAGAACTCTACCAAAAACTCTCCCGGAATTTAAATAAAACTCTCCCCGTATTTAAATAAAACTCTCCCCGAATTAAAAAAAACTCTCCCCGAATTTATATAAAACTCTACCGGAATAAAAAAAAACTCTCCCGGAATAAAAATAAAAATTCGGGGAGAGTTTCATTTAAATTCGGGTAGAGTTTTATTTAAATTGGGGGAGAATTTTATTTAAATTCGGGGAGAGTTTTATTTAAATTCCAGTAGAATTTTTTTAATTCGGGGAGAGTTTTATTTAAATTCCGGTCGAGTTTTTTTAATTCGGGGAGAGTTTTATTTAAATTCCGGTCGAGTTTTTTTAATTCCGGGAGAGTTTTTGGTAGAGTTCTGATACGGTAGAGTTGTAATGCGGGAGAGATGTTTTCTGGTAGAGTTGTTATGCGGTCGAGTTGTTAGAATTATCTTTTTTGGTAGAGTTATTATCCGGGAGACTTGTTTTCTGGTAGAGATGTTTGGGGAGAGATGTTTTCTGGTAGAGTTGTTATCTGGGAGAGTTGTGAGTGGTAGAGATATAAATGTGCCAAAAAAATAACGACATGCGTGAATGCCTTTAAAACGTACTGAAACAATGGTCGTAAAACATGAAATTTACACATCTTGACATGTGTTGAGACTCAACACGCCATGAAGCATGTCAAAATTGATTACACGATTTGTACGCCTAAAGCGTGTTGAAACAACACGGTTGGATTTAGAGTGTAAGCTGTTCTGGCAGTTGGGCTCTAGCATAACTAGATACAGAACCGTTTATAGACACCGAACAGACGCATTAGTAGATGGAATAAGAATTCTCGATTCGCTACGAAGATTCGTCTATATTCTACCATACAATATTACTGTTTATGTTTATCGAGAATGTCCACTTTACTTCAGAAATCAATTTTAAAACCCTGTAATTGAACTGTATTATCAGCCTCGGATGTCGGTGGGTCATCGGCGAGACCTAAAAAATCACGTCTACTATAAAGGTAGAAAAATCGTCGGTCTAATCTTGATTCTTGGATGCCCAAAAGATGCTCTGAGGAATGACTGTTGGATTTCGAGCCCAGACTAGCTGTTGTTTGTTGGTTTATCGATTGTTATCATTAGCGCTGATCAATAAAAAGTTATATCGCAGCGATCGCATCGAGCGATGAAAGGAAGCGATCGCTTTAGATAACTTGATTCCAGCTGATTAAATAATTAGGGTAAAAGTGAAGAATATGGCTCGGTCCGTGTATCACTCGCTTAGGTGCTTATCCCGGTGGACCATATTCCCCACTTTTACCATAGGTGTTTTTATTTCCGCTCACTGACTTTTGGATCACGGCTAGGTAATGATCCAGACATCTGAAAAGGTGAAAACAATATGCAAAGACTACGAAGATAAGGAAATATCGGAAGAGCATTTGCTCAAGATTGGTCGATAAAACTACCCGCATTTTTCTGTTGTACATCGCGTCGCGCCACATCGTTAAATGAATGTTATCTTGAGTAATTCTTCATCGACAAACATAATGACATATCACCGATGCTCTCGTCAGCGATTGTATAATTTCTGGTGCGCTCGGAACTAATTTTGATCGTATCGCGATAAAAAAAAGCTACATCGATTTGCGATAACGACATCCATATCGATTGCAGTCGTCGGTGCGTTTTGCTCGATACATCATACGGGTGACAAAGATGCAGTGGATCAGGATGAACCTGTTCTTTATAAACAGGCAGAACAACAAGCTAATTAACAGTCTCCGTTAGATTTTCGTCCGCCACCAAGCTAAACTCTGAATCGAATAACCTGTGCAACGACCGAGTAAACACATTAACATCGATCATGGTAATGTTTTACGCATTGGTCGTTCTGTGCTTCTCGAGCGGTGCCCTAGCTCAGGTAGCTGAATCGGGACGTTGCCCGAAAGTCGATACCATGCAAGATTTCAATATCCGCAAGGTAAGGACTTCGATTTCGAAAAGGCTTCTATTGTTATTTTTCACTCTCCACGATGTATATATGCGGCTATGTTATATATATATATATATATTTTTATATCTGTTCCACCTGGACGGGGTCCTTCCCCTTTTACAGCCCCCCCCCCCCCCCCCCCGGATCGTGTCGGCAGCCGACTTAGCCCCTTACTGTGTCGCATTCGCACAAGGGCACAGGGAAACTGCGGAAAGCCTGGCCATACACAGACGGCTCTTTCCCCAGAGATTGGTGTTCCTACAGGGTAATCACCAATCTCCGAGAAAATTGCCTCCCGCTTCACGATTGGATGCGCCAGCCAGCGCGCGGCTAGGCGGTCACCCATCCAAGTACTGACCGCGAGCGGTGCTGCTTGACTTTGGGGACCGCCAGAGCCACACACCAATCGCGCATCTATCGCTGTCGGTCGGCTATATTTTGTATTAATTGTACTCTCTTTTCAGATCCAGGGCAGATGGTTCGAATCAAAAAGGTACTTTGCGCGTGCCGAAGTGGATTTAAAATGTCTGAAGAATGATATTCTACACGGCGGCGAAGAGGGTATTATGCTGATGAACACCACCGCGATATGGCGCACGTAAGATAGCAATAAAAAATGGTTTTTTTCTTTGATTTATTGTTGTAAGACGTTTTGTTGATGAACTGATCGATCGATTATCAGGACCGGCAAAATATTGGTGATCAACGGTATGAAAATCCGTGTGCCTGACGCTGCTGAGCCCGGGAAGCTGGAGCTCCAATTACCTTATGCGCCCGAATGGCAGAAGTTCTGGATTTTGGGTAGCGACTACCACGACTACATGGTCGGCTACAGATGCACCGACGACGAATCGAAAAAGTCAGCTGAAGACGTTATACGACAACGTTTTAAATTAACCGTAACGATACAATCGATAAAATTGTGTTTTATTCTTTTCCTCAGCCTGAAGTCCGCTTGGATCTTGACGAGGCAGCAACAACCTTCGAAAACCGTAATCGACAACGCCGTCAAAGTCATGGAGAAGCAGAATCTTAACGCAACGTGGCTTATAACAGCCGAACAGACGAATTGCGATGCCGGAGCCGGTTCAGAAGATTCCAAGGGAAACGAAGATGCCAGGAACTCGCATATTATTTACTAATTCGCGACAGCAACACTGTTCACAATTAAAAGTTCTGTAGTCTACCATATGTAATATATTGCAATTCAATCGCAACATAGAACGCTCGTCAATGTTTTTACCAGACTTCATCGTCGTTCCACACCCAGAAAAAAATTTATTCTACGGCCATCGTTTTTTAAGATTAAGTAAAATATTTATTTCATTTAAATAAATATTTATTAAAATTAAGTAAATAGTTACTTAAATGAAATAAATATTTATTTAAATGAAATAAATATTTTACTTAATCTTAAAAAACGATGGCCGTAGAATAAATTAATATTTTACTTAATCTTAATAAACGGTGGCCGGCAAAACAAATTTTTTCTGGATGCATTATTTTCTTGTCAAGATGGAACGGGAAGAGCCGGTTCTTCGTGCGATACTCCAGCTGTTTATACCGATCGGCGATGTATCGATCGGCGGATACTACCAGTCCTGCACGCGATCCTATTTTTTTAACATCCGACTCTGCAGGAGGAAGCATTCCCGTGCACCAACTGCATCGGAGGCCATTTTCCCGTTCCGCAAAGTTACTTTAGTCTCACTGCGGATTAACGACTAACGACTATATTTAAATTTCTTTTCTCACAAAACATCATTCTATCCTAAGATCAACAAGTCGTTTCCAACGAAGAACGAATAACTGTTTAACGATAAGTACAACGAGACACCGTCAGTCTTCGTCCGTTATCGTACAACGGTCTATCGATGGAAATATTTTTTTTCATGACCAATCGCGACGTCGCTTTGTTGGCTCGTAAACTTTTCGGCATTAAGATTGCAATAATAGGTGTGCATTTTTATTAATCGTATCTTTCCGCGTATGACATTTCGCGCGTGGTAAACGTTCCGAACCGGTCATGAGCCAGTCGTCGGCCGCGTCGTCTCAAGCCATATCTGTAGCGCAATGTATAGGTATAGTTTCAAACGACGTGGCCGATCACTGGTTCGTAGCCGGGTACGGCACCTTTGCCTAAGGCGCGAGGAAGAAAAAACAAGCGGCGCGACGGGGCGTCCCGTAATTTGTGTTTGCACTTCGTTTGGGTATTTCGGTATTATGATTGCAATAATCGCAGCATTTTGTTTGATGCATTTTTCCCGGGTTGCAATGTTGCACGGGCGCTGACAAATCATTTATAAACCGCCTGAATACCAGGACCATTACCAGTCTCCGTCGGCTCTCCTTCTGTGACCAAGCTCCATTCTGCATTGAGCAATCTGTGCAACGACCGAATCATCGCACTACATACATCATGGTGATGTTTTACGGATTGGTGGCTCTGTGCTTTCTGAGCAGTGCCCTGGCTCAGTCGCCCCAATGGGGCTCTTGCCCGGACATCAAGCCCATGCCCGACTTCCGCTTCCGATATGTAAGTTCGCACGAAGGAAAAATCTATTACCCCTTCAATGGTAACTTGCATTTTTGGGGCTAGCGTCGAAGGCTTCCCTATTTTTTTTCTCTTCTGATTGATTTTTTTTCATCGAAACCCTCTTCAGATTCAGGGAAGATGGTTCGAAGCTGCAAGGTACCAGATGCCCACTGAGGAACCCATCACATGTGTGACATACAGTTTCCTGCACGGCGGCGGACGCGGCATCATACAACTGAACACCTCTGCAATCTCAGGCTTGTAAGATAGCAACAAGAGACTTGGATCATTTTTTTTGTCCCGCTTTGGAACCTATTAATAACATGATTGATCGATTATTAGGACGGGCAATCTTAGATCAGGTGTGGGAATAAAGTTCCGTCAGCCTAACCCAGCTATGCCCGGCAAGCTCGAATTCCAATTGCCTACGACGCACGAGTGGCACAACTACTTGATTTTGGGCACCGATTATCACAATTACCTTGTTGCCTACAGCTGCGTTCCTTCGGGAGTTTTGAAGTAAGTTGCAAGCGTATTCCAGCAACGTCACGATTTACCGTAACGACGAATCCAATTTAAATTGCGATTTTCGTTGTCCTCAGCATGAAGTACATGTGGATCCTGACCAGGGACCAGGAACCATCGGAGGCCGTCATGGACGAGGCCCGCGAGGTTGTCGAAAAACACAATCTCAAGAAAAAGTGGCTTTCGGTAACCGACCAGAAGAACTGCTTGGCCAAGCCAGATAACAGCCCGACGGCCAATACCGAAGAGATACACATACTTTGGTAATCAACGAAGCAACACTTGTTGTAATAACGAGCTCAGTAATCGCTCGTACGTAAAATATTAAAATTTATTCGCAGCATATACAACCTGCCTTGTGTTTTATCTTCTATTGAGACTAAGCTTAACCCGTCCATCCCGCCCGACTCGGGCCCGGTCGGTGTCGTACACCGTAATCAATTTTTTTTCACGGGCACCAACGTCCACGATCCGGAACGAAGTTTCATCGAAAGCTGTCATGACATCCGCACTGAAAAAGAAATATCAATGACTCAAATCCGCTTACGAGCTGCCAAAGACAAAAATTGTTATTTCAATTCGTACAATTCCATTTGGGATTGAAACGATAACATATCACCTTGAAAGTCTTGCTGTCGTTGTTTCAATCATCATATGGAATTGTATGAATTTAAAGTAGAATTGAAATAACAATTCTTTTCTTTGGCAGTCCGCAAGCGATTTTTTTTCAGTGCGCTCTTGATGAGACTCCTCATTCAATCGTGCGTGCGACCGTCTGTGGCAAAAAGCTGATTACAGTTTTAATACCGACCGCGGTAATAAGAGAACATACAGTAGAACCTTGATTGTCGGAACTGCCCTTATCCGTACTCTCCATTGTCCGAACTGCGACTGGTTTTATCCGAACGCTCGTCAATGTTTTTACCAGACTTCATCGTCGTGCCACACCCAGAAAAAAAATTTATTTGACAGCCACCGTTTTTTAAGATTAAGTAAAATATTTATTTGATTTAAATGAATATTTATTTCATTTACGTAACTATTTACTTAACTTAAATAAATACTTATTTAAATCAAATAAATATTTTACTTAATCTTAATAAACGGTGGCTGTCAAATAAATTTTTTTTCTGGGTGCATTATTTTCTTCTGAAGATGAAACGGGAAGAGCCGGTTCTTCGTGCGATACTCCAGCTGTTGATTTACACCGATCGGCGATGTATCGATCGGCGGATACTACTATTCCTGTACGCGATCCTATTTTTTTAACACCCGACTCTGAAGGAGGAATCATTCCCGTTCACCAACTGCATCGGAGGCTATTTTCCCGTTCCGCAAAGTTACTTTAGTCTCATTGCGGATTAACGACTAACGACTATATTTAAATTTCTTTTCTCACAAAATATCATTCTATCCTAAGATCAACAAGTCGTTTCCAACGAAGAACGAATAATTGTTTAACGATAAGTACACCGAGATACCGTCAGTCTTCGTCCGTTATCGTACAACGATTTATCGATGGAAATATTTTTTTTCATGACAAATCGCGACGTCGCTTTGTTGGGTCGTAAATTTTTCCCCATGAAAACTGCAATAATAGGTGTGCATTTTTATTAATCGTATCTTTCCGCGTATGACGCTCCGCGCGTGGTAAACGTTCCGAACACCGGTCATGAACCAGTCGTCGGCCGCGTCGTCTCAAGACATATCTGTAGCGTAATGTATAGGTATAGTTTCAAACGACGTGGCCGATCACTGGTTCGTAGCCGGGTACGGCACCTTTGCCTAAGGCGCGAGGAAGAAAAAATAAGCAGCGCGACGGGGCGTCCCGTAACTTGTGTTTGCTCTTCGTTTGGGTATTTCGGTATTATGATTGCAATAATCGCAGCGTTTTGTTTGATGCATTTAGCCCGGGTTGCAATGTTGCACGGGCGCTGACAAATAATTTATAAACCGCCCGAATACCAGGACCATTACCAGTCTCCGTCGGCTCTCCTTCTGGGACCACGCTCCATTCTGCATTGGGCAATCTGTGTAACGACCGAATCATCGCACTACATAGATCATGGTGATGTCTTACGGATTGGTGGCTCTGTGCTTTCTGAGCAGTGCCCTGGCTCAGTCGCCCCAATGGGGCTCTTGCCCGGACATCAAGCCCATGCCCGACTTCCGCTTCCGCATGGTAAGTTCGCACGAAGGAAAAATATAATACCCCTTCAATGGTAACTTGCATTTTTCGGGCTAGCATCTAAGGCTTCCCTATTTTTTTTTCTCTTTGATTGATATTTTTTCATCGAAACCCTCTTCAGATTCAGGGAAAATGGTTCGAAGTTGAAAGGTACCAGATGCCCACTGAGGAACCCATCACATGTGTGAGATACAGTTTCCTGCACGGCGGCGGACACGGCATCATACAACTGAACACCTCTGCACTCTCAGGCTTGTAAGATAGCAATAAGAGACTTGGATCATTTTTTTTGTCCCGCTTTGGAACCTATTAATAACATGATTGATCGATCATCAGGACGGGCAATCTTAGAAGAGGTGTGGGAATAAAGTTCCGTCAGCCTAACCCAGCTATGCCCGGCAAGCTCGAATTCCAATTGCCTACGACGCACGAGTGGCACGAGTACTTGATTTTGGGAACCGATTATCACAATTACCTTGTTGCCTACAGCTGCGTTCCCTCGGGAGTTTTGAAGTAAGTTGCAAGCGTATTCCAGGAACGTCACGATTTACCGTAACGATTTACCGTAACGACGAATCCAATTTAAATTGCGATTTTCGTTGTCCTCAGCATGAAGTACATGTGGATCCTGACCAGGGACGAGGAACAAACGGAGGCCGTCATAGACGCGGCCCGCGAGGTTGTCGAAAAACACAATCTCAACAAAGAGTGGCTTTCGGTAACCCGCCAGAAGAACTGCGTGGCCAAGCCAGATAACAGCCCGACGGGCAATACCGAAGAGATACACATACTTTGGTAATCAACGAAGTGACACTTGTTGTAATAACGAGCTCAGTAATCGCTCGTACGTAAAACATTAAAATTTATTCGCAGCATATACAACCTGCCTTGTGTTTTATCTTCTATTGAGACCAAGCCTAACCCGTCCATCCCACCCGACTCGGCACCGGTCGGTATCGTACACCGTAATCAATTTTTTTTTCACGGGCACCGATGTGCACGTTCCGGAGAGAAGTTTCATCGAAAGCTGTCATGACATCCGCACTGAAAGAGAAATATCAATGACTCAAATTCGCTTCCGGATTGCCAAAGACAAAAACTGTTATTTCAGTCCTACTTTCAATTCTTACAATTCCATTTGGGATTGAAACGATAACATATCACCTTGAAAGTCTTGCCGTCGTTGTTTCAATAGCATATGGAATTGTATGAATTTAAAATAGAATTGAAACAACAATTCTTTTCTTTGGCAGCCCGCAAGTGATTTTTTTTCAGTGCTCTCTTGATGAGACTCCTCATTCGATCGTGCGTGCGACCGACTGTGACAAAAAGCTGATTACAGTTTTAATACCGACCGCAGTAATAGGAGTACATACAGTAGAACTTCGATTGTCGGAACCGCCGTTATCCGAACTCTTCATTATCCGAACTGCGACTGGTTTTATCAGAATTTTTATTATCCGAACCATAGCGCAAAATTGCGACGTCATTTCATCGTCCAGCCCTACTTTGTTGCGAGCGCGAGCAAGCTTGTATCACGCGTCTAAATGTTATACAGATTGCGTCTCGCAATCTGTGCCGCACAGAGTTATACATATCCGCACATGTAAACAATTATTTGCGATTAAATAATAGTTTTGTAGTTGAGTACGCTGTGGCTTCGCCGAATAATGCTTGCACCTCTAAGGTGAATGCTCCTATTCGTGGCAGGTTTATTACGTTATGGGTAATAGCAATTCTTATCAACGAGCCAGCTGCCGTTTTCAATAACTAAAATGTTGCTCATGAATTCTTCACTTAGATTACTGTTTAACATATATTATTACTATCCCAATAAAAACGCGGTATGCTTTTATATTGACGAAATTGTGAATCGACGCACGGAAAGTCGCTACTAATAGGAACAAAGACATACATTCATTATTTTATTCGTATCGTGTATTCAAAAATAGATAATTATACATATTGGGCATTTTTGGTCATCCAATGAACTAAACTTCACTGTCGGATGGATATCAGCGACCGAATACCCATAGTCGTATAAATATTTTTTAGCGTACCGGACGCAATTCTTAAGCGGCCACTAATAGGAGCATTTACCTCAAGCAAAAGGGTAATGTTCTAAAATGGTGTAAAAAAAACGTTTCATGGTGGTGAATGGAGTAAAAAAAACATTTCACGTTTTTCAAACGAGGCCGGCACATCGCTAAATCCCTTTTCTTTACTCATGCATGCAAAATCCTCGTTTGCGCACCATTCACAGGCATGCAAAATGGCTGATTCCTGCACGATACGTAAATGCGATGCGCAAAATACTTTCACCGGTGCGCAAAATGCCTTCACCAGTGCGCAAAGTACTTTGCGCACTGTTACCAAACGGTTGCTATGGTAACATCGAGGCGACCGAGGCGCCACGGGCATGCCTGTGAATGGTGCACAACTTGGATTTTGCATTGCCTTCGTAAAGAAAAATATGGTTCGATACACGAGGCCATCTAGCGCATTGCTCGTTTTGGCCTCTAGTATCGAAATATACTATTCTGATCTTTTACTTAAGTATCTTATTTTTCGTCTTCATATTTCCATTATCCGAATAATCGGTATTCCGAACTAGGCTCAACCCCCAACTGATTTGGATAATCAAGGTTCTACTGTACGGTCAGTACCACCCGGTAAATCGAATACAATCGGCGTGCGACATTTTGCTCTGATAAGATACGACGAGGGTCGGTTATTCGTGCAATTGTCGAGAAGTTCATTCATAATTCTTTCAGAAAGTTGTCCCTGAGACGCGGCTCTCGATCGGCTGCAAGTTTTCCAAGCGCTAGTTGTTTTTACGTCCCGTGACGTTTCACGCGCCGCGAATGTACATCGAATAGTTGTTTAATGATAATAATCCGCCGAGATACCGACAATATTTGTCAGTTATCGTACAATGGTCTATCGCCGCAATTTTTCTTTGTGATGATGCGCGATGTCGGTTGTTAGATACACGAGCCCGCGATAGTGACATCCGCGACACGATACCGTAAATTGTATTGCCATCAAGTTTGCAATCATCGGTACGCCATTTTTTTTTATCTTTCTTTTTCGGTTTATTATTGCATTGTTCTGGATACGTCACTCGGGTGACAACGAGCCTCGGGACAGGCTCGCGGAGAGGATTTAAAAACAGGCGGCGCGTCTAGGCGTCTCGTCAGTTCCGTTTGCGCCTCGTTCAGGGACAGATACTAGCTGCGTACAGGCAATTACTCGTGCGACGCCTCGACTATCGGCTCGGTCTCATTATTATACAAAGCGTAACTCAAGATCGCAACTGCTCATTTAAAAAAACAACGTCATGAAAGTGTTCTACGCACTTGCAACGCTATGCCTCTTCGGCAATGCTCGTGCACAAGTTCTCGGACTTGGGGGCTGCCCGGCAGTTGACGTTATGAAGGATTTCGATATCGAGAGGGTAAGCGATGCCGATTTTTCCAAAATTCGACAAATTGAAAAATAAAAACATTAGAAAATTAATCAATAAAAAAACTAACAAAGTAAGAAATGGAAAAATGGAAAAATTGTGAAATTGAAAAATTGAAAAATTGAAAAATTGAAAAATTGAAAAAATGAAAAATTGAAAAATTGAAAAATTGAAAAACTGAAAAATTGAAAAATTGAAAATTTGAAAAATTGATATGAAACTAAATGTTGAGTTTCTGTTTATGACCGATAATATTTCGTCAAACTGCTCCGCAGTACTTGGGAGTGTGGTACGAGGCGGAGAGATACTTCGCGGTTTTCGAGGTCGGTGGGAAATGCGTTGTGGCCAATTACACCTCCATTGACAACAGCACCATAAGAGTAGTAAACTCTCAGATCAACAGCATGTAAGCAAGGGACGAGAAACTAATCGAATTCGTCGCGAATTTCGCCGTACCAGTGGGAATAAGATGACCGATTGATTTTCAGAACCGGAAATCCCAGGTCCATCAACGGAGTCGCCCGAGTTCTCGACAGCAGCGAGCCCGCGAAGCTCGAGGTAAAATTCGACGGGGTCCCGGTCGCGGGTTCCTACTGGGTTTTGGGAACGGACTACAAAACCTACTCGGTCGTCTGGAGTTGCAGCACGGCGACTATTTTTAAGTAAGTCGCTGTTCGTTATGCAATAGATTCTCGTTTAACTTCGACGTTCAACCTCCGGCAACGTCGCTGCCCGACCTATGCAAATGCAATCGTCATCATGCGCATGCGCGAGTAATTAATTATTTTCCACAATTTTCAAGCGCCAAGTTCGCGTGGATCCTGACGAGGGAGCGAAATCCTCCGCAATCCGTCATCGACACCGCTACTGCTATCGCTAAAAAGAACGATGTCAGCACGATGTTGTTTTTGACGACCAATCAGAGTAATTGCTAAAAACAAAAATCGAAGGAATGAAAATTGTCGGCTCGCTCCACTACAACCGGCGCGACTCCTTGCAGACGTGTAAAGAGTTCCGGGTGTAACGTATAATGGTTCGTCATCTTCGATGATGTAAAGTTTACTTTGTAAGTCAATAAAAAGCGTATGATCGATCGTTCATTGCTGCTCCAGTGTCAGTGAGTCATCAGCGATACTTACTAAAAAAGAAAAATAAAGAAAACATAAAATAGCACAACTGCGCACTAGTCGGTAATGATATGTCTGCGAGCGTCCAACGAGCTTCCGGCTGCATCGAGGACAGACGGTAAAAAAAAATGTTTTCACAAGATTCTTGACCGTTAATTTTACGGACAACAAAAAATTAATTGATATCGTTAACGGCACGACGAGCAAAGGAGCAAGTTCGATTACGACAAAAGAGATCTTTTGTCGCACGCACTCCGATACACGGATTTTACAAAGTTTTCTTTTCTTCTTTTTTTTTATTCGGATACGCACGTTAAAAAATGTTTGTACACTCGCCAATATTAATCGTCCAGAAAAATCTCCACGATTAATTACCACACCAATAAAAAATTCTTTTTAATTTTCCCAACTCAACTTCTCAACCCAAATTCTCAACCCAAGTTCTCAACCCAACATCTCAACCCAAATTCTCAACCCAAGTTCTCAACCCAAGTTCTCAACCCAAGTTCTCAACCCAAGTTCTCAACCCAAGTTCTCAACCCAAATTCTCAACCCAAATTCTCAACCCAACTTCCCAACCCAACTTCCCAACCCAACTTCCTAACTCAACTTCCCAACTCAACCTCCCAACTCAACCTCCCAACTCAACCTCCCAACTCAACCTCCCAACTCAACCTCCCAACTCAACTTCCCAACTCAACTTCCCAACTCAACTTCCCAACTCAACTTCCCAACTCAACTTCCCAACTCAACTTCCCAACTCAACTTCCCAACTCAACTTCCCAACTCAACTTCCCAACTCAACTTCCCAACTCAACTTCCCAACTCAACTTCCCAACTCAACTTCCCAACTCAACTTCCCAACTCAACTTCCCAACTCAACTTCCCAACTCAACTTCCCAACTCAACTTCCCAACTCAACTTCCCAACTCAACTTCCCAACTCAACTTCCCAACTCAACTTCCCAACTCAACTTCCCAACTCAACTTCCCAACTCAACTTCCCAACTCAACTTCCCAACTCAACTTCCCAACTCAACTTCCCAACTCAACTTCCCAACTCAACTTCCCAACTCTACTTCCCAACTCTACTTCCCAACTCTACTTCTCAACTCAACAGACGAGAAATGTTTGTCGACTTTAAAAACAATTTTTTCTTTACCGTGCGCAGTGCACTGACTTAACGACGGTCGGTCGGCGAATCCCCCAGATGGCGTGGCGCGTCGACCGTCCGCGAAGCCTTGCGCTCCATCGGGTGAGACGCTTTGCGTTGCGTCGCTAAGATGGTAGGAAACTGCAGCGCACCTGGATAAATTTCCTTTCGACGGTACACGACAACCACGGCACTCTGCCGCTACCTACCGATGGCGGACGACAATCAATACCTTCCTCCTTCCGTCATTGATAAATTCCCCATGAGTTATCGCAGTTTGCAAACCGACCAAAAAAAAATCCGATCCACGACAGATTAGCGTGGATCGTCGATCCATCAACCGCAGATAGCAGCCGCTATCCGCCGTCTATTCCAGACAACAATAATTCCATCCTCGTAGCTCGCGCAAATTTATTCGTGATTAATGGACCGCAAAATTTCATTATCAATGTGTACCGATGACCGACCTCTCCATACGAAACGAGCGAGACCGCGATAAAGCATCGAGCGACTCGCGCTCGGAATACATACTTTTAATCGAAACCGCGAACATTATTCACACGGAATTTTTTCCCCTCCCCCTCCCCGCCCCTCCGTCTCCACCATGAATAAGTTATGGCGGTAACTCGAGTTATCGGACCCGGTCAGCCCTTTCGCGTCCTTCGCGGGAAATAAATCAACGCCCTTTTCGCCCCTCCGCGGTCCCTCGAACTTTGCACTCTCTGCTCCCACCGACCCGTGCATGCTCTCGGACTAATAAAACTACGTGAAACTGCCCGCTCTCGCGCTGGGAATTCGCGACGGGAAATATAAAAAAAAGAAAAAAAAAATCCCGTCACAACGTAGTCCATGTGAATCCCCAAAGCGCCCGCGGAAAATATGACGGAGGTTCTGGTTGGGCGGCGCGCCGGCGTTATTGCCGATACGCGCTGCAGCGGGGATTAATTGGAAAGTCGAAATTAAACATCGCCGAACCAACCCCACCGGTCGCCGGTTCGATACAGACCAGAAGCGGACGCGGTCGGGCGTCGAGCCTCGTTGTATCGCAGCTCCGCTTCTCGCCGATTCTCGTTCCCCCCGCGCGGTTGTTCTCCCGACCGCCCCTTCGATCTCCGTCTCTCCCACGTTGCGGAAACGGGAGGGAGGAAGAAAAAGTACCCACGTTGAGCCAGCGCGGATGAATAACGGGTCGTTCACGCACTCGCGGCGTAAACAACGAGAACTCCGCGCAACAATACGCGTTAAATTGAACAAACAGAAGAAGGAGCGCCGATGTACAATACGAGAGAGCCGCGGGGCGGGGAACGAAAAAGTGATAGAGGTGAGAGCGAAAGAGAATCTCGAATGCGAACGGATGATACAGTAACGCGTGCGTTCCCGGGTTGAGCGTGCAAACAGACACTCCATTCAATTTTGCAGCCGCAGGATACGTCGGTACGTCATCAACGGAGCATTGTCCGACGATAAAGAGACTCGCCGGTGCGATGCCGGTGGTTGTTTGCCACTGCGAGATGTTTCTCCCCCGGGGTGGACGCTGGGACTTTAATTTGCAAGCCCCGCAGGCCTCGCGAGCCGCGCGTGCGCCCCTCGCAGCGAACAACCCGGTGGCACGGAAAAACGTCCCATAAATATTGTCTCATTCCCGACGTGGCGTGGACTCTTCCGGGACTCCTCCGTCGCACCCTCGACGCCCCTATGACGCTCCGCTGGACCTTTTATTGTGGATGCGACGCAGTGTTGGATCGACGCATTATTACGTCGCGGGAAGTCTGTTTGACGAAGGCTCCTTTTTCCCACCTACTCTGATGTTCTGCGGCGGTTCGGGAGGGGGACACGGCTCTGTACGGAGAAATTATGATATTCGATGGAGAGTTTTATTACTGGATGTGGAGAGAGCGATGAAGTTTGGGAGGACGGAAGAGCCATTGATGGTTAAGTACCAGCGATTGAATATTCAGTGAATGGGACGCGTGAGAAAATTCTTCGATCTGTAAATAATGGAATGATCGGGGTTTGGGATGGAATATTAATGAGAAGTGTTTCTTTTTTTGTCGCCAGCGGCGAAGGGGAAAGTTAGTTGGGGCGGAGAAGTGACAATGGTGGTCACTGAGAACTGTGGTAGAAATTCAGAGTTTTTCCTGACTTTTCCTGGCGCGTTGAAAAAAATTTCTTGATTCTGTAGTAATTTTAAAAAAAGGAAAAAGTAACCATAAGGTTGATGCGTACTAAAACTCGCTTTCGAAGAGAAGTTGGGACGGTGAATGTAACATAAAAAAAAGAAAAAAAATGGCAACGAGAGACAAACTTACGAATAATGGTATGATCGTTGCTTGGGATTGAATAGTAATGAGGATTTTTTGTCGCTAACGGTTTCGCCGTACCAAGCTTCGCCCCCGAGAGAAAATGAGTGAAGCGCAAGGGAAGTTGGGACGGTGAATGTAATATTTTTAAAAAATTGCCAGGAGAGACAAAGCTACGAATAATGGAATGATCGTTGCTTGGGATGGAATAGTAATGATGAGTTTTCGTCGCTGGCGGCTTCGAAGAGAAAGTGAGTTGAGATGGACAAGTGAAAATGGTCGTCACTGAGAATTGTGGTAAACATTTTCAGAATTTTTCCTGACTTTTCCGGGCGCATTGGAAAAAATTCCCTAATTCTATACCGATTTCAAAAAGAAGAGAAAAAAAACAATGTTGATGCACTGATAAAAAAGTGCAGTTGAATCAACTAGGATTCGGGCAGGGACGTTCAACTAAATATTTTTTCTCTCAACTAAATATTTTCTTGGTACAGCTAAAAAATTGGTTAGCTCAACAATTTGTTGGGTAATTTCACCAAAATATGTTTGAGTAATTAAAATATTTTGTTCGACCAACTAAATATTTATGTGAACGTCCCTGCCCGAATCTTAGTTATTTCAACTGTACTTTCTTATCAGTGTGCGTACCGAGCTTCGCTTCCCAACAGAAAAACGAGTGAAGCGCAAGGGAAGTTGGGACGACGAGTGTAACATAAAAAAAAGAAATAAAACGCAACGAGAGACAAACTTACGAATAATGGAATGATCGTTGCTTGGTATGAAGTAGTAATCATGACTTTTTGTCGTTAACGGTCTCGAAGAGAAAGTGAGTTGGGATGAACAGGTGACAATGCTTATCACTAAGAACTGTGGTAAAAATTCCCAGAGTTTTCCCTGCCTGTCTCCAGCGCATAAAACAAATTCCCCGATCCTATACCGATTTCCCCGACGATAAAAATGATTGTCTTTATTCCAAGATTTTCACGATTTTCCCAACCAGTAGCCACCACCGTCGCGTAAAAACGCACCCAAAAAAAGATCTCCCGATTCCCCGATAAATCGGCGGTGCGTTTAACGAAGCGAGTAGCATTAAGCAACGATAATCGACGACAGCGAGTAGTATGCAGAGTTTCTCCAGCGTACGCGGGCCCAATAAATCGCGCGCGGAATCTTAATCGCGATCTCGGAAATGAAAGAAAAAAAGGTTCTCCCCACCCAAACAAAAAGAGGGCCCTTCGGCCGATCCGCTATTTGGTCTGTCTCGTTAGTTATTTTTTATTATCTCCCCCCTCCCCCCGGGGCCCTCGCGTTGATGATTATTTCGTTTTCTGGTGTAAACCCGGTAACGAAGAGGCGATCGCCGAGGCTCTCGAGGGGAGTCCGCCGGCGGTCCGTCGGGCTCTTCCTCGCTTCTGGGAGTTTTAGTTTCGCGACGTATGGCCGAGCGAAAACGAGAGGGAGACTCGGTCCATCCGGCGGACTGCGAGGATGCTGCGGGACGAAGGAGGACGGAGATCGCGGGGCGCATCGCGGGCTCCGGCACGATCGGTTCGCCGCTCGTTCGGCGGAGGGCCCGCTCCTCAGCTTCGCCTCTTCTCATCACGAGGATCGAGAGAAAGGAAGGCGAGGGGGCGCGCGCATGCGCGAGACGAACGAGCACGAGCGAGATGAAAGAGAACGTGCGCGCGCGCGGACACGGTCCTAATAACAGGGTAAGATCGAGCTAAACAAACATACACGCCCATGGCATGTCTCGCTCGGGCCGTGCATATACATACGTACGGCCGGATAAAAAGACGAACGGTGCCGAGAGATGGGAAGTAACCGTCGAGAAAATAAAAAAAAAGGGGGAGGAAACAAAAATGCACTCCGAGCGCACGCCAGGATTCAACGTCTACGTACACGGACCGTAAGGGCTTTTACGTACGGCCCGTACGTGTTTACCGGCTCGCTCTCCAGCGCGAGATCGCTGGACCCTACGTGGATGAGGCGGAGATCGAATTTTTTTTTTTTTTTTTTTTTTTTAATATATTCTTTTTTTTTTCTTTTTTTTTAAATGAGAAAAAGAATTTTACCGATGTACCGAGGGGGTTACGTGCGGAATCCTCACTCTTCGAGATTGAGATCCCCCCGTGAAACTCCTCGAGGTGCACGCCGTGGACGGGCGCCAGCGCGGCCAAGAGCGAACTTGCACACACGCGGATACGTCCGCTCTCCGACTCTCGCAGAGGCCGACAGCCGATTACGCGAGCGTGCGGACGAGCATGAAATCTGGATTAACCAGTAATACTTTATCCCGCGTGCTCCTTTATCGCAGGCCTCGCCGAGGCCTTTGCATATCTATGCACGGAGTTCCGGTGATTATTTTAATGGAAAGGCACGTTGGGAAATTGTATGGTGTTTTTTTTCACTTGTCGACAGCAACAATCAGGGTTTGGGTAAACAATATTTTTTTATTATTATTATTTTTTTTTTTTTTAAGGACTTTTAATTTTGCTACTATGAAGCGCTCTGGCGCTCTTTTACTATTTAGTAGCGATGTTGTTTCTGCATAACTCGATCATCATTTTGTTCGAATTATTCAAACTTGGGCGCTACGTCTTTCTCTGTCTCTCGATCTGCGTGACCGAAAACTGGACACCGAGTATTTGTACAATGTTATGCAGATCGGTCGCAATCGCCGATCGCGTCGAAAGCAATTTGAGAAGCCGAACTAACGATCTCTCATTTCACGTCAGTCAAAACATACGTGACTCTCTTTTTATTTTTATTTTCTTTACCTCGGAGATTTTTATTACCTACACACACGCTCGGCCAGCACACCTGGACGGTTACCCTGGGTGCTACGGTAGTCACGAGAATTATGTTTTTTTTTCACTGACCGATCGATAGAATGCATCGATAAATGTTCGGTAGCTGAGATTCCCATGAACTTACAGAGGCGAAAAGAATTTTGAATTTGAGACAAAATCGAATTACTGAATAATCAACTTTTTCGAATTTTAAAATGGTCAAATTTTTGTTTACTGTCAAATTAAAGAAAAAAATACTTTAATCCAATCTTTAAAAAACTGATACTTAAAAATATCCAAACTTTTAGAAACCCAAACTTTCAATAACCCAAACATTCAAAAACCCAAACATTCAAAAACCCAAACATTCAAAAACCCAAACATTCAAAAACCCAAACATTCAAAAAACCAAACTTTTTTATGCCCAAATTTTTAAAAGGTCGAATTAAAAAATCAGAATTTGATTTTCCATCGATCTCCGGAAAACGGTACCGAAAACGTAATCGATTTTACCAAAAAATCCGCGTTGTAAAAGTTTCAATCACACACACACACACACACACACACACACACTGACAGGCCAATTACGCGTGGCAATCCCGAAGATTAAATCGTCCGGGGATTGGATAAATTTAAAGAAGGGTGGAATAAGAAGGAGAAGAGGGAAAAATTGCGTGAGGGTCCGACGTGAGGCCGAGGCCTTTCTTCAGGGTGGTCCACAGGCATGATACAACCCCACTATACTTGCAAACTTAACAACCGACCTTGAGACGAGCAGTCGAAGCCGCTGCTCCGCGGACTCTGTGTGGAAAAAGGGTTACGGGCTGTGGGAGCATGCAAAAACGGGCAAATCACCCTCCTTAAGATTTTTTTTAAATTCTCGGTGAAATATACACCGCGGAGGTTACATAGAGAATTATCTTTCAACATACCGATAGATTCGGTGTGGTCCAGAAAGTTTGCGGGCCTAACATGCATGATTAATTAAAATTCACGCCTCAAGACAGCAAAAAAAAAAAGTTGAATATCATTTTTTTTGTCTCCTTGGTAAGTGGATGACCAGCACGCGGAAAAATCGTTAACAAAAGTAAGAAAAAAGTATAAAAAAAAAAGTTCATGCCTACCAAGCCTCGCTTTCCAACAGAAAACGAGTGAAGCGTAAGAGTAGTTGGGATGGTTGATGTAAGAATTTAACAAAAAAAAAAAACGAAAAAAGAAAGAAAAATGGCAAAGAGAGACAAAGCTACGAAGGCAACTGCAGAGTGTAAGAGGATAAAAGTTCTCGAGTAAGATGGTGAAGAGGGACGGTTAAAGATGGTAAGAGACCGAGAGAGAAAGAGACGAGGGAAGATGATGAGCAGTCGAGGCATTCTGGTTTGTGGGCACAGCCGCTGCCTCCAGCCCACAATTATGATAATAGCCCCCGAGTCCCTGAGTCTTGTTAGGCCAACGTACAGTCAGCTATTTTATCTATCTCCTTTTTTTAATTTTTCTTTTTTCCTCTCTCCTCTTTCTTTTCGTTCAACGAGTCTTGCCCGCTTCTCCCTGCCTTCCTGGATTGCTTATTCTTCTTTTGCCTCGTTGCGTCTTTGCGGAAGAGAGAAAGCGGACCTGTTCGACGTGCCACCCCGTTTCCCATCCCGCGCGGCGATGTTTTTCTTTTTCTCGGGTCAGCCGGGTTCAAACGTCGTGAAACGAATGTTCGCCTCGGTTACTACTGCCGCATCTGTACAAATTTTCTCTATGTCGCATGAGAAACGAATCTTCATAAAAAAAAAACTAAAAAATAAAAATGTTAAGTTGAAAATAGAAATTTTCATATCCTTCCTCATAAATGCTGAAAATTGAAATTTTCGTACTTTTCTCATAAAAGCTGAACATTGAAATTTTCATACTTTCCTCCTAAAAGCTGAAAGTTGAAATTTTCATACTTTCCTCATAAAAGCTGAAAGTTGAAATTTTCATACTTTCCTCATAAAAGCTGCAAGTTGAAATTTTCAAACTTTCCTCACAAAAGCTGCAAGTTGAAATTTTCACATGGCTTTCTCATAATGTTCCTTCAATCGCAAAGCTTCATCTGCGAGAAAGAATTTTTTGTATAATAAACGAATAAAGGAACATTATGAAAAAGTTTTTACTTCCTCAATGAGGAAGAAAAAAATGATCCAACATGCAAAATCTAATTTCTCCGTTGCTTGTAACCAGTTCGAGGGTTCAGTATTGTACGGGCGTTAACGAGACGATTATTTTTCCTAGAGTGCCGAGGTGCTTCGCGCATCCTCCCCCGATCCTCCATCGAGAAAGCACAAGCGACCGGGCCGCTCGCGTTCGGTGACGCTGAACCGTTTTCGGGACGGCGGTTCTTTTGAGCGCGGTCCCGCGATCGCGGCGAGCGCGTTAATTGGAGGCCTCGCGGTTCGGGCCCGTTGTTACAGAGGCTTGCGACAACGACAACGTTGGGCATTGCCGCCGCGATCGGACTCTCAAAGCCGCTCGTTGAGGCTCCTCTCCTGCTTACCTCAATACGCCGTGCTGCCGGCAATCCTCGAACAGCGAGAGAGTAGAGGAGCTTCAACGATACGCGGTTTACACGCCCGTTGCTTTATGTTTTCCAAGGCAAAACATTACGCCGAGCCGGTGCTTTACGCGCGGACGGATAGCGTCGTTAAAGACGCCAGTGTGACGACGCGTAGCATGTTTGCAGAGAAGGTGCGTGGATCAAGTCGGCTGCTACTGTGCTAGGACCGTTATAATGAGCATGCGCATGCGCACGCGCGTTACAGGCGCTGCGCACGCGCGCGACGGCTCGGCGAGCCTTCGAAGAGATCTCGCAGCTCTCGGCACGCTTAAGACCATATGAAACACCCCCCTCTCCGTCCATCCCGGGCTCAGTCGGTATCAAAAACTGTAATCAACTTTTCTCACTGGATCTCGCATATACGGTCAAAAGAAAAGTCTCATGGGAAGACGGAAGGATATCCGCTTCCGATGAGACTTTTCTTTTGACCGTATATGCCAGAATCCATGAGAAAAGTTGATTACAGTTTTTATTACCGACCGCGGTATTGCACATGCTCTTAAGAGCATGTGAAACACGTTCTCAGCGTTTCTCTTTCGCTCCGCCGAGAGCGCCACTGATGCTATCTCTCTCGCACTTCATAGTGTTTCACATGCTCTTAAGAGCATGTGCAATACCGCGGTCGGTAATAAAAACTGTAATCAACTTTTTTCATGGATCCTGGCATATACGGTCAAAAGAAAAGTCTCATCGGAAGCGGATATCATTTCGGCTTCCCATGAGACTTTTCTTTTGACCGTATATGCGAGATCCAGTGAGAAAAGTTGATTACAGTTTTTGATACCGACTGAGCCCGGGATGGACGGGAAGGGGGGTCTTTCATATGGTCTTAAGGCCATGTGAAAGATGTACCACGTGACATATGAGTGCGAGAGAGATAAATGCATTTTTCGAATCAATGCCATTTAAGGTAGCTATGTCGCTTCCCGCTCATCTCGCATAAGTTCGAGAAAAATAAGCGAATATTGCAAGTACTTCTCGATGATATAAAAATCTGAAAAAATTCATGCAGATTAAAGATACTGAAAAGATTAATTTTGCACAATAATAATTCCAAAATGTTATTAACAAATTAATCAAAAAATTAATTGTTTAACAAATTGCCCGGCAAAACAACTTTTTTTTCTATGAAAATGATTCGTTTATTTTTCTGAATACGTATGCATTTTTTCAGATTTTTCAATTAGCTTTGATTTTTTAATTTTTTTATATGAAAAAAATCTCTGAAAAAACACACAAATCAAAACTAATTGAAAAATCTGGAAAAATCCATACGTATTCAGAAAAATAAATGAATAATTTTCAATTTAAAAAAAAGTTATTTTGCCGGGTAATTTGTTAAACAATTAATTTTGCAAAATGAATCTTTTCAGTGCCTTTAATATGCATGAATTTTTTCAGATTTTTATACCATCGGGAAGTACTTGCAATATTCACTTTCTTTTCGACAACTTATGCGAGATGAGCGGGAAGCGACATAGCTACCTTAAAACCGGTTGACGTTTCGGACAAAACGGAAGCATCATCGAACGCGGTATTACATTGTGCATCCGCCAATGCTTTTCTTTTTCCCGAAAAGTCTACGATCTCTGAATCGCATTCATTGCAGGTTTTGGTTACCGACTGAGTCGTATCACATGTCCTTAAGGCGAAGTGAAAGTCACGTGATAGAGCCAGGAGTGTGAGAGATAGCGGCATTGGTTTTATGGTGGAGCGAGAGAGAGCGTGACAGAGAATGTGTTTCACTTCACCTTAACTCTTCATAAGTCACACAGCTCGACACTGGACTAACGGAGTCCATACGTTGTTACGATAGCATCTAAAAGTGGGGATAAAAGCATGACTTGTATGAAATGCAGCGATAAAAAATAATCACAATGAAAAATGTAATGGTATTTTGTTTCAAGTATGCCGAAGCTTTCAAATAGGAAATAGAAATAGGAGCCCACTGTAGAATTAATATACGACAGTGGCATTATATTTTCAATAGACAATAAAGTTTCAGTTCGATGCAATGTGCTCCTCGCTGTTGTGACCGTTGTTTTAAAATTGTAATCGTATCGTTAACATTTTTTTGTTTTGTTTTCAAACACCGTGCAGGTTTGTTCGAAAAAGCGGGCAAACGGAGAAAGCGGCGAAACGGTCGGCGAGACGGCGGTGTGTGGCGCGGAGCGATATAATATACGACTGTTTGTTAAGATTAGGACCCGACAAAGGGGACCGTTCTTACTCACCGACTTCGGTCTTGATTTAAGCGAAGCGCATCGCGTATTTGCTCTAGATTAAATCGTCGCTTGAACGGCCGCGGCGCATCAACGCTCCCACCAATCCCCGCTCGCTACACTAAATCACACTGTGTACACCAACTTACCACACCGCTACTGTCGCCTGTGTTGTTATACGCGCAGGGACTTGCGTGTTTCGAACTATCAGCTTCCGCTATACATGTGAGCGAATACGCGGTAGCATATTGTGCGTGGCAACTCGGGCGTCAACGCCACGCTCGCCATACCTATAATTCCGTATAATGCACTCGTTGTGCACCCGATAATAAAAATAGGAATTATCTCTCTTGTTGTAACGCACCCTCCTCTGAACTCAATCCCACTGTGTTCATCCAAAATCTCAACATTGTAATATTGCTATTGCTATTGCTATTGCTATTGCTATTGCTATTGCTATTGCTGTTGCTATTGCTATTGCTATTGCTATTGCTGTTGCTATTGCTATTGCTATTGCTATTGCTATTGCTATTGCTATTGCTATTGCTATTGCTATTGCTATTGCTATTGCTATTGCTATTGCTATTGCTATTGCTATTGCTATTGCTATTGCTATTGCTATTGCTATTGCTATTGCTATTGCTATTGCTATTGCTATTGCTATTGCTATTGCTATTGCTATTGCTATTGCTATTGCTATTGCTATTGCTATTGCTATTGCTATTGCTATTGCTATTGCTATTGCTATTGCTAAATAATGATTTGTCGACTCTGGAGCTCAAATCGCCGAAGAATGTGAATCCTATTGAATTTATGATCGACTGCAGCCGGGAGTAAAAAAAATAAATAAGTAAAGTCGAACGCTCGGATCGTTGGAAGCCGATTTAATGGGGGCGCGGCTCGAGTCCATAAAATTCGCATAAGCAATATAAACTTGACGATCGTCGTCGTCGTCGTCGTCGTCGTCGTCGTGGCGATTAAGTCAATGGTAATCGATCTTGGGGTATCGTTAATGTGAAAGGCAATTGAATTTTCTTCCCTCGCGATCTCATCGGCGTGTACACGGTCCTACCGCACGTATCGCCGAGCGTCACACACGGCGACGAGCGCCGCATGCATCGAGATGAGAGTATTATGGTTCGAGTGGAGAGAGAAAAGAAAAGAAAATAAATAAAAAGAAAAAAAAAAAGTGGGAGAGAAAAATAGAAAGATAGAGCGCGCGGGGGGTTTGTCGGTCGATAAACGCTAGCGATTGACTCTCTCTCCCTTTGCATACGCTCTGCCGCAAACCGCGGACACATATAGGTATACAAGCGAATCCAACATCGCCGTAGACGAGTGCGAGAGAGTAATCGTTCGTCGTGCGCTTACTCCCCCTTCCTCATTCATTTCAATTTTTTTTTTTTCCATTCTTCTTTTTTTTCCTCTTATTTCTTCGCGTACTTTTCAATCAGCCGCAAATTTGCGAAACGAGTCCCGCACTCTATTCTCCCCGACCCGCTCACTCACTATCTCCCTTCGCGAACACACACGCCACCTCCCCCTCGCGCTGCGCGATTCTCATTCTTCAACAGTTTTTTTTTTTTTAAACTCTTTTCTTCACCTCGTTATACGCGGAGTACTGTACGAGCTTCTCACTTGTTTTTCCCTGCCTCTCACGTTTCTGAGTCTCCCCTCAATCCGCCGCCCCACGGAACCGTAAGCTCGTTGCTCGATCCTCGACCGGAGATAATGACCGAGTTCAGTAATCAGACGCGTCCGGGTAAGAGAAACGAGATCTCAACGAAACCAGAACGAGACTCCGGCAGAACACTGGCCGCAGGTATACACACAGTCGGAGCCGGTGTAACGCGTTCGCGTTTTACCGTGTAACAGCGACGCGAAGAATTATGCAGATTCGCGTCGAGCGATATTCGATCTCGTGTATGCTTTTCCATGCGAAACAGGGCGCACGGTTGAAAGACGAGATTTTTCGTTGTTAAACAGTTTTGCAGGGAGGACATCGCGGGTGCAATGTGTCGCGCACCGGGACGATGTCGGTAACGTCGGTAACGAAATCCGATCGGACGAGTCGCGATCGGGTTTCCTTATACGTTTTTGTAAATAATGCCCGGGTAGATTGTAACGCGGCGTGGATGTAGCGCGAAGCCGGAGATCGTTACGGCAAAGTATGTCGCGGTATAAATTGTGACAACAAAAGTAAAAACAGTTAATAAAATTAAACTCTCGATAGCTTTTAATTGAAAGAATTATCGTAACGAGGTATGGATTTAAGGAAAGAAAAAAAAATGTTTCTCTCATTTAAATAACAATGACCGTAAGGCAATTGTTTCATACTCGTGATAATTCAAATTATCGGAAGGCAACGTTTTCATAAATAATGCGCGAGTAGATTGTAACGCGGCGTGGAAGTAGCGCGAGGTGGAGATCGTTACGGCGAAATGTATTGCGGTATAAATTGTGAAAAAAAACCGTTCGATAGCTTTTAATTGAATAAATTATGGCAACGACGTATGATTAAAGGAAAGAAAGAGAATGTTTTTCTCATTTACATAAAAATTATCGTAAGGCCACGTTTTCATAAATAATGGGCGAGTAGATTGTAACGCGGCGTGGAAATATCGCGAGGTGGAGATTATTGCGGCGTAATATATCGCGGCATAAATTGTAACAAAAATAAACAAAATAAAATAAACCTTTCGATAGCTTTTGATTGAATGAATTATGACAACGACGCATGATTTAAGACGACGTGAAACAGACTCAGTCGGTAACAAAAACTGTAATGAATGCCATTCGGAGATTGTGACATTTCGCGAAAAAGCAAAGTATTAACGGATGTGGAATTCAATACCGAGTCCGACGATACTTCGCTTTTATCCCAAATGTCAATCATTCTTACGTGACATTATTGCGAAAAATGCAACTATCTCTCTTGTACTCACATGTCACGTGGTACATGCTTCAACTCAGTTTAAACCTTTGAAGCATACTTTTTTTTACAAGTATCAAGTTTCAAATACATCGGTTAGTTATTAATACGTTTTTTCTGAATTCAAAGACGTATCACCTGTGATACTCCATGCGAAAAGAAAAAAAAATGTTTCTTTCATTTTCATAAAAATTATCATAAGGTAAATTATACGTTTTCGCAAATAAGGCACAAGTAGATTCTAACACGCCCTAGAAGTAGATAGATAGATAGATAAATAAATACGGATTTATTGTACAGTGCGGAAAGCGGAGATCATTACGACAAAGTATATCGCGGTATAAATTGTAAAAAGAAAAATTAACCGTTCGATAGGTTTTAATTGCATGAATTATCGTAACGACGTATGATTTAAGGAAAGAAAAAAGAATGTTTCACTCATGTAACTAAAAATTATCGTAAGATAATTATACGTTTTCATAAATAATGCGCCAGTAGATTGTAACGCGGCGTAGCAGTAGATAGATAGGAATTTCTTATACAGTGCGCAAAGTGGAGATCGTTACGACAAGGTAAATCGCGGTATAAATTTAAAAAAACATAAAATACAGTTAATTATTCGATAGCTTTTAATTGAATAAATTATCGTAAGGACATATGAGAAAGAAAAAAAATGTTTCTCTCATTTAAATAAAAATTATCATGAGGCATTTGTAAGGAGTTTAATTCAAAAGCTCGCGTACTTTTCCGTAGCAACTTATTGTCGCAATCGATCAATTTTTGACTCTCTTGAAAGACCATCTAATCATGTATATCAGTCAGAATTTATGAGAAACGTTTATTTTTTTGTATGTTACAAAATATATATACAAGTCTTCAAGCTCAATAGAAAATTATCGTTCCACATTGTGGTCGAGAGCGGGGGCGAGTTTATTTTTTTCACGCTCGTCGGTCACGCGGATTCTCCACGGTCGGTATCATGAATGGCGTGCGACAAGTGTCGTAGCGATGATCCTCTTCGCTTGCCCCGTAAAGGTCCTTCGAGGCGCACACGTTTCCGTGCTACTTGTATCGACCGAAGGGACTCGAGGAAATGAGAAATACTGGTGCGACGTGGGGGAAACGCGGAGCGGAGAAAACCGGCGAAAGAGAAGAGTAAGGGCCGGGGAGGGGGAAAATAGTAGACTGGCAGCGAGGGAGGCAACTGCGGTGAGAGAGAGGGAGAGAGAGCGAAGAGTCGGCTTTAGAAGTACAATAGCAGACTCGGCGAACTACCTGTTACACGGAGGTACAGAGTTACGTCCGGAAATACATTGCGTATTCAGAATGATTTTACCCGATGATAACGGACTGTATAAAACGTCTGCGGTAATTAATGGGATCGGTAAGGTGAATCACGATGATAAAACGATCGTAAAGTAACGACCTATGTAATGATGTGATAATAACACACTCTACAATATTATCAACGATCGCTGGAAGGCCGATGTGGCTTCTTGCTATTCAAGACGATTCGCCCAATGAAAAACTTAGGGTACAAACTACTCGTAGCAATTATGCAGTAAAAAGAATTTAAAAACATCGTATCGTAGTGTAAATCAGAAAAAAACCGTAGAGTTATTACTTGTCTAATGAATTAATCGTGTCAAGGTTATTTTAATCATAACAGTTTAGGAAAGATTATTTTTTGCGCACGCAATAGTTTTTACATAGTTTTTATGTTAGGCAAACATTTCTTGTCAAAAAACGTACGCTACTCTTTTTTATCTTAAAAAATACGGTTCAATGAAAAAAAAAAGATGGCGGTACTTGTGGACAGAAACTTGTGGTGATAAAACGATCGTAACGGAACGACCTCTGTAATGTTGCGACGATAACACGCTCTGCAATATTATCAACGATCGCTGGAAGGCCAGGTGGATGCTGGAAATTCAAGACGATTCGCCCAATGGAAAACTTACCGTATAAACTACTTGTAGCAATTATGCACTAAAAAAGAACCTTGTATCGTCGTGTAAATAAAATAAAACGATCGAGTAATAACTTGTGCAACGAATTAATCGTATTAATCATGTTAATCGTAACATTTTACGAAATATTATTTCCACCGCACGGACAACAAAAGTTGTCACGCTCGACAAACATTTCCCGTACAAAAACGTACGCTCCTTTTTGTATTTTTATTTTAGACCTTTGTTTACGCTAGAAAAAATTCCATGAAAAAAACAACAAAGATGGCGGAGCTTGCGGACGAGAAACGGTTTTTGAACGTAGACTTTTATTTTTACCGTCCAGTCAGTACGAAAAGTCCCATAGGATTTCTCTACGATTTCGGACGACTCGTCCAAAGTCGTGAAACTAATTATGAATCAATAGCTCGTCAAGTATAATATTAAAGTGTGTAAAGACCTTAATTTGAATGAGAATGTACCGCAACATTGTTGACAATTTCGTTGAAAATAAAAATGGCCATACCTGCCCAAGATTCGATGATATTCATTGTGAAGAAAAGCAGCTGTAAGAAATATTCACTGAACCTCCGTCTCCCGAAGCCCCATCGATCACGGTGTGGATTCCGCCGTAGTATTCTCGTCCACCATGGTGAGGTTCCCTATAGACCCGTTCTCGGCGATCCCGTAGTCCCGTACACACCGCGTCGACAAAAGCGTGTCTCAGCGCGTGTATACACCGCGCGCACACGTATAAACAAGGTATCCTCTAGTGGGTGTAGTTCGTGAGTCTCCGTCGCGGCTCGTGAGTCTCCGGCGCGAAGGCCTGCGTCGACCCTGGACGACCCATGGCGGCCGCAGCACAACTGGTCGTGGCTTTCACGAGGCAACTACTCCCCGTGTGCCGTTCCCGAGAGAATCGCGTACGTCGGCATAACATTCGACGCTTGTTAAACGCGCCACTTCAAGCCGCGAAACGTCACTGAGACTCGAAACCTTTACGACAGTTAAAGGTCCGACGATACAGTTTAATAAATTGTTTCGAACAGTCACGTGTGAAGCGCGCTTTTCCAACGTTAAATTCAACTGGCTCGATAAATAAATACAAACACCGTACGCGTCGAGACGAGAGGAAGAGAGACAGAGAGATCGGCGAGCTCGAGTTTATACGCGTGTTTCTCGAGAGCCTCGAACCACGAGTACTACGTCTGTGCACCGGGCAAATCTACGACCGGTGGGAAATAAGATAAAAACGCGGGTTACTTTTTTTTTTAGACACTCCGTATAAGGCCGAACTGTTCTGCTACCTTACGCGAGTTGATAATCGACGAGTGACACGCGAGGGCAAAGAGAAACTTGATTCGTTGTGAGACTGTGAGATAAACTGAACGACACGAGAATCGAACTGTTTTTTTCATCGAGAAGATCGCACGACTCGACGAGCAAAAATGAGCTGAGTCGCCGGGAGCAAGGAGGAACGCACGAAGGAGGGAAAGGAAACACACGACGGTTGTGTTTCGTTTTTTTGGCGGAGTGGCCGAGGCATTTGGTTGCCGAACACCTGCTTTGGTACTGGGCTGAGAGACGCGAGTCCTCGACGTCAACGCGCGCGTTACTAAACGACTGTTACTAAACGACCGTTAGAAAAGTTCGTTGCTACGCAACCGGTCACGTGGTCACGCGGCGGCCAGACTCGCTGCCGGGAAGGAACTGCGAATCAACAACATGCTTCCCAAGGCTTGTTTATCGTCATGGCAACGCCTCGCACTATTGTTTATCGTCATGGCAACGCCTGGCGAGTGTTTTTTCAACTTGTTCCTCAGTCAAGCCGAAGTTCGAAAACTTATGGGTAAGTTTTCTGTTTCTCGTACTATTTTTTTTTCGATTCCGTTTATAATGAAACTTTCAACTCTGTTGCGCGCAATGTTTTTTTTTTTCTTTGTCTCAATTGAAAAATCTCGCGAACGCGGCGAACGACGAGTTAATCGTGTCACGCGTCGACATTTAATTATCTCTCGAGCTCGCACGCTGTGCGGGATTAAATTTAATCTCAAGCGGTCACGTGTTCATCCGACCTTGGATCTTGACGCGGACTTTTTTTTAGATTATATTGTTTTTTTTACAGATTGCTTATTAATTGTTTTTAAGTCAATTTTTTGTGAAAGTAACTGACACCGATGTCAAGCTGATAGTTTCTCGTTTCCAAAACACATCGATTAATTACAAAAAGATAAATATTTGTTACAATTACGGAAGAAAGTAACAAGAGAGTCCAAATGTCTTTTTTCGGCACATTCCTTTATTCGAATACTGCATGTCCCAATGTTTTGGACAATCATAGACTTCGAGAATACTGATGTACGAACTCAACCAGTTCATATTAACCAAAAGAATTGCTTCGCCATTTATTAATAAAATCTATGAAAAAATTTTATTTCCGCGAAACAATACTGAAGATAAGCCACGTAGAAAGCTGGCTAACCTAACTTCTTCGAACTGTTCGACTATTGGGTCACGTATATAGAACGCTTGTACCAATTTTCGACACTATATCGTCTGTCTTTTAACAAAATGCAACGATAGACAATAATTTTGGTTTACACCTTGTATAACTTTTTTGTCCATCAAATAACGCTTTATACGATGACAAGAGGGAAATTGGATCTCTAGTACTTAAATTCGCAATAAATCAAATATGCATAGGAGGGTCCGACAACCGGGACGTGCCTGAGCATTGGTATTGGTACCTTACCGTTTATCCAAATGTTCTTACGATAGAAATACGAATTGAAATATCGAGCGCCTGGGGTGTTGTAAGTCCTGAACTTGGATTTTCAAATTACATCAGGATTATTCGATCGTTCTGTAAATTGCAGCGATCTGTAAATTGCGTACAATCGTACCGGAAACGAAGCGAGATATTCGCACAATCTCCCGACGCAAATGTGGAAGAGCTGTGCTACAAAAGCGGTGGCAACAGCGGCAGCAGCAGCAGCAGCACTCGCGATACATCATTTTCCCTCGATAACTTCCGCGGCTGTGAATAATTTCCTCACGGCTCGATGGACCGCGAAAAATGTTCGGCTCGCTGCCTCCCGGCAATCGCGGGACACCTGAATATATTCGAATTAGAGTCACGCTGTTCTTCTTTCCTCTCGGTCGTTGCGTTTTCCGCACGCTCGGAGTCATCCGACCTCGACTCTTCTGTTTCTGCTTCGATGTCTCGCTAGATTCGACTCGTTTTTCAGCCGCGACGAAATGCGTCACGTTTAATAACAAAACGCCAATTTTTTTCACTCGCGCAACGAGACTTCGAACCAAATTTTCCATTCGCACGCTCTCGCGCCACGAGACCTCTTCGATCCTCTTTAATTATTTTCTTACGACGAACATTTTTCCAAGAAATCTATTGATAGATTAATTCTGAAAGGACGGACCAACCGTTCAGCCTTGCTCGGTCTATTTTTGGTCGAGCTTATTCCTCGGCCATTCACAGCTCATCGCACTCCGAGCTATTCCAAACATTCGGTCACGGTATTCCGCTTTTACTTATTGACTCTTTCGCGAAACGATTATTTTTAACTTTCCAGCTTACTTTCTGTACCAGCGAGTTTATCCTTTCCGTTTTCATTCGATCATTGAATCGATACCAACAATCATCGCTCAAGGTCATTAGTAGCTCGACCCATTATACACTATAAACACTCAATAATCTATATTTAAAAAACGATATTTTATTATTTATTATCGATAAATAATCTGTTCAAAATATTGGAAAGAAAATTACCTGACTATATATTAATAACTGCAGCCTGTTAAATAACACTAAGGTAATTCTTGTATGCCCGGATATTAACGTTGCTAATGAATTTTAAATGTAATCGATTCTCTCCCCGATAATCTATCGATAAATGAGATCGATCGAATAAAACTCGAAAGATCGGTTTTAATTTGTCTGAAGTGTGCATTGCAACCTTACAAAACGTTCCTCGAATCGACACTATTTTTAGTGCACGACCGTAATAAGGGTGGAGGAATTCGTTGCATTTTCCATGCGCGTTTGTAGCTTCAGTTTTAGCACTGGGGTTTTTCTCACTCCGTCGCTTCGCGGTCCCCCGTAAACTTCGCTCCCGTTGTTCCAGACAAGGTCAGGAACCGTGAGCCCCGTTTCGCCTGCTCGCTTCCTCCCGTCTTGTTTTCTCGGGCCGCTCGCTCTCGCTCGCTTCTCTCTCACGGCTCAAAAATTTACGACCCATTACTCGCGCGGGTTCCTCGCTGAGCTTAGATGCTCCTGCTGCTGCTGCTGCCTCGACCGGCGGCGCACCCCTCTGCCACCTACGTGTTTATGCACGTGTAACATTTAATATCTACCGAGCACGGTGGAAAGCGCGTTCGAGAATACGCACCGTACTTCACGCCGTACGATTTAAAGCCTTATATCCATCCTTTCACCTCCGCTCGCTCGCACGTCCAACGACACAATGCCCTGACACAGAGGTCGTTCGCGATAAATGAACGAAAAAAAATACCACATAAGTAATCTCTCGTCCCTCGATTTTTCTTCCGTAAAATTACCGAGAATCGTCGTACAGCTTCGTTCAAACACTTCTAGTTAACCGACATCTACTCATTCGTAGCTAAGTCATGCTCAGAGAATTTATAATCAATGAATAAGTTATCAAACTTCGCGGCCACGAAGTCAGCATTAGTGTAAGTTAGAATCTAAGATGCGTAGTGAAGAGTAAATCATAATAATAATAATAATAATAAATTGGACTTGTTTGTAATTCCAAGTTTTTTTTGTACAAGTACAACATATGTAGTCGATGCTCGAAACTCTTTTCGTACAAACTTTTATCTACAACAAATAACCATCTATCTATCTATTTTAAGACCGTTTGTTTATTATTCATTGCCTGTATTGCCTGGTTCTTGGGGGATTTTTCTCACGACTTAATAAACTCTTATCTATATATCTATTTATCCATCTGTCTTCGTTTAAACATGAGAGACAAACTTTCTGTGACAAAATTATAAATGGACTCAACTAATTTTCACGGTCCGTTCTTAAAGATCCTCGTGCCGAACGAGCCGTGAAATTTCCGAACTGGTCTCCTCCACGTTTTTTTTTTTAGACATTTATTTTATTTTATTTTTCACCCCTCTACTACCTACGTATTTATGCACGTGTAACATTTAATATCTCCCGAGCCGGGTGGAAAGCACGTTCGAGAATACGTATCACGCCGTACGATTTGAAACTTATATCCGTCCTTTCACCTTCGCTCGCTGGCACGTCCACCGACACAATGCCCCGACAGAGGTCTTTCACGATAATTGAAAGAAAAAATACCAACGACCAAAAAAAATCTCTCGCCTCCCGATTTTCCTCTCGTCACATTACCGAGAATCTTCGTCCGGTTTCGTTTAAACACGAGAGACAAAGTCTCGACGACAAAATTATAAATCGACTCTACTAATTTTCACCGTCCGTTCTCAACGAGCCGTGAAATTTCCAAACTGGTCTCTTCCACGTATTTTTTTTTCTTTTTTTGAAATCCCGCTCTCTCCGTCGTTAAATCCGGTGCGAGGAAAATTCCTCAAACATATCAATTAACGTGTGTATACATAATACCGGTTATTTCTCACCTCGGCAGTGTATTCCCTCGGGTATCGCAGCTCCTCGGGCACATTTATTTATCGAGGCGCGACCCCGTCGAGCCGGAGGACTGCCCGGCCCTGGTAATAAAATATTATAACGAGGTCCTTGTTAAACCTCCGCCCGAGTGTTCGTTTGTCCGTGCGCTGGCGCGCTACGAAGAGCTCGGGCGCGGCCGACGCAGGACCGGATTGTCCCTCGATTTCTTTTTTATTTTCATTTCATTTCGTTCTCTCTAGTTTGTTTAGACAACGAATAATCGACAGTCACTCCGCCTCGCTCTTTCCACCTTCCTTTCTTACTCCCGGGCTCTTCAGTCGTCGTTGTTGTCCCCCTCGTTCAGTTATCATTCCTCGCTCATCTTCCATCCTCGGAACAACGAGAACTCTCTCTGCTCTCCGGCGCGCTTCGGAAAGCCGGCGGAGAGGGGGAACCCGAGAGATCGGTCTTGCGATACGAGGAGCGCGCGCTCGTAAGCCGGGTTCAGCCAGCGAAGTGCCCTATGGTCGGGTTCGGGGATAACATACGGTGATCGAACTATCCTACGTATTAAGAAGGAAAAAAATTATAATTTTTATAATTTTTTTTTATCCCGAGAAAAGCAACGAAGCCTCTTGTATAATATTTCCATGCTTGCTAGGGTTTCCTCCGGACCGGGGTCGACCAGACGGGAATAATCCTTCGTATAAAAAAAAAATACAAAAACAGAAGATTATTATTTATTTATTTTTAATTCTGAAAAAGCAACGATGCCTCTTGTACAATATTTTCATGTTCACTAGCCTTTCCTCCGGACCGGAACCATTCTTTCTTTGTATTAAAAAGACAATTAAAAACTTATTGTTATTATTACAATTGTTTCAAATTCTGACAAAAGCAACGAATCCTCTTGTACAATATTTCCATATTTACTAGGGTTTCGTTCGGACTGGAACAATCCTTCGTATGAAAAAGAATTTAAAAAATAGATTATTATTTTTCTTGAATTCTGAAAAACGAAACGAAGCCTCTTGTATAATATTTCCATGCTTACTAGGGTTTCCTACGAGGGCTCGACCGGACTACCGGACACCCATTTTGTCGTTGACCGATCGAGTAATCGATAGGGATTAATTTTCTTCAGGCTCGCCGCTTCGCGCGGCGAATTAAATTATCGGCTGACGTTACAGTTCGAGAGTCCATCGGACAATCCCGGTGCGGCGTTGAATTAATTCAGAAATCTCTGTTGTTCGCTCCCTCTCTCTCGAGCGCCTTCGAACGTATAAATATGATGAACGATCGCATTCGACGATGATTGATGAAGCGCTCGGACAACGTTTCTAACTATGCGCGGAAATTATTTACGAGTCGATCGTAAAATATTTGTTTCGCCGGTAACAAATAAATATAACAAAATGTACGACAGCCGGCTCGTATTTACCGGTAACTCACGCTGGGACTTTCACCTCTACGCCGTGCAAGGATTATATTACAATTTATCGATTTCCTTCTTTTTTCATTTATTAATAGAAATCCATCGATCATTGAATCGCCAAGGGAGACACGAATAAATAAATCGGATATCCATGCTCAAAACAGCAAATCCAGTCGTTGCGAAATTCGCGGCGAAAATTATTTTTGATTCAATCCCCCAGGTTCAAAGTTTGCCGCCTCGGAAATATTAAAAGATTCGTCAAGCAAGATTGCGGGATTAAATTGATTGATTGCCTTGCGAACAGAATTTTATCCTTCGCCGACACAATTTCGGTGATTAAATTTTTTTTAATAACATTCTTTTTTTAAATTGTCGACTAAATTCTGCGGCAATGCTGGATGAATAACTGACGAAGTGTTCGTGAAATAATCTCAGGGGGTTCGACAGAGTTCCGTTCGAAAGACTTCGGAAGGACTTCTCACGGACGAACTAGCACCTCGACGATTTACTCGAAGAACTATCGCTGTCGGTCTATTGGAAGTTTGCCGAGCGGTGAAGAGGAAAGAAAAAAGAAAAAAAAAATCGAAGACTTATCTGAGAGAAGTGTCGTCTCACGAGTCTCGGAGGACCCGGTAGCGCGTTGAAAGCAGAGACTTCCTCGCACACTCCGGCGGATAAGATAACGCAGGAATCTCTCCGCTGTCTCTGCGTCTCTATGCGTTATTGTAATTTTTTTTCTTCTTTTTTTTCACGTTCCTCGTCCCTCGTAGGATTTCCCTCGGTCCACGCCAGCGGAGGCGAAGTCTGGCTCGTGCACGGGCAATGAACACAATTTTCCTCGAACCCTCTCCGATCTCCTGCTGACGTCGTCTCGTCACGTATCGCCCTGTCTCGTAACCGTCTAGCCTACGATAACGATTTCCCGCGGCAGCTCCAAATCCGCGAAACGTATATCGCTTTTCCGCCGATCCATCCGCCAGCTTGAATTTTTATTTTTTTTGTATCTTTTATTTTATATTTGCTTATCTTTGTTTTTTATATTTTTGTATCTTTGATTTTATATTTTTGTTATTTTTTATTTTATGTTCTATTTATTTATATATAAAAACGGGCTACGCCGAATTACAAGACGAGGGGAAAACGGATCGAGAAGGCTGTTGAACGAAGCTGAGAAGTCGTACATAACGAAATGTAGAACAGGAACAAAAGAGAATAAAACAAACAGAGAAATCGTGAAACTGAGAGGTCACTGTAAGATCGTAAAGAAGATTGGAACAAAACGCAGTAGCGAAGATTATCAAGAAAACTAACCGGAGGAAAATGTTCAAGAAGCCTACTTGTTTAACGAAACAGGGAACCAATGAGCAGAGGTTTTTTTTGTTACTTTTTTAAATTGCGAAAACAATTTTGTACTTACATAGTAAGCGCGAATTATGCTCGGGTTTGTATGTAAACGAGAAATCCTCGGTAAAATTAATATACCGTCCAATTTGGTGCCCGTCAAAGGGGTCGCGGCGAAACAAGCATCAACTGCTGTCACGTCGCTCGTGTCAAAACACTAAAACACGATAGGAAGAGGAAGGAGGCGAAAGCTGCAAGGATAGAGGAGAGAGGAAGAGAAAGGCTGCTCGGGGCGACTCTTGGCGTTTTGCTGGTGTGAGTCGTACTCTCCTCTCGTTTACCCTTCTCGCCTGTTTTCACCTTCTCGCTTCCACTCGCGAGGTTCCGTAGCCTGTACCTAGTTAGGGCCTGACAGGCCCATCTTGATGGTGTAGCCCGTTGGTAGATCGCGCGGGGCCCTCTTCTTCTCAAAGAGCCCGCCGAGACCCCGTGAAAACGTTTATGCACGGACATTGGCGTGGATAACGGTGGGCTTCTCTATTCACCGTCATTGACCAAAATCCCCATACGTTATTGTCTATTTATTTTTTTCTCAAACACGCCGGAGTCGCTACGTGTTTTGGGCACGAAGAGACATTATTGGGTTTGCAATAAATTTGACTCAGAAGCCTAGAAATATAGATCTAAGAATCTAGAAATCTCGAGATCTGGAGATCTAGAAATCTGGAGATCTAGAAATCTGGAGATCTAGAAATCTGGAGATCTAGAAATCTGGAGATCTAGAAATCTGGAGATCTGGAGTTCTTGAAAATTTGGAATCTAGAAATCTGGGGATCTAGAGATCTAGAGATCTAGAGATCTTCAGATCTTGACATCTTCAGATCTTGACAATTTTAATATCGGAAGATCTAGAGATCTTGAAAATTTGAAATCTAGAAATAGGGAGATCTGGAGATCTAGAGTTCTTGAAAATTTGAAATCTAGTAATCTGGAGATCTAGAGATCTAGAGACCTGGAAAATTTTTAATCTAGTAATCTGGAGATCTAGAGATCTGGAGATCTCGAAACTTCGATAGTTTTTTGTGCTACGGTAACAGAGGCAACATTTTTGAGTCAGGCGAAACGAAAAAGGCAAATAGTCAACGAAGAGTGCTTTCAACCCCTCGGATCGATGGAATGCACACATGCCATTGTGTGTGTGTATGCGCGGGCATGAATTCTGCATGTGCCAAACGTTCTTTTCAAGTCGTCTCGTCGTCCCTCGCGGTGCACGTAAAAAAAAAGGAGCAAGAGAACGTCAGCGGCGATGTATATTTCGGGCGACAATAGTGCGCGCTTACTGGCTCTTCCGTTACACACGGACCGGGCCCGGTGCATATGTAACGTTGTCCACAGTCGCCGAGACGAGAAGTATAAAGGAGAAAAGCGTTTCTGGCGAACAAGAGAACAACCGCGAATATGAAATGGGAATGAAAGCCGGCGGTGTAGGCACAGTTAGGTATTGTGTGGCTTCGCCGGCGAGGGAACGGGGGCGAAAAAATTCAAAGCCAAAGATAGGAGAATTGTCGGCGGTTGGCGCTCGAGCAAAGAGGATGAATCAAAGATGCACGATGAACTGCAGGGGAAAAATGTAGGACGATTGCGGTGTGGGTCGAAAAACTCGAAGCCAATACAACAGAGTATTCATTCGTACAGCATCACAGTCGGAGGCTCTTTGCAGCATCCAATTTTATTATTCAACCTAGCGTCGTGAGTTTACCGATAAATGTACCCAAAAAATTCGCAATTTTAATTTAAAAATCCTTATCAGCAAGTATACTACAACCACTTGAATAATAATAATAATAATAATAATAATAATAATAATAATAATAATAATAATAATAATAATAATAATAATAATATCTGTGCTCATAAATTTATTATATCAAGTAATTATTGTTGACAATATTAGTAATAATATTGTTGAATGTCACTAAATTTTTATGATGATTATTAATAATATCAATCGTATTAATATTATTATATATTCATTTTAATTGAAATATCGTTCATTTAACCGTGGTTAAATATCCGTTTGTTAACCGACTCGCTTCACTAGACTCCCGAGGCCCTCACGATTACCCACACGATTTACATAATTATTGTTAATAATATTAGTGATAATATCATTCAATGCTACTCAATTTTCATAATAATTATTAATAATATCAATACATAAAACATAATAACAATAATATTAAGTATTATGAATTAAAATTCAAATATCATTTATTTAACCTCGGTTGAGTAACCGGTTGTTTACCGACTCGCATCACTATACTCGAGGTCCTCACGATCATTCCGACGATGGACCAGTTTCGCGAGACTCGTCGACTATGACGATGCTCCGCGCCTCTGCCACCATCAATCTCCTGCTCCTCGTTAAGACTCTCGTGTTATGTTTTATCCCAGTGTGAGTGCGAGAAGACACACGAGACGCTGTACGGGGGCGAGAGGATGCACACTGGCTGCCGCCTCGTTCGGTAACCACGACGAGATATCCTCTCGCGTACACCGGCTTAGGCTCCGGCTGCTGCGAGCTTTTAACGCTGTGTGGTTGCACCCGCGACATTTACATACCGAGAGATCTCTCGAGGAGGGCGCGCTATAACCATTTCGCTCGGAAACCCCCGCGGTTATTCTCACTTGCGAAAACAAGCCCGGAACTCAACATCCGTGAAGCATACTGTTGTTGGATCCGCGATCGCCGTGACCGAACATTTTACGATCGGTCGTTTCACCGTCGAAAATACATTCGCCGAACGATTTCCCTGTACCTCTTTTTTTATTTTTTTAATGCTATAGCCGGAATCGTGACTATTTTTGTGGCGAGTAAATAGACGATTTTCCTCGAATTGTCATCGGAGACTCGAAAATACATTCGACGAACTATTTCCTTGTACCTTTTTTTTATTATTATTTTTTTAATGCTATAGTGGAACTCGTGACTATTTTTGTGTCGAGTAAATAGACGACTTTCCTCGAATTGTAATCGGAGCCTTTTAAGAATCGCTCAGAGCCATTTATTCAATATGTTCTCTTTTTTTTATTTTTTCCATTTCTCAACGGCCGACCCTTCTCAAATTTACGAAAGTTGGGAGCGGGAGAGTTCGCAGCTTCGCTAAACTCTCGGTGCACTTTAATGGCCCGAGCGGGACGTTATATCAATCGAATTGAGAATACAGTTGGAGACTCCGCGCGAATAATGGAATTGACTTTCGACGTCCGGGTTCGATCTCGAGGGACCGAAAAGCGACACCGTTTTCTTTCGCAGCGGGAACACGCTTCGGGATCCCCGGAACTGCCTCGGGTCGGTCCCCGAAGTGCCCGAACGAAGAGACGAACGGGAGATTGTAACTTTGACTGCTCGCCAGAAACCTCTTTCGAGAATTGCTCGACTCCGGGCGCGCGATCGTCGAACGGCTGCTAGTAAAATAGCTATGAAAAAAAACAACATCAACGACCTCTGGAGCGCATCCATTTTATTCACGTTCTTAGCGACTCTCCATCGCTTCCACGTGGTCATCCGAGAAGGATCTTCTTACAAGGCACTTAAAAATAATCCTTCCAGACGGAAACGAAAAGATTAAAGCTATGAAAAAAAATAACTTTGAGATAAAAGAAGTTAAGTGATCGCTGTTACGTTTATCGATGTTTGTCTCCCTGGAGGCTGAAGACCAAAAATTAATCGAAATTGAACAAAGTGTCGCACGATGGACGGTAATAAAGATTCGTACATTTAACAAAAATTTCTTCCCCACAAACATCTACCATTTTTTTTTTTTTTACTAATTGTACAATTTTCTTTATCGTCAAGTTAACAATATTTTGTTTTTAAAAAATACAGTTCGATGGAGAAAAATGATAAAACTCAATCCTATGGCGTAGCATCGTTTTCGAGTGCTTTAGAGTTACCTCGCACACGGTCTGTCGGAGCGTCTGTTCGTAGTTCCCCAACATTTTACCAACTGCGTATTTCACTCGAACTCTGCCTAAAAAAACACCAATCTTCAAATGCCAATAATTATTCAAAAGTGACGAAACTTTTGAAGAAAAAAGTTTCAATTAAAAACCGGCCAGGACGGCTATTCGCGGTCTCAGGCTCGGCGAGAAACAAAAACTAAAAAAAAATCGCCAACGCGAATAAATGTTTGTCAAATCTAAGAACCATTTTTCTTTCTTTTTTTTACCACGCACCCGGTAAGAATCCTCGAAGCTCTGTCGTATATCTCGTCCCGACTATCGACTCTTACGACCCGAACAGCGGGGTATGCGCGGTGTACATCGAAACGGCCGTTCATCAATTTCGTGGCTTTATCCTTCAAGGAAATCTTTTAATCCCTGTCCAGCCCCGCGGAGGAGGAACTCCACTCCTCTCGTTCCTTCCTTCGTTATTCCCCCCTCCCCTCCCCCCCCCCCCACTTCACCGGGACCCCGTTATAGGCGTTATACCTGTGGCCTGCGTTCATCTGAGTGACAGCATCTTAACGAGCATCTGTGTGTACGCTGTGTTACTTCGATGATGCGCGATGCTCAGGCTCGTTGTTGCCTCTGCTGGTTCTTCTTCCTCGCGCGCGGGACGAGCCGGACCCGGCAGGATCCTCGTGAGCGATAACTGCTCTCCCCCCCCCCCCCCCCCCCCCTCCCCGCCTGCCGCCGCCGCTGATTTCTCCCGTATACATTATCGTTTGCAACTTGCGTGCGAATATACACGACAGGGAGGCGCCGCGTAAATAAATTTATCGAAACTACTCAATTACCCCACTCTCATCGCCACCTCGTTCTAAATGCAGCCTTTCATCCGTATCGATGCAGCCACTTCGACTAGAGATGCATTATGCAGGCTTCACTTATCTCGAGGATGAACATCAGCGTCGGAGCTTCTTCGGCCTCGAACGAGTGTGCAACACTCGTTTTCTCGCCTACTTTACTGTTTTGTTTTATTATTTGTAAAACATTTTTATCGCCAGCTTTAAAACTTTTTTTTTTAATTAATTTTACAATTTTCTTTACAGCCAACTGTACAATTTCTTTTAATTAACTGTACAATTTGGCACATTTATATCTTTACCAGAAAACAAGTGTATCGGATAATAACTCTACCAAAAAACATCTCTACCCTATTAGAACTCTACCAAAATCTCTACCAGAAAGTAAAAAAACTCTATCAGAATCAAAATAAAACTATACCGGAATGAAAATAAAACTGTACCGGAATACGAGGTTAGACGGTAGCCTTGTATTCCGGTAGAGTTTTATTTTGATTCTGGTAGTTTTTTTTTTACTTTCTGGTAGAGATTTTGGTAGAGTTGTAATATGGTTGAGATGTTTTCTGGTAGAGTTGCCAGTGGTAGTCATGAAAATGTGTCTAAAATGTTCTTTACCGTCGACTTTACAATTTTTCAAAATTAACTATATAATTTTCTTTACCGCCAACTTATTTTTTTCTTTTTTTAAAAATACAGTTCGATGAAGAAAAAAATGATCAAATGAATCCTCGGTCGTGGCACCGTTTTCGAGTACTTTGGAGATTCGTCGCACACGGTCTGTCGTCCTCAATTACCTCACTCTCACCGCCACCTCGTTCTAAATGCAGCCTTTCATCCGTATCGGTGCGGCCGCTTCGACTAGAGATGCATTATGCAGGCTTCACTTATCTCGAGAATGAAAATCAGCGTCGGAGGTTCTTCGGCTGCGAACGAGTGTACAACACGCGTTTCTTCTAGGCAGGCTGATGGTCTGTGTTGTTTTTTTTTCGTGCCCTTACGAACGGTGACTCGACGGAAAATGAGGAGACATCGTTTCCACTCGTCCATTTATGCGCCTCGTCTGGGCCACCACTTTTTTTTTTCACCTTCCGTCGGACAAATATTTTCCGACAATTCGGGACCGTCTCGAGTGCGCCTATTCGAGCTCTCGAAACTACGGAAGCTAGACAGAAGCCCAGAATCGTTATTCTCTGGACGGTAAAATAATGTTCGTAAGTTTAACAAATGTTTCTTGTTCAGGAGTTTTATTTTCTTTTTTTCCGGTTAAATTCACAATTTTCTTTTGTGGTCGAAGAGACGGTTACTCGAAAAACAAACTGTATGAGTAACGAGACAATTTGGATATTTATGGATAAGATTTTTTTTCGTAGAATCCACAAACCTCTTTCATCGTGTACAGGACTTGTTCAATCGAACCACGTCTGCGAGTCTTAAGAGTCAATTCAGATCAAACAGCAAACAGATTAATTGCTCGAAAAAAATAATATATATATATATATATATATATATATATATAATACATTCATCTCTTCGTCATGGGAATGACCGAGCAAGAAGTTCGCCTCGTCTGGGCCACGACTTTTTTTCCACCATCCGCCAGACAAATATTTTCCGACAAATTCCTCGAACCTTCGGAAGCAAAACAGAAGCTTCAGAATCGTGATTCTCTGAAACGTAAAAAAAAATGTTCGTGTGTTTAACAAATATTTCTTCACGAATTTTCTATCATTTTGCTTTCTCATAGAGGAAGCTTTGTTATGGTGGAAAAAAAATATCAAGATTTTAATGAAAACCTGTTCAGAATGTTCGAAATCATTGAAAAATCTCATTTAAAAAAAATGTCCAGATATATGCGTGTATGTTGTGACAGACGCAAAAAATCCAAACCGCTATAACTCGAGAATGCCTCAACCGATGACGCTGAACTTTCACACACAGCAGGTGTGGTTAATAGTCAATATTTTTTCTCGCTAAGTTCACCATTTTTTTAAAGTCAAAGATGCGATTACAAAAAAAAAAAGAAAATACCTCTTCCACCGTCTGCAGAACTTGTTTAATCGAACCACATCTGCGAGTCTTCAGATTCAATTCAGATTAAGCATCGAAGAAACGAATGGCATAAAAAAAAAAATAATAATAATAAAATAAAAATGAAAATAATAATGCCATCATCTCCTCGTCACGGGAATGATCGAGCAAGAAGTGTGCCTCGTCCCAGATGAATCGGATACTCTGTACGAGCCCGGGGAGCGCACGAATCGAAGTTCCAGCGGAGTGTCTGGCGCTCGAGTGCTTGCAGTCGGTTTTCGAAGTTTAGAGGACTCTGCGTGCATTAACCGCACTTCTCTCCCGTTCGAGCAGCGGCAGCTCGAGTGGATAAACATTAGCGTCGAATATCTCAGCACACGAGACCCTCGTCCTGCCGTCGCTGGAGGAGGACGCGACGACCCTTATCTACCATCGGCGCCGGTTAATATTCGAGAGTTCGTAAGATCGGGCCCGGGGGGGGGGGGGGAGAGAAAAAGAGGAGACGTCTGTCGAAGAGAAAAAAAAATGGAAAACAGGAATATGAAAATCCGTTTGTGGAACATGCTGCCGAGGCTGCATGAGGTCAAGGAAGGATCGAAGATACGAGCGGAGACAAGGGTCTCTCATGGTCTCACGTTGGAATCCTCGTGTTCTCGCCACGGGCGGTATCAGCAGGATTTCTACGAGGATATTCCACCGAATGTGCCTCGGACTATCTCTGGCCGTCCGGCTCTCGAGCGAGGCCTGGCGACTCCTGATGATGACCTGGCCCCTCTGTCCGGGCGTCCCCGTTGACCCCGAAGAAATACCCTCGTCCTCCGTCGGAGTGATAAATCGTCAGTGACAATCCACCCTACTGTACAGCGTCCCTGGTCAATCTGGGGTTTCTCGACGTCACGTGGCCAATGGATAGGCATCTAAAAAAAAACACAAACACTTTTGTATCCACGATTTAATCTCTTCAGGTTTTACAGAATTAAGACGAGATAGACATCCGGTAGGTCCGAACAAAGTTCCATACAAATCCCTTTTTCTCCCACCCGTGGTCACTCGACAAGGGGCAGATGGCACTTTTTCCTGGTAGCTGGTTATGCGCTCTACAGATTCAATTCGTGACCTCCGGAACCTTTTTTTGTTTTGTTTTGTTTGATGAATTCTTTATTTGGCGTACGATAATTTCCTGCGTGAACTTTTAGCCTCGTTTTGTCGCTATTTTTTTTTCCTATCCATCCGTCTCGTTGCCTGTTTCCGTGGTCCTGCGCAGTAAACAAAAGTTTGTACTTTTTACAACAACTTATTGTACAAAAACGTCCACAATTTTTTATTTGTCAATTTTCTAGTTTTTCAAACAAAAGTACAAACTAAAATTGTCAATGACACGGGAAATTAAAGGACAAGTTTGTATATTCAAATAAGGGACAAACGAGTTTGTCACTTATTTAACAAAATCATTTTTACGAAATTTTGCATTCCGAATTTACGAAATTATTTTTTTTAACTGTGTACACGGTAAAAAAGATTTGTACATTTAACAAACTTCTTTGTTCACAAACGTCCACAGTTATTTTGTTGTCAACTTTACAAAAAGTATTCGTAAAATTAATAGGCATTTTTGTAAAAGTGGACAAGATTTTTTTGCACTGAAAAAAATACGTTTCAATCAACAAAAGATTCGGGCAGGGACGATTCAAATAAATATTTTGTTGGGACAGCTAAAAGATTGGTTAGTTCAAAAATTTTTTGGATGATTTCGCCAAAATATTTACTTGAACGTCCCTGCCCGAATCTTTAGTTGATCCAACTGCGTTTTTTTATCAGTGTGTTGGTATCTATTTTACTAAATAAATTTATAAAAATGTTACTGTGTGAATGCACCCAAAAGATTCAATATGTGACTTCCGGAGCCTTTTTATTATTTTTCCATTGCTTCATGATTTAATTATTTGGTGTACGATAATTTCCATCGTGAGCTTTCAGCCTCCTTTTGTGACAAGTTTATTTTCCTTCGGTGTATAGAGTTTCCTGTCCGCCCGTTTCCACGGCCACATGTCGGCCGTGCTGGTGCCTGGTTGGCTCCGCGCACCGTATTATATATGTATGTATCGGGTACCGTGAACGCGATGCAAGCGACGTCTCAATCAGAGTTCCATCTGTCGTTCGCCTACCAGCGGAACCCTCTCGGCCCCCCTCGTCGGGTAATCCGCGTCGTCCTGATACGTGCGGCTTCGACGTTCCGTCCGCGGACGGTGCGCGATATTGCAGCCCCTCCACGACGAGCCAATAACCAACACGGCGACACGACATCCACGGACGGTTCGCCCACCGTTGTCGAACAACGCGCAACGAGTGTGCGTAGGACGGCCGGAGACAATATTATCTTAGCCCCCGATCCGGGAATCCGTGCGTGAGTCTCGCCAGATTTACTTTGGACGAGTTCAAGTTTCACCCTCTCCGGAGCTCTGTCCGATGACTCTTACTCACCCGGCATTCTGCTCGATGGATGACGAATAAAGGCTCCTCCGACTCGGAGTCGTGATAAAGGATAAATTTATTTATTTATCTCTCGTATGTAAGCTTGAGTTTAAAAAACTCAGCTGCAGCGCGTGCGGAAGCTGGCGAAGCGCTGACGCAGGGAGCTCGTACACTCACGCTGCGGAAGAAAATATTTATGCACTGAAAACAAAAATTCGCTCGCAGGCTGACGAATATAAAAAATGTTTGTTTCAATTGAACATTCAATTTTTACGATTTCATATGATATTGGAACAACGACGGCAAGACCGTCAAGGTGACATGTGATTGTTTCAATCCGGTGTGAAATTGTGCGAATTGAAAGTAGAATTGAAACATTTTTTTTTCTTTGGAATTTTACTTGAATTATTGATATTTTTTTCAGTGCATTTTTTTTCATCAATGTAAACGTGACTTAAAAAATTGAGCTCATCCGTGTGCGGGTGCTCGAGAGGCGAGGCTGCAAGGAGCTCGTACACTCGTCCTTTTGAAAAAAATGTATATACATTTTTTTTAATTCCTTAATGTAAACCTGATTTAAAAAATCGAGTTCAACCATGTGCCGATGCTGAAGAGTCGATAACACAGGGAGCTCGTACACTCGTCCTTTTGAAAAAAAATGTATATCCATTTTTTTAAAATTCTTCAATGTAAACCTGATTTAAAAAAATCGAGCTGAACCGTGTGCCGATGCTGAAGAGTCGATAACACAGGGAGCAGGTACACTCGTCCTTTTGAAAAAAAATGTATATCCTTTTTTTTTAATTCTTCAATGTAAACCTGATTTTAAAAAATCGAGCTGAACCGTGTGCCGATGCTGAAGAGTCGATGATGCAGGGAGCTCGTACACTCGTCCTTTTGAAAAAAAATGTATATACATTTTTTTCGTCAATGTAAACCTGAGATAAAAAATTTCACTCGATCGTGTGCGGGTCAGGGGGGGGGGGAAGAGGTGCAGGTAGCTCGTTCACTGGCGCTCGTTCTCCGCGATCCTCGAATACGACGGCAGTTAAGATTCCCCTCGAAGACATTTATTAACCCCAGCGACAAATCGATTATCGTCTTTTTCACGCTCTTTATATCAGTACCCGAGAAACGGGTTTCCACGTCCGGGCGATAACGAGATGAGAGCGTATTAAAAGGGGGAATGATAAAAGTTGAGAGAAAAAAAAATATATTAAAAAAACACATCATTTTATCTCGGGATGGCCGGTGCCCGAAACTCGGTATTTAATCGATCTAATAAAATACGCGAAGAAGCCACCTCGAGCTTGTGTACTCGTTGCCTTAAATCGCAGCTTAATTTGCTGCCGAGGGGCCCCGGTATCAATTATCCCGTCTCATTTATCTCGTTCGAGAAACAAATCGCTTCCCGGCGTTCATGCGCCTGAAATATCCTCGTAAAGAGATCCACTTTATGTACAGCCTGTCGGCTCGCTTCCCCCCCTCCCCGTCCGGGCGTTAAGACGAGCCTACATTTTTGTTAAAAGTCCGCGGTCGTTATTCGGCACGTAGAAAATCCAAGAAAGCAGAAAGAGCAAGGAGGAAGTTTTAGTGGCGGCAGCGGAGGCTCGAAACTGCACGGGCACGTTGAGATCTCGTATTACACGCTCCGGGTAATCCTTCCGTCGAGTGAACGACGTGTCGTAAAGTTCTCGAGTCCCTCTCCACGGCTCCGTGCGCAATCTTGGAACGAAAAACTACTGTGCGCCGAGGGAGGACGGGAAGGAGGGCGCGGTTGGAGCCAGCAATAGCCGGGAACCCTCAAAAGGCGTGAAGCCAGAAAGGGGTGACTAGGTACTATGTGACGATGATCGAGAATGAAAAAAATATATGATAATAATAAAAATTACAAGATTCACGTTTCACACGATAGTTTGTTTTTATTTCACTCGAGGGGCTGCTTAAAGTAACGAAACGAACAGTTTAATGCGGATTTACTGCTGGCTGTTTGGATTTTGGGCGATTCATTAAAGTCTTTCATTTTTATAATCTTGCTTCCAGGTGGAGGAAGCTATTTTTTCGTTAAAAAAAATCGAGATTTTAATGTTAAGTTAAGCCAGAAAGGGGTGACTAGGTACTATGTGACGATGATCGAGAATGAAAAAATATATTATAATAATAAAAATTACAAGATTCACGTTTCACACGATAGTTTGTTTTTATTTCACTCGAGGGGCGGCTTAAAGTAACGAAACGAACAGTTTAATGCGGATTTACTGCTGGCTGTTTGGGTTTTGGTCGATTCATTTTTATAATCTTGCTTCCAGGTGGAGGAAGCTATTTTTTTGTTAAAAAAAAAATCGAGATTTTAATGTTAAGTACTCTGTAGTTAAAATTGTCTATGTATGGGTGTACGGATGTATGGGTGTACGGATGTATGGGTGTACGGATGTATGGGTGTACGGATGTATGGGTGTACGGATGTATGTGTGTGTGTATGTTTGGTGACTAGCTTATTTTCCTCGGGTGTATAAAGTTTCCCATCCGCAGTAAAAAAGATTTGTACACGTAGCAAACTTTTTTACTCACAAACCTCCACAATTATTTTGCTGTTACTTTGACAAAAAAAATATTCGTAAAATTAGCAGCCATTTTTCTAAAAACGGACAAGATTTTTTTTTTTGCCAAATGAACATGAAAATAATTCAGGGCAAGAAACGCGCCTATCTTACAGTGTAAAAGCGACCCAACAGGTTCAATTCGTCACCTCCGGAACCTTTTTATTTTCCTCACCGCTTGAGCCGAGTAATAAGTCGTCTGCGGGAACGAACTAAAATTATGTTCCCCCGTCGATGTCAACCCTCCGTGTGTACCGCGAGGAAGTTAAGCCTTCCCGTTGCCTCGAAGGAACCTCCACCCACCCATGCCTTAAACATCGGAACACATTGCCGAAGGGTTCTCCCCGAAGCGCGAGTGTACGACACAGGCGAGGAGGCGGATGAGGTCTCGCTTTCCACGGGACACATCGGGACGACTTATGGGTTATTCAGGAGTGTTCCATCCCCCCTCTCACGGCCAAGACCGAGATATCCTTCGTGTCCCGCGAGCCACACGACACTCGTTCGATATATGCTAAGCAGGAAGGTCCGTCGCGTCGTTTATTACCTGCGGGATCGACTGCGCATGCGCGCAGTGCGCCGTCACAGCGTGAAACTTCTTGATGCACGAGGGAATTATTCGAAGTTGGTGGAGGTGAGTGCGTACGTGAGAGTCATCAGACTCTGGATAACGACTGGGAGAGAGTAGGTTGAGGTGGGGGGGGGGGGGGGGACGTTTTCACGTGCGAAATTTAACGACGCCCAGCCGCGTGTCGTCTGGGCGTTGGGAATGTGCGTGTGCTTCGGACACTCGGACGCAGCCGGTCCCAGACGCACGTGGCTGCTATAAACCTCTCGCGAATAACGTGAATCATGAGTCAGAAGTCGCGGAAGGATAAGATAGAGGAGGGAGCGTGCGATGCACACCGGAACGCTTAAAGGACTAAAATATGCACGGTCTACGTACAGTAGAATATGTATAAACGTACATATGTGGTATACATGTGTGTGTGTATGTATATGTTATATACCGGAGACGGAAGACATATGGGAGAGGGGAAAAAGGCAATGTCGTGCAACCCCGCCAGCAGCTCTTTCTCCACGACTCCGGGGAGTCCCCTCGGAGTCTCGGAGTTGGACCCTCAAGTTTCCTCCGTACAACCTCCACATATGCTCCGCTTCCGGCTTATGACTTCCATTACTTTACCCCGAAAAAAAAAAAAAACCACGATGGTAATAAATAAATTCGAGTGCGTCGTCCCACCGGCTCTGCACAGTAAAAAAAGTTTGTACTTTTTAGAATTTATTGTCCACAATTTTTTATTTGATAGTTTTCCGATTCGAACATCCGGTTCCAGTTTTACAAACATAAGTACAAACTTAAATTGTTAATGAACACGGGAAATAAAAGGACAGGTTTGTATATTAAAATCTTAAGAAACGAGTTTGTCACTTATTTAACAAAATTATTTTTACGAGACTTCGTATTCCGATTTTACGAAATTTATTTTTTACTGTGTGGCTGAGATTTCGGATGAAGTATTAAAAAGAATATGCAATAAGTAAAAAATGCCATCTCGAAGTATTTCGCCGCTCGTCTTGGAGCCTCGCCAGGCGACGATGTCGCGTTCCGTCATTTTAGGTGTCGTGTTTATTTCCCGCGGATGAGAATAATTCGCGGTTGAGAAATAACGTCACGCCGATTTATCGTACCCGACCCGTACAGCGCGCGGTGGAGATAAGAACCAGAGGAAATCCTTCCACTATTCCCCGACCTGCATCCCATTACCATTTCTGCCTGGGAGCGTCGAGCTCTCTCACGTAACCAACCCGTATTACATCCACGAGACATTTCCCCATCGACAAAAAAAAAAAAAAAAAAAAAAAAAAAATACATTCAAGCTTCGAGACATTTAAGTCGTCAATAGAACCGTCGAAAAGCGAACGCGCCGGTACAGAAACTCCACCGTTGACGATTCCTCTACGCCTTTTGGAAACCAAACTCACGGTCGGGCTTTCTCGTATTACGAACGTGCCTCGATACCTGCAAATCCAATATATTATATTATTACAAGAACATTCCCCCTCAAGCTCACCGTCGTTTCTTCGAGCCTCGATTCTTTTTCCCTCTGCAGACTTCCCTTCGTCATTATTCCTCTCTCTGCCTCCTACGTCTCCCTTTTTATTTCCCTTTATTCATCGTCCTCTTCCGTCCGCGGGAAGGTTGCAGGGGTTGGGGGGGCGAAGGGGGGAAACTCTACCTTTAGAAAGTCTTCGCGCGTCACCGGGCCTCTCTTACCCTCCTCGTTATATTGAGCCTCGCGTGTACACCTCGCTGTGTATAAGGTTATGGATTATTGCCGGGCCCTACCGCTGTGTGTCCCGGGAGTTTTTGTGTTGCACGCTTCCCTCCGGCCCGGGGAGGAAGAGAGAGCTCCGTTTTTTTTCCTCGTGACGGGGGAGCCCGGCTCGTAGGTGTCGGGTTGCCCGGACCTTAAAGGGGCCCGCGTCGCGAGGCCCTTCGAGTTACATCGGCGAGTATAACGGTGGGTAGAGCGGCTTCTCTCGCGCGCGCATCCATTCATCCCAACAAACGACGGGCGGAGAAGAACCCGAGGAACAAAGAGAGAAGCAGACATTAAAATTTTTTTTTCACTCCCGAGCCCTTTCAATTCGCGAGTCTCGCACATCGGCCTCGTCTCTTTATCGCTCCCGTCAAACCCCGAGTGAATGGACTATTTTGACAGCGGGGGACACCGGGCCGCCTGCGAAATTTCGCCGGGTGTTTCACGCCTCTGCCCCGTGCGTGAGAGCCGCGGCGCACGCACCGCGATCTCGATCTCGTACTCTCGAGATTGTATCTCTTTTTTCCATTTTTTTTTACACTCACCTTCTCATCCGTTAATTCCGCCTTGAAAGGATTCTCCAGGTTCGCGAGAGAAAAAAAAAGAGGCTCCGGGCGCGAACCCGGATTATCGGAGCGGGTTGGGAAATTCGGATAATCGCGGAGGCGCGGGGTGAGAAATTTTCATCACGAAGATGGACTTTTTTTTTTGATACACTTTGATATACCAGGCTCTACTTTAATTCGAGACGAGGAATACTTTCCGCTTTTTTTTCTTCATTTTACTTAACGAAGAACGATGATCGCGGTGGCCGCGGAAGATAGGGGAGACCGGGGACAAAAGTAACACGGGTCAATTGTAACAAGCGCATGATCGGACGCATCGGATATGAAGTGAGCAACATTATAGACATCACCTTATGGCCATGCAATCACCTCATAGCTGAGTTTTCAAAAATACCAATTCGCCGAAATCAAATGTGATTCGCGAGTGCAGAAGTGTTTTTTTGGCTGTTCGGATCGCGTCAGCTAGGCAACACAATACTAAATATTAGTGCAAACAAGCACAAGGAATTGAAAGGTACATTTTTGCAGAACATTTTGATCGTTGAGACGATCCGTTTCAGATTGTTATTAACCGATGCCACAATAACTTTGCTAATAATCATTTGTGGGGTCGATAGTAACAGTCGATCCGGGTCAATTGTACCAGCAATTATTAATTTCTACCAATGTCAACACCAATACCAATATATTTTATTTATTTTATTCTTACATTCTAAGCAATCAGCGATAATTTATACACTTATAATTTATAACGAACCAATTGCAGACTATAACATTTATAGTAGGGCTGTATAGTTAGGCCGGCTAAAATGTCTGAGCCTGGTAAAACAGCTTAGACGACTAATACATTTTTTAATTTTTTAAATTTAAATTTAAATTTTTCTGTGATAATGCACCCCGGTTCTATTTCTTAATAGCGGTCGGCGAAGGATTTCATTGGTACAGGAGGATGTTACAAATGACCCCACTACCCGTTACAATTGACCCCACCGCGGCCCAAATTCTTACCGAATTTTGTTTGTGTTTAAAGGGGCGGTGTTCGCAATTCTGTGCTATTTTCTGTTTGAAATTTTTTAACTAAATACTAACACTAGGTTAATGGTACACCATTGGATGCCGAAGCGTTAGACTCTCGGGTTTGTTGGTAAAAAAATAAAAAAGGATTTTTGTTACTTTTGTCCCCGGTCTCCCCTACAATATCCGACTTTGCGCCTCTCGAGAGCGTCCCGACTCGCTCCTATTTTTTTTTTCGCCTCCCTCCGCCGTGTCAACGACGCCGGCCTCGTCGACGTCAAAGCCCGCAGGAGAGAGGCGAAGTGTCTCACCCGCTCTCGAACACGACGTTTTGTCACGGGGGCGACTGCCGGATACTTTTGCCAACGTAGCCGAGCCCACTCGGGCCTCGTCTTTCTCTTCCGGTGTACCCGGAGAGGCGCCGCTGACGGCGATGCTCCGCGCGCGCGGTGCTCGAGAGGCTTGCCGCGAAGGTGCCGACGCGGAAACCGGAAGTTTCGCTGCCACCGCCTGAGGTGGAGCCGCCGAGTGATGAAAACCAAAGCGTCTCGTGGGAGGAGGGAGAGATCGAGAGTGGGAAAAGCTCAAAGCTCAAAGACCCGCGCTGCCGAGAGAGACAAAGCCGACGCAAGTGGGTGGCGGCCTGAGCGGGCTCGCGGTGAAGATTACCGCTTCGCGGCGATACCGGCCGAGCGGCCGAGGAGCTTCACCCGGCGCGTCGGGTCCCAAAGGCGAGAATCGAGCCAAAGAGCTCATGCCGTGTGCCTTACGCTCCGAGCGAAAAGGGAGCTTATACAGGTAGGAGAGGCTCGTAAAAAAGAAATGAACGGAAAGAGAAACTACCGCCACCCGTTAGGCACATGTTCGCACAGCGAGCGAGTTCCAGCGGCTTCTGCACGCGTAGACACACATGAAAAAAAATCGGCGAAAGGTTCCGAGCGGCGCGGTAGCCTCTCGTGACAATTGTGTCTGGCAACGGGTTTCTCTCTCCTCGAGGGTCGACGCCTCCGTTGAAAAGGGCTGTTTCTTCGCTCCTCTCGCTACGGCTCCGGCTCCTTAACCCTTTCAGCTCTCCGGCTCGAATCCTCTCCTCCGCGCTCTCGTGGCCGCTCGCTCCGCCGAGGGAGGGAGAAAGAGCCAGACTTCAAAGGATCCTCGCCTCACCCACGCTACTCTGTGCGCGGGTTATTAAAATCCTATTGCCATTTCATTCACTCGTGTCTACTGCTTAATTCTTGCGTGCGTGCGTGCGTGTTGGACCCGAAAAATTGAAACTCTCATAACTTGAGGACGGCTTGAGCTGTCGAGGTGAAGTTTCTGAGGTAGAAAGAGGGGCGAATCACTAATGTTTGGTTAGATTTCTAGCAAAATACTCACCCAGAAAAAAAAATTATTTGACGGCCACCGTTTATTTGGTTTAAGTAAAATATTTATTTAATTTAAATAAATATTTATGTAAATTAAGTAAATAGTTACTTAAATGAAATAAATATTTATTTAAATCCAATACATATTTTACCTACACCACATAAATAATGGCCGTCAAATAAATTATTTTTCTGGGTGACTTTCACTCATAATAATTTTAGGCCATTTTTAAGTTTTCTTTAAAACTCTGTGCGCACGCTAGCTCTTACAATCTTGGCGCTGTCGGGCCGAACAATTGTACACAAAGGGACTATCATTGACCGATCATCCCTATTTAGTTTGGCGAAGATCGATCGAACCATTAAAATTGTATGAAATTTTGAATTTTCCGGGTTTTACGTATTTTTTCACGTATTGTTTTTACGTGTTTTACATATTTTCATAATTTATGTATTTTACGTATCAAATATTGAGTTGAGAGTAAAATAAGTTGCAGGTTCGTGATGAGTGGGAAAAATAGTTTATATATGGTCCCTGGGCGACAATTTTATTTTGTTTGATTAGTTCTAAAGACGTGGATTTATCCGCGAGGAAATTGTGGAAAGAGCGTGGAAAATTATTCGAGGACTAGGATCGTCTCGTCTGAGGATTAAAATCAACGGTACGGGTGTGTGTGCGCGCGCGCAGCGGAGGCGAAGGCGAGAGGAGGAAGCTTCTCGTTCGCTCGTGTAATTGCACGGAAGAAGAGTCAAAGGGTCCGGCGGGTATCTGGCAGTGACGCCGGAGTCCGCCGAGTAGAATTACGACGAGGGGGCGGACGGAGAAGGTAAAACTGGTAACGAGGTCAGGACCGGGAGGCAAATACACGTCACACAGCGACGGCGCGGGGGGGGGGGAAGTTTCGCTCGCAGAGTGGAAGGAGAAGGTGAAAGATGCGACGCGCGTTATATACGAGGAGAATAAGGCGAGAGATAGAAGGGAGCCAAGGAAATTTAATTAATTGCCGGTTGAGTACGTACAGGAGAGAAAGAGAGCTGTAGAGAGAGAAGACGAGAATTCTCGCCTCTGCCGTAAATGGCGACGTTATAAATATCGTCGAACACGGGTCGGAGGTCACACCCTGTGCACTCGCTGGCCTAACCCCCCGATTGGCTTTCGAGAGAAAGGTGCACACGGCGTGAAATTCTCCCTTGACCGACGTTATACCATAAGAAATTTTATATAATAATAATAATAATAATAATAATAATAATAATAATAATAATAATAATAATAATAATAATAATAATAATAATAATAATAATAATAATAGTTGCTGTTATATTATTATTATTATTATTATTATTATTAATTTTTATTTGTTGATTTGTATAATTACGGGCTGGGCCCAATTACAAGCGATACGTAAAGGTAACCGACAAGCAAGGTAATGGCAGTTTGAGCGAGTACGTCGTGGTAATATTTAAACATATTCGCTGACCAAAGTGAAAAGATAACGTAATAAAAGAAGTCTTATAAAATGCCTATGTAACAAAAATAACAAAAATACGTCTTGTTATTGTTATTATTATTATTATTATTATTATAGGTAAGCGTGATTCAAATCGGGCATGACAGAGGCTCGCAAACTTTCCCGTGTCTCGAGCGTTCGTCGGCGAAAAATTGTCAAGCTCAGCGTTGAAATAGCGAGGGCTTCTTAGTAGCGAATCGAAGTGGATGGAAAAAGCGGAACGGGAGAAAGTCGAGAGGCCAGAGGCTGCGGCCGCGGGGAGACGGTGAGGTCGCGATGGTCGTGAGCGTATTCGAGAGGCCGGATATCTGATGCAGAAAACCGGTAAAGGCCTCTTCGCCGAGGGCAGAAAGAACCGAAGGGAGCCCGCCGGGAGACAACGCGCACCCGGTGTACTCGCCGTGGGTCCCTGCGCGAGGAACGTACGAGGAACCGCGGAGTCCGCAGGGACCGAGGGACCCTTCCCCTCCCCCGCGAAGAGCGCTTGAATAAAATACATACGGGCCAGTGTGGCTCGTGTGTATTGTGCGCATGTTGTATAGAGTGCACACGGTAGGCAGGAAATTCCGTGCCGAACTGGCCGGCCTGGCTGGCTTCTGGCCGAGAGACTCGCGTGCATTGTCTTTCCGAGTGATTCGAAAAATCTACTCGTGCCTCGTTAAGCGCTCCTATCAGATAATACCTAGCGGTCGAGCACACTACGGCGAATCGGGGGAGGGAGCGTAGGTGGGCTTCACCCTCGCTTCGGCGACCGCAAATAGAAGGAAGCGCCGCGGGGAGGGCCGAGGGCGCTTGTTCGGAGTCTTCCCTTGGCCCTCGGACCTTTTCCCTGTCTTACTCGCCCTCCGGTTTTACCTCCGGCCCTACATGCGCGGCAGCTCCGGTTTTTTATTCTCCGGTCCTCTTTGGTCCCCCTTTGGTCCCCTTTTTTTTTTGCCTTTTTTCTTCGCGACGGCGGTCTCCACCGTGCACCGGCTTCCGAAGGTTCGCCCGTGCGAACGGCGGGCGCGCTCGGGGCAGGACGAAGGGCAAAGGGAGGCGGAGACTTATCGTCGGGGTGGAAAGAACCGATCGTATCTCAGCGAAGAGTCACGGTAGAGTCCACGCGAATGTTTGGATACAACGGGGAAATAAAAAATATACTTAAGTTCCGAGACGATTTAAGGTGCACTAGCGGGATCGGCGTTGAACCGACAGTTTATGGCTTGTAATGGCTGAAAACAATTTTTATTTATTTTTGCTATGTTTTTTTGTTTAAGTTACGAGGCGAGTTTTTCGTATGAATTTTTTTGTTTGTTTGTTTTGTAACTTCCACCTCCCAGGCTCGTGCGGCAGCCTTCGAGATATTTCGAGATTTTTCTAAAAGTGGATTCTTCTTCTGCCAGGGCTGAACACGTGGGTCATTTTTTTCGTCGACTCTGCAACCTTGGATAAATATTCTTTTATCGATTATTATTATTATTTTTTGTTCCGATAGGAAAATAACCTAGCGATCTGTTGGCCTAATAAAAAAAAAATGGAAAATGGCCTACCGTGAGACTCGGGCGAGCATGAAACTTTTTATTTGTCTTTCGTCGATAATGCCGAGAGAGTAAAAAAAATTGATTGTCTATCGACCATGGAGTCGATAGAAATAATGATTTAAGAAAAAAAGGCGGACTAAAAAATGTAATAAAAAGGTTCAACGAGTCTCTCGGTGAACGATGCCGGTGGCTTACACGTTATTGTACAGGTATTAGTATAGGTATAACAAGGGTGTGCTGTGTTCGCTCGAGCGGCGTAATACACGAAGCGCAAACCTAATTTAACTTTGAGGCGAGAGCGAGTCGTGAACAATGAACAAAGCGTGCCGCGATATGCCGACAATGGCCTTCCCTCTCTGTGTGTATCCTCCCTCGCGAAACATCTCGTTGCGGCTATCGTCCTTCCTCCCTGCTAACGTATACCCCCTGAATTGGAAACGCTCGCTACGCTCTTCTATCGGTCACCTCCATCGCTCCAAACAACGACGAAAAAGCCTTTTTCGAATATCACTAGAATAGTTAAAGCCACGAATGAAAATGCTGAACTTTGGAAATTGCTCGAACCATCATTTTTCGCGGAACATAAAATCAAAAAGTCTCGTCCCATCGACCGAAAATACGCCACTTCCGGTTTGGAAATCTCTTATTTGCGCTTGAAGTAGGAAGAACAGGGGCAAAAACGGACCATTACATTTCTTTCGCGGGACACAAAAGAAAAAGTCTCGTCAACCGGAACTGACGTCATACCGGAAATACGTCACTTCCGGTTTAGAAATCTCTTTCTTGTGCTTGAAGAAGGAAGAAAAGGGGCAAAACGGACCATTACAATTCTTTCGCGGGACACAAAATAAAAAGTCTCGTCAACCGGAACTGACGTCATACCAGAAATATGTCGCTTCCGGTTAAGAGATCTCGTTTTTTGCTCTCGAAGTCGGAAGATAAGGGGCAAAACGGACCATTACGATTCTTTCGCGAGACACAAAATAAAAAAGTCTCGTCAACCGGAACTGCCGTCGTCCAGGAAATACGTCACTTCCGGTCTAGAAATCTCATTTTTGTGCATAACTCAACAAGTCGCACAGAATCCAGAATTATGTAACAGAGGAATAGTTATCACGGCCTGGAAGAGACCCTCTAGGAGAACGTAGAATAGTCATGACCCGGGAGGGGCGGGGGGGGGGGGGGGAAGGAGATTCCCTGAATCCTTCAAAAATTGGGACAACCACACAAACACCTTTCCAAAACAGATACCATTTTTTGTTAAGGTTAACAAAGTGGGCCATTTTGCCCCTGTGTTCCGTTTCGCCCCGCTCCCCCTGCTTATATCGGACCGCGTTGTATGAGGTCTTCGGCTCGGCTGAACATCGGGGAATTTCTCGATTTGCCATGTCCATCGCCACCACACTGGGCCATCCCATATACGAGAGCGCTCGCGAGCCAACGTGGCTCAAATACAGAAGACCACTGGTGAGACAGAGGGGTGAGCGATAAAACTCGTGGACGGAAGAAGGAGAGAAACGCGAGTCACGGACGCGCACCACCTTCTCGGCGTTGGACCACGGCGCTCGCTCTCTCGCGATATCCGATACGAAACCTGTATTCACCGAGAGTTCTCCATCTTTATCATTCGTAAGGTCCGAGCGTGTGTGCGTATGTGTGTTCCTCTCGTTCTCCTCTTATTCCTACCGGAGGGACTCTCTCTCGGTAAATAAGGCTCCGGCACCGTTCCCGTTCCACCTCTCGGGGCTGGTCGTGATATCGGACGAACAATATATACCCGACGGTCACGAAACCTCCCTCACCCCCCCCCCCCCCCTCGGCCGCAGCTTCTCTTATCGGCGCGGAGCAATCGCTTCGGGTATGCCCGAGCGAGAAGCGGAATCCATACGCCTCCCGTCTCTGAGAAATCGTAACCCAACGGGCCTTTCTTTACTTTCGTTTCTCTTCTCGTTTACCTTTATTTTTTACCTTTTTTTATGATCCGTCGATGGACACTCGACACCTTCGAGGTCCGGGAAACGACACTCCGGTTCGCGCCTATAGCCGAAAGACACGAGGCCCGAGATAAGGGGCGAAACCTCTTTCGACGAACGATAAATCACGCGAGATCGTTCCATCGCGATTCTTCCATGTACAAATACCTATATAGCTGCGATAAGTTTCGAAATATATTTGTTCCACGAAGACTCGTTATGATTGTTACTTTAAAGGTGATTTTTGTTTTTCTTTTCTGATTGCAGGCCTGCAGGCGGAGCTGTTTTACGTCAGGGAGGGAGTTATAAACGAATACGCGATAAAGTTCGTCGTGCCGGTGCCGGCGCAGGTGCACAAGCTCCACTTCACCTGGGAAAATCTCGCCGGACGACCGGTAAGTTAAAGCGATTCCAATATTGTGTCAATAAAAAAAAATTTACAAGTCGAGTATAAATTTGTATACCTACGACCCGCCTATAGCCAGTAGATAAAATATCGCCAGTCTGTATGTATAGCTAGTAGATAAAATATCGCCAGTCAGTATCTATAGCCAGTAGATAAAATATCGCCGAGCTTTACGTTCCGTCGATTCTCAAGGCGCGTAGCCAATTCTTCATTTTTTTTCTACTCTTCTTGGTTCTAATGGGGTGCGGTGATTTATCCGTCTCTCCTTACGGGTACTTTTCGGATTTTTATACCATCCAGAAGTGTTTGCTATTCCCTCTCATTTCTCTGAAACTTATGCGAAGTGAACACTATTCGCAAGGACTACCTTAAGGTCCTCGCACATAAAACAACGTGTGCAGTTTGTTGGCACACAGACGAGCCGTTTCGGACGCCAATACGCGAGCACCGACCAATTACGGATGTGTGTTGTGTGATACCGGACGGCTGGTCTTCCATAGGGGAGAGCGGGGCAAAATGGGACAGTGGGGCGAAACGGCATAATGGGCCAAAACTAAATTTTTCAATAACTTATGGATAGTGGCGCGGATGTGTAAGTGGGGCAAATCGGGGTTAAAAATCCAGATATATCGTTGGGACAAAATGGGGCACCCAAAAATTATTGGAAAATTAAGTTTTTCCCTACTGCCCCGTTTTGCCACACTGTCCTATTTTGCCCCGCTTTCCCCTACGCAGTTTTGTGTGCGAGCAGCTTACAGCTGCACGCACAAAAAACAACGTTTGCCGTTTTCCGTCACAAAGACGAGTCGATCGGACCAGATCGGACACCAACACGCGAGCATCAACCAATCACCTGTCTCTCCACGAAGATTGCGGTAGAAGAGGATCGTTTTGTTTCGTCTCGTCGTATGGACGAGTTGCGTCGTTGGCCCTGGCCCCTTCGCCAGCTGAATCGGTGACGAGTATGGGAGAGTGGGGCAAAATGGGACAGTGGGGCAAAACTCAATTTTCCAACAATTTTTAGATGCCCCATTTTGTCCCAACGATACATCCGGATTTTAAACCCCGTTTTGTCCCACCGACCATCATCGCCACCATCCAAAAGTGATTGCAAAATTGCGTTTTGTCTCGTTATCCCGTTTTGCCCCCCTGTGCCATTTTGCCCCCTTCTCCCCTACGCATACCTGCATCTGCACGCGAGATAGGGCATTCGGGTCTTCCAGGCTCGAGTGGTCCACTCGATAATCTCGAAGTCGAGGAAAAACGGAAAAGTTCTTCGCCAGCTGAATCTGTGACGAGTATGGGAGAGTGGGGCAAAATGGGACAGTGTGGCAAAACTCAATTTTCCGACAATTTTTAGATGCCCCATTTTGTCCCAACGATAAAACCGGATTTTCAACCCCGTTTTGTCCCACGGACCACCAATCGCCACCATCCAAAAATTATTGGAAAATTGAGTTTTGTCTCGCTATCCCGTTTTGCCCCCCTGTGCCATTTTGCCCCCTTCTCCCCTACGCATACCTGCATCTGCACGCGAGATAGGACGTTCGGGTCTTCCAGGCTCGAGTGGTCCACTCGATAAGCTCAAAGTCGAGGAGAAACGGAAAAGTTCTTCCTCTCATTCATCTCCGTCTCTTCTCGCGTTGCGATGTTCCAACCTCCAGTGCATCCTTCACGGGGACGACGAGACGAGAGGACGGGGTTACACTTACCTCAGCCACCGAGGCATATCGCTCCTCGCTGCGTTCCTCCGAGCCGTCTCGCTTGTTTTATCTCTCGGGCGCTCGCGAACGAGAGACGAGACGGGAGAGTTCTTCTGGCTCTTCGCGCGGTTACGAGTGCTCGCGGGAAGAAAGATGAAGAAAAAAAGAGCCAAACGGGCTACTCGTTTCACGTGCATTCCTCGCGACTGCTTCACCGTGGCTACTTTGCCTCCCAATCGGCGACGCTTCGCTGCTCGATAAAATCAACGAGAGTGTCAGCCTCGAAGCGTGCCCTCGGGAATTTTTACGGTAGCGAGAATTACACGAATTGTTCGATGAATATACTAGCTCGAGCTTGGAGATCTCCGCGAAGACCGGATCTGCTAGGCAGTGTATAATTCACGGTTCATCCGGCGATGCCTCACTGTCGGCTCGATCGACGGAAACGTAAGTCAACATAAGCCGCTTTCGGTGGGACGGAAACTGAGAAGTTTTTTTTTTTTATCGTACTTCCGTAATTCGAGCCTAGTAAATGTTTCTTCTCTACCAAGCCGTATGTTAAATTTAATTAATGGAAAAAAAGTTACTTGGATGAAATTCCTGGTACTGCATCCTATCTCTCTTAGAAGAGAGAATTTTTTTTTGTACAAAATAAAATGAAAAAAGTTTCGAGTGAGCTCAACAGAACAGGTAGTCTTGGATAAAATCAATTAAGGTAGAACACGACAGTTTATAATTCTCGGTTCATCCGGCGATGCCTAGTGAGGTAAAAAAAAAAACGAGCCGAGAGTGGTCGGCTCAATCGACGGAAACGTAAGTCGGAATACGCCGCTTTCGGTAGGACGAAAACTCTGCATTTTTCCCCCTAATTCCTTAATTCGAGTCTAGTAAATGTTTCTTCTCTACCAAGCCGTATATTAAATTAAATGAATACAATAAAAAGTAACTTGCATTAAATTCCCGGTACTGCATTCTATCTCCCTTAGAAGACATCGAATTTTTTTTTGTAATAAAAAAAGATAAAAAAGTTTCGAGTGAGCTCAACAAGACAAGTAGTTCTGGATAAAATCAATTAAAAAAAAGGTAGTACACGACTGTTTATAATACTCGGTTCATCCGGCAATGCCTCACCGTCGGCTCAATCGACGGAAACGTAAGTCGAAATATGCCGCTTTCAGTGGGACGGAAACAGAAGCGTTATTTTTTTTACCGTAGTTCCGTAATTCGAGCCTAGTAAATCTTTTTTCTCTACCAAGCCGTATGTTAAATTAAATTAATGGAATAAAAAGTAACTTGGATTAAATTCCCGGTACTGCATCCAATCTCCATTAGAAGACATAGAATTTTTTTTAGAAAAAAAAAAAAAAAAAAAAGTATGTTTCCAGAGAACTCAACAGGACAGGTAGTCCTGGATAAAATCAATTAAGGTAATACACGGTGCGCTAAGTGAGGGGGAAGTAGAGACGAGTGGCTCGTAAAGTATGCGACACTCTCGCTGAACGCTGTGAGGATTGACTCGTCGTGAGAGGATCAGCGGTGGTTCGTGAAGGCGAGCGAGGGCCTCGGCGGAGCTCGCGCGACCGCGAGGAAAGGGACGGACTCTTTTTCAGTGAGTAGGACAAAGTGGTCGAACCACTTCTTCGCGTCCCGTCCGTTCCTCTTACTCCCGCACCGGAGCCCTTCGCGAGACGCGCTACCGGGTATTCGCGGGCGCGCGACGAAAGGAGACGGAGGGCCGAGGGAGATCTCGGAGGATCGCGAGGACGGTGAGGAGAAAGAGTGACGGCCCGTGCCGCGACATCAGTCACCCCGCGACAAAATCGCGTCCGTTCCGAGTCCCTTTAAACGAATCGACCTGTCCGTCAAAGTGAGGAGTGGACCGACGGGCATGCAGGAAGCTAAGAACTACTACCCTCGGACACCCGGAATGCCCCGTGAATTTCGTTGAGGAGGCTCCCTTTCGGCCGAGAAAGAAACTCGATGATTAATATGTAAATCGTTTCGGTAAAATTCACGAACAGCCACGCACAGTCACTGACACTCACGGACGCTCCGTACGAGTGTCCGTTGGAAAAAGCTCAGTTGCATGAACTAACATTCAACCGGTAGCAAATTTAGTTAATATAGCACGGAATGAATTCGGTTTTATGAGGTAATAATTTAGGCGTTAGATAATTTAGCTCATAGCATGGAATAGATTCGGTTTCATGAGCTAAAATTGAAGCGTAGAAAATGTTGTCGATACAATAGAATAAATTCCATTTCATGAGCTAAAATCCAAGCTAGTAGAAAATATAGGCCACAGAATGGAATAAGTTCCATTCCATGAGCTAATAATCAATCGTTTTGAAATTTAGCCCATAAAATAAAATAAATTCTATTCAATGAGCTTCAACCATTAGTAAATTTAGCCCATAAGATGTAATAAATTCCATTTCATGACCTAAAATTCAACCGTTGTAAAATGTAGCCCATAGAATAAAATAAATTCCATTCAATGAGCTGAAATTCAACCATTAATAAATTTAGCCCACATAATGAAATAAATTCCATTCCACGAGCTAAAATTCAGCCATTAGAAATGTTAGCCCACATAATGGAATAAATTCCATTCCATGAGCTAAAATTCAACCATTACAAAATCCAGCCCATAGAACAAAATAAATTCCATTCCATTCGCTAAAATTCAACCATTAGAAAATTCAGCCCACGATTATATCTCAGCGTGAAACCAGCGGTCCATTTTTTCTTCATCTTCTCCGCCTCGAAGGCCCCCTTTTCTCGCGAAACATTGTAATTGCCATGAACAAGCACGAGGAAGGAGAAGAACATCTTCGCTCCGAGGGTACACCGTCTCAGTGTACCTCGTTGCATGTTTGCCCGACGTGAAAGACATACTTCGAGCGCGATGTACCCAAGCCGCAGGCGCGTAGCCCCAAGATTCTCAAGTCCTATATCTTCGCCCTCTTAAAAGCCGTTCTTCGCAAAAGTTACTTCAAAGTAATATTTTCCAAGTCCCCGAGGGATTCACAATTTATCTTTGTACCTGGCCAGTAAGAGGCGAAGGAGGCGGAGGAGGGGGGGGGGGGGGGGGATGCTCGCGAAAGTCGTGCAGAGAACACGCGTTTCTGCAGCTTCCTCCCCGCCGCTGCGAGAGCCGATCAGAGCTCGAGAGCTTCGTAATCAGCAGCGGCAGAATCATCGCGAGAAGCACGAACTGCTCTTTTCCTCCGCATCGGACGCTCCGTACCCAGAGCGGAGCGTCCCCCCCTCCCGGTGCGCCTCGGCTTTGCTTGGCTTTGCTTTTAACCCTCGTCGATCGGTTCTTTCGCCACGAGAGCGAAAATCGACTTCCAAGAATACATATATATACATCTCCGGTACGGTCCAGCTCGCGCCGCTTCTCCCGCGAGAAAGAGCACGGAACTCCGAGATTATAGGAAGCCGGAGGAGATGGACGACTCCTCTCTATATACATTCGATACTGTAGCACTCGGGAGAGAAACTCACTCGGTAGTTAGAACGTTTCGCCGGTTACGACGTGGTAGATCGTGCTGACCGGAGACCTCTTCAGCTTCTCCGTTCCTCCTCCTCCTCCTCGTCTGCTTTCCCACTCTCCGCTTCGGATCTTCGCCTCCGATGCACGAGCGCACAGATGGACCGAGACGGGGGAATGAGAAAACAAGCATCGCACTCTGTTTTCCTTTCCCTCTTCGCCACTTTGCCGTTATGACGTGGTAAATCGGAGCCAACTTTTACAGCGCGCTTCTATCCGTCCGGGTATCTCTTTCCTATAACGCTTCCACGACTCCGCCGCTGAGGCCGTTGTTCTCCTCGCCTTTGTCCTTGTATCGCTCCTCCGGATCTCCGGTGGAGCCGAGAAACTCTGCTCCAGTACCGTGCGCAAGACCCTCGCACAGTTGCACCCCGTGTACTGCTATCAATTTTTCCCTCCACTCGCCACATCGTCGCCATTTCTCTTTCGCTCTATCTACGGCTCTGCGGCGTCGCGATCTCGGCAACGCTCGTGCAAGGCCCGACTCTTGTTCGTTACATTTGCCTCTCAACGCCTCGGCGATCTTCACTCCGAGTAACACGCGATAACGTTCTCACCGTTGCGTTTTTTCTTTTTTTTTTTCTTTCTAGGGCGGGTAATGACAATTGGAGCTAGTTCGTTCTGGCGGGAATTATAAAATTTCTCGTGCAAAATGGCAAGGCAGAAATTTCATTAATAGGAGAATTAAACAATATTAAATTTAGCGATAACTTTCTCACCGTTGCGGTTTTTCTTTTTTTTCTTTCTGCGACCGATAACGACAATTGGAGCTAGTTCGTTCTGGCGAGAATTATAAAATTTCTCGTGCAAAATGGCTAGGCAGAAATTTCATTAATAGGAGAATTAAACGATATTAAATTAAACGATATTAAATTAAACGATATTAAATTAAACGATATTAAATTAAACGATATTAAATTAAACGATATTAAATTAAACGATATTAAATTAAACGATATTAAATTAAACGATATTAAATTAAACGATATTAAATTAAACGATATTAAATTTAGCGATAACGTTTTCATCGTTGCATTTTTTCTTTTTTTTCTTTCTTGGACGGGTAACGACAATTGGAGCTATTTCGTTCTGGCGGGAATTATAAAATTTCTCGTGCAAAATGGCGAGGCAGAAATTTCCTTAATAGGAGAATTAAACGATATTAAATTTAGTGATAACGTTTTCATCGTTGCATTTTTTATTTTTTTTTCTTTCTTGGACGGGTAACGACAATTGGAGCTAGTTCGTTCTGGCGGGAATTATAAAATTTCTCGTGCAAAATGGCTAGGCAGAAATTTCATTAATAGGAGAATTAAACATTTAAAAAATGTTTGTTTTTTTTTTTGTTTTTTGCCTTATATGGCGGTTAAAGATAAGTGGAGCACGACTGTCCATGTGTGTTCTGGCGAGAATCATTAATGCCTCGTGCACGCGAGAAACTTCGACGATATTTAAAAAATTCACAAAATCAGGCAGCAATCGCCAATAATCCGCTATGTGAAAAATACCTGGGAATAAGCGTAGACCAAAAGTTAAACTGCAAAATAGAGAAATGCAAAATTTCATTAATAGGAGAATTAAACAATCTTTTTAAAATGTTTTTTTTATCTGTTCGCAGCTTCCATACACAATGTCCGTGGACATCAGCAATCCGTCGGCGCTGAGCAGTTCGCTGAATATTTCTCAAGCCGGTGAGATTCCGGTCGGCGGCCTGCAGACCTGGGCGCTCGCTCTTCACTGCGGTCCGTACGACGCCGAAGTCGACCTGGCATTGCGCATAAACGTCTCGTTGAATCGTCGGAACACAACGAGCCTCGAGTTTAGACGAAAGAAGATTTGTCTCAAGGACAAGAGCGGTTATCCCGGTCCGGAGGAGGTGCTCGTGGCGGCTTCGGGCTCGACTTCCGGTGGACAAGTTTTCTACGCCGCTGTCGGATGCGCGTGCGCCTTCATCGCTGCGATTTGCGTTCTCGTCGTGGCGTACTACGTCAGGGACAAAAAAGCCCGGAGACACAGGGATCCTCTGCAGTGAGTATAAAAAGAAAGAAAAAAAAAAGAAGTGTTCGTCATCCACGTTTTGCGAAGTGCCTTATTTAACAGTATTTTTTTTATGCTCTTAGTTTTTTAAAAATATTTTCTTAATAGGAATATTTTTTTTACATTTTTTTAATGGGTTTATTTTTTTACTTTTTTCTTCATAGGGAATCTCGGGGACTGAGTTCGGCCTGCAGCGTCGAGAGAGGCACGGGAATCGGTCCAGCGCAGACATTCCTCTCGCCGGAAACTCCACCGCCGCCATCGGCCGCCTCGGCCTCGAGTTACAGGAGACTGGACGACCGACCGAGCAGAGAACTTCACGAGAGGATCCAGGAGATCACTGTGCAACGGTTGGTTGATTTCATGCGGTTCTTTATCTTCTCGAAGCGAGATGGAGAGGGGTATCCGGCGTAACGTTGTTTAAACACTTCCGGTACGAAAGATAATCGGTTAGGAGCAAAAGCGGAGGCCGTCTGTGATTTGCGACAGTCGTATGAGTGTTTGCAATGAATCTTTATCCGCAGTATGAAGGTAATTCCTCTCTGAGGTACATCTGTGCGTTTTTTTTTTTTTTTTTAAGAATTATTTGAAGAATTTTTGAAGAATTTTGAAAATCGAGGATCGGTTCGGCGCCAGGCCCGCGTCTCGGTTTGTCTGCGTGTCGTTTAAAAGTTGCTTCGGATTCGAAGATCACGAGTGACGCAAATTGCCGGAGAGGGATTTGAGAACACAGCGCCGCGATCAGCACTCGACCTCGTGAAAGATCCTGCGCCAGCTAAATAATTGGCTCGCGGTTTAATACGTAATGTGGAGTACGGCTAGCTCACAGTGAACGACAGCGCACGAGCAGCGAGAAAGACAAGTTCGCCGGGTAGAAGCAGCGGCGATTAGTTAATAAACTTTGTACGTACACCGAATGGTCTGTGTGCTTAGTCGCATCATCTTGGACGTGCATCTAACACGCCCCTGTTGCCAGGAGAGTCCTGCCGCCTGCGTTGCAACGACGAACTCTCTACAAGCGAGATCGCAGGATCGCCTGTCTCTCTGCGAGCGTTTAAGGTAGTCCTTGTGAATAGGTCCTTGTTCACTTCGCATAAGTTTCAGGGAAGTGAACGGGAATTTTAAACACTTCTGGATGATATAATAATATGAAAAAAAAATCAAGCTTATTAAAGCTACTGAAAAGATTAATTTTGCAAAATAATAATTCCAAAATGTTATTAACACATTGATGAAAAATAAAATTGTTCAACAATTCTCCCGGAAACGTAACCTTTTTTAATGAAAATGATTCGTTCATTTTTCTGAATACGCAGACATTTTTTCAGATTTTTTTATTCACTTTGAGTTTTGTGACTTTATACAAATTTCGTCCATGTAAAAAAAAATATTCAAAGTGAATTACAAAATCTGAAGAAGTTCATACGTATTCAGAAAAGTGACTTTCATTTTTAAAAAGTTAGGTTTCGGGGCGATTTATTGAACAATTTTATTTTTCATCAATTTGTTAATCATATTTTGGAATAATCATTATGAAAAATTAACCTTTTCAATACCTTTAATATGCTTGATTTTTTTCAGATTTTTATACCATCCAGAAGTGTTTGCAATTCCCTTTCATTTCTCTGAAACTTATGCGACCTGAAACTATTCGCAAGGACTACCTTAATCATCCTAGTCTGTTCTACGGTAGTAGTACGTTCAGGACTCTAAGTCTAATGCATTCGGTCGAGCGTCGTGGCTTATGTACGCCGAGGTCCATCACGGAGTCGAGATCTCCTGTCTCTAATGTACTCTAATGGTATGGCCCCGACAATGAAGCACAACTCATCCAGCATCCTCCAACACTCGAGGAAAGTACGTAGACTATAAAATCATAATAGATGCCACGCTCTATATCGCTTATCGGACGCGTATTTTTCTGTTTCATCGCACGCACGCTCCTCCTGAATTTTGAGCCAATATTATTTCACAAATGGCACACAGAAATTACTTACAAAATTCGTGTTTCACAATGTGTGAATCCCGTTTCCGCTTGCTAGCCGTTCCGAACGAAGACGGCAATAATCTTGTGAGCGTAGTGGCGAATTAATTAAGAGATAAGATATGGATTGGGTTACAATACAAACCCAGTAATTGCTATCGCCTCTCGTCTGATCGTAAATGCAAATTTGTTCTTGAGTCTGGCGCCGGATGTCACACGATGACGACTTTAAACCATACGGCCACGTACTAATTGGATTATTTATGATTGCGTTGTAATTGCAAAAATTTGCTAAAGCTTAGACCTACAATTTTTAAGGTGAAGTAAAACACGTGTCCTGTCGCTATTTCTCACTCCACCGTAAGACCAATGGCGCTAACTCTCTCACACTCCTGGCTCCGTCACGCGACTCTCACTTCACCCTAAGATGGGTTCTGAGCCACCGGTGAATAACCGAAAAATACATGGAACATTTTTCCATTGGTGTCAGGTGAGAATCGAACCCGTGCTCGCCACGTCCGATTGTATATTTTGTATATTTATAGTTAAATGCAACCAAAAGTATATCTTTGCTCAGCTAAATCCACAGGGATTTCCGTATAGGATAGATGGCGACCACATATTACCTATATAAAGATCTCTGAGAGTTGCGATACCCAAATTCGGTGTTGAGTGTTCCAGCTCATCATATCGAAAATGTCTAAATTATCGATCTCTGACACTGGTTTCGCAATAGTCTGCTTGGCACTTGCAATTACCAGTGAGTAAACCGATCAAAGGTAATCCTTAATACATATTTGACATCCTCAACTAAGTGACGAATAATTGTTAACAGACGTAGAAGCGAAACCTCCAAGTCGAATCGCCGAAGGTGCGATAGCCAATATCAAAGAGTTTCCTTGGCAGGCTGCCGTTGTATTCAACAATAACTTTATCTGCGGAGCTGCGATAATCGGCGAGAGACACCTCGTCACAGCAGCTCATTGCGTTTACGACCGCATACCCAATGGAGCAGCGAATAATTTTTCCATAGCTGTTGGAAGTAACATAATAGCGAGTGGTGACAAACATGATGTCGAATCGATTGTAGTCCATCCGGAATTTTCCACAATATTTCCCTATGTACACGACATCGCAGTAATGAAGGTAGTTGGGTATAACAGCGTACCATTCGTCTTGACGTAGCGTTTCGGATATTTATCATGCACAAGATTCATGACCCTGAAGATATCTGCATGAGACAAAATTTCATGGAGTTATAACGACTGTATTTTGCATCGCACAAACTTTGCTCGAAGAAGTTCACTTGGAGAATAAAATTCTATAAGTGAACAATTGTTTATTCTTCCCAAAGTCGTGCACTGATAGAGACTTGCCAAAGATGAAACTTGATGTCATGCAGATATCTTCAGGGTCATCAAGATTCGATGCATTTTCTTTACCTTCACGCAAAACATGATACGTCACTTTCGTTATGGCGTTGTTTAATCACATCAATTGAAACCTTCTCGAACATTGCTTTTTGCTCGGCACAGAGATTGTTTTCAATGAAAACAAAAGTGCCGTTGCATTGCCAGCGTCTGACGTTCCGGTAAATGCAAGCGTCACTCTGTCTGGCTGGGGAGTTAATGTCTGGGGATTTCGACCGAATTATCTGTTGAAGCTCAACCTAAAGATTATGGCCAACACTGATTGCGACATCTTTAAAATTAACAAATATGATTACGAATTCGCCGACGACCTGTACGATGCTCCTCTAACTTCTGGCCAAGTCTGTGGCTTGCCAGGCAAATATGCCGGAGCCTGCGAGGTTAGTTCAGGAGATCTAGGCGGATCACGGTAGTCCCCGATGATCCGAGAACTTGGAAACTGAAGCGAATAATTCATTTTCTAGGGCGACAGCGGTGGTGCCGTCGTCTACAAGGGATCAGTCATTGGAATTGTTTCCTGGAAGTATGAATGCGGCGAGGGGTATCCGAACGTGTTCACCAGGGTCTATGAATACGTAGACTGGTTACGAGAAGTCATGAAGCAATAAAATTATCATACGTGTGTTACAACTTTGGAACGTACATTTAATCCATCTTTCGAATTCTCTAGTCATGAGCTCGTTTCGCCGACAGAAATTCGGTGAATTTAGACTTGGCGATGTACTGCAGTTCGCTCAAGGTTTCCGAATATCTGCCATATAATCTATCCATGAACGACTTGGTCCTGAATGTATCGCAGATCCGTAAAGCTACTCCGAGCTCTTCACATAGTTTAGCAGCGCCTGGTTCGCATTCTCGTAAGGAAATGCGCTGTCGGTTCGATACACTTTGTGGGAAATGGGCCAGTAAATGCCCATTGACCGAGCTGTGTTCTCGGTCATCCAACTTTCCAACGCCGTCAATAAAATCGATCAAAAATTTGTTAACATATTCAATTTCGGCCGGCATTATTGAGTCTTTCAAAAGTATCGACATACCATCCACAAGCAATGCCCAGTACTTCACGTACATGTCTGAAAAGAGCACCTGCAAAATCGATAAACTGTAAAACAGCAAGAACACCACCCATTCGTGAGCTTTCCAATAGGCACGGTCAAATATAGGGAAGTGCGGGGCAAAATGGCACAGCGGGGTAAAACGGGATAATGAGACAAAACGCAATTTTCCAATAACTTTCAGATAGTGACAATGGTGATTCTTGGGGCAAAACGGGGTTGAAAATCCTCATCTATCGCTGGGACAAAATGGGGCATCCAAAAATTATTGAAAAATTGAATTTTACCCTCGAGATCCCGTTTTGCCCCACTGTCCCATTCTGCCCCGCTGTCCCCTATTGTGCGCTGTTCTCGAAATGTCCGAATCAAATATGGCAGATCTCAGCAGCAAATCCATTGCATCGATGAGATGTCCGAAGTAAAAAATCTTTTCCATGACTCACGGAATCCAACCATAATTTGGCAAACGTCATGCACACGCCGGGAGCAACGCAGTGGAAAATATACGATGAACTGCATTGTCGATCTACAGACGAGAGGGTGCTCGGGCATGGATCGTGCCGGTTTTATGAGGATGAAATACTCTTTCTGGGTCGAGAGTGGTGGATCTTGGCCGGGAGTAAAAAATGTCCGATATCAGGCTCGGCCTTTCAGAGGCGAACGTTCGAGTGGTACGTAGCCAGTGAGCGAGAGGCAATCGGGCGGGCGAGGGGGAGCCTCGCTGGTCGAGTAGTCACGTACACGGAGTTGCGTATCGCCTCGATGATCCTGCACCCGATTTTATCGGTCACGATCGATCGTCCCGTAGCTTCGGTACGTGCCCGAGTGGCTCATTCTGAAAATAAAGTCAACGAGAGGAGGTGCGAGGCTCTACTCACCAATTCGTGGAGCTTGCTACCGCGGTTTCTAAATCGGTTTTGATGCACGCCTCGGGCGCATCTCATTCTCACTCTCTTCGAGCTTTTTTTCCCTTTCATTCACTCCACCTCTTTGAGAGTCATGACTAATGCGCCGCGCCAACCGACGCACCACTTTTCTCCACTCGCAGCCAGCTATTCCACTCGGCTGTATATTTTTGTATACGAAACGCCTTTTTAACTATTCTGATTCCGTATTACGTAATCCCGGTAGTCCCTCATTCCGCGCGAGCAGGGACATCTTGAGTAATGAAGATTAATGGCACGCTGAGTTTTTCGGTGTCGGGGTGTCCTCGGTAGTTGTACAAATTTTTGTGACGGAGGCGCCACGCGGCTTCTCGGAAGTGCTTCTCCTCGCGAGCTGTCTCTGAGTAACGCAGGCGCGTGTATTTATAACACGAGCTGCAACGCGAGCCGACTCTCCGAGTGTTTACCACAATTACACGATGGACATTTTTTGGTCGGAGAAATTAGCTTCTGACCCCCCGCTCGAAAGATATTTCGTTCGGCCTCCGAGCCCCAAGAATGAGAGAAGTTAAAGCCCAATCTCATGTTTCGGTACGCAGACGAAGATTTCGGAGATTAGTGGAACGACTCCGTATGACAATGGATGAACAAATTATCGACAAAAATCGTATTTTATTTTTATTATTAGTACTGTCGATCAAATTATTATTATCTGGATAAAGAGTGAAGGGGAGGAAGAGATTTTTCAAACCACAGTGTGTAAGATAACGATCCTTGAGCTAACGCACTTGCACAGGGTATTTTTCGATCGTGGAAATTAGATTCTGACCCCTCCGAAAGATGGGCCTTCGGGACTTTGAGCCCCAGGGATGAAAGAAGTTAAACCCCAATCTCGTGTGTCGTTGCGAAGATGAAGATTAGGATTCACAGATATGGACGATACATTTGGAGATTACTGGAATAGCTCCGTGTGCCAACGAACAAACAAATTATAGACAGGAATAGTATTATTTTTTGTTAATAATAATAACGATAGAATTATTATTATCAGAATAGAGAATGGTGCGAACGAGAAGAGATTTTCAAATAGCAGTGTATAAGACAACGATCTTGGAGCTAACATGCTTAGAACATACTGCCAAACATACTTGTAAACACACTTGCAAACCTACTTGCACAGGGCATTTTTCGGTCGTAGAAATTAGCTTCTGACTCTCCCAAAAGATGTTTCTTCAGGCCGTTCAGGCGTTACGAAGATAAAGATTAGGATTCACACATATGAATGTGTAGTACAGTCAAATGTACAATACATTCGCATATTACTGGAACAGCTCCGTATACCAGCCGACAAACAAATTATCGACAAGCATAGTATTATTTTCTATACTATTAATAATAATAACGACAGACTTATTATTATCAGGATAAAGAATGGGGGGAAATGCGAAGAGATTTTCAAACCGAAGTGTATAAGACAACGATCCTAGAGCTAACATACTCGCGTAGCCGAGGAGCCACGTGAAACCCGCCGGTTGCGATAAATTAACTAGAGTAAAATGTGTTTTTTCAGATGCAGAGTTCGTCTTCTGAGCATCGAGATGGAGGGTACCTTCGGCCGAGTTTATCGTGGCAGTTACCACGAAGAGGGTGCGACCACGCCGCGTGATGTTCTCGTTAAGACGGCGGCCGAGCACGCATCGCAGGCGCAGGTGAGTCATCCTCGAAATCAAAGCACTGCCTCGCCCCGATAATCGGGGGGGGGGGGGGGGATTCGATAATAATAATTCTTCGTTTCTGTATTAACGATACGATGTGTTTCTCTCAGGTGGCTCTGCTGCTGCGCGAGGGCTTGGCCCTTTACGGTCTCAGTCACGCGGCTCTACTTCCCGTTTTGGGTGTCTCGATCGAGGACAGGGGCGCACCGTTTCTTCTCTACCCTCACACGGGCTACAGAAATATGAAGAGGTTCTTGCTGAGGTGCAAACTGAGCAGCGAAGGCCCGCCCCGAGCACTCACTACCCAGGAAGTCGTCGAAATGGCCCTGCAAGCGGCCAAGGGCGTGCAGTACCTTCACAGAAAGAGGCTCGTGCATCGAGACCTTGCTGCGAGGAATTGCGTGTAAGCGGTCTCTTGACTCTAACCATTTTTTTCTATTCACTCTACTCGTAAACCGGGTCTTCGTCAAACTAAATTACTCTAAGCAAAAAAAATATTTGAACAGTTAATTATACCATTTTTTTATTGACTCGACTCACAAAGCGTGTCTTCGTCGAACTGAATTGTTCGGAGCCAAAAAAAAAAAAAAAAATTAATCAATGAATTATACAATTTATTTTCTTCACGACGATTCACTTTAAAGCTTACAGATCAGCTTATATGCCTTAGTGGTATAGCGTGTAAGTTTTATTGGCCCTAACCATTTTTTTTATTGACTCGACTTTCAAACGTTGGCTTCGCCAAACTCAATTGCTCCAAGCAAAATAAATTTGTCGTCAGTTAAATATAAAACTTCTGTTCTTCACGAAGATTCACTTTCAAGCTTAAATATCAGCCCGTATGCTTTTGTCGCTTTGGGGTAGGATCGATATATTGCCTCTCAAATTAGCAAAATCCATCAGCTTTGCTATCGGCTTCTTGTCCGGTGTTCGTCGAATATGTATATACATATATATTTGTATATATATATCCACGATGTTCCGCGAACCGCGAATCAATTCATGAGCCCGAAGGGCAGACGATGGTATGATCCATTCCTGGAAAGTTAAGGCGGGTCGCCGCCTCTCATCGTAGCCGAATCAATCAAGCGATCCCGTTCCCAATCGGCCTTGTGCAAGACAGTCGTGAACGGCTGAACGAGCCACGCGAGACTCCTTAATTAGAGAGGGTTTATGCTCGATCGGTTCAGCTCTTTTCACGGCTCTCTCCACCTCCGTAAGGTGTTGTCCGATGACCCGAAAAACGTATATAACGATACAATATGACTATCCGAATTTAACCTCATACTGAGTTCCAAGAGTATACCCGAAAATTGAAACATTAATCAATCTCGATTAATCCCTCACTTTCATTTTATTTTATTTTTTGCAGTGTGGACGACGATTTGAGAGTGCAAATCACCGACAACGCACTCGCGAGAGATCTCTTCCCTCAGGACTATCATTGCCTCGGCGATAACGAGAATCGGCCGATAAAGTGGCTCGCCATCGAGAGTTTAATCAGCAAGACTTTCACGACAGCGTCCGATGTTGTGAGTATTTTTTTTTTTTTGCACTATTACGTGCCTTCGATTGAGTTACGCAATGCGACGGATGAGAGACATCTCTGTAATAAATTAAACTCCTAAGCGCGACGGCGATATGGGTTAATATTCACAGTCCTGAGCTACGAGCTCGTAATAAATATAAATCATTATTAAACTTTTATTTTCTTCGCAGTGGGCCTTTGGAGTTCTTCTGTGGGAGCTGACGACACTCGCGCAGCAGCCTTACGTCGAAGTGGATCCGTTCGAGATGGCGTCTTATCTCAGGGACGGTTACAGACTTGCCCAGCCGATAAATTGCCCCGACGAGTTGTTCGCGGTGATGGCGTATTGTTGGGCGATGTCGGCAGACGAGAGACCCACCTTCAGTCAGCTCATAGTTTGCCTCCAAGAGTTTCATACCCAACTGACGAGATACGTCTAAAAAAAATACGTATAAAAGAAAAAATACGTATGAAAAAATACGTATTCGACTGTATACCGCTAGTGAGGAGCCTTCCGCGGCTGCACGTGTAAATATTTATTAGGTACTTATACCGTTTCACGAGCGGATGTAAATTTCGTCTGTATCGGCCGACAGTTTGTTCGGCTTTTGGGCATAGCGCGGATCGTCAATAATCTTTAACGTCATCTTTATTGCTTCGGCGAAGTAATAATAAGTCGATGTAGTCGAGGACGATATTTTATATTCACCGTTGCACACTGCCAGTATGGGTTCCAGCCACGAGCACTTCGGAAATGAAAAAAACCCCCGTTATTTCAAGACCTTCGATAGAAGTTTCAACTAAGAATTGTACCATAACTTTCGTAAATGTGATAGTAATTCAGCTTGCCACATAGCTATCCGATGTGCCAATTTTTTGTATTTTTGTATATAATATTTTCATTTGTGAAATAGTATTATTACCGCCTTGTACATAGTGAACAGATGTCGTATGTATAGTATACATATATATATATATATATTTAGTTTAAGAGGAAAAAGAACCGTGCATGTGTATAAATTACGCGCACGTTACGTACGAAGAATAAATTTATTGCACTGAAAAGCCCAGGCGGAGAGTCTTATCTCCTTTCGACCCTTCGCATTCGTCGCATCCATCCTTCGACGAATCGCGCCTCGCGAAAGTGAAAAATCTTTGCGATTTCTACGGCCGCACGCGTTTCGCGCCCATCGAGTTATTTTCGTCCGCCTTCCTGCCGCGTCACGGCGGTGCACGGCAAAACGACGAGGCGAGGGAAGAACCGTTCTCCGTCGTACTTGTTACTACAGTGTAGCCAGAAATAATTCATCAAGCCATAAGATACGTCGTGTTGTTCCTCGGAGTCCTTTAATTCGGACGGTTTTCCTACCTCCCAGCGCGAGGAAGAAGTGTCGGGTAAATAAATTAATGAGATCGGGCTGACGTCTTGTTTAAAATGACAAACGACAGCTCGTTACCCGTCTCGCTATTCTCGCCGTCCCGTTCAACGGGCGGTTCTCGAAATCCAAACACGAATTGCAAATACATTCGAGACAGATGACGGACGTTCTTTTATACACTTCCTGTATTCCATTATTCACACGTTTCTGTCACTTGCTGCGAGATACATTAAGGAGAAACATTTTAAAAAAAGCTCACAGTCACGAGAACCGAAGTCAGATTTTCAAACCGGAAGTGATGCAAATTTGGAAATCTCACTTTTAAATCGGATGTGACGTCGCGCAGAGAAAATTGAATAATTTCGTCGTGACGTCACTTCCGGTTTGAAAATCACGGCATTTTATACCGAAAGTGACGTCATATGGAACGACGTCACTTCCGGTTTGAAGATCATGATTTCTCACCGATAAAATCGGCAAGCGCGAAACGAGCCGGCGTTTTATCTAAATAAATCGCACTCGAGCAATGAATCATTGAATACTCCAAGAGGGATTCAATTACTGTAGCCTGATCTTTCCCTGGAAACCGACACAAATAAAAATAAATAAAAAGAAGAAAAAAGAATCCTTCGGATAAGCGCGATCGCAAAAGGTATCATTTACTTACCGTTTACATCGAACAGTGTATCCCCTCGATCTCTGCATACTCGTAAACAACATTAACATTCTAATTCCAACATTGAAAGAAGAAGAAGAAGACGAAGAAAAAAAAACAAGAAGTTCGCTCTAGGATTATCCAGCGTTTACGTAACCGCATCCTGCGCCTTTGCTCGACGAATTATCCCCACGAGGATTCCCTCCACCTCGTCGCCGGTTTAATTGCCGAGTCGTTTCGCATTCGCTCGATCGTCTATCGCGTTCTCTTTGTTCCACGTGTTCTTCGAATGCATTCGCTCCGACATTTGTATTGATGCAATTTTTTTTCCTTTTTTTAGACTAACAATCTTGGTTTTTCGAAGGCGCAGAGACGGCTCCATCGGGAGTGAAGTGGATGCTGCGAGGGAGAGATATCTCTGAACGAATTCCGATGAGCCTCGGACAGAGTGTAGTGGCAACCCTTTGTTTGCCAAAGAGCCTTAGTCAAACGTCGAGGAACAGCGCACTCCCTACAGTTGCAAAGTGTACCCACTACACGCGATACTAACAACGGTGACGAGAACTGAAATTGCCCGAGCGACGGTGGTCGCCTCGGCTGGTGCAATCACCGCTCTCTCGCTCGAGGGATGCTGGAGGGTCTATTCTAGCCGAGCCATCGCAAGCCTCACCCTTAATATACAGCGAGCCGTGTACACTGAAGGCACACGAGGGCTTCCTCTATAATGTCATTCATGAACGTCGTGCCTGGTCAGTGGCCCATTAACGACCGGCGAGAGGAGAGATTCAGTTAAGAGTTAATGATTTTCAAAACCCCCTTGCACGCTTGCAGCCCCTCAACCGGGCTTTGTCCGACGCAATTTGACGCTGCGCTCTTCATGCGGCTCTCACGATGCAATAACGAAGAGACGCACGATTCATGAATTTGATATATTGCATAGTAAAATTATTATTAATTTTTTTTTCGTGCTATTTTTTGAAGAATATTTAATGGGAATATTTTTTAAGTGAATTTTGTAACTTTTTTTTATTCGAAAAGTATGATCATTGAGAGATTTGTTGTGTTGTCGATACGAAGAGGCTCACGTGTGGATCCATGCGGAGGTCATCGTAATTTCCTGCCGTTATATTCTTATCTTCAAGAGACATCCTAAAACTATTATCCCTTCTCTATTGTCTCCGTTCGATGCGATGGAATTGCACGTTCCAGTGTCATACTGGTTCTCTATAAAAATATTATAAATCAGTTTCTCTGTCGTGCTCTCGAGATTGCAACACACCCAACCCTTTTTTTATTCTTCCTCCTTCGAAGAAAAAATATAAAATCGTCAGAGAAATGGCAAATTTTGTGATTATCACCGTTTTTCTTATCGGTGCTCTGAGTTCGGTGCTCGCGATAAAAATATCGTCGAAACTCGATTTCGATTCTCAGGAGACCTCGTCGAATGCCACGTCGATTTACCCGGATCCGCTAGCGACGGGCGAAAAAAGCGACAACAGTTCTTCGCAGAGGGACGCGAGAGGTGTAAAGATCAGATTCACTGTGGACCCAGTTTGGACTCCAATTTTTGGACCCTCGCCAAAGAAAAATCCCCGTGTGAGTATGCACAGAAATTCAACTATCACAGACTATAAAGATATAAAAGAAAATTCTACATAAATTTTCTCGTCGTAGGATAAAAAAAAATACGTTTCACAAAGAAGCTATTCGCCAAGTCGAACTCTACGAAGGTCTCGTAAATTTGCGTGCGCGCCGATCGTTCGACGAAACGACCTGTCGAACGGGTGGATGCGAAATAGATTTTTCGACGGGCCCTCGAGAGGGATCGTAAAAATGTTCGGGATCGTTATAGTCAGCGGGGCGATAGGGAGACTCATAAATAAAATCTACATGCGCTAGAGAAGCTTCGGGCCGGTCGAAGGTCACGTGGAAAAAAAGAATTTGGCATTGTGACGCAGCCGAGCGGTGTCCGATGGTCCATAAATAATTCTGCTCGTCCCGCACGTCCGCGTCGTCTCGTATATTCATTTTGCAGCTCGTCGGAGACACGAGGCACGAGCTTGCGCCGGCGGTTCGAAAAAAAAAAAAATCGACGCTTGTTTATATTGTCAAATTTTTATATGTCGATAGAAGACACTTCCGGGTCGTCGTGTATCAAATGACACGGTAGAGTCTCGACGCCAAGTTAAAAAATATAGCTAGACAGATAGTTCATTTTACAACTCGTGAGAGACTCTGGCACGAGCTTGCGACGATGGTTAAAAAAGAATTTAATTTAATTCATTTCATTTTACACATTTCTCCTTATGTGACCGATTTACATTTAATCCAATGCCGAGCTCTGAATCCAAAATTGTATTATAACAATAGGTACAAAACTAACAGATCTAACTAACATACATTAAACCATTTATTTATTTTAACGAGTGGCATAAGACTAGACTTCACTTTGCCTCGCTTCCCCGTTTTCTATCCTGATCTACTCATACTTCAGTATAAAAATAAAAACATTAAAACAACGACGTTTATTTATATTTTAGATTTTTTATATTTCGACTGGACGCACGTCTGGACCATCGTATATTCATTTTATAGCTCGTTGGTGACTCGAGGCACGAGCTTGCGACGATCATTCCAAAATAAAAAAAAAAATAAAAAAATCGACTTTACTCTTTAAAAAAATCTATAATATAAATAATTTATATTGTCTAATTTTTATATTTCGACAGAACGCACCGCCGCAGCCGCTGGCCGTGAAGTACGTCTACATCGACGTCACCGAGGAGGGAATCACCATTTCCGGTCCGGGAAGGGTCGACTGCAGAGAGAAGGTCTGCACGATGCTGGTCACCTATTGCGACAACTTGGGAGACGTCATCGGCGCTGTGCAATTGACTGTCGTCGCGAAAATGCCGACATTCAAAGTCAACGACGTTCCAGTGATCGACGGTGTGCGCGGTACCGGATACGGCCGTTCTCCACCTCTTCGCTCGAATTACATCGTCTACAAAATACCTCAGGTAGGAATGACAACTAAATTCACACTTAATACACTTTTCAACTAAAACCAGGAACTGTTGTTTCTCCTTTTGCTATTTATATTTTAAGGCCCCGAGTTTCTATCGACAACCGGCGAGATACAATCATCCCTGGGCCCCACAAAGTGCATTCAACGACGGAGGCTGGAGACCGATGGCTGCTCCGAGCCCGGTGGACGACAAGATCGGAGCTCCGTTGAGCCAAACCAATTCTCAAGACGAGGGACCGATTTAACGATGTAACTTATTTGTTGTCTGAGGGATTTTAAATATAGCATGGGTTAGATATCGCAAGTACAAATTTAGAGTTAACTCTGTAGTTTATTTTTTACGCGAAAAAAAAAACATTGCATGATAGGAAATAAGTATCGTGGCACGTACGATGAGATATGTGGAAAAATAAAGGAAGGATTTACAATTTACCTTGTATTTTACCTGGAGTTGCAGAGCGCGCAGGCGTGCTCGATACTATTACGAATTAATAGTATCGAATTAAATCGAAGAAAATAATTCGATATAATCGAATTATATCGAAGAAAAGGAACGAAATAGTAAACGATATATCGAGTAAACGATATAATTTGGATTAAATAGTGCATGGGATAGATATAGGAAGTACAGATTTCGAATTAACTCTATAGTTTATTTTTAACGCGAAACAAGAAATACCATTGCATGATAGGAAATAAATATCGTGGCACGTACGATAAGATATGTGGAACCATAAAAGAAGGATTTACAGATCACTTTGCATTTTACCTGGGGTTGAACAGCACTCGGGCCTGCCCGATAATATTACAGAACGAATTAGTAAACGATACAATTGAAATAAATAGTGCATTGTATCAATATCGGAAGTACATCTCTATAATTTATTTTTACTGTATAGTTTATTTTTCACGCGAAAAAAAACATTATATGGTAAGAAACAAATATCGTGGCACGTACGATAAGATATGTGGAACCATAAAAAACGAAAGATTTACCGATCACTTTGCATTTTACCTGGGGTTGAACTGCGCGCAGGCGTGCCCGATGCTATTAGGGTAAAAGTGGGGAATATGGCCCGGTCCGTATATCATTGATGTATGTGTTAATCGAGGTGGGCCATATTCACCATTTTTACCCTACAGAACGAATTATTAAACGATATAACCAATAAGCTATATAATCGAAATAAATAGACATGAGAAGTACAAATTTGGAATTAAATCTATAGTTTATTTTTCACGCGAAAAAAAACCATTGCTTGATAGGAAATAAATATCGTGGCACGTACGATAAGATACGTAGAACAACAAGGGAGGAAGGATTTACAGATCACTTTGCATTTTACCTAGGGTTGAACAGAGCGCGGTCGTGCCCGATACTATCACACGAATTAGTAATCGATATAAACAAGCTTAATTCGTACTATTTACTTTTTTTCTAAATCTGTTACAGATGCGTGTGTTGATTATCCACACAATGCAATGTAAACATTAAAATCACATAATTACTCGCTATTAAACAATTGGAATAGTATAATCGATGTCAATAATATTGGTGACATATTTATCGATTGATCGAACGGCAAGAGACGATGTGTCCGCGGGTCTTTAATTACGATAATACTTAGAATTCTAATAGAAAAGACTGCTTCGTGTTTTGCCATCGGGAATGGGTTTTAAGCTCGGCGAACCGCTTAAGGATCGTGAACGGTGCGGAAGGTGATTTTTCCGTTGTCGTTCAGTCCCGTGGTCGCGACTTTCCTGGACGTTTCCTTGCCGTCGGGACCGACCGAGTGCATCGAGCTCGAGCTTGAGAACACACCGATGTTTCCTCCTGAGGGAGCGGGGATGTCCTCACCGAACCGGGACTCAATTCCGGGTGATCCCTGCACCAAAGAAACATATTTCTCAACAAAAAATTGGCTTACGATCGATGTTAAATTTTTTTTTTAAGTGGCGAAACTTACCGGACTTATTTGACCAGCCTGGTAGCCACCGCCAGGTCCGACGCTGATGCTCGAAATCGCAGACTGAGGTCCACTGGAAGATCCGCTGGGACCTCCGCCAGCCCTGTTCTGCTTAAACAGTAAAAGAAAAAATAGTTTTAGCAAAAGTGACCAGAGGCCAATTTCGCTACACTGAGAAAAAGGATGGTATTTCCTACTATAGCGAATAATTTCCAGGGGGAACGTCTATATAGATACTTTCTGATAGTATATATTTAATTGATTGAACTATAATTATGGCTGCAATCACGATGTTTTGTCATTGTTGTAACTATAAAATGTAAACGTTCCGCCTGGGAACTATTTTTTATGGTAAATAATCAGTGTTGTTGCTTTTACTATGTAATTTTTTCTCAGTGTATGGACTCGTCTGAAAACAAAATACGAACCATCAGGTCTCCTCCATCATAGTTTCCATCGTATCCAACTCCATCGGACCATCCGCCTTGTCCGCCTGGTCCGCCTTGTCCGCCTTGTCCGCCGTGTCCTCCAGTGTTGAATCTATTATTTTTTATTTAATTAAATTTTTTTGGTTTCAGAAAATAATCATTGGATCCAAATTCGTAGAGTTACAAGCGTTAGTTACTTTGCAATTAAAAACAAATAATGCATCTAATGAAATGGACGATAATAAAAAAAAGACGAAAATAATCATCACCTATGACCGATAGAAGGACTACCCCACGGGTAGCTTTGCGGGATAGGAACAGAGTATGGCTGCCCGATCACGTCAGCGTAACCGGAGTCATAGTTGAAACTCGGAGGAGCAATCCACCTACCAGGTGAACTGTACGTGTAAGTGCGTAGTCGCGCATTGGGATCGATGCTTCCGTCGGTATTCGTCATCATAGCAGACGCCGTTGCCCAGGAACCTCCATCGGAACTTTTTTTTATTACATTTTTTATATACATATGTATATTTTTTATCGACGAGACCGGAGGTGCCGAGACAAGGTCGTTTTCAATGACGATGAGCGGTGAACATATAAAAAGCAATCGGCCATCACCAAAACGAAATTCCATGAGTGGTAACAATATGATCCTGAAGATGTTTGCTTGGTACTAAATTTCATAAAATTATGACGACTGTGTTTTGCATCACACAAACTTAGCTCGGGGAAATTCACTTAGAGAGTAAAATTCTACAAGCGAACAATTTTTTTTTCGTTTTAATGCCGTGCATTGACAGAGACTTGCGTGAGATGAAATTCGATGTCTTGCAGATATCTTCAGGGTCATATAACAATTATGTCTGAAAGCTGTGCGTGTAGTGCACTTGTGCGTATAGCGTTTGAGCGACAGAAAAAAACGTGAAAAACAAAAAAATAAAAAAACAAACATCGGGCGTCTGACGCATCGATTTGTTGGCAATAAATTGCACAGGTGTATCAATATTTTTCGCGTCGGGCGAACGAACGTTTTCGCCGATTAACCATCGACCGAATCTGTACTCACGCTTGCTGCTGTTCGCGGATCTGCGCCTCGATCTGGGCCTGGATCCGCCTGTTCTGAGCCTCGACGGACTGGAAGTGACTCTGGATGGAGTTCTGGATATCAGCGGCTCCCGGGCCGTACCACGGAACCGACATTCCACCACCTGTGCCCGACCACGAACCAGCGCCAGCTCCCGCGCTCGCGCCCGAGCCCGATGACGCACCTGCGAACGATCGAACGATCCATTAGCAACGCAATCGCGACAAATTATAAAAAAAAAAAAAATAACGTTTAGGATCTCGTTTGTTAAATACATTTTCTAGTGAGTTAATATGTTAACAAATAGTGCAACATTGACATGCTTTGTTTTATCATGCGGATGCATTTTTCCTATCCGCCTTTCCTCTCTTGTTTCGCCTTCCTCATGCTTTGATAAACATGCGACAGGTTTTTTTTTTGGGGCTCGTGCAGTGAACTTAATAAACTATCCCACATAATTCGAATAATAATAAACGAATACACATATCTACGCACTACGCTGATGTAACACTGATGACTCGATGTAGGGAAACGTGAGGCAAAACGGACCGCCAAAAAAAAAGTGCAGATCTCATTCGAAGACCGTGAATCTGGCTCGGGTCTACTCCAAAAACATCTCCTTGATTCACACGTTCCTATCACTGGTTGCATCCGAGATGCGTTCCAGATAAAAATTGACTACTTTCTCGGTAAAGTAACTTCCGGTTTGAAAATTTCATTTTCAGATCGTAAGCGACGTCACGCAGAAATACTTGAAAAATTTCGTCGTGACGTCACTTCCGGTTTCAGAATCAAAGTTTTCAACCGGAAGTGACTTAACAAGAGAGAAAGTCACTTCCGGTCTCAAAATTTCGGTGCTGTCCGGTTTGAAAATTTCATTTTCAAATCGTAAGCGACGTCACGCAGAAATACTTGAAAAGTTTCGTTGTGACGTCACTTCCGGTTTCAGAATCCAAGTTTTCAATCGGAAGTGACTTCACAAGGGAGAAAGTCACTTCCGGTCTCAAAGTTCCGGTGCTTCCCTCAACATGAAAATGTGAATTAGCCAGTTTTCTTTTGGTGGTCCATTTCGCCCAGCGTCCCCCCCCCCCCCCTCCTACAGAAGTACAGCGATATTAGTGAACGACGAGGCATGCACTATCGGATCACAGAGTACGCAAGACACACATGAGCACAATGACACACAATGAAGTTTTGTTTTTCTACATTTTGTTTCTTTTTGTTATGAGTTCATTTTCTGGCGGCGCGTTAAAGTCCTTTCTCTTGCCATCGCCGAGTTGAATCCGTACCTGCCCCACCAGCTGCGGGGAATCCAGCGAGCTCGTTACCTCCCGACGGATATCCTCCGTTAGGCTTATTCATCGTTGGTTGAAAGCCTCCGGATCCTCCGGCGCCAGAACTTGCGAAGCTTCCGGCACTAGCGAAAGCCCCGGCGCCAGCCGACGCCGAACTTCCGGTTATCGAATCAGACTGAGGAACGGGATTCTTCGAGGGTTCGGCCGGAAACGGTGGAAGCGGATCAACGTTGGGAGGAAGATTAGAGCCGTAGTTGAAAGAGGGGTAGTTCATCGGAATGGGGGGATAGCTGGAAGTTGGATATGGCATTGGTGTGTTGGAAGTGAAGGTGCCACTGTAGCTGTATTGACCGGGTTGGGAGTTAAAATTTGGGAAATTCGGTTGGGGGTCGTAGCTGGACCCGTACGAGGGCATGGGATTGTAGTTGGGGCCTTGAGGAGGTCCGTAGTCCAAGTTGCCTTGGGGAGATTTATTGAGAGGGTTGATTCCAGGAGGTGGCGGGCGCGGAGTTGATTTTGGCTTCGGGGCTTCCTTGGGTCGATCAGTGGGGCTGGGTTCCCCGTGGGGATTCGGAGGAGGCGTGGTGATGTAGTTGGGCATCATCATGGGACCGGGGCCGAAGCCGCCATTCGGCCAGAAATTTGGACTGAAGCCGGGATCGACCTGACCGAAGGGGGGTCCCCATGGAGGTCCCCAGACTGGCCCAAAACTACCCGCGCTTGCACCCGCACTGGCGCTAGCGCTCGCGCTCGCGCTCGATCCGGCGTTTCCGTTCGGACCGGCGGATGCGGCACCGAAACTGTTGGCGGCGCCGAAGCCGTAGGGGCGAAAGCCAAAAGCTTCGTCGGGGTTGAATGGAATCTGGGGAGTCGTCGGTCGTTTCGAACCGCCGGCAGGAAGAGGTTTGGGACCTCCGCTCGCCGCGCCGTTCGGACCGGCGTTGGGCTCGGAATCCGCGTCGGGATCTTCGCCGAATCGAGACGAGAAATCTGGAGTTGCAGCCGAATCGTCAGGTTTGTTCGCCTTCCTTGGCTTCGGTTTTCTAGGGTTGCTTTCCGGGTCGGAATCTGGCTTTTCGGTAGCTGGGGACTGCGCGGGTCTTCGTTTGCGAGGCGTGGTCCTTGCTGGTGGGGAGGCTGGTTTCGGACGCGACTGAGCTGCGGGGGAAGGTTTCCGTTTCGGCTTTGGAGCTGATTGCGAAGCAGGTTTTCCACCGGGGCTTGGCTCATCCTCGGCAGAAGCATCCGGCTGTTCACTGGGATCTTGATCATCGGAAGGAGTCGGATCGTCACTTGGCTCCTCATAATCGTCCGAAGGTGGCGAGTCATCGCTCGGCTTGTTTGCCTTCGGTTTGGTTCGCGGAGGTGTGCTGGGTCTGGGCTTATTGCGCGTGGGTGTGTTTGGAGTGGCCTTTGGCTTACTCTTATTCCGAGGCGGAAAAGTAGGTGCATCATCGTCGTTATCCGGAGTGTCATCGTCTTTCGGCTCTTCGTAGTCCGAGGGAGTTTGGTCATCGCTCGGCTCTTCGTCCTCGGGAGGAGTCGGGTCAGCACTTGGCTTGTTTCTCGGAGGTGTCCTGGGCCTGGGCTTAGCTTGCGCGGGTGCATTTCGCCTAGGATTCGGCTTATCTCGATTGTTACGCGACGGAGGAGAGGGCCTGGCGTTAGGTTTGTTCCTAGGAGCGGAATTCGGCCGAGACTTCGGCTTGGCTTCAGCCGGACTATCGGAATCGGGATCGGATTCGTCGTCCGGATCCTCCGGGGTCTTCTCGTCGTCCGAATCCTCCTTTGGCGCGGGAGGCTCGCGTCTCTTATTGGCTGGCGAATTGGCGGGCGATTTAGGCGGATTGCGATTCCTGGGAGGTCTCGCGGCTGGCGACTTAGGCTTTGGCTTCGGGGGAGGTGAATCTGGCTGAGAATCATCCTCTTCCTCAGGTTCCGCTCCCTCTGGCTCTTTCTCATCCTCGGGATTCGTGTCGTCCTCGGGCTCTTCCTCCGGTTCTTCCTCGTACTCCGGCTCTTTCGGCTTGTTCTTGTTCTTGGCGCTCGGTCTGGGAGTAGGCTTTGGCGAATTGGCTCTCATACTCGGCGTCACATTGGGATCCCTTCGGGGACGTTCATTCAGATTTTTCCTCGGTCTGGGATTGGGAGTGAGGGCTTGTTTCGGGGCGCTCGGAGGTTCTGGCTCTTCTGAGTCCTCCGGAGTATCTTCGCTGTCAGGGTCTTCCTGCGGATCGGTCGGATCGGTCGGAGTATCTTTATCATCAGGCTCTGGCTGTGGCTTGTCCTTCGGAGAAGGTACCGATTTAGGATCGGTCGGAGTATCTTTGTCATCAGAGTCTGGCTGTGGTTTGTTTTTTGGAGGAGGTGCCGATTTCGGATTGGTCGGAGTATCTTTGTCATCAGAGTCTGGCTGCGGTTTGTTTTTTGGCGGAGGTGCCGATTTCGGATCGGTCGGAGTATCTTTATCATCAGAGTCTGGCTGTGGTTTGTTTTTTGGAGGAGGTGCCGATTTCGGATCGGTCGGAGTATTTTCATCATCAGAGTCTGGCTGCGCTTTGTTTTTTGGCGGAGGTGCCGATTTCGGATCGGTCGGAGTATCTTTATCATCAGAGTCTGGCTGTGGTTTGTTTTTTGGAGGAGGTGCCGATTTCGGATCGGTCGGAGTATTTTCATCATCAGAGTCTGGCTGTGGTTTGTTTTTTGGAGGAGGTGCCGATTTCGGATCGGTCGGAGTATCTTTGTCATCAGAGTCTGGCTGTGGTTTGTTTTTTGGAGGAGGTGCCGATTTCGGATCGGTCGGAGTATCTTTATCATCAGAGTCTGGCTGTGGTTTGTTTTTTGGAGGAGGTGCCGATTTCGGATCGGTCGGAGTATCTTTGTCATCAGAGTCGGGCTGTGGTTTGTTTTTTGGAGGAGGTGCCGATTTCGGATCGGTCGGAGTATCTTTATCATCAGAGTCTGGCTGCGGCTTGTTTTTTGGAGGAGGTGCCGATTTCGGATCGGTCGAACGGGAAGGAAGAGGACGGCGTCTACTAACTCTGGAAGGTCTTCGTGGCTTAGGCTTCGGAGGATTTTCCGGCGGATCATCATCGGTAAGGAGTCTGATTTTGAGAGTCGATATGGTATTAGAAATGGCACTCGGCGTAGTACTATCGCCGACGGAATTATCAATACCGGAATCGTTACCGGGAATAGCTTCGTTAGATTCCGGTGGCGTTTTTGCCTTTTTTTTATTAGCGCGATCTACGTCCCGCTTCCATATCCCCGATGAAATGTCCACCCTTCCCTCGCCGTCGCTTAGATCCTTCAGTGACAAAGGCGGTCCTTTACCTTTTCGACAGAATTAACAGACACACGAACTTTCTTGTTAGACTCTTGTGCGCTTATACATATGAATCCTCATAATTATCTAATGCCGATCGGGATGACTCGTGCTCACACATCTACACACAAATTTGGTCTCTGTGGGTTCAATATTTTGTTAGAAAACAAAAAAAAAATTAAAAATAAAAATAAACTCTTATTAAAATGTGCAACGAGCAGTGTTTCTGACTATTTCTAGATTTTTGTTATGAAATTACCATTGTGTTACAGTTTACCCAGTAAAAGGCCAATCGTGAAATATTAATACTGTTATTTGAGGGATACAATTATCACCTGGAAGATTATCAGTGCTCGTGTGTGATACGCATATATTATATATTTTTTTTATTTATTATTTTTTTTTTTTTAGTGTTCGACTACTTCGATCAGCGTGGCAATGTCGCACTCGCATGCACATCATCCATACACAAAGTGAGAGACATACGCAATCGATAAACGCTTCACGGTCGATCCGCCGATGAGTTTTGTCGAGCGCGGGAGGAAATCGGGTCGGAATAGTTTCGAGCGAAAAATAATTCAGAGATAATTCAGAGTCGTTATCTCGCGTTATTTCTCGGTCTTTTCGGACGTGACATTTGCCCGGTACGATCATTAATTGTTTATCGGCCTTGAATCGTCTGCTGCGGAAATTCATAACGACCTTACGTCGATTCGGAACGCAACAACGATGAAACTTCGGTCGCAGCGCGAACGAAGTTTGAGCGCGAGCGATGAAAGTTTCGCAACAATTTTTCCAATGTGTACGTTTCCACGGTTACTCCATCGCGTCGCGCATGCTGCCGCGATGGCGTCGATAAGGATACGTGTATGAGAAGATGGAATTAAAAAAAAAAAAAAACGATATAATGAAATAAGCGAGGACGTCAAGGTGAGCTCACAAATGAGGTCACGGTTCACGAACGTCTCGGTCACAATTCGTTTTTTTTTTCGCGTCCTGTATGTTCTCCGTCTCCCTCGTACCATGTGGGAAATGTACGTCTGGCCGTGTACGTCCGAAAGCCGAGAATATTATGTTTACGAACGAAGAGAGTCGCCGAGCCGGCTTGCCAACACGAGACGCCTGACTCGTTTCGTATTTACAACGCAGACGCGCTGAACGCGCACTAATGAAAAGCAAAAAAAATAAAAATAAACTGAAAAAAGGGAATGAAATATCGACAATACCGACGTAGTTTTGTTGCAATGACAATTCTTCGATAAACGGCCGTGGAAAAAATTGTCTTCATTGGTGAAAAAAAAAAAAAAAAATTACACTAAAATATACTCAACACTCGTTCGAACGGCATCGTCATGCGGTTCGGACGATCGTTCACCGCTCGGGCGCAAATATACGTTGCAACCTCGGGAAATACCAGTTTGTATTTGATAGAATAGGAGGGGACAAAAAATAGCGTGGAATGCTCGGTACCGACGAACACGCGAGGAGACGAATTAAAAAAGAACAAAAAAATTAAGATAAAAAAAATAAGAAGATATGAGAGAAAACGCGTTGCCGAGCGAGCAGCTCCGTTAAATCTTCGATGAAACTTACCGCTTGCCGATCTTTCGTATCTGTGGCCGTGAGCACTGAGTACTCCGAAAAGGACGAGAACACAGACGAAGACCTTGGAAGTATCCATAACTCGGGTTCTCGTTACAACAACGAGATGTATGCGTTCGATAAATTTATCAATTCGTTTGAGTTAATATTTTTGTTTTCGTATTATCTTTGATATTTTAGTGGCACTTCCTGTACGCGATAACGAAGCGAGTATACTGCGTTCCTATTAACGTCGCAGTTCCCAAGAGAATGACTAAGTTCGCGCGGCCGGCGATCATCTTATATAGCATTCTGCTCGGTTCGGCCTCTTGCCTCCAGGTTTCTTACACGAGCTGCGTGGATCCTCGATCGCCGCTGTGACGGCTCCTACACAACGAGGCTGCTGTATAGGCTTCGACGGAGCTTCAATGTGTAATAACGCGCGGGACCTCTGAGATCAATCGCACGCTCGCTCGATATGAGTTATAGATTTCGGCTGCGACTTTGAACAATATTTGAGCGATTGCCGATTTAAAAAAAAATTTATATAGGCGAGCCGAGCGCAGATAATATTTTATGAACGCATTTTGTCGCGCCATTTTTCACGTAAATCAAAAAAAAAAGTGTGCAAAGTGATTTGCACATAATTTTCTCATGTTTTAGGGTTTTGCGGATAATTTCGTCTATGATAAATTTCGTTGCTCGATTTTGGCTTCCTCATAAAAGCTGTAATTAAATTACAATTTTCAACTAAAAAAAAATGTTATCTTTGAGTTAAGTATAGGAAAAATCATGTGCAAATTACTTTGCCCCTTTTTCGTAACATAAAAAATGTCTACAGTTCATAAATTTAAAATCGTCAAGATTTACACCAGACTTTATTATTGGAAATCGCAAACTGGAGTTTGTGGTTTTCGTCGTTAAGGCAATTTTTAATATACTCTTCACCGCTGATTACGAAACTATAAATCACTTTACAATTTGCGTGATATTTGATTCAGAAACTCGTGTCAGGCGTAAAAAATTAATTTAAAAACAATTCAAAATGTTCAAAATCCAAACATTTGGTTCAATTTTTGCCAGATTTAATACGAAACATTGTACAGTGTTAATCCATCCTCGTGGCACATTTAAGCTTGATACCTCCATGTTTGCTCGAATTAAACCGCTTTTAGTTATTTTTCTTTGATCGAAATATAATATTCGTGTGCAGGTTTAAGACGATAGCTAAAAAAAATTACGCAATTTAGAGATACTACGGACATTTTTCAAAAAATTCAAAATCGTGTAAAATGTCCAGTTCGCCCTCTGCATAAAAAGTGCACTGAATAAAGACACGTGGCCCCTCTACTGGTGCACCAATTTTGAACTGGCAATCTCAAACCGTTTTCAAGTTACAGTCGTAACGATGCAAGTCCGTCACATACATGCACACATACATCTGGACGCCAGCCAAAAATCACATTTCTCAATATTTCGGACTATTATAAATACTCTGAAACTCTGACACTCTATTATAAGTACTTTGATACCAAAATCTCAATTTTTTTTTACCAAAACATAGCTTCCTATGAGGAAGCCAACGATTCGTTTTCATCCCACTTTTCTCGATTTTCCGAAGAGTTCCACGTACTTGCAATGGTGAAAATTTCCTCGTACAACATTTATTTTTTATTGTTTTTATTATTATGCTGTATCTTTAAAAAAAATTCCTTCGCAGTTGGTCAGCAGGAATTTCATGTTGTTATGTACTGTACGATGCTAGTGCGATTTAGCGCATTGACGAAGAAGTTCAAGTTGTGACAACGAGACGAGGGTTATCACTGATGCGCTCTACGAGAGATATCTTTCGTTGTCGCAGTGGTTGGAGTGATTTCTTTTTTTTTCGTAAATGGAGAAATACTTTTCTGGCTTAAGGCGAGTGAACTGTAAGTCAGTGGGCGAGAGGCCGAGCCAAGATCACTGTCAAGGCCGCGGTCCTTGCTTCGGAGAAGCCTTCTCTATTCCATACAGGAACGGTCGTCTATGCGGCATAGCACTCAACATTTTTTGAGTTTCGGGTAATTCGAGGGGCGAGCGATAGGCTTTTGCTGATATGGCTAAAAGGCATTCCGAAAGAGTCGTATTGTCAAGTTTTTTCTTTTCAAATGTTATATATTTTACATAATGAAAAACATAAAAATCAAAATACATAAATTCATAAAAATACATAATAAAACATTACTAAAATCACAGAAATTCTTGTTTCAATAGGACTCTTAATAAAATATTTATATAAGGCATTTAAACGTATCGGCTTCAGCCTCGGTTAATCCAACAATTTATTCGGCTCACTATTGACTTTAACAACTAAAGGTATTTTTGAAAATTATTTTCAAAATAATTTTTGGAAATTGTTTTCATAATAATTTTTGGAAATTGTTTTCATAATAATTTTTGGAAATTGTTTTCATAATAATTTTTGGACATTATTCGCATAATAAACCTTGAAAATTATTATTAAAACAATTCATCCTCTGCGCTATAACTAAAAAAAAATTCATATCATCAATCGCCAACGTCAGCGCGAAAGTATGAGGGGACTTGGCGTGAATAACATCTTCCTCGCATCCTGGACGAGATAATCGATCGGCACTCAACGCGATGTCTGTACAGACTTTTCCCCGCGCTTCGCGGTAAGTGTGAAATACGTCTCATCCTCCTACACGTCGAGGGATCCGAGAATTATAAGTACATGTTTTGATGCAACGAATCCGCGATTTCCAGTTGCCACGAGGACTTTCGCGGTCGGGCGTCTAATCGCTGTAATCGCGAACGATCGTGATTGATCATTGGAAATTAAATCCGCACCCGATGAGTTTCCATTTTTTCATGACGCCAAGGGAATTTCCATATTATCCGACGAATTTGTGACTTCGTTTCTTTACGTTTCTGCACATAAATGTTTAGCGCTAAACGGCGTTTCACCGATCACACCTCACGATAGTTCGAACGTTTGATTCTTCAACACACGTGTGGCACGCGCTAATTGACGGAGACAATATGTTGGTATCGCGTGCCACATTGACGAGCGCTTGGGTCATTCCACCCGGAAAACATTTCGACTGGTCCATCCCGAATGGTAAAATCCTCTGAAAAATATTTACTATTAAGGTAGCTATGTCGCTTCGGACTCAGTTCGCATAAGTTCGAGAAAAATAAGAGAAAATTGCAAACACTTCTCGATGGTTTAAAAATCTGAAAAAATGCATGCATACTAAAGATGCTGAAAAGATTAATTTAGCATAATAATAATTCCAAAATGTTATTAACAAATTAATAAAAAAATTAATTGTTTCACAAATTACCCGGCAACGACACCTTTTTTTTTAATGAAAATGATTCGTTCATTTTTCTAAATACGTATGCATTTTTTCAGATTTTTCAATCAGCTTTGATTTTTTTTTGTATGGTAAAAATGTGTGATGAAACACAATAATCAAACTTAAACTTTAGTCAGATTCGACTCGCAGCATTGGTGAAAAAAAATCTCGATTTTCCTCGATCTCAAAAATCGAATAGTTTGTTAAATCGAATCTATTTGGTAAATTAAATCCACGTAAAAAAAATCAATTTTTCGCCATTGCCGTCTTTAAATGATTCTGTAACGCCGATGCGTCTGGTACCAGATTATCGAGGCTGATCGATGAAGACAACGTACGACATTGCATGGTCGACATCGATCCCGAACGACGAGCAGTTTTCAGCGAATTGATCGAGCTCGGCCGGTCAAACGACGTGAACTTCAACACCCGTGTCAAGCTCTCGTTGGATCGGGCAATGTAGCTGATTGGCACGATGCTGAGGGACACGGAAATACCCGCCGGTCGAAAGTTGCTAACCTTCCGCGCTCAATACATTCCACCATCGTGCACAGCGAGCAGTCGTTTTTTATCTTCCGCAGCTTCTCTGGTTCATTGCATCCTTTATTATTATTATTATTATTATTATTATTATTATTATTATTATTATTATTATTATTATTATTATTATTATTATTATTATTATTATTATTATTATTATTATTATTATTATTATTATTATTATTATTATTATTATTATTATTATTATTATTATTATTATTATTATTATTATTATCGATTTATAAGGAGCGTTTTAACGACGTTCTTTACGATCGGAATAATACTGACACTGTAAAAGCGATGAGCATAGGGGAACAATGTATTGAAACAGAGGAATGGGCGCGGTCGTCACGAAGATAGATAGAGAATAGGTCGTTAGACTAATCTTTACACTAATGGATTTCGGGTTTTTTTTTTACTCGGATAAGATGGAACTCTGGCCCTCTGTTAACAAGTATATATAGCAGGTGAAGAAAATAGGACCATCAGTGTGTTCTGAACCTTTGGTGGGTTTCGTTAGAATCGTCGAGATGTTTAAGAAAGCTTCGTTGCAACTGGCGGCCCTGGCCGTTCTGCTGTTCGCGCAAAGTCAAGGTGAGACTCGAAACAATTTTTTTTTTTTTTTTTTTTTTTTTTTTCAATGGAACGAATTATACTAGAGTCGATGCAACTTTTGGTACGGCGGAGTTTCAGGGAGCCCCACGAGCGAAAACAAAGATGGTATTGAAGCGACTCCGACGAGAGACGCGAGGATTAAGCCGAGCGATTGGTTGCACTTTAATCACAGCTGGTCGTTCCCTTCACTTCCTTCTGTCACTAATCTGTTCGGCAGCGCCGATAACAAGGAAGGCCGGTTACCGAACTTGCGAAAAAGAGTCGACGCCCTGGAGAAATCACAGAAGTCCACAAATGAGATACTGAAGAATTTAACTAGCTGTGAGTACACGATAGAGAGTAAAAAATAAGTTTGTTATGCTTTTTACAACAACTTATTGTTCACGAAGATCGACAACTTTTTATTCGTTAATTTTCTGATCGCACCATGCGGCTCTGATTTTACAAACAAAAGTACAACTAAAAATTGTTAATGACACATGAAATAAGAGGACAGGTTTGTATATTCGGACCTCAACAAACGAGTTTGTCACTCATTGAACATAATTATTTTTACGAAATTTCGGATTCCGATCTTACGAAATTATTTTTTTACTGTGTAACTCGTCTATATCCTCTTGGGGTCGAATTTTAAGACGTTAGTTTGAACTGAAGATCGCTCTTGAGATCCAACTTAAGACCGAAGTTTGGCCCAAACTTTATTGCGTGCACAAAATCTATCTTAATTTCGAAGTTGATTTCGTGTTTAAGTTTGATCGTCAGTTCAAACTTAAGCCCGAACTCAAATTCGATCGTCGTTCGAATTCGATCTTGCGTTCGAACTTAAGATCAAACTTAATAACAAAATCAAGTTCGAACTTAAGATAGTTCTTGAGCACGCAATGAACTTTGGGCAAACTTTGATCGTAAGTTCAGGCTAACGTCTTAAAATTCGACCGTTGTAATCTACACTGTAAACATAAATTGTAAATTTAATGTACTGGCACTTTAAATTTGCTTTCACTACTTACATTCATTCAATATTAATGTACTTTTTTGTAAAGTTATAATATCAGACATTAAAATTACAAATCTTATGCATGAAATTTACAAAAATTCGAATAAAAAATAGAACCTTTACTGTAAAATCGCAGCGCACATGCAGATCCTATAAGTTTGTAACTTTCTCTCTGTAAAACCAATAATGATGATATAATGTTTTTTTTAAATTATAATAATCATAATTTAATGTCCCTTTTGTTTCAGACGTCTATGCATTGACGGCGTCTCTTGCTGACATAGACGGCGGAACGCCAGTGAGCCCTGCCCTGCCTGACAAAGGCGACGGAAAGCCAACTAGCCCTGCCCTGCCTGACAAAGGCGACGGAAAGCCAACTAGCCCTGCCCTGCCTGACAAAGGCGACGGAAAGCCAACTAGCCCTGCCCTGCCTGACAAAGGCGACGGAAAGCCAACTAGCCCTACCCTGGGTGTCATACCCGACTTCGGAACTTACGTGCCAAGTTTTCCCGGTGGAACATCGTCGGCGAAGCCGTCAAAGCCGGCGAAGCCGTCGAAGCCGGCGGGATTCCCAGTTTTGCCCCTAGGAATATTGCCGGACGAACTGAAAGCAGCGGAAGAATCTGACGAAGATACATTGATAACAGTTCCGCTGAAGGCAAAAGGAAACGCGGCACCAAATTTGTCGAGCGGCGGATCCAGTGCTCCGGAGATACCGAAAAAAATCGTGATCGCCTCAACAAGCTTGGAGGACAGTCCGGGGGAAAATCCGTTTGGAAGAATTTCGCTCGTGAGTTTCACACCGTCGCACGATTCTCGGGACAACTCACGAATGCCGTTGAACAAGGATCATAAATCGAACGAGAAGGCGAACTGATGACTCACTCGATTGTACTTGCATTGTTCAACTGTCCCACGATATTTGTTAAATCTATGAATGCCCGACGTACAAAAATTTGCCACTTTGGGTAAAACTACGATTTCTAAAAAAAAATCTTCTTCAATTCTGACCGAAAACATTTGGGAAAATCTGTCCAATGATAATGCATCATGGAGAAAGCTTTGCGAATATCATTTTCGTGAAATTGTTTTTTTTTATTCTACTATAAAATTGCAAAAGTAATTTTTTTAATACACTCTGATTTAAAAAAGTGGCGGATTTTGAGGGTTAAAGGGTAAAAAAGGGTTAAAACGGGAACTAAAATTTGAGCAATCCATCAATGCCCGAAGTGTAAAAATTTGCCACTTTGGGTAAAACTACGATTTCTAAAAAAAATATCTTCAATTCTGATCGAAAAAACTTGGGAAAATTTGACCGATGGTAATGCATCACGGAGAAAGCTTTCCGGATATCATTTTCTTTATTCTAGTTTAAAATTGCAGTAGTGTCATTTTTTTATACACTTTGATTAAGAAAAGTGGCAGACTTTGCGGGTTAAAAGGGTTAACAGGAGAAACTAAAATTTGAGTTATCCGGATCATATATCAAATGTGTAATCAGTATATCAATAAAGCAATAAAACGTCGACAGTATTCATACTTCATTCACAGTGCTCGGATGATTACCGTCTTCATGTTCAATTATTTTTACAACTCGTCTCGGCAGCCTTATGACCAATGACGAACGGTGCCTCGGGATTCCCCAAGGACCTCGCTCACTCGCGCATCGTTGCGGCCGAATGTACGTGACGCTGCTAAGAACGCCTGCGTTTTATATTTTATTCTGTATTTTTTTTTAGACTTCCATAAATGCGTCCGAAAAATTAGCTATGTTCCCGATTATTAAATGACCGTATGCACGAAAGTACGTTTTAGTAATTTTTCTATTTCGCGAGATACAAAAATCTCCAAGCTACGAGTATTATGGACGTCATCGTCTTTAACACCCGCAGATTTTCGACTGTAATGTCCAGCCGAGCTCGATACACGTTGCTGGGTATAACCGAGCAGCTATTGCGTCTTAGGACACCGTCGCGCATCTCAATAGGTTCTGTAAGGTCGAGCATATCTGTTAAAAAAGGGCAGGGATAGACCGACGAGAAGTCAGAACCAATTCAGTCATGGTACGGTGCGCGAGTAACGTGATCATTTTTTTTTGTCTACTATCCACGCAAGCGTGGGCAGGTAAGAGTTACAGTTTTGAATCGTCGGGGCGCACCTTGGGGCGGATAGTGCGGATAATAACAGAGACACAAAACAAGTACATTGAAACAACGAACGCAAAAATATTTTTTTTAAAACATACATAGTGCAATTTTAATGCATACAAAATATTGTGACCATTCGAATTTCAGAACGCAACATCCATTAAAAAATTAAATTACGTTTTGTCTGCTATCCACGCAAACGTGGGCAGGTAAGAGTTTTGCATCGTCGGATCGTACATTGGGGCGGATAATGAGTGCGGATAACAACAGACACACAAAACAAGGAAATTGAAATAAGAAAAAGCCAAAATATTTTTGAAAACAATACATGGTGCAATTGCATTATAAATATTGTGATCACCTGAGTCTCAGAATCTCAGAACGCACTAGTCGTTACGAAATTAAATTACACTTTGGCGTTATTTTCTCGCGTGTTACTTAAGTAATTTATTATATTAACGTAACATCGATTTAACCATCCTTACAGTCGAAGCCCCAAGGTGTAATCAGCGGTATAAAAAATTGGATAGCTTAAGTAATTAAATTGCCACAAAACGTAATTAAATTGCTCATCGGATTATTTTTTAACCGTGCCAGAGTATTAAACAGAAATTCTCTTATTATTGAAAATAAAAAGTAAACGGAACGAATGTGGAATAACAGCATACGATACTTTCGAAGAAAAGAAACAAAAAGGAAAATAAAACAAGATACCCATAATTTGGAGATGCTACAATATTGATGCATAAAAAATATTGTGATCAGTCGATTCTCATAACGCATTATGCATTAAAAACTTTAATTACACTTTGGCGTTATTTTTTCGCGTGTCACTTATGTACGTTGTCATTTTAAAGTGTCACCGATTGAACCATCGCCAAGGGTAATCCGCGGTTTAATCCGCGGTGTTAAAAAGTTGATCGCTTAATTAATTAAATTTCCACAAATAGTAATTACATTGCCCATCCGATTATTTTTTAAACGTGCCAGAGTGTTAAACAGAAATTCTCTTATTATCAAAAAAAAGTAAACAGAACGAATGTGGAATAACAGCGTACGATACTTTCGAAGAAAAGAAACAAAAAAGAAAACGAAACAAGATACCGATAATATGGAGATGGTACAATATTAATGCATAAAAATATTATGATCAGTCGAATCTCATAACGCATTATGTATTAAAAACTTAAATTACACTTTGGCGTTATTTTCTCGCGTGTCATTTATGTAATTTATCATTTTAACGCGTCACCGATTGAACCATCCCCAAGGGTAATCCGCGGTATTAAAAAGTTGATCGCTTAATTAATTAAATTTCCACAAAGAGTAATTTCAATTTCACAGAGTAATTAAATTGCTCATCGGATTATTTTTTAACCGTGCCAGAGTGTTAAACAGAAATTCTCTTATTATCAAAAAAAAAGTAAACAGAACGAATGTAGAATAACAGCGTACGATACTTTCGAGGAAAAGAAACAAAAAAGAAAAGGAAACAAGATACCGATATTCGAGGGATGTCGATTTTTCCGAGCGTGTTGGCGAGGCGAGCACGTAAATCGTTGCAGCCAGGGGCACACAGCGCTACGACGATGATGTCATTGCCGAGGCCCAAAGTGAAAATGCCGTCGAAATCGTGCGGCTTCGTGATTACACACGTCAATTATTCCGCTCTTCGATACACACGGGAATTCGATGGAACCTGTTCGGCGCCGCAGCTACCGATGCGTCATACCTACACGTTCGCATCACCTTTATTATTAAAAGTGCGGTTGTTTTGATACCTTTTTTTTTCTTTTCTTGCCCTCGTCTATCCGTGCGCTTCGATTTCATTTCGCCATGCGATTTTAATTGCGATATGACTCGTTTTAATGTTTGAACGTGTGCGCTTTTTTTTCTACTTTTTCAAGATGATCGAGTGTACTTCGAGTCGGAGGACGAGCGACGATGGAACACCCCGCCGAAGTTGACGCCCGAGCAGGCAGACGGAAAATCGAATTTCGATAATGAGTCACCCCAACCGAGATTTCTGCCGTTTTCAGCGAGTTTCACTCTGAGCTCAGGTGGCACCTCGAACAATGCGCATTCACTGAGCGTCGGTGGAAGCCAGGACGGAATAAGCTTTTCACAGAGCGCCAGCCAGGCCGCCAGCTCCGTCGGGATTGAGGGGTACGCGAAGAAAATATTAATCTATAATGAAAGCGCGAGATCCGGTGGCGCGGATTAACCGAACCGCTCGTGCATCGCCGGGGGGAATCTCATCCAGCAAATCTACATTATTTATTTAAGATTCTTTAGAGTGTCATTCGGACGACGATTTACGAGGTAAAATTATCGATATTCTGTGATGAAATAACGCGATAGAGTTTTATTCGCAAAATTACGACTTGTCTGTCTGTTCAAAGGCTCTTTTTTTTAACCCTTCGCGTACCGGATCGTTGTTTAACGAGGACCTGGAATTTGCCAAGACGCAAGCTTCGAACGATTCGAATAACAAGTTGATGTGCTAAAAAAAATCGGTAAAAATGTACAAACTTACGTTGAAGCGTTGTTTTTTTTATAACGCGGAATAAAATTTATTACGGATATTCGTATCGTTTTTGTGCTTAACGTAGTCCGTGTGGTACAGTCCAGTCAATCGAGTATACTGATAAAAAATTGATTGTATACATTTTAAAAGAGACATTTTTGCGAACTAAGGTCGATTTCGATAAAACGGTTCCAAGTTTATGTAAAGAATATCTAAAGAAAGGTACAAGAATGGATTTCCAGAAAAAAAACTCAGTTTACGCCAATAAATTCACGCGCATATTTTTGTGAAGTCAAATTTGTAATTTCGGTCCGATCTTGACGGGTAACAGCTTATTTTGTTTGTTGAAATATGTTTTGCGAATTCAACCAAATCATTTTTGTGTTCTTGGTACTCGATTGATTTGACTGTACCACAAAGATTACCTTAAAAGAAGGCACGGTCGTTTGCTCTCGCCAAAAAATCCCCCGTACGTAAAGGGTTAATACATGATTGCATTTTATTTTATCGTGCCGGCACGCTTTTTAATTAAATCGCTTCACGAGGCGAGGATAACAAATAACCACGACGCGGAATTATTGTCGCGAAATAATGGAAAAATTAAAAGCTGCGGATGTCATTTGAGCACGGACGAAAAACGAATGTGCGCGCCCATTATGGCGACAAAAAAATAACGGGGCGACGGGATGACGGTGAATGGAACGGACGATACAATCGTCGCGATTATTCATTGTGGAAATATTGTTTTAGTCACTCGATCGACTATAATGTATCCGACCGCTACATGCGTCGGGAATTCTTTATGAGACCACTGAATAACAACTTCACATGTCACTTCATATATTGCGACTTGAAAAACAAAAAAGTCTCTCTCGAAAAATACACGAGCCAGACGTCTGGTTGGAAAATGTCATAGAGTTGAGAGACCTCGAAGCGGAATCTTATTTTTTTAAAGGAACCAGTTCTTGCAATTTTTTGCAATTTATTGAATTTTTTCAGTTCGGGAATTTCTGCAAGCCAGTCGAGTTCCTTCTCGGCGGGACTTTCCGGAATTTCGGGCTCGGATTCGAACGCCTTCGATCTCAGTCATCCGGCATTTGGAGGGAATTCTCAAGCGAACAGCAATTCGTACGCACTGGGCCAGGCAACTTCGTCGTCTCAGGGAAACGTCGTGAAGGGCCAGGCCACTTCCGGTGCGCAGTCCAGCGTCGGATCTTCTCACTCTTCGGCGACTTCCGGTGCGAGCGCGAACTCCGGGGTCGCAAATTTCCATGGACAGAATCATCGACGAGAAAAACCATCGTGGACCAATATCGGACCGAACCACGAAATTGGAGGTAGTGAAAGAAACGTTCGAATCTAAGATACAAGCACGTATCTGCAGAACACTAACGAAAAATATATAAAATGCGACAACTTTCGGGAGTTCTTGAGTACACTGAGAGAAACATCTGATTGAAATTACCATAAATCTGGCAAAAACCGACAGACTTAACACATTCTGCTAGAAAATATGATAATTTTCGATATTACCCAAATATCCGATCATCTTTGCTAGAATACAAGTTCTTCTTACTAGACAATATGGCAATCGATGGCGTCGCGATCGAGAATCGTTCCAGTTAGGTTTATAGCTTAAACCTTCATATCACGGCGATCAAATTTTTGTTATATACCCATACACAAAAAAATGAGTGCCTCAAAATTCTCAGCTTTTAGCTTTAGCTAAAATTTCGCCAACCCGCCTCCTGGAAAAAATGACCATATGGGTTTGGGTAAAAATTGCTGTGAAAATTTCACATATCGCTAGTGGTGGCGCTGATGTACCATGTGGAAATTCACCGCATGACTTGGTAGTTTTTCTGACTTTCCTCTTAGTGTAAGAAGAAGACTTAGAAAGTAGCAATGATGGGACCAAACAAATTTTCGCAGGTCTGTACAATCCGAACGGTGGACGTCCAAAGTTGCACGTGACTCAGGGCCACCACGGATTCACCGAGAAGCGGCCTGGGGGAGGACCTCTTCGTCTGGACGTTAATTTGGACGATGATCGCTGGCAGCACCGACGTCCCGAAGTCTTCATAACCGAGCAACGACCCACCAACGGGTACCGTGGTCACAGACAAGGCGGAAGTTACAGTGGAGGATTTCACTCCTCCGCCACTTCGTTGTCCAATTCTCAGCAGAATTGGGCTTCGAACCAAGACGCTTCCGTTAATCGCGAGTCTTGGACGCAAAGTCCTCTGACCGGACCTCATCCAGGAAGCTGGTCCCAGGCTCAGGACAGCAGTAGACCCGGTCTACAAATTTCCGGAGCTTCGGCATCGTCGTCCGCGACTTCAAACTCACCGGGAAGCTCGTCCTTCGGGCAGTCTTCATCGCACAGTGGTTTGGGACCAAACGGGCCATCTTCTTGGACGAACAACAACGCGCAGACATCCGGTAACGCTCAGAGTCACGCTCAAGGCGCGGCTGCAGCGGTAGGACAGAACAATGGAAACGCTCAAGCTTCCTTCAGTTCCGGCGCCATAGCCGGAAGCTCTCAAGGCAATGGTTACTCGCAGGGCAACGCCGTTTCCGCCAACAGGGGTCAAAACTCCCGAGGTCAGGTCGCGAGTCACTCGACGGGCAGCGGTCACGCTCAGGGAACGGCGAATTCGGGCTCGGTCAGCTTCGTTACGTTTCCAAACTCGGATAATTCGCAGAATTTGCCACGAGAATTCGTGAGAAATTCACCATCGAATTCTCAAAAGGGACCGCAGGTAAGGATCTCGAGAACGAGAGATCCGGTCGGTGAGTTGCTGACGGATATCACGGACACGGTGGTCGACTTATTCGATATTTAATAACATGTAATAATTGTGTGTCTCATATCCGTTTTAACATAAGTTATTTATTGTTCGTTTGACGATTGAGCGGTCGATTGAAACTGAATTAAAATTATCTGGTTGTATCCAATGAGGACGAGAAATAAATGGAAGCTAAGCAGACGTTGGGAATGATCTTGAAATAACGTAGAAATTAAGTGGCATAAATTAGCCGACGTGGCCGATTGAATTTGCAGAATTTGTCACCCATTCCGCAGAATTTGCCACGAGAATTCCTGAGAAATTCACCATCGAATTCTCAATACGAACCACAAGTAAGGATCTCGAGAACGAGAGATCCGGTCGGTGAGTTGCTGACGGATATCACGGACACGGTGGTCGACTTATTCGATATTTAATAAGATGCAATAATTGTGTGTCTCATATGCGTTTTAACATAAGCTATTTATTGTTCGTTCGACGATCGAGCGGTCGATTGAACTTGAATTAAAATTAGCTGGTTGTATCCAATGACGACGAGAAATAAATGGAAGCTGAGCAGACGCTGGGAATGGTCTTGAAATAACGTAGAAATTAGCCGATGTGTCCGATTGAATTTGCAGAATTTGTCACTCTTTCCCCAGAATTTGCCACGAGAATTAGTGAGAAATTCACCATCGAATTCTCAAAACGGACCGCAAGTAAGGGTCTCGAGAACGAGAGATCCGGTCGGTGAGTTGCTGACGGATATCACGAACACGGTGGTCGACTTATTCGATATTTAATAACATGTAATAATTGTATGCCTCGTATCCGTTTTAACATAAGTTATTTATTGTTCGTTCGACGATCGAGCGATCGATTGAACTTGAATTAAAATTAGCTGGTTGTATCCAATGACGACGAGAAATAAATGGAAGCTAAGCAGACGCTGGGAATGGTCTTGAAATAACGTAGAAATAAAGTGGCATAAATTAGCCGACGTGTCCGATTGAGATAAGAGTGTGGCGAGGAGTCTTCGAGGAGATTATTAGCGGCAGCGAGAAGCGTCGAAGAACTCGCACGCCGGGATAAAACAAAAGAGCCGGTGAGCGCGGATCCTCTTATTGCCTCAGGATGCTAATCCTCCGGCGATGCGTGACGTAATATATTTTTTAATTATCCCCACGACGCCACGCTATATGCCCGCGGATACATGAGAGCGGGAGACGCAAACGATCACCTCCGCGCGCGTTGTTGAGGTCGTTCCGAGAAACTGATTTCCAGGCAGATAAAGCCCCGATGAGCTATGGGCCCGGAACTGTGATAAATATATTTATTACGGATGGCACGTACCGAGAATGAAAAGTGTAATGGAACAAATCTGGACTTCCCAAAAAGATCGTCGTCTTGCAATTGTCCTCGCGACACTTGGTCGTCTATATTCAGGCACCTATTAGCCGACCTGTTATACAAAGTTGAATTCCTTTGGAAGCGTCTGCACGCGATTGGGAAGACCAGAAGACCCGGATGTGAAAATGGAGATCGAATAGGCTTCTCAATTATCAGCTGATATACGAAATCCATACCTGCTAGAATGATTTCTAGACCGTCCTGACGACATCTAATCAAGCTTCGCTTCTAAATTAACCATCGAGGTTGGCGCAGACCCGGATGTGAAATTGGAGATCGAATAGGTTTCCGAATTATCAGCCGATATGCGAAATCCATACCTGCTAGAATGATTTCTAGACTGTCACGACGACATCTAATCAAGCTTCGCTTCTAAATTAACCATCGAGGTTGGCGCAGACTCGGATGTGAAATTGGAGATCGAACAGGTTTCTCAATTACCAGCTGAAAAAATGACATCCATTCCTGCTGGAATGATTTCCAGACTGTCCCGACATCTGACCATAATCAAGCTTCGCTTCTGAGTTAAGGCTATGCGAAAGATGTACCACGTGACATATGACCGCGAGAGACATAGATGCATTTTTTTGAATCAATGCCATGTAAAACCGGTTGACGTTTCGGATAAAACGGAAGCATCATCGGACGCGGTATTAAATTGTAAAACCGCTAATGCTTTCCTTTTTCCCGAAAAGTCTACGGTCTCGTATGAGTGCGAGATACATAGATGCATTTTTTTTGAATCAATGCCATGTAAAACCGGTTGACGTTTCGGCTAAAACGGAAGCATCATCGGACGCGGTATTAAATTGTAAATCCGCTAATGCTTTGCTTTTTCGCGAAAAGTCTACGGTCTCTTAATCGCGTTCATTACAGATTTTGGTTACCGACTGAGTCGTTTCACATATGCTTAACCACCGAGGTTGGCGCAGGCCTGGATGTGAAAATGGAGATCGAAGTGTTTTCTGCATTATCAGCGGATTTACGACATCCATGTCTGCTAGAATGATTTCTAGACTCTCGCGACATCTAACCATGATCAAGCTTCGCTTCTGCATTCACCACCGAGGTTGGTGCAGATTCGAACGCGCCGTTGGGCCGTCGGAAGATAAGTTACCTTCAACCGGCAACATTCTACCTTGCCAACGGGCGATACACTGATTCGTGACGGATAGCTAATTGCCATGCAAGCATTGCGGAATTTCCACCTATTTCTGGGTGATCCTATCGTGATTGCTGACCGTCAATATGATACACGAGCAGATAAGATAAACTATTTTTTAAACATAAAAACTCATAGATCTACCGGGGTTTCCCCGGTAGACGTGAGAATGTAATTATTGCTTATTATCGAGCTAATTAGCTGCTACTGACTGTTTCTTGCATGATGAAGCTCATATCGTCGGCACTGAGAAAACAGGCTATTTTTATTATAGTACAGTAGAACCTCGATCATCCGAACCCTCAATTATCGGAACCATGACTTCGATTATCCGAACGCTCGGTTGTCCGAAGGTTAGCGCGAAACATAATATACATTGTTGCTCGCCGCGGCAAAAGCCGCGCCCATGGTCAAGTGTGTTGCAGCGCACTTTTCCACTTCCTGCGGTAATCCGATCGTACACGGGCTTTCCCGAGCAGTTTCACCCACCCCAGCAGTGTCAGACAGAGACTAGTTTCTATACCAAATCGTTTGAATTCGCCGTACATACGTAGTTCACACTGAAGCGGCTTCGAGATCTCGCTGCTCCAAAGCGTAACTATCGTTCCGCAATTAAAAACTGACTGCGACATAAAAATTGGCTATTGTCTTGCATAACTACCCTCGTATAAGTGCAGAAAAAATTGCTGGAGTTTCCATGAATTTGTTTTGCTTCTCGAATGCGACTACGATTCACTTTTGCCCACACTTGATGCTACGATTTGTTATTATTATTTGTTATATGTTGTTATTCACTAGGTTCTATTGTAGTCCACTATGCATTTAGTCTTGTATTTCTTTTTCTATTTTTATCGTATAGCAGCATTATCTTCGCTTATCAGGAATCGCTCACGACTTTCACTTCTTATTTCTTTCTTTAAATTACATTGAAATGCGTACTATGCGACTTTCGCTATTGTACTGTATACTTGGATGATAGGTTACCTATCGCCCTGTAAATGGGCCCAATCCATATATATTCAATAAATAAACAAATCACTAATAGGACGACTTTTTTTATAGAATCCTTGAAATAAGACTTCGATGTTGGAAATATGTTAAAAATATGTTTTGAAGTGTAATGTAAACTGTTATGGCTGAAGGACTGCCGTTGATGGCCAATTGGCAATATGTAATATTGCCAATTGGCTCACTTAGGTGAAAAGAGATAAAGTATAAAATTTGTTAGGTATAAAAAAACTGTAACATTTTATGCATTGTTAATAAACTCACTTCTACTACTATAAACTGTTATTTCATTTATACGTGCCTTATATATATGCGTGTTATAAAATGCCCCCGTTAAAAATTGTGCGTTTTGATGATTCTAATTTTTGATTAGCGGAACTAGAGTCGGTTCCGAAGGATTCGGATAATCGAGGTTCTACTGTATTGAATTTTACTGCCCCACGGCATCATTCTATTTCTGGCTACACAGATCTTTAAAAAAATTGTTATCATCAGACAAATCGATAATTCTATCGGTATTTAACATTCTCCGACGTACAGACAATCACGATTCAGGGATAACGATGTGCATCAATCATAAGACCAATCATCCGAAGCCCTTGAGCAGTCACTTCCTACTTCGATATACGTCACCAATACTTCCTGACTGCTTTATGAGACTGTTCGAATGCGCATCAGGCACCAAATGCAAATCGTTCGCCCTACTGATTGTTTTTATTTTTATAATTATCGATCGTTGCATCTGACGGCAATCTTCAAGGTTGAACAGGATTGACATTCCTTTTCTTGGCACGTACCAGTCGCTCGAAACTATAAAGTGAGCGAGCCTAGCGCGTACGCAAGTGTGTGGTAGATACACGGAGGGGATCGTCGGTAACCGATTTCAGGAGATAAACGTGGCAGTATTTCCGCACCGGAACGCGAAGATCGATTGGTTCAATGGCAATTTTTATCGTTAACTATCGCGAACGTGTATGAACTACCTGGTTATCATACAAGTCAAAACAAGTTCCATAATCATATTCTCGGTAAAATCGTTAAAGACGATTCGTCAGATGAGCGAAAAATGCATAACTTTACGATCGTACAACCAAGAAGCGTTAACGAATGTGAAGATACGAATGTACTGTTTTTAGGTTCACCGCCAGCGCGCATCTTAGTTTGGAATGGTTGCACTCTTAAGACAAAGCTAAAGCTTAAGCTTAAGCAAAATTTGTGCGTCACGATATTAACACGAAATAGATCGAAAATCGATATTTGCATTGTTCCCTTGGTAGGTCCGGGTCGTCTGAACAAGTTCTCGCCAGATAATACAATATGTTCCTTAATTCAGCCTTTCAGCCGCTGGCTACATCCGAGATGAATTCCAAATTCATTTGGAACGTGTCATTCACGTTATTTTACCCATTTTCTTTTATTCCTTAAGGTAGAGAGTTGTATTCAATGATTCTACCGAATGATTCAATGAATGCTTTCCCAATATTTTCGAATATCATTTCAATCCTCGAAATCTCCGGTTCGTATTACGGTTATTGTACCTATATGATATTAGATAGCGCGAAATCAAAATGAAACTGAACAAAAGCGCGTTCGTGATCCTTTTGCTTCCTCATAGAGGAAGCTTTGTTTCGACAAGCATACTAAATCTATCCACTGATAAAAAACATGGTTCATTCAACTAAAGATTCGGGCAGGAACGTTCCAATAAATATTGTGTTGGTGCAGCTAAAAGATTGGTTAATTCAACAATTTTCTCGATGATTTCACTAAAATATTTTTGCGGCGTTAAAATATTTTGTTCGACCGCCAAAATATTTATTTGAACGTCCCTGTCCGAATGTTTAGTTGATTCAACTGCACTTTTTTATCCGTGTCTACATTGGATTCATCTATTTTATGTAAATAACCGATAATCTTGCTTGACATTTTTCAGACGTGATCCTCTATGCATTGTTTGTAGCAAAGACAAAAATTTACATTGTATCTAATAATCAAGTTTGTGCTCGTACTACCTTGATTCAGTCGAGTCGAGTCGAGTGAGTGATTTCAAATTTTGAACGGAAATTTCCATTATTACCGGTCCCGCGTGTCACCAACAAATTTGTTCTTCGTAAGCCAATGTTTCATAATTTTCCACCAAACAATCGATGAGACCCTCCAATCTGGCATCGAACTTGTCCCGCACCGCCGAAATGAAATAGAAAACCTATCGCCGCACTTAACTGCGTTTTTCCTTACCGCATTATAGCGGCGCATTTCTGGTAAGATAGGGCCGTTTCCATCGGTGTATTCGTTTCTCCAATTAATCACAAATCATATTAATAAATCGCGGGTATGGGAAGCGGAGAATATCGAGCGTTACACCGCGCGGCTCGTGACAAACGCGTGTGCGGCATTGCGATTTTTTCCACGAGGAGCCAAAACCCCGTCACGATCGGCTGGCGAACATCAATCGGCGACTTTAACAATGGTGTCGCGTTTTATCATCGGAAGGATTATCTCGCGTATTATGCAATCGTTATGCAAAGATTGTGATTATCGGGAGGTACACGCGCCTATAAAAAGGGGCAATTTCCAGTATCTCGTCTCAGTATCTTGCGAGATCCTTAAAAACGTACTACGAAAATCGGCTATCGAAAATATGGGGTGGTTCAGTGCTCTGGGGACGTTCCTACTGGCGACGACCCTTACCGGTTTACCGCTCGTTCCGTATCCCGACGCAGGTAAACATACACGGAACATCGTATCTTCGTACCATGATAGTAACTCTTTGTTTTTCCATAAATTATGTGTAAATCACTTGACAAAAATTCAAGAGTTGTAGACCAGGTCGTTGGTAGAGTATCTTTGAACGTAACAAATGAATGGCGCCGCCACTTGCACAATTTTTAGTATATGTGCATACACTGCGATGGCACAAAAAATTTAAGATTATACGTGCAAGGGTCAGTATGAGCGGTGAATCCCTATTTCGTTACAGCCAGAAATTTCTCGAGCTATATTTCTAGCGCTCTGGAGACCTTCTAAATGATAATTTTGCTAGTAAATCAACATTGCATACTGTCGTTGAATCTTTCAAGAAAAGATTGTCGCCTAGTAAATCTATTTAAAAAAAATTCCTTCCCTAAATTTAAACAGCGGGTATTTTTCCGAAAAAATGGGTATATTACCCATTTTCCACTCATTTTCCGGGAGACATGGCCACTTGTTTTTCGGGGGTATGGCCATGTCACCCGGATATTGCGGGTGAAACGGCTACGTCAGTGCACCCAGAAAAAAAATTTATTGGACGGCCACCGTTTATTCGGTTTAAGTAAAATATTTATTTGATTTTAATAAATATTTACTTGAATTAAGTAAATAGTTACTTAAATGAGATAAATATTTATTTAAATAAAATAAATATTTATAGATCGACTTACCCCATTGCAGAACTGGTACCGGAAGTCGTCGAGAATGTGACTCTCTCAACGGAATTGCAGCCTCCGCTGATGGACCCCGAAAGCAATGCGACGAGACGCGGGGTCGTTTATCTGATAAATCTTTATGCCGTGACGAACTCCTCGGACACCGGGGACAGTGGCGAAAAACTCAGCAACGAGATCGTCGAGAGCGCGCCGGGAATATTGGGTAATCGAAGTCTTTTCCCCGATAACAAAATCCTTCGCGAAAGACATTTCGTGATTTCCACATCAGCACAATTGATTCCAACGATTTTCTTTGGTTGTTCAATGTAGAGCCAATAGCGACAGTTCTCTTGATCGTCAACGCCGACGACGAGGAGATTCCCGTCGGCTTGGACGGGATCGCCAAGAACCTGGAGGGCGAAGGCTTCCTTGTCAGCAAAGTCGTCAAAGACGGTGAAACAAGAGTGGTCAAAGTGAACTTCGGCGATGCGGCCGACGATGTGCCGAAGGAAGATCTTGGTGCGGCGGTTGTCAAGCCTCTGCAGGCTAATTCTCCCAAAGTGCGAAGAAAGCGCGCACCTTGTATGAGGTGTAACGTTGGCAAGATGATGGGCGGCGGAGGAGGCGGAGGATGCGGAGGCGGCTGCGGTGGAGGATGCGGAGGAGGCTGTGGAGGAGGACAACAACAAACAGGTCGCACATGCAAACTTACATATTCTATGAGAAAGTGCACTGAGAAATTTTTTTTTTTTGGATCAACCAAATTCGCTGTCACATATGTTCAAAGCTGTTATTTGGTTTACAACTGAACCATTATTTTATTGAACGATTATTCGCTTTGGTCGATTCAAAATATTTCGATTCAAACTAAAAATTTTATTGTACCAACTAAATAATGCCTTTGAACGCGGAGGAACGCACCTTGGTTCATCCAACAATTTTTTTTGTCAGTGCGTGTTATAAAAAATTGTCCACTTGATTATCGACATTTGAGAAAGAAAAAAAAAATGGCAATACAAAATGTTATATTGTCGTGCAAATTCGTCGTTCTATAATGTGGCTTTACTATTTTTCAGTTTCCCTCGGGATTATTCCGATTCTCGTAGTGCCAGTACAAGTTGAAAGTGGAGGTGGTGGACAGTGCTGTCAGGTATCGGGTGGTTGGTAAGTTTCAGTATCGTCATTAGCGGCGAATCAATCATTTTGATGGAGACCTTTACAAACGTTATTAACACCAATTTTGCTTTGTCATTGTTCTCCAGGTAATAACGAGGAAGAAGAGAAGACACTCGACGCAATCAGTTCGAGAGAACCGCTACTTGAAATCGTACAGATTTTCCTTCATGCAATAATCATCCGATGCAATAGAAAAGAGCACTTAAAAAAGCTGTTGCGCTAATAGGGGTTAAAACTTTCTCGCTCATTCCGCGAGTCAGTCAATGCGAGGATTCGCGAGGACATTGGCACATCGAAATCAATGATCGAACAGCGAGAAAGGAAAAACAAGAGGTCATAGCGGTGGATTATCTGCAGAACTCGAGGATACAGCGGTCGACTTACTCGATACTTAATTACATTTCTAATTATCTCGTAGACCCGTTGAAACATATATCATTTATTATTCGTGCTATGAATGCATGACGATTGGGGCTCAGTGGAACTTAAATTAAAATTAACTGGAATCGATGACGACAAGCAATGAATGGAAGTTAAGCAGACAATTGGAAATGGCTTGAAACAATGTAGAAATAAACTGGCATGAAATAACTCGGCGTGGCCAATTAATCTGAGTACTTTTCACTGTAAGGCAGTGAGGAGTCTACGAAGAGATTATTAGCAGCAATCAGGAACAAGGATAAGACAATGGACCTGTGAACACGGATCCTCTTATTGTGTCACTTATCTTATCCTGTGTCACGACATTAACTTGAAATAGGTTAAAATTGTATATTTCCATTCTTCCCCTCTTATTCGTGACGTGATTGGTCGGGCTCCTGTGAATAAGTTCTCACCAAGTAAACTGAGCTGAAGACGTTTGATATGTTCCTTAATTCATCCGTTTCTGTCGGTGGCCACATTCGAGATGAATTCCAAATGCATTTGAGATGTGTCATACACGTTCTTCTGCCCACTATCGGTTGTTCCGCAATTCAGTCGAGTGGAGTCGAGTGACTAATTCAAAACTTTGAACTGGAAGTTCCATTGTTAGGAATCCCACATGCCACTAACAAAGTGGGTGTTCGTAAGATAAGGTGTCATTTTTCCCCACCAAACAGTTGATGAGTTTATTCGCAAATTAATTAACTATTATGATCCAAGTAAACAGAACTGAAGACATGTGATATGTTCCTTAATTCATCCGTTTCTGTCGCTGGCCAAATTCGAGATGAATTCCAAATGCATTTGAGCCGTGTCATACACGTTCTTCTGCCCACTATCGGTTGTTCCGCAATTCAGTCGAGTGGAGTCGAGTGACTAATTCAAAACTTTGAACTGGAAGTTCCATTGTTAGGAATCCCACATGCCACTAACAAAGTGGGTGTTCGTAAGCCAAGGTGTCATTTTTCCCCACCAAACAGTTGATGAGTTTATTTCGCAAATGAATTAATTATGATCGCAATTAATCGCAAATTATAATAGCAAATAGCGTGTGTATAAAGAAAGCAGAGAATCCCAACCGTACACCGCGCGGTGAGTGACGAACGCGTGTGTGGTCTTGCGGTTTTTTCCACAAGAAAAAAACCCCGTCCCGATCGGCTGGCAAACATCAGTCGGTAATTTTAACAATAGTGTCGTGTTTTGTCATTCATCGGAAGGATTCTCTCGCGTATTATGCAATCGAGCCGAGATAATATCTATCGAGAGGTACTGCCTATAAAAAGGGGCGACATCCAGCATCTCGTCTCAGTAGCTAGCGAGATCGTCAAAACGTACCACAACTTTGCGCGGCGAAAAAAATCGACGATCGGAGATATGGGGTGGTTCAGTGCGCTGGGCACGTTGCTGCTGGCGACGGCCCTTACCGGTTTACCGCTCGTTCCCGATCCCGACGCAGGTAACCACACACGGAACATCGCATCTGCGTACCATCATAGTGACACTTTGTTTTTCCATCGATTATATGTAAATCACGTGATAAAAATACAAGAGTTGCAGAGCCGATGATTTGTGTTGCAGAACTGGTACCGGAGGTCGTCGAGAATGCGACTCTCTCAACGGAATTGCAGCCTCCGCCGATGGATCCCGACGGCAATGCGACGAGACACGGGATCGTTTATCTGATAAATCTTTATGCGGTGACGAACACCTCGGACATCGAGGACGGTGACGAAAAACTCACCAACGAGATCGTCGAGAGCACGCCCGGAATATTGGGTAATCGGAGACTTTCCCCGATAACGAAATCCTTCGCGAAAGACATATCGCACCCTTAGAACAACAGTGTAACAACTTATATGGCAATGCCATAAGAGATGTTAGACTGTTGTTCTAGGGGTGCGATATGGTGACTTCCACATCGGCATAATTGAAATCAATTTTTTTCAATTTTTTTTCTTAAATTTTTTTTTTACGATTTTCTTTGATTGTTCAATGTAGAGCCGATAGCGACGGTTCTGCTGGTAGTCGAAGCCGACGACGAGGAGACTCCCGTCAGCTTGGACGAGATCGCCAAGGATCTGGAGGACGAAGGCTTCGTCGTCGACAAGGTCGTCAAAGACGGTGAAACAAAAGTGATCAAAGTGGACTTCGGTGATGTGGCGGATGAAGTGCCGAAGGAAGATCTTGGTGTGGAGCTCGTCGAGCCTGTGAAGAATACTTCTCACAAAGTGCGAAGGAAGCGCGCACCTTGTCTGAAGTGTCTGCTTGGTAAAATGATGGGCGGCGGAGGCGGAGGGGGTGGATACGGTGGCGGATACGGTGGCGGATACGGGGGAGGTTCGAACTACGGAGGTGGAGGATACGGCGGTGGTCCGAGCTATGGAGGAGGTGGAGGGTGCGGAGGAGGCTGCGGAGGAGGAGGTCAACAAGGAGGTGGTAGATACAGACTTTTATATTATTTGCGAAACCGTGCCATAAAAAAGTTTCCGTTCGATTATCGACATTTGATAAAGAAAATAAAAAATTTCGGACATCCAATTAACATCAGCTTCTCGCGATCGTTCTATAATATGGGTTCACTATTCTTCAGGTTCCGTCGCGGTAGTTCCCGTTGTCGTAGTGCCAATACAAACTGGAGGCGGGGGAGGTCGTAGACATCATCACCATGGAGGCGGGGGAGGTGGACAGTGCGATGTATGTCAGGGGGGCGGTGGTCGTCCGAGCTACGGAGGTGGAGGTTACGGTGGTGCTCCGAGCTACGGAGGCGGAGGTTACGGTGGTGGTCCAAGCTATGGAGGGGGTGGAGGATGCGGTGGAAACTGCGGAGGACAACAAGGAGGTGGTAAATACAAACTTTTATATTCTTTGAGAAAAAATGCTATAAAAACTTTTGGATTACCGACATTTTATGAAGATCTAAAAAAAATTGCTATGCAAAATGTTATATTCTGGAGCAAATTCACACGCTTGACTGAATTTACCTTGTTGCGGTTGTGCCATAATATGGGTTTACTATTTTTCAGGTTCTGTCGGGGTTGTTCCCGTCGTCGTAGTGCCATCACAAGGTGGAGGTGGATATAACGGCGGAGGCGGCGGTCATCAGCACCAGGGAGGTGGACAGTGCGATGTATGTCAGGGAGGCGGCGGGGGCGGAGGCGGGGGTGGAGGTGGATCTTGGAGTCAATCATCGGCTCAGGCTTCCGCTCAATCGTCGTCGGGTGGTTGGTAAGTTTCGATATTGTCATCATCGACAAATCGATCATTTTAATGGAGACTTTTAGAAACGTTATTAAAACTTTTAATTTGGTTTCTCAATGTTATCTAGGTAATAACGCCGTAGGAGAGAAGATGCCCGAACACAATCAGTTCGAGACAACCAGTAGTTGAAATCGTATGGATTGTCCTTCATGCAATAATCATCCGATGGAATAAAAAGAGCACGCAAAAAAGCTGTTTCCGCTAACAGGGGTGAAAACTTTCGAGATCGGGTCGAGAGTCAGTCAAAGCGAGAATTCGTGAGGATTGGCGCATCAAAATGAATGATCGGACAGCAAAAAAGGAAAAACAAGTGGTAGACTTATTTGATACTTAATTACATTTATAATTATCTTGTACACCCATTGAAATATAAGTTATTTATTATTCGTCCGATGGATGTATTCAGTGTATAATTGAACTTGTATACAAATAATTGGATATCAATGACGACAAGGAATAAATGAAAGTTAAGCAAACTATTGGAAATGGCTTGAAACAATGTAGAAATTAAGTGGCATGAAATAACCCGCCGCGACCAATTAATATAAGTACTATTTACTGCAAGACGGTGAGGAGTCTACGAAGAGTTTTATCCTTGTTGAGGGATTAAACAATGGACCTGTGAGCACGAAGCCTCTTATAACCTTGCGATACTAATCCTGTGTCACGATATTAAGTCGAAATAGGTCGAAATTAAGCATTGGCCAGTACATCGATCTACCAGAAACCAACTTGGATGACACCTGACCACACGGATCCAAGTAAACTGTTAGATGACGAAGAGATTAATAATCTTTACCCGTTCAGCTTTGGAGTGTCTTACTCCTGTTCTCCCTGTTTGTACCAACCCGAAGATGCGCGTGTCGGGATCGTACTGTGCAGACAAACAAACTACAGACAAATTTTACTACATCAAATTTGACCGTTTTTATGCCGATCATTTTTCTATTGTTAGACCTAATCAACGGCACATAATTAGTATGGCATTTTTATATATATATTTACATTCAATTAGGTGTAACTTCGAAACGTGAGCTTGGCCCATTCAAAAAAAGTTGGATGTATTTATGCGCAGTAAGAGAATATTCTGTGAAAATGTCCGCTTTTTTCAAAGTGACATAACTGTCAAAAAATATATATATTTTCGTCTATTTTTGACGATATCTCACGCAAACTGATTTGGAAAAATATTGTAAAAATTACTTCCCAAAGTTCATTAAGAACAGCAACTTTTATGTACGATACCTTTTCTTTATAAATCACATATTTTTCAAAATAAAGCAATACAACAAAAAAGGTATCTTTTAAAAAATGTATTCGTATGTGAAATACGGTTACAGATAAAAATTTGAAAAAAATCCCATATCCGTCTTTTATTAACCCTTTACAAGTCACACCGTCCCAAACCGTACCGAAACGGGACTAACGGTCGCGAAGTGGGGGCCACACGTTGATACGGCAGTGCATAAGACTGGGGATAAAGGTGTGACTTATAAAGGATTAAGTACCAAATCATAGCGAAGTTTAAAATATATTGGGAATGATCGAATTCTTGAGCGTTCGACTTGGTAACATGGTATGCAATTCCTCATATACAGAAACACCAAAAAAAAAAAATTTCTTCGTTTTTGACGTTTATTTTCGTATCGAAAATTATCGCTAGAAGATAAATTACTAAAAAAAAACATTGAGATAAATGTTTTGCCGACAACCCTTTGGGAGAAAGTATTTGAGCCATCCTTCAGCAAAGGTAGTCAAGTGTCTAATTCCAAACGTTGAGCTGAAAGTCCCATTGTTAACGGTCCCGCGCGTCACTAACAAATTTGTTCTCCATAAGTCAATGCGTCATTTTTTTCCAGTAAACAGTTGATGAGACCCGTCAATCAGCCATCGGACACGTCCCGCACCGCCGGAATGAAATAGAAAACCGATCGCCGCACTTAATTGCGTTTTTCCTTGCCGCCGCATCGCGGGGCATTCCTGGTAAGATAAGATAATCGTTTCGACCGGTGTATCCGGTTCTTCAATTAATCGCAAATCATATTAAAAAAAAAAATCGCGCGTGTATAAGGGAAGCAGAGAATATCGAGCGTTATACCGCGATGCGCGTGACGAGCATGTGTGCGACGTTGCGGTTTTTCCCAGGAAAACCAAAACCCCGTCCCGATCGACCGGTGAACATCAGTCAGCGACTTAACAATGGCGTCGTGTTTTGTTATTCATCGGAAGGATTCTCTCGCGCATTATGCAATCGAGCAGAGATCATACCTATCGGGAGGTACACGCGCCTATAAAACGGGGCAACATCCAGTAGCTCGTCTCAGTAGCGACCGAGATTCTCAAAACCCACTACAACTTGGCGCGGTAGATAAAAATCGACGATCAACGATATGTGGTGGTTCAGTGCTCTGGGCACGTTGCTGCTGGCGACGGCCCTTACCGGTTTACCGCTCATTCCTGAGCCCGACGCAGGTAAACACGCACGGATCGTATCTTCGTACCAACATAGTGACTCTTTCTTTTGCCATCGATTACATGTAAATCACTCGATAAAAATGCAAGAGTTGTAGAGCCGATCGTTTCTATTGCAGAACTGGTACCGAAGGTCGTCGAGGATGCAACTCTCTCAACGGAATTGCAACCTCCGCCTATGGACCTCGACAGCAATGCGACGAGACACGGGATCGTTTATCTGATAAATCTTTACGCGGTGACCAACTCCTCGGACATCGAGGAAGGTGACGAAAAAATCACCAACGAGGTCATCGAGAGCACACCGGGAATATTGGGTAATCGAAGACTTTTCCTCGATAACGAAATCCTTCGCGAAAGACTTTCAGATCGGCATAATTGGCGATCTGGAATGCTGAATGCGGCATTGAACTTGTGATTTTCAGATCGACATAATTGATTCGAATGATTTTTTTTTATTGTTGGATGTAGAGCCAATAGCGACGATTCTCCTGCTCGTCGAAGCCGACGCCGAGGAAACTCCTGTCAGCCTGGACGAGATCGCCACGGAACTGAAGAGCGAAGGTTTCGTTGTCAACAAAGTCGTCAAAGACGGTGAAACGAAAGTGGTCAAAGTGGACTTCGGTGACGGGCCCGATGGTGTGCCGAAGAAAGCTTTTGATGGCAAGCTCGTCAAGCCTGTGCCGGCTAATTCTCACAAAGTACGAAGGAAGCGCGCACCTTGCCTGAAGTGTAAACTTGGCAACATGCTGGGCGGCGGAGGCGGCGGCTACGGAGGCGGAGGTTACGGAGGTCGTCCCAACTATGGAGGAGGTTGCGGAGGAAACTGCGGAGGAGGTGGAGGTGGTAATACAAACTTTCATATTCTTTGCGAAACCGTGCTATAAAACGTGTCCATTTGATGATCGTCATATGATCAAGAAAACACAAAATTGCCACGCAAAATTTTATACACAGAGAAAAAAAATCAATTGAGTCAACAAAATGTGCCCTTACGCGTGGCAAAACAAATGTTTGGTTGATCAAAAAGTATACCTTGTTGATTAAACTAACAGGCCGTTGAATCGAATATTTCGTTCGATCAACCAAAAAAATGTTTCGCCACCCGTAAGGGCTTATTTTGTTGACTCAATCAATTTTTTTTTCTCAGTGCACATTCTCAAGCACATTCGCACCACTGACTGACTTCAGTTTGTCGCGGTAATTCTATAATATGGGTTTACGATTTTTCAGGTAACGTCGGGGTTGTTCCCGTTTACGTAGTCCCAGTACAAGGTGGAGGTGGTGGCGGAGGTCATCATCACCGGGGAGGCGGTGGCGGAGGACAGTGCGATGTTTGTCAGGGAGGTCGGGGTGGTGGTGGTGGTGGTGGTGGATCATGGAGTCAATCCTCGGCTCAGGCCTCTGCTCAATCGTCATCGGGTGGATGGGGAAAGTAAGTTCCAATATTGTCATTATCGACGAATCAATCATGTTTATGAAGACCTTTACGAACGTTAATGGAACTGGTTTTGACTTCTTATTATTCTCCAGGTAATAACCAGGAAGCAAAGAAGATACCCGACTCAATCAGTTCGTGACAGCCGCTACTTAGGATCGTATAGATAGTCCTTCATGCAATAATCATCCAACGAAAGAAAAGACCATTCAAAAGAGCTGTTCGCGCTAACAGGGGTCAACATTTTAGAGATCAGGCCGCTGGTCAGTCGACGGCGCATCGAAATCAAGAATCGGATAGCTAGAAAGGAAAAACAAGAGGTTCTGACGATGGATTATCTACAGAACTCGAGGACACAGTGGTCGTTTTGTTCGATACTTAATTACATTTGTAACTATCTTGTTGACCCGTTGAAACATAAGTTATTTATAATACCTGCGATATTAATGCATGATGACTGAGGGCTCGATAGGACTCCAGTTAAAATTTACTGGGTATCGATGACGACAAGCAATAAACGAAAGATAAGCAAACACTTGGAAAAGGCTTTAAACAATGTAGAAATAAAGTGGCATTCAATAAGCCGAAGCGTCCAATTATTGTAATCTCTTCACCGCAAGATACAGAAGAGTCTGCGCAGAGATTATTGGCAGCGATCAGGAACAAGGATAAAACAATGGATTGCCAGCGCGGATCCTCCTGTTGCCTTGGGATGTTAATCCTCCGGCGAGGCGTGACGTAATGTATTGTTTAATTGTCCAGCGAGAAAACACTACAAGACGGGCTGACACGTGAAAGCGATTGACGCAAACGGTCGCGCTCACGTGTTGTGGCGATCGTTCCGAGAAACTGCTCTCCAGGCAGATAAAGGTGATGAGCTGTCAGCCGGAAACTATAATAAGTATATTTATCGGAGATGGTGTATTCCAGAAATAAAAAGTTTAATGAAACGAAAATTAAACCGAACTTTTCTAAAGATTGTCGCTTCACGATTGTCCAAAGACCTTCGAAGTTAACTACCTTTCGAGGCGCAAAAAAATGAGTCGGCTGCACGCGATGGGGAAGAACAGAACACCCGGATGTGATAACAGATCAAACAGTCTGCTGAATTATCGGCAAAAAAAACTCCATACCTACCAGAATGATTTTGAACTGGTCCGACATCTAACGAAAATCATGCTCCGCTTCTGAATGATCCACCGAGGTTGGTGCAGATTCGAACACACCGTTGAATCGCTGGAAGGTTAGTTACCTTCGCCAGGCGACGCTCTACCTTGCCAACGGACGATACACCGATTCGTCACGAGTGAGGAAAAATTGCCTCCAGACCATTTGTGCCGAACGGATTCGCTCGATTAGCAATTATGCCGCTACTATGCTATCAGACGGCCGATTGTCATGCAATCATTACGGATCACCTATATACTTCCCGATAGTGAAGATGATACATACGCAGTCGATATAGACAACTTTGGAATATAAAAGTCATGTAAGATTCACCGGAATCCCCAAGCAGACGCGTATACTTAATTATTGCTTATTACCGAGCTAATTCACTACCACTGATTATACTGGGAAACGTGGCTATTCATACAATACTATTAGTTTGTACTGTCCTACCGCCTTATTCCATTTCCAGGCTGCACGGATTTTTTTTTATTATCGGATAATGTCTTCGCGCACCAATACCGTTCGGTATTTTTTTAGTTTTTTCTTATTCTTAAAATGAACCCTTTTGTCAACATGATATCCGCATGATCTCAAATGTCATCTTTGGTAAGTTTTTGTCAATGCATTGCCCTAGGAAGAAGAAAAAAAGGTTCACTTGTAGAATTTTATTTTTCAAGTGAACTTGCCGGAGCGCGGCTTGTGCGATGCAACAAACAGCTATTACAACTTGAGAAAATTTGGTCTCATGCAGATATCTTCAGGGTCTTTTTTCGATAAGGGTGGGTCTTGTTCTCCGATTTCGTAAATCTCAGAAAACGGTGTCCCAGCAAATCCGAAATCTCGCCGGGGACACAATTACCGAGTTTCCACCATCAGTGAGATCGGGCCGAGATTTACTCTAAACTAGTGGAAAAATTCTAGTAGACCCAAAATTCACTTATGGGATTAGTTGTTGACTAGAAAGTTTCGAATTAACTGGAATTTTGCCACTAGTTCAGATTCGTTTCAGTCCGTTCTCAGTCCCGGTGAAAACTCAGTAAATTTGCAAAGACAATATACGTATTCGAAGGCCAGCCTTCGGAGCAAGTAGACAAGTCACTAATTCCAAACTTCGAACCGGAAGTCCCATCGCTACAGGTCCCACGTGTCCGAGACAAAGTGATTCTTCGTAAGCAAATGCCTCATTTTGTCTCCACCACACAGTTCACTCCGCAGACCCACCAATCAGCCATCAGACTCATCCGGTGCCGCAGGAAAATGAGATGGAAAACTGATCACCGTAGTTAATTGTGGTTTTCTGTGCCGCGGTATCGCGGTGTATTCCCGGTAACGATAGGATAATCGTTACGACCCGTGTATCCGCTTTATTCGATTAATGACAAACCATATAAACAAAATCGTGCGTCCAACATGGAAGCTGACAGCAATCCGAGCGTTATGTCGCCCGGGTTTTTCCCCGACGGCACCGAAACTCCTTCGGCTGGCGAACCCCGAACGGCGATTTGAGAAATGGCGTCGCGGTTTGTTATTCTTTGGCCGGATTCTCGCCTGTCATGCAATCCAGTCGAGATCATAGCTCTCGGGCGGGACACGCGGCTATAAAAAGAGGAAACGTCAACTACCTTGCACCAGTAGCTAGTGAGGTCTCCAAATCGTACGACAAATTTTCGCGATAAGTCTAATCAACGATCGAAGATCATGCGGTGGTTCAGTGCTCTGGGGACGTTGCTCCTTGCGACAGCCCTTAACGGTTTACCAGCCTACCCCGAGCCTAACGCTGGTAATTAAACACGGAACTTCGTATATCGTTATACAATCAGTGACTCCTCGTTTTTCGCCACGAAGACGTGAAAATTCTGGATAAAAAAAAGCAAAAGCTTTACAGACGATCCTTTGTATTGCAGAAATGGTACCGAAGGTTATCGAGAATGCGACACCCTTAACAGAGTTGCAGCCTTCAGTGAACAACACGAACAAGGGTGGAAAGAAACGTCAGAAGATTTATCTGATCAATGTTTATTCCGTGACAATTCCCGGTAGCGACGAGATGCCCGAGAGTGTCGACGGTGCCGAGACTGTCGAGAGCGACGAGGGCGACGATGTCGACGAGGAAACTCTCGTTGCCGATCTCGTCGAGAAGATACCGGAAATATTGGGTAATTAATTTCTGCGCATGCAAAACAAAACCATTCGTGAATCGTGTATATCGCGAGACTAAAATCATAAGGGTGTAACGTGTAAACGTCCCAGCGACCGAACACGTCCCAGTGGCCGCGCAAAGCACGCGTGCAAGAGAGACGCTAATACGATTTTTCATGCATGTACGGGAACTGGGACTTCGCCCTTAGGTGTGCGGCCACTGGTACTTTTACCTTAAATTGTACACGGAAAACGCGGCTTTCTGATTTTGATCACAGGTTGTAATTTTCTGATCAACATAAATTGGTACAACTTTTTGGTTCTTTGATGCAGATCCTGTGGCTTCGGTTCTCCTGCTCGTCGAAGAGGGCGCCGAGGATATTCCCGTGGACATGGACGTCATCGCCAAGGAACTCGAGGCCAAGGGTTACCCTGTCGAGAAATTCGCCAAAGACGGCGAAACGAGAGTGATTCTGCTGGACTTCATCTCCGACGATAATCAGAATGAGTCCGATGGCGTCGAAGATGTGGCCGATCATGCGGCAAAGGAAGATTACGGCGTGGATTTCATAAAGCCTATCGAGACAAACATGATAAAAGTGCGAAGGAAGCGTGCACCTTGTCTCAAGTGCTATGTCGATAACGGCTATCGGGGCAATGGATATGGTCAATACAATTATCCGGACTACGGTCGTGGAGGATATCAGGGTAAGGGAATTTTCCGTGAAACGACCTAAAAAAGGCCTAGTATTATTTATTTATCGTTATTGTCCCCCACTTCTCAAAGCTACCTTACTGCTACCTTAAAACTACCTTACTGCTACCTTAAAGCTACCTTAAAACTACCTTAAAGCTACCTTAAATCGACCTTAAAGCTACCTTAAAGCTACCTTACTGCCTTAAAGCAGATTGGCTTGGTTGATGGGTAATTACTAGTCCTCACTTTATTTAGAGTAAATTTCTGTTTTTTTTTTGGTCCTTACGCACAGAGCCAGTCCCCCATTTTTGCGGCTGCAGCCGATTTCACCCCTGTATCGCATTCGCCTTAGTCTTGCAACTAAAGGCATAGGGAAACTGCAGAAGACCTATGCCGATACACATCGGTCTCAGTATCGCTTCACGAAAAATAACGATTTAGCAGTTCGGAAGTTAGACTATTCGGATGAAGTGCGTTCGGACCCTTGACTTTCGGCCATACGGCGATTCGGGTGATTTTAGTTTCCGCAAAATTATCCACCGGAGCTACGTCCAGTTTCGCCGAGAATGTAAACATGAACTGCAGCTACACACTTGGGGCACACACGGACAAGTGTGTCTCAAGTAAGGGAGAGCGGGGCAAAATGGGACAGTGGGGCAAAACGGGACACCGTGTGGATAAAACTCAATTTTCCAATAATTTTTGGATGCCCCATTTTGTCCCAACGATACATCTGGATTTTCAACACCGTTTTGCCCCACTTACCATCACCGCTACCATCCAAAAGTTATTGGAAAATTGCATTTTGTCCCATTATCCCGTTTTGCCCCACTGTCCCACTTTGACCCGCTCTCCCCTATATATCTGGAGCTATGTCTCGCCCATATTTTTATTTCTCGACGAAACGACGGCACCGGCAATCGAACCCTCGACCTGCCGTGCTTCGGTTTAGAGACGAGCACGCTAATCACTAGAACAACGCACCGGTTAAAAAAGTCTAGTGAAATCTGGGGAATTTTCCTTGGGGTTGTTATACGAAGTGGATTTATTGGTTTTTAAGGCGGGTCTATTCCAGTTGTCGTGGTGCCGGTGGACTCCGGACGTCGCCAATACCCCAGCCAATATCCCAGCGGAGGAGGAAGAGGTTATCGGCCAGGCGGCGAATCGCGACCGTGCAATGGTTGCCAAGTTCAAAGAGGCGGCGGCTGGAGCACATCGTCGTCCCAGGCTTCCTCTCAGTCGGCATCCGGTCATTGGTAAGTGCAGATCCCGTCATTACCGACGCATCGATAACCCTGTTTTTCCAAGATACGTAAAAAACGTTTTTTTCTCATTTTCATATTTTTGTCACTCTTCAGGTAAGAACGGCGAATGCAGAGAAGACTCCCGCCTCGAGTCGAGACAATCGCTACTTCAAAATACTTGGTGCGACGATCGTCCGATGCAGAGATAGAGCGACAACGGTGTCGTTCAACGATCGACAGTACGAAATAAATATGTAATAATTTTTTTTTGTCGTAAAAAAATAATAATAATGAAAATAAAAAATACAAGGCGATACGTAATTGCGCGCGATCCGAGAGGGTCTCTGTATGATTCCACTTTACACCGATGACTCCCATTCTCGGAAAGCCATTGCCGCGGTGCTGAGACTTTGATGTACGCGCCGTCACGAATCAGATAATTCCCGATGAAACTGGCAATTTGACGAAACGAAGAAACTCGATGATACACGCTTGGTGTGTGAATTTCAAAGGGTGCACTGTGCGAAGGGCACAACCGGCGGGGATGGCCGAGAGTTCTGCCGAGCAGATATTTCTTTTTCTTGCGAGGGAACTCACGCGCAGAGCGCGGTCGGTCGAATGAGCAGGGCGATGGCGTCACGCACGCAACACTTGCCGGTTCTACGAGCGGGCTATGAGCCGTAGTCCGAAAATGCGATACCCCTGAAAAATCGTCATTTCCGGTACCGGGCAAGCATGCGCAATCCTCGGTCCATCTTCGCGCCGAATTAATTGCCCCGAAGAAGTGGGAGAAGCGGACGAAAAACAACTGGCTTGCTAACAGTAACCGACCATCCGGTGAAGAACATCGGAGAGGAAAAGACGCGGGTTCGCCAATGGCCGAAGACCCAAAGATTGACCGGTGGAAAACGTCAGGCAGAAAAAATGCCGAGGCACCGACGATTAGAAAGAAAATGTGTATGAATATCATTTAGAGCAGAGTCTTGGCTCCTGATCTTTCCTGGATTTTATACCTATGTGCCGTTCGCGGGAGGCGCGGTTCGGTCATTCCGAAGACATGAAGATATCGGACTGTGAAAATTCGTCGTTTCCGCACGCAGAAAAAGAAATTATTTGACGGCCACCGTTTATTTAGTTTAATTAAAATATTTATTTCATTTAAATAAATATTTATTTTAATTAAGTACATAGTTACTTAACTGAAATTAATATTTATTGAACTCAAATAAATATTTTACTTAAACCGAATAAACGGTGGCCGTCAAATAAATGATTTTTCTGGCCGCTGTACCAGGCGAGCATGCGCAATCCTCGTCCCATCTTCGCGCCGAATTAGTGGACTAAAAACAGCTAAGCTTGCTAACAGTAACCGACCGTTTGGCAAAGAACGACCAGTGAAGAACATCGGAAAGGAAAAGACGCGAAGTCGCCAATGAGCGAAGACCCAAAGATTGACGTGTGGAAAACGTCATGCAGAAAAAATGCCGAGTCGCCGACGATTGGAAAGAAAATGAGTATGAATATCATTTACAGCCGAGCCTTGCCTCCTGATCTTTCCCGTCTTTTATAGCTCTGTGCCGTTCGCCAACGACTGGCGAGTCATCGAAGATCAACCCGCGAAAGACCCCGGACACGAAGAGACACAGCGTCGCCAATGACCGAAAAGACCCAAAGACTAACCGGCGGAAAACGTCATTTAGAAAAAAATGCCGAGTCGCCGACGATTCAAAAAAATTAATATGAATATCATTTAGACTCGAGTCTTGACTCCTGATCTTTCCCAGCTTTTATACCTCCGCAATGAGAAAAAAAAATTGTTGGATTAAGCAACTGCGCGGTGACATACGTTCAAAGGTGTATTTGGTTGGTACAACAAAAATGTTTGTTTCAATCGACAAATTTTGAATAAATTGAAGCAAATAATCGTTTAGCAAAACAATGCTTTATTTGTACCAAACAAACAAGAGCTCTGAACGTATGTCACCGCGTCTTTTGGTTAATCCAACCAATTTTTTTTTCTCAGTGCGCGCCTTTCACCAACGACTGGCGAGCCATCGAAAGCTACCGGCTCGCCAAAAACACCGCAGACGAAGACACGCGGCGTCGCCAATGACCGAAGCCCCAAAGATTGACCGGTGGAAAACGTCATGCAGAAAAAATGCCGAGTCGACTCCAATTAGAAAAAATAAAAATAAATTTAAAAAAAATAAGTATGAATATCATTTAGAGCCGTGTCTCGACTCCTGATCTTTCCCGGCTTTTATAGCTCCGCGCCGTTCGCCAATGACCGGACATACGAAGATATTGGACTGTGAAAAACGGCAGTGAGGAAGAGATCCCGACTCGCCGGCGAATGAAAGAAATTAGTATGAATATCATTCGGATTCTCCTCCGGACGGCTCCTGATCTTTCCCGCTCCGGGCTTTTATAGCTCTCGGGCCGGTTGCCGCTCGTAAGAATTATTTATCGCGGGAGATACACAACCATGCCTAGGCTCTATAAATATTAGAGACAGGAAACGAGTATTCTGGTCCCTGGTGTCCAGTGGCGAGAGCACGAACACCGTCAGGTTAAACCAGCGCCGGAGCAGAGTACGACCGAGGGGAGCATGCCTCCTATATCTTACACGTAGCATCCGCGTGCGGTAATTGCGGCTCGCTCGCTCTCTCTCTCTCTCTCTCTCTCTCTCTGTGCCGAGACGTTGGGTTAACGTAACGGTAATAACAACGTTGTTCTTCGATTCTTTATTTTTACCATCCGAGGAGACCGATTGCGAGCGCGTCCGCGCGCGGAACGAATTATCATCCCGAAACCCGATCGGCTATCACAATCCGAGTTTCCGAGGGCATCGGCGGTTCATTAATGACAGTGTCATTCCTCATTTCGATCCTCGCCGCACGAAGGTTCGATCGACTGGAAAACACGCCAGGGTATTTGTTATTTACAGTAGAACCTCGATTAATCGGGTGCGGATTAACCGGGCGGCGGTTTAACCGTGCCAAGCTTTCTTTTTCTTTTTTTCCATCAATATCAAAAAATAAAAATCAAAAGCAGACGAAAGTGACACAATTTTTTCAATAACGAGACTAAAAGGAGCTTGATAACTACAATTACATACTAAAGTATTATTAACCGTAAATGTACGATCTCGTATGACTATGTTTTTTATAACACAGTACAAAATAAAAACACTTTATGACGAATGCGGATTATCCGTGGATTTCAATTATCCCGCCCTGTCCCGCCCTGCCCGGATAATCGAGGTTCTACTGTAGAACCTCGATTATCCGAACACCCATTATTCGAACCCTCTGTTATCCGAACAGCCACTGGTTCGGATAAAGTTTCTATCATCCGAACTATTGCGTGAAATTCTCGTATGTTAACATTGAGAATACATTGCTGTGGGCTACAAACAACAAGCCAGTTCATGAAGGTTCGAGCTCGCATAGGACTCACACAGCACTACCGTAAATGCACGTCAGGCATATGAGCTGTATTTATTAATTTCTCAACCAAGCAAATACACGTAATCAAAATTTATTTTCGTTAATCTTCTACAGTCTTCGTAGTTTAGTGCGTTATGGATTCAACGTCCGGTCCTCCGACTTGTAAGCGTAAGCATAATGCACGCTTACCAGCACGTGGTGAGGCTAGCACGTTGTCAGCGCGCTCGTATGATGATCACAAGTCAACGATCATCGACATTAAAAAAAATTCGGCTGCGAAAAAACTGTGAATTCCATGATGAAGCTTTGACGTTACCGTTGAATATCATAAAAATATATGTATCACGCTATTCCTCAAATATATATCATAATTATTAAAAATATATGGGTACTGTACATTTTTCGATATGTATCTCGCCATATCGCAAAGTTTCAGTATTCTGTTATCCGAATTTTCCCGAATTTTCCCGAATACTCAATCGGTTCGAATAATCGAGGTTCTACTGTATTTTTCTCTCTTAATTTTATCCGATTCGCGCGTGGCCGGTAACGCCAGGCCTGTCCGGTCGAGCGAGTCCGATCGAGAGCCGCGCTATCGGGAAATGTGGGTTTACGGGTCGTGCAGACCTGTCGGTGCCGATCGGCTGTCCGGCCTCTCCGCACACGTGGAAATCGGCGTCACCGAGCGCCGGCCAACGTACACGGGGGCCTCGCGGGCCTGTATACATACCCACACGCCCATTACTTTTCTTCTTGCGGTCTCTGTTTTCCGGTCGTTGACCGGCAGACGCGACTCCGCGGATACCCGGCGCGATTGGCATGGAGCCCGACGAAGAAACACCAGAAGAAGAAGATGAAGGGGGAGAGGAAGAATGAAGGTGGAATCGTCGCTCTTCCAGGATACTGGATAAAGGCCCAGGAAAAAAAAACAAACAAAAACTTACAAGGACTCCAGACTCGTCGATAGTCAAGGTAAAATCGTTTGCTCCTTAGTTCCTACCGCGATTCAGTGCCCAACCCGATTTTTTTGTCTCAAAGTATCGAACCTCTTGTTCTTCGCGTTGGTTTTCTTACACGCTGTATCTCTGACATTGTCGGCACTTTGTTGCGAGGCCCCGGTGAGAAAGTGTCTTCGGATCCTGGGGAGCACGGAGGAGTCGCAGATCAACAAACCGTAAAAGATCGGGTTGGATTTGCGTTGTTTTCTGACAATCTGCTCCAACTTAAACTGCCGATTGGTGCGCCAGACCGACACTGATTCCAACGTTTGGGAGGTTGGTTTTTTAATGATATTTCAAAAACGACCATTATGCCAACGTTATATGTGTGGGATAGAAAGTTGGTTCATAGTTGGACTTTCCCAAAACAACCCGATTTCCGACTTTATGTCGAGAGCAGCGATTATTTGTTATCGATTGTTTTTGTTGGTTTACACCCAGAAAAATAATTTATTTGACGGGCACCCACAAATAAATATTTAATTGAATTAAATACATATTTAGTAGTAGGCGTAAAAGACATTTATCGATCTCCCTTACAATGCTAGTTCTATTTTTTCGCACATTGCTAAGCCATAGGGTGGGCCGTTGACCGAAGTCCTTCAGCCTTAATATTTATTTAAATTAAATAAATGTTTATTCAAATTAAATAAATATTTATTTAAACCAAATAAATATTTATTTGCCGGTGCCGGTCAAATAAATTATATTTCCGGGTGCAGTGTTCGAGAACTGGTTATTTTAGGAAAATCCAACCGTAAACCAACCTTCTACCCGACACATATAACGGTTGGTATTACAGGTTGGTTTTTCAATAACGCCGAAAAATCACCGTCTCGTAGGATGTAATCAGAGTCGATTTGTACCAATCGACCGGTCGCTGTTCTGATCGGTTTCAGGTTGGTCGGAGAGCGAGTACCGGCGCGATTCCAATGAATCATTCGCGTCGAAGAAAATCGAAGAAAAAAATTATCGGACGACTATTCACATTAGCTCGTTGATGGAGCCGTTCGCGATGACTCGACTGCAGGCGAGATTGTTCAACGGAGCGGTTAGAGCGCGCGTTCTCACCGTCAATTAGCGTTTCCGAGCACGCGAGCCGCGATACGAGCTTAATTGGTAACGATCGGCAATCGGCGCGGCAGAGTCATCGCTCTCGGCGGATCAATGTCAAGAACTACTTGGCACTCGAGCTGAATGCCTGGCCGCGGACGCGAACTGCTCCGCGGTAATGCGGCTGTCGAACTCGCGTACCCAGTTCTCCGTTCGGATTATTCTCTCCGATTATTTCCGATCGTTTTCACAACTCCCTCGCGACGACCGCTGCGCGGACGAAGCCGCAGCTAAATTCTATTTATAATCGTTCGCACGATTGAGTTACCGGTTTTGCATGCGGTTTGCACATTCTAACTGCGATCGGGGCTAAATGTCGCCGGGGTTCTCTAGCCTCGCGGGCATCCTCGAAGACGCGACTTTCTTTAAGAGACCGCGGCGCTGGAACTCGCTGTAATTTTCTTCGATTATCGTGCGTTCGAGGATCTTCGAATTGCCCGCGCAGTTTTACGACAAGCATCGCCTATAAGTTTCGGACTAGGCGAGACCGGGGCAAAATGGCACAGCGGGGTAAAATGGGACAGTGAGGGCAAAACTCAATTTTCCAATAACTTTTTGATGCTCCAGTTCGTCCCAACGATACATCGCGATTTTCAAATCCGTTTTGCCCCATGTACCACCATCGCCACCGTCCAAAAGTTGTTGGAACATTGCGTTTTGTCTCGGAATCCCGTTTGACCCCGTTGTGCCATTTTGCCACGGCCCTATGTGCGACGACTGCGGTCCGCAACTCCTCGATGATGTACGCTAGGCGCATTCGATAAAGCAGGAGAGTGGGGCAAAACGGACCATGTGTTCTCCACTTTCTGTCTCAATGTCCCTGGAACAAAATTTGTGAAAAAATAATGGTCCCTTTTTCCCTCGTGGTCCGTCTTGCCCTGCTCTACGCCAAACCCTTTCGATTGTGCGGCTGGAAGCCGTTTCGCGATGAAGTAGAATAGAAGGGCAAAACGGAAAGGGGCAAAACTCTTTTCATCTCAATGTCCGTCGAAAAAAAAATCGTCCCTTTTTCCCCGATGGTCCGTCTTGCCCCGCTCTACCCTAGGCTGAACTCCTCCGATTATGCGGCTGGAAGCCGTTTCGCCGGAGAGTCCGGGGACCACCTGGGGATTCCGCTAGAGGTCGGTTGCGAGTCCTGCACTTTTTGATTTTTTTTTTTGTCGGGACTCGGGGGTGACCAGAGCGACCAACCTTATGCATCGGGAGATCGGCTAACGATTAGGTACGGCGCTTTAATTCAATCCGCAAGCGCTTCGTATCGCGCGCTCCGCGTTTCCATGGATCGTTGATTTCGCTTCGTATCGTTTTACTCTGCATGTGTGTGTGCGCGTGTTTTCTGCGCGCATCCCGGTGAACGAAGTTCCGCGAGAAGAAGAAGGCCCACGAGGAGCGCGCACGCGCGATACACGGCTCGGAACTCGCCGAACCGAAAGGAACCGGTTCCAACTGGCGAACCGAGACCGGAGACTTATCCGCCGAGAGAAGATGAGCTTTGCGTTCGGCCACAGCACCACCATCGCGTATACTACAGTAGCGTAACGTTTGCGGCTTCTTCAGTGAGTCTGGAATCGGCGGGGTCTCGAGAAAGCCGCGGAAAGAAGAAGAAGCGGAGGAAGACGACGAGGAAAAAGAAACAGGTCCGCGGCGACGCGAACTGCTAAATCTCGACGTCGAGAATTTATGTCGGGAAAAAAAAATGAACTCAAGGGAAGAAAAGCTGAAATTCACCGATACCGAATATGGGCGGCTCGAGGAGCGCGATTGATCGCGGCAGCGGCGGCAAATCGTCGCCGCGTTAACAGGGGGGAAAATGGATCTCAAGATTTTAGCGATGATGTAAATATTTTTATAGCTGCGAAAAATTTACAATGCGCCCCGCAAATGTTACCATCTAGAAAATATGCACACTGCATTGTAATAAAAATTCGTATGAAATTTAATGCATCGGACTGGAATTTTTTATCCAAAAACTGGTGTATTAAATTTCATGTACAATTGTGATGAAAAATGAATGTTCAGTGTCGCAAAAACAGTGGGAACACTTCATTTTTAGTAATTTACTTTAATTTCAATGAAAAAGTATATTAATTTTTCATCACAATTGTACATTAAATGTACAATTTTTTTTTACGGTATGTAAAAAAACATTTACTTAAAGTACAGGACTTGAAGTTTTTATGCAAAAACTGGCACATTAGGGCTAATGTAAAATTGTGATGAAAAGTTAATATCTGTTTTCATTGAAATTATAAGTAAATTACTAAAATTTAAGTACATTCATAGTAAAATTTAAGTAAATGATTAATAATAAAGTATTGCCAACGTTTTTAATGCACTGACCATCAATTTTTCATCACATTTGTACATGAAATTTAATATACCACTTTTTGCATAAAAACTTTCAGTCCGGTAGATTAAGTTTCATACGAATATTTTTTTTTTTACAATGCATCGCTCGTTTAAATTATCGGACTCGAGGTGGGCCATATTCACCCCCCTTTTATTCCTACAGAGATTTATCGAATCTCACGGTCTATCCTTCGGTGTTGTTATTTAAATTCGTTCTGCAGCTACTCGGACACTAAGAGCAAAAAATAATGCTTTACAGCCGCGAGAAGTTTATTACCGTACTTCGCACCTCACGCGAAGCTCCTCGGCACTTCGCGCCGAGCCCTCTCTCCGGCGAACGCGCGCAGTATAATCAATCGAGCGTCGACCTTGATTGACAATTTGACGCTCGGCCTAGATTGCAATAGGGCCATCCTGCTTGGCAATTGCAACGATCTAGCCGTACCCGAGCCATACATAGTACAGTACACTATATGCGTCCTATGTGCGAGCGAAGCGCACTCGCGCTATGCATCGCGACGCGTACATGCGCTCGGATTTCCCGGCGGACGTTTGACCTCCCCTCGCGCCCCGGGACCGCTGCGTCGCCATTATCGCTCGACATTTCACGAAAAAAATAGTTTAGCTCCTCTAACAAAATGAGTTTTGCTGACCATGACCTCGTTCTCCCAGCAAAACGATTAGCAAAAGCAGCAAAAAAAAAATACTCCGCAGTAGCACAGTAAAAAATAATTTCGTAAAATCGGAATGCGAAATTTCGTAAAAATAATTTTGTTGAATAAGTGACAAACTCGTTTGTCACTCATTTCAATATACGAACCTGTCCTTTTATTTCCCGTTTTATTGACAATTTTAGTTTGGAAAACTAGAAAATTAACAAATAAAAATGTTGACGTTTGTGAACAATAAGTTGTAAAAAGTGGAAACGTTTTTTACTGTGAGCAACAAAACTTCCTTGTTACCGCGATGATTTAGTTTGCTATGAGAACAAACTACGCCTCCTGCAATTTGGCGGCTGAGTAATGACTGGTAATAGGAGAGTTATAGATACGCACATACATTTATTTGAAGCTTAGCTCACCGCCTGTGTAATTCATCATTTTGTTACATTGAAAATAATGTCTTTATTTGCAATTCCGAATTCTTGTAATTTGCTATATGTGGATGTATTAAAGCCGGAAACGTATCACCTTCTGCAGTTTATACATCCATATAGAGCACTCTGTTTTTTATTTTTACTCGAATACAAAGCAACCGTTTCCTCGCGCCTCTTCATTGTCATTTAACGCGTCGACAGTCTCGGGCTCGTAGTTTTTTGTTACAACAAACAAACAAAATTTGTTACAGTAACAAAGGTTGTTTTGTTGCGGTAGCAAATCGCTCCAAGCGAAAAATGTTGCAATGGTTACAAGCTGGCTTTTTTTTATCCCGATACTAACAAACTAAATTTGTTCCGGTAACAAAAATCTCGTTTTTATTTCTCCGTGTTTCTGCGTACAGGGACGAAGCGGGGCAAAACGGACCATATTTTTTTTAACCAATTTTTTGTGGTACTAAAAAAAAGGTCCCACATCCGACGGTCCATCTTGCCCCGCTCTCACTTTACCCACGTCGGATTACCTATGCGGAGCTGTGTGGATATGCGCATCAATCACGGATGCATATACATCTGCTGGCATAACTGCGCATGCGTATATTTATGGGACAGACACGCGCGCTGCTCTTGCGGAAGACATACGACCTTCTGCCTCGAGGCGGAAGAGCCGATGCCGCCTGATAATCGCATACCCGTGTCCTGGTATACGCGTGTGTGTGTGTGTGTGTGTGTGCGCGAGCTCCGTGCGAAGCCGAACAGGTTACGATCGGTGATGCGGTATAAAATTGAAAGTGACGCAATTTTATTGAGCCGTCCGAAGATATGCAAGGAAGAGCGCGAAGACGAACCCGTCGCGTCTATTCCATTGCTCGGGATTACGCTCTTGATCGCCGTCGTCACGCGCTCGCACGCATCCTCGCCGGCTACTTAACGATCGGTTGTAACGACTAATCCGTAATCTTGTTAGATCGTTTATCTTGTTAAATTCGTTACATCGACGAGATTGGCTTCCACACGTATATATTTAGATATTTTCCGATCGGAGATTACGGTATTTCTGATATGGACGAACGGGGACCGTTAGAGTGGGCGTTAACATGGGCAATTAACGCTGATTAAACACTTATAGGATAACGATTTGAAAAAATAAATAAATCAATAAATTTAGGTAAAAAAAAATTCACTTTTGTGTATGGAATTGACAATAGACTGAAAATATGAGATTATTCGAAGGGAGAGTAAATTATTCGTCGACTTGGCAATTAAGCGTACGCGCAGCATCTGCAATTTTTTTCATTTGCATAACATCTGCATAATATCTGCAATTAGCGCTGATTAAACAGTGATACGAAAATGATTTGAAAAAATGAATAAATCAATACATTTTTACTAAAAAAAAGTATAACTTTGGAGTGTCAAATTCTAAATAGATTGAAAATGTGATTATTCGGAGGAAGGATAAATTATTCGTCGAACTGATGATTGTTGCGTACGCGCAGCATCTGCAATTTTTTGCATTTGCATAACTTCTGCAATTAGCGCGGATTAAACACTGATAGGAAAAAGATTTGAAAAATTAGTAAATCAAAAAATGAAGATTAAAAAATTTAACTTTTAGGTATACAATTGGAAGCAGATTGAAAATATTATTCGCAGGGATTATTCGCAGGGAGATAAATAATTCGTCGACTTGCCAATTTTTCATCGGCATGACATCTGCATGACATCTGCAATTAGCGCCGGTTAAACACAGATAGGGAAAAGATTTGAAAAAAATGAATAATACAATAAATTTGGATTTAAAAATGTATAACTTTGGAGTATGAAATTGAAAATCGATTGAAAATATGATTATTCGGAGGGAAGAATAAATTATTTCTTGACGTGACGATTGACTGTACGCGCAGCCGTCGCTTACCTCGATTCATCGGATGACCTTTTGTCCAGGATTCATCATCGACCGGATTAAACGATCGTCGACGGTGAAGATTTTTTTTTCTTCATTTTTTTTCTTTTTTTTACGCAAGCGAAGCGATCAATCGGAACGAATGTACAATCTGTACGTTAGATCGATCCTGCGGCATCGATCGGAGCCGGTCTCGCTGGTACGTACGAACGATTCGCTCGAAAACAAAATGATTCTTCTTCGCGATGAGAAACTTTGATTTATGTGATAATGAGCGAGACGGATTAAAAAAAAATTATCAATGCGACTCGGGTTGATTGTAAAATTACACGTTCAATTTTTCTCTAATAACCGCGGGTGTTAATAACAGGTGCCGCGGTCCGTCGGCACAAGCGTACGTGTTTTTTTTTCAGATCTCGCGATTAGTTTATAATCCACAGGGTAAATATCAAATGTTTCGACAGCCGTCAATCCAATTTGTTTTTTTCCACGCTCGCGATCTAGCGTTCCCTGTGGAAGAATCAATTTAAATCCTAACGGATCGATGTATAATATCGCGATCGATCAGCGAGTGATATCTATCCGGCTATCATAGGCATGACTCAGTGCTGGGTAAAACAATTACACTGGCTAAGGTGTAATTATATTGCTTACTAATTCACACCTCCGTCACGCTTCAGCTAATCCGCTCATAAAAATTGAAGAAGAAAAATATATATAAAAATCAAAATTACCATATTAGTTACATTTTTTTGGGAACAATTAATTTTTTTTTTTTTTCAATGACAAAAATAAATATACAAGAGCAATCGTCAACTTTTGAGGAGAAGAAATGTTTGTTCTATGCACGAACTATTTGCACCGTGCTTAACTGCACATTTACTTATTTTTAAAAAATGTATTTTTTTCTATTAGCCTGGGAACGCAAGATCGGCGTACGAGGCCGATACTCGATAAGGATAACATGACTATAATGTATTGCCTATTAATTCACACCTCCATCACACTTTAACTAATTTGCTCATAAAAAATCAAGAAAAAAAAATATATAAAAATCAAAGATATATCAATAAAAATTGGTTTGTCGCCAATTTTTTTTTCTTTTCCATAAAAAAAAGAAATAAAAAAAACAATCATGGACCTTTGAGGATAAGAAATGTTTATTAAATACACGAACCATTTTCATCGTGCTCAACTGCACATTTTTTTTTTTAATGTACATTTTTCTGTTAGCCTGGGAACGCAAGATCGGCGTACGGGACCGACACTCGAGCACGATAACGTCATAACGTGGCTGAGCTGTAATTATATTGCCTATTAATTCACACCTCCGTCACGCTTCAGCTAATTCGTTCATAAAAATCGAAGAAAAAAAAATATATAAAAATCGAAGGTATATTAATTTATTTTTTTGTCGCCAATTAATTTTTTTTCAACAAAAAAAAAAACAAATAAAAAAGAACAATCGTGGACTTCCGAGGATAAGAAATGTTTGTCCAAGGCACGAACCATTTGCACCGTGCTTACCTGCACATTTATTTATATTTAAAAAAAATGTAAATTTTTCTCTTTTAGCCTGGGAACGCAAGATCGGCGTACGGGGCCGACACTCGAGCACGATAACGTGCCCGGTACGTGGCTCGAAGGTTCGCGTTCACTTGCGCCGATGAAGACTTCGACCCGACGGTGTCGGACAAGACAAAAAGGCAAAACACCTAACGGTAGCTCGGCGAGCTCGTTACGCTCGTTAACCGAGGCAATCCCCTCACGGTCGCTTGCCAAAGGGAACGCGAAAAGATCGCGGATCGAGAGAGGATCGGCCGATACCGAGCACGGTGGCGTCCGCCGCCGGACCGGGAATCGAGATGTGCCCACGGTCTCGGCCGTGCAGGCCGGCTAAGTCTGCCCGAGCGAGCTCACAATCGTCACAATAATTGACCACCGTACAGTGACTGGCCGATGGAAACGCACGGCGACCGAGGAGGATCCCCGTACACGCCGATAAATAATTATTGGCCGTGTTCCGCTCGAGAAAGCCCACGTTCCTTCGAGCCGATCTCCTCGCGAGACGAGATGCCGAGAGAGATGCCGGTTCGCGGCATCGGCTGCAACGCCGCCGGTCCGTACCTACGTTTCTTCATCGGATCCTCGAAACTGCAGACACCTTAATCGCTTCCACGAAATCCCATTGGCCTCTCTCGAACCGAGAGCCCGGGAAGGTTTTATAATATTCTCTCGCTGCGCCCGAACTACGGGAGATTGGCATTTAACAATCCCCCGCGCGGCGCTCGCCGAGAACCGAGCAAGGATCTGCGGGAGATTAAGCCGAAGGGGGTTCGGTGGCGAAAGAAATTAAAAATTAAAAATTAAGAAAAAGAAGATTTTTTTAATCGCAACGAGTGATGGAATCGCTCACGGGAAGGATCAGGACGGGGAGGATCTATGGATCTATAGATCTTTGTCCATCGGCGATCTTTTTTTTTCTTGATAGTTTTGTTTTTTGCAATTACTCAGGTGTACAGGATTTTTTTCTCTCCGGACAATGATTTTTTAATTTGAAGGGATGAATAGTTTATTGAGTGGAAAAACAAATTCAAAATTAAGAACCAAAAAATAATGTTTGATGGTGACGATGTATGGAATCGCTCCCGGGAAGGATCGCTGACGCGGAGGATCTATGGATCTATAGATCTTTGTCTATCGGCGATCTTTGTTTTTTAATAGTTTTGTTTTCGCAATTAAGCTGGTGTACAGGATTTTGAACGAATGGATAGTTATGAGGGGGAAAAAACAAAAATAAAAAAAATTTAACCGCAACGGCGGATGAAGCCGCTGCCGGGAAGGATCGCTGACGTGGAGGATCTAAGGATCTATAGATCTTTGTCTATCAGCAATCTTTTTTTTTCTTTACAGTTTTGTTTTTCGCAATTAAGCAGGTGTACAGCATTTTTTTTCTCACCGTTCAAAAATGTTGTATATTGAATGAATGAATAGTTTATCGAGTGGGGGAAAAAAAATAAAAAATTAAAAACTAACAAAAAAAAATGTTTAATGGTACCGACGGATAAAGTGGCTCAAGGGAAGGATCGCTGACGCGGAGGATCTATAGATCTATCATTAGTTTATCGAGTGGGGAAAAAAATAAAAAAATTAAAAACTGACAAAAAATGTTATTTAATGTTACCGACGGATGAAATCGTTCGCGGGAAGGATCGCTGACGCGGAGGATCTATGGATCTATAGATCTTTGTCTGTCGGCGATTTTTTTTTATAATAGTTTTGTTTTTCGCAATTAAGCAGGCTTAACAGGATTTTTCTCTCCGACAAAAATTTTCATATTGAACGGATGAATAGTTTATCGTGTCGGTCAGACGGATTGACGTTCGAGCGTGTCCTATTATGCATGTTGGCGGATAATGTGCCGGGAGGTTTAGCTCTGCGCTTCGGATCTTCGACGGTGTCGAGAACCTTCACCGTGGTGCGCGAGGTCATACTCCGCACGGTCGCGAAGCAATAATGGATGTTTGTTCGATGAGTAAGAGTAATTTAACTGTCGAGTAATCGTTGCGTGTCGTGTAAAAATATACCTGCTACACGCGCGCGAAACGCGATTACGCGATTTTTGGGATTAATTCAAGAAGAGCCCGCTGTGCACGATACCGGATGCTCCTGAACGAATCTTTCGAGGCGCCGCTCGTTCGTTAAAATCCACGATAAATTTAGAGCTACTTGCGATACTCCTGCTTCTATAAATTTTGTCTCGGGTTCCTAAATTTTGAATCCTTAATACTTAACGAATCATAAAACTTGTATAAACAAATGAATTAAATATATGCAAAACTTAAATACTTGCGAAAAATATATTCGAAATTAACACATTTATATATTTCCGCAAACATATCGAGGACGCATACGTGTTGAAAAACGTTAAAAAATATATATCCAAAATATAATTTTTTGTTGCCAATATATATTTTGTATATCAAAGATATTTTTTTTCGATATATCCGATTATATATCGAGTAATCGTTGCGTGTCGTGTAAAAATATACTACACGACACGAAATGCGATTACGCGATTTTTGAGATTGTATCGAGGAGGCCGGGCGCGGGGGAGTCGAGACGACCGCGCTCTGCAGGATAACGGATACTCCTGAACGAATCGTTCGGGACACCGATCATTCGTTAAATTGCGCAATAAAATTGGAGATACTTACGATAGTCCTGTTTCTATAAATTCTGACTCGGGGAGCTCAATTTTTAACCCTGAATACTTTACGGCTCTAACGAACCATAAAACTCATATAAATAAATAAAATAAGGATATGCAAAAAAATATATTCGAAATAATTAAAACGATAATATATTTCTGCAAAGATATCGAAGACGCTTATTTGCGAAGATACATTCTTACATATTTTTATAGCTTCAAACCTATGTGTCCGAAATATAATTTTTTTTAGCAGATATATGTACATTTTGCATTCATACATATATGCATTCATACACATATGCACAATAACGGAGCACACGACGCGACCAGTGTACGATGAAGTTCATGATCTCGTGAGTTTCTTTAATCGTTCATTTACTTTACGTTATTCGCGGTAGTATTTCCGGAATGGTATTAATCGCTCGGGGCTCCAACGAACCATGAAACTTCCATAAATAAATAAAATAAGTATATGCAAAAAAATGTATCCAAAATGATAAATTATAACGCAAGAATATGTTTCCGCAAACATATCGAAGACGCATATTTGCGAAGATATATTCTTACATGTATCTTCTTATAAGATATATCTTAATATAGCTTCAAAACTATATATACGAAATATAATTTTTTTTGCCCATATATATACATTTCGCTTTCATACGTATATGCATACATGTATGGATATCGAAGATATGCACATATGTTTTTCGACATACCTGCTTCGACGAGCGATATCGGAGTCGTGGAAAAAAAAAATAGAAAAAATTCACCGACAATAACGAAGTACACGACGCGACCGGTGTACAATGAAGTTCATGATCTCGTGAGTTTCTTTAATCGTTAATTTTTTTACGTTATTCGCGGTAATATTACCGGAATGGTATTAACCCCTCGGGGCCCGAGTGGCGAAACTCGAGTGGGAGCCACACGGGCCGGGGGAGGAGTGAAGGGGGAGGGGGGGGGCGAACGAGAGGAACGGGGAACGTCCCGAGCACACCCGGTACGCATATAAAAGGAGAGATCCCAGAGGCCAGGGGGCCCAGTACCGTTCGAAGATGCAAGCCGCTGGGATGCTGCGTGGAACGGGGGCCGCGGCCGTCTGTCTTCTTCTCGGCACTCTCGTCCTCGTGCTCGTTCCCGATAATGCCCGTGAGTAAGACGGATCGAGCGGGCAAAAAAAATAATAATAATAAAAATGTAAAAAATTTTTTAAATAAAAAAAAGTTGTGACGGATGGAGTGCAGCGAACGAAAGATTCGCAGATAACATACGGAATGGCGACGAGTGTTTTGTGTCGTGAAAGTTCAATGAAAATTGCATGTTTACGTGAAAAAAAAAAATAAAAAACGAGAAGTTACAAGCGTTTTCTTCGTGCGGATTATTATTGTTATCGATTACCGAGAGTGTTTTCAAAAATGTAAAAAAATATATATTTATATAAAAAAAAACATTGTTTATTCGCAGATGCCCTCCCGCTGCAGGTTCTGCCGAACATCCCCGGTTACATACCTGTTTACATAAGAACCGGTGACGAACCGCTCGAGGATATAAATGCAGCGCTCGCCGAGGCGTTCCACGAAAAGCAGAGCCTCGAGGTAGAATAAATTCCCCAATATTTTTCGCCCACTTTGCTTCATTCCTATATTATTTTTTTTTTATTTTTTATTTACTTATTTTTTTTTTATTTTTCTTTTCTTATTTATATTTTACTTATTTATTTTTTTACTTATCTGTTAATTTGATTAACTTTCAATTTTTGTTGTTATTTAAAAAAATATTAATCGCACGTTTGACAACGAACGCAGAACATTCAAGCCGAGCGTCACGAGCACGTGGACAAGGTTCTCGAGAACGGTCCGTCGTACGACGACGTGGAGGACGACGACGGTGGATTGGACGCGGGTTCGCAGGGAAAAGGAACGGTCTATTTGATCGGCGTGCGACAGTCGGGCGATAAATCGGCCGGTGGGAAGGACGGAGTCGCGCCGAAAATCGCGTTGCCCTTCGAGCTGGTGAATCGCGATGCTGGGAGCAACGACGAGAAGGGTCAAGACCGCAACAGGGCCGAGGACGCCGAGGAACCGGACAAGAGTCACGGACGAAAGCCGATCGCCCTCTCGAAGGAGGCGGTTATCAAGGTGAGCCGGGAGAGGCCCGAGATCGGTTAATTGCACTCGCTATACACCATGGCGAACCAAACGAGCGTTAAACTATCGTGACTTACTCTATCATTGCTCGGAGCGATATTACAGTAAATAATGTGGGAACGCGTAACGAGCGGTTGAGGTTCAATAATTGGACGGAGGGGAAGGGAGAGGGGGAGGGTAAGAATGATTGCTCGGAAAAGAGTAGTGTAATGGCCCGAGCGGCGTTCATCTAAATCGTAACACATAACAAATATTACCGATAAACTTTACCGTAATTGACGTGCAATTTATTAGAGTTCATTTTTTAGGGTGAGAGGTGTAATGTTGATTTTTAAGATTTAGGCGCTGAGAGGGGTGGTCCGTATTCACACCTTTTCAACGCATTTAAGGTCGCAAGGTAGTCCGTGCGAATAGTGTTCACTTCGCATAAGTTTCAGAGAAATTAGAGGAAATTGCGAACGATATATAAAAATGTAAAAAAATCGAGAATATTAAAGGTGCTGAAAATATTAGGATTGCATAATAATAATTCCAAAGTGTTATTAACTGATTGATGAAGAATAAAATTGTTCAACAAATCTCCCGGAAACCTAACTTTATTTTTAGTGAAAATGATTCGTTCATTTTTCTGAATACGTATAGTTTTTTAGGATTTTTAAATTCATTTTGAATTTTGTGTCTTTCTACACATGTTTCCCATACAAAAAAAAATGCAAAGTGAATTTATAAATCTGAAAAAATTCACACGTATTCACAAGAGTTAACGAATCGTTTTCATTTTTAAAAAAGTTACGTTTCCGGAAGATTTTTTGAACAATTTTATTTTCCATCAATTTGTCAATAACATTTTGGAATTATTGTTATGCAAAATTAATCTTTTCAGCACCTTTAATATGCTTGATTTTTTCAGATTTTTATACCATGCAGAAGTGTTTGTAATTCCCTCTCATTTCTCTGAAACTCATGCAAAGTGAACACTATTCGCCAGGACTACCTTAAGTCTATCCGAACTTGTGTGTTGAATCCATTTTTTTTTAGCGAAGAATTTGTTTGAGGATCGCTGAATAATTTCCTTCGCTCGAATTTACAGATCGGTGGACTTCCGGTGGACGTTAAAGACCTCGAGAGGCTCGCCGCCGACGTGGAGAAGGAGGAGACCCGCCCGAACGATCTTTACGACTCGTCGAGTTCGGGCTCCCGCGGCGATTATGCTCGCAGAGTTATTTCGCCGAACGTGGAGAGAGTAGCCGCACGACTTCCGGCTGGGAAGTCATCGAACACCGACGGGGAGGACTCGAAGGGCGACACGAGACTGCGGAAGCCCGACGATCCCAGGGAATCCCGATCGGGCAGGCGGTTATCGGGCGAGCCGATGCTGAGGCCCGCCAGGGATCCCAAGGAATCGCGACCGGACGACGCGGCGACGGATTTTATGGAGGGAGAGGAATGATCCCTACATAGCTATGCCGGTTTCGTTTCAGTTTGAAAAAAAAAACAGAATGAAAAAAAAAATAACCCAACGCTCCGCATAAAAAATTGTCCACGAACCGCGTGACCATAGTTACTTGTAAATTTTTTTTTATTCAATGTAAGTAAAATATAAATATGATAGAAGAGAACAGTAAAAATCTTATTTGATTTTTTTGTTTGTTTTTCATCGAATAAGGTAATTATCGAACCGGTGTGATTGATAAAATTTCAGCTGCGGCAGTCGGAGTTTGTTGATCCTTGCTCGATCCTCTGACGGTGTTGCCGTTTTCACCGGGCAGAGTGGAAGTACTGAGACTTCGGATGTCAGCATCGGGCTTCCGGAGCCCAAAAGCGTCTGAAGGTGCTTTCGGCGGGGGCGACTTTGAAATGATGTCTGGTGTCTCGGAGGAATCTCTCGCTCAAGATAACGAATGCTCTATTGTGCCCAGAGTGCACAAGCACGCCGGCATTTTGTTTTTTACTTTCGGTATGTAAATGTCCCGCACGGGCCTGCACTGGAATTTCTTCGGGTTGCCGGAAGTCCGCTGGAATTTACTATCGACGCCTCCAGATCGAATGGTCCCTCGTTCTTCAGAGTGCGCGTTGCTCCGAAATTCCTGGAGATCTGTTTGCTCATCTTTTCGTTAATGGGATCGTAGAACCTCGGCAGCGAGCTTCTCCTTATAATATAATAATAATCCTTATAATAATCCTTACAATCGTCCTTACAATAATCGTTATAACAATTCTTATATTAATCTTTATAATATTCCTTACAATAATCCGTATAAAAATCCTTATAAAAATCGTTGCAAAAACCAGAATGAAAAAAAAAAAATAACCCATCGCTCCTTCCAAAAATGATCGAATCGCTGCGTTCGATTAAATTTCATCTTCGGGAGTCGGGGTTTGTTGATCGTTGCTCGGTCCTCTGACGGTATAGCCGTCTTCGCCGGGCTTGAGAACGAGAGTGGCCGGGAGTACCGAGACTTCGGACGTCAGCGTCGGACTTTCGGTGCTCAAAGGCTTCAAGCGTCTGAAGGTGCGCTCGTCGACGACGACTTCGAGTTGCTCCCTTCTGTCCCGAAGGAATCTCTCGCTCGAGATAACGAATGCTCTATTGCCGAGAGTGCACAAGTACGCCGGCATTTTTTTGTCGATTTTCGGTATGTAAATCTCGCGCACGGGCCTGCAGCGAAATTTCTTCGGGCCGACCGGAAGTCTGCCGGAATTTACAATCGACGCCTTCGGACCGGACGGTCGGCCGTTCTTCAGAGTGCGCGTTGGTCCGAAATTCCTGTGGAACTGTTTGCTCCTCTCCTCGTCGACGGAATCGTGGAGCCTCGACAGCGAGGCTCTCCTTCCGGTACTTCCGCTTCCGGCAGAGTGGTCGATGCGGGGATCGGCTATCTGGACGTTGGCGATTTTCGAGAGAGCTTCGTACATGGCCAGATCCACTTGCCGACGGGGATGACGACCTCCCGGTGATCTCACCGGCAAATTATGTTCCTCCATCAGCGCCGGTCCAGCGTATCCTCGATAACCGGAAGTCCCCGATTCCTCGACCGAGGAAAGCGTCCGTGCATTTCGGGAATCGACAATCTGCCTCCTGATGAGCTCCAATCTCCTCAAACCGGAAGTGACGGAAGATTCCACGTCGCTCTCGTCCCGCTCGCGTCGAACCTGCGCCTCCGTTGACTCAGCTCCGCACATAGCGATGTAGAACACAACTGACATACCGACGACTGTTAAAAGCGAATATTTGCGTGTCATCGTGAACAAGGTTTTGGGCTTCCGGATGCAACGAAATTCAACAGCCACACATCCGCCTGCAGAGCTGTCCGCTGACGTCGATATACTTTACACCGGAGAGCGAACGACGAAAGGCGACGCCAAGCAGCGAACGGTATCGAGTTCCCGGAGACACTGGTGGAACTCTGACGCCGGACGAAAAAAAGGAACAAAAAAAAACGTCGAAGGGAGCGACAGACACGCGAATGCACGGATGAACAGGGTGCGAGAAGGAGGCAAAGATCATTCGTCGTATGGGGTGTGCGTGTGTACATATGTCGACTGAGAAACGGAAGGGCGTATCCTGCAGGATTTGACGCGTAATACTATATGGGATACGCCCTTCCGGTTCTCAGGTGTCGATACACGTATAGCGGGTATATCGTATATAGAGTAGCTGCGACAACGCGCTGGGCACTCTCTGTGCCCGTCGACCTTATCTCCTGTTTGGACATTGCTTGCGTGCCGTCAAACTCGCGCGCTATCGCGTCCGTTGTTTCAACGAAAATACAATACGAGCGGTAAATCTCCGGAGTCAGATTCGGAGAGGAACATAATGTACGTTCAAAGTGCGACTCTGCGCGTGAGAATCAAAGGAATTTCGATCGATCGGGTGGTGTAATATTAAAAGAGCAGATGAACCTTGAAAATTAATTGGATATGGTCGTCGGCTCAAGTTTGATTGGGCGGTTACGAAGCAGTTGATTAGCGTGTAGGTCACTAGCAGGTGGTTATGGCTCGGGCGCCCTCGCTATGTACTGTGAAAGTGAGAAAACGGAAATTCGGATTTCCGGTGATTTATCGGAAATACGGCACTTCCGGTTTGAAAATCTCATTTTCCGACCGAACATACGTCACTTCCGTTTTGAAATTCTTATTTTTCTACCAGCGGTGATGCCACACTGAAAATACTTCCGGTTTGAAAATCTCATTTTTCGACCGGAAGTGACGAGATACCGGAAATACGTCACTTCCCGTTTGAAACTCTCATTTTTCGACCGGAAATGACGACATACCGGATATGCATCACTTCCTGTTTGAAAACTTCATTTTTCGACCGGAAGTTACGTCACCCCGGAAATACGGCACTTCCCGTTTTAAAATCTCGTTTTTCGACCGGAAGTGACGAGTACCGGAAATACGTCACTTCCTGTTTGAAATCTCATTTTGTCGGCCGGAAGTGACGTTATACCGGAAACACGTCACTTCCGGTTTGAAAATTGGGACAAACAAAGAAAAAAAAAAGAAACCTTCCAAAATATATAGTATATATAATAAGATAGCATCGATAAAATATATGTATGTTAATTTGAGGGAATTACCCACTGTCTGGAACGAAGTCGAATGGCTACATATTCATGAGTCGTATAAATTAAATACAATTACGAGCGCGATCATTGTTAAATTCGTGCATCATTCCGCTCGCGTCGAAGCACGAACACGCACTGACACGCACAGAGTGGCACAGAGCACCGGCAATGAATTGCGAGTCTCGAAGTATGCGGGGAGAGGGACAGGTGCGCGCGCGAGGAAAAAGTTTCATTCCCCACCACCGCGCAGATGTCAGTATCGCTGGGTTCGGCGATCCGTATATTTTGTGGATTTCGTCTCTCTCATGGAGCCTAGACAGGAGGAGACCAAACTATGCGGACGAAAAATGAGACAGAATCCGGGGAGAGTAGACCTTTCCGATAATGCCGCGTGGCGGCGCTACAAACAGTTAAATCTACACAGTTTTACAATAGAACACAGTTTGAATTATAAATGCTGAAAAAATACCAACAGTCCATGATTTGTAACACCTACGTTTTTACCTTCCCATTATTCACGCCTTTTCAAGTGTGTAATTATTTCGACTTATGAATCATTATTTTGTTTATGTTTAGAGAGTATGTAAGTGTGTTTATGGGAAAATACATTTTCCCATAATTCGATATCTCGAAATTTTGTTCAAAAAATTGCAAGATATCGAATTAAAACCTCCGCCATTGTTTTCAAGTGGCATATTTCCGAACCGATCATTTTGGTCTAATTAATAACAAATATACATCACAGTTCTCTGGCAATAGACTGATAACATTTCAGAAGACTGACACTACTCGCAATAGATTTTACTAGATTCAGCGCCGCCCGTGGCTCACTTACAAACTACTACTCTCCACAATTTCAGGTCCGCCAGTACTCTCCACCAGGGGACGAGCCAACACTGGGTTAAAAAAAAGGTCCGCTTTCACAGGATTCCTCCATTGGAGTTTGGTCTCATTGGCCTCTGCGATGTCAATAACAAGTGCAATAATAAAAACGATATTGGTCGTATTTAATCGCGGAATAATGCAGTACAGAAAGATACGTCGTCGTTGAGATTCATCGGTTTTATAATTGAGAAGGAAATCCCGTCGCTCGGAGTTGAACGAATTATAAACACGTATAACCTTTTTCGACACTGGCGGGTCCAACGAGACCAGCTACTTTATCAAAGAAACCGCTAATTAAATTAATGAGTCACTGCCTCTTTCGTTAACTCGTCTTCCCAACACGTCGCAGCGATGCGGGACAATATGGACAATTAGAATAGTCCCAATGTAAATATCACAATTTTATCCTAACCTCAAAGAATTAAAAAAAAAAAGTATATTTTCTAAGTAGCTAAGCTAATGTGAGATAATTTGCGGTATATCAAAGATTGTAGTAAACCATTTGGGTAAAGAATGGCTGGACAGCAACATCCGTTTCCCTCGGGATTCCCTGGTGCACAACAGTCCGCTATGCGAAGCCAATTCGGAGGCGGTCAAATGGTATCGGGACTGATGGGACCACAGCAGGGAGGCGAGTACTCGACTCTACTCAATAATTAATATTCAAAATTAAAAAGTTTATGTGCATACAACGGTACATTAGATTTTGTAAACCGATTAGAGTAAATAGATTCGTAACACATCCGATCATTTGGTCGATGCATCATAAATAGCAGCTTCGTGTGTACATGATAGTATATTAAATTTTGTAAAGCGTATAGAGATAAATTTAAATGTTCCATTGTAATGCGTCTGAAATTAATACCTATGTATACGGCAAAATATAATAATCAGCAGTTTCGTGTGTACACAATGGTATATTAAATTTTATAAGTGGAATAGAAGTAAAACAAGCTGTTTCATGGTATATTATATTTTGTACATGGAATGGAAGTAAAACTAGCTGTTCCGTTGTATCGGACATGTCCAAAATGATGCCCGATCTATCGGACGATATGTGACATACATCGAATATCGATGTTCGTATGTCAATATTTTGCAAGACCTCTGATCAAAGATGTATTATAATTCTGTTTGATTTTTTATACAACAGGCATGGTCAGTCCCCAGCAGTTTGGCGTGGGAGTCGGAGTAGGCAGCGGTGTCGGCTCCGGCTCTAGCGGGATGGGAATGCCGAGCACTCAGCAAGTAATGGCTCAGCAGCAGCAACAAATGGCGCAGCAGAGCGCGATGCAACAAATACAGCAGATGCAGCAGCAACAGCAGCAGATGCAGATGCAGCAGCAACAGCAGCAAGCCAATCACGCTCAGCAAGCCAATCAGGGAAGCGGACAGGCAACCACACCGCAAACTCCTGTTCCTCCCACTCAGCCTCCCGCGCAGCCCCAGGCTAACAAAGAATTCAACACCGTTAGTCTCTGCAAATTTGGGCAGGAGACCGTGCAGGATATAATCAGCAGAGCTCTGGAGATATTTCAGACTCTGAAAGTCCTGCAGCCACCCAATGGTAATTATAATTGGCATTGAGAATTTCTTGGCATGGGGTAAATCGCGATTTATTATTATTTTATTAATATGTGCAGAAAGGAACTATAAACTTATAAAATCTGCTTTAAAAAGAATCTATCTGATATTATTACATTATTTATTTGATGGGATTACATGAGATGTTCAAATGAAATTATACATGAACACACGAAATCATAATTATATATGTTCACACAAAATTTATAAGGAATTAGAAGAATTTATAACAAGAGAAAAATGTATTCAGTTAACAAGATGCAGATTTTATAAGTGTTACACTTGATTTCTGTAAAGTTTAATAATAATAATAAAAATAATCTTACAGACTTATCTCTGATTTAAGATTTTTTATTGCAAGAACAGGTACTGCGCAAGGCGCGAGCGTGGCGAACGAGAAGAAGGCCAAAGTTATGGAGCAGTTGAGAATGATAAAGTTACTGTTTAGAAGATTGAGACTAATTTACGAGAAATGCAACGAAAATTGTCAACTGCAAGGCATGGAGTACACGCACATAGAGAGTCTGATACCATTGAAGGAGGAATGGGACATGAAGTCCGACGAGAAAAAAACGTCCGAAGCTTACAGACTGGCGTGTGAAGAGAGCAAAGACGCCATGGAGGTTTGTAATGGTTTTTTTTTTAAATGCGGGTGACCGAGATTTGGTTGTGTGACGATAAACTGCGTCAATTCGGCGAATAGCGGTATTGTAAAAAAAATTGTTCACAGTTTCGAAGCGATATAATTGTGCGATTCGATTTTTATAGGTTATATATGAGTAACGGTTTTTTTTATGTTGCAGCAAGTGATATCGAAAAATCGTCATCTCAAGGAGATAATCGATCATCTTAGACGGATAATATCGGAGATAAACACAATGCTGAACATGCGTCGGTCTTAGAGCGTAATTTGTATATAAAAAAAAGTCGATGTAAGTTATATATATTTATCGAGTGGATGAATAAAGTTGATATTTCGTAAGAATCGGCGATTGATTTAAAATGAAATTTGCGATGGCGGTCTTACCGGCCGAACAGCTGGGAATTTATCGCCTGACGCTGACCCCGTCGACTTCGAAATGAATTATGTCGGTGGACCTGAGAATAGACTCGGGAATCTTTCCCAACGGTGTCTCGAGATTTCTCACGTACACTTCGAGGCCGTCCACGTCACAGCCGCGGAATTCACCGGCCACCTTGGAATTCTCGTGGAGATGAAATTCGGCCCGCTTCCCTGTCGACAATGAAACATTCGTTGTGTCATCAAGATTTAATAATGTTTCACATCTGCACGGTCATTAGTATTGCTAGATCTGTGTTCGGGTCGAAATTTCTGCTACTCTTTACTGTTCTACATTGAACTAGGTGTCGTCGTTAAGTTTCGGAGATATTACCGACGATTCCAGTAACGACTCTCAGAAATCTTTCGCGCAAGAAAGCTCGTGCTTCCTGCATATCCGGATTGGCGAACTCGTGCTCGACAACCCTTTCCTCCGGTTTCTCGATCTCCAAATCTTTGTCGAGCATCATTGATTCCCGAATGTTTGCAGACCCAAACGTGAACACGTGAGTCTTTGTTTACACCGGAACACGCACTGATCGCTTCACGTTTCTGCGCTGTGTGTACGAGGCGCATGCGCGAAAAAGGCGCGACATTCGAAGCTATGAAAAATGTCGACGGCAACCGTCGAGTAGCGATCATAAAAAATAAAATTCAGTCTACTTTCGATCGTAGACTTTCTCAACGACTTTCGACAGTGGGTTAAAGGGAGATAATACCGGAAATATATCCAGGGCAATTGTCGCGATAACGTAGAAACTTTTGCTTTCCCAAAACATGAGGGCCTTTCAAGCCCGCATGCGATCAGCATGTAAGCATCCGTCCGCAATTATTTATTCAGTTTCTCGTCGAACGCGACACGGTGAAAATGTCTCGTCTAGTGTTGTTTGCTCTGACCATCGGATTGCTGAAGAATGGTAAGTAAATTATTATTTTTTTTTAATACCCTCCAGAAATTAAAGAAAAAGTTGCCTGTAAAAAAGGCGGCAATTTGAATCTATGTAACACCCCATTCAACGAATTTCCATTTTTCGAGCCTGCAGTCATTTGTTTTCTCTTTAATTACAGAAGTCAAGTGTGGAACTCTTGGCAAGATATCGAAATTCGAAGAAAGTTTAATGCCAAGGGCTCGCGGGACGTTGCCAAGTAATGCGACTCAATTAAATCCGGAACCTTCGTCGTTGGACGAAGTCTTGGTCAATGCTTCGGGAAGGACGGATAGAGCCGAGGGAAAAAACTCTTCGCGGAAGGGTAAAATTTTTCCGGGCATCACTTTTGTGGCCGGTGTTAATGTCGGCGATTTGCCCGCCGCGTCTAATACGAATCTTGCATCAGTGGCTAAAATTTCCGAAGCGAAGGTTTCGCCCCCCGTGTTCAATCCCTATATCGCTACAGCTACCTTCGGTCCTTATTCCCCCGTTCCTACGTCCAACTTGGTGCAACAATACATTGCGTCCATGCAACTACTTCTGGATCAGCTTCATCGCCAATTGGACGGTGGCAACGTGTTGCGCAATATTTCTATTCAGCATTCAGGAATTACTCCGTACGAATCGCCGACTTCCAAAGACATCGATTACGACATAATCGATGACAGGAAAAGACTCAATGCAAAGGCAAGACTGGACAGACTGAAGATGGCAAAGAAAGCTGCGGAAAAACGACGAAAGGAGCAACTTGAAGAGCTGGAGTACGACTATGACGAGGTAATTATTATTTAAATAAATCATCAATATTCTCGCACGATGAAAGTACACTGAAGAAGAAAAAATGTGTAATTCGCTTACGGGCTTTCAAAAAAAAAAAAAAAAAATTTTAACTCTCTGGAAAAAATTATCAGTTGTATTATATCGGCACACGAGTACTATGGTTATCTCTCAATCTATCTATATAATCTCTTTTTGACTCCGAGTAGGAAGAAGTGACTCGCGCTCCACAACGGGTACATGGCAAGAAAAAAACCCACGCTAAACAGGCCGTACCTATGACGGGTGAGGCAGAAGACAACATGAATACAACGAACACGAATACAACGAATAATAATACTTATCCTTATAATCCGGGATACTTCGGAGGATATCCACAGCAGATTGGCAACATTGGCTTGACATACGGAGTGCCTCAAAACGCTTATCCTCCACCGCCCAATAGCTTTGGTCCACCAGCCAATAATTATGGCCCACCATCCAACACTTATGGCCCGCCATCCAATACTTATGGCCCACCATCCAATACGTATGGTCCACCATCCAACACTTATGGCCCACCATCCAACTCTTACGGCACGCCATCCAATACTTATGGCATCCCTGCGTATGCCAATGCACAATGGCCTTCGGTCGTCAATGGTTCGCCCTTGTATCCAAACCCTCTTCAATCTTATCTCTCTTCCGGTTCACCCCAGTTTACCTCTGTTCGAGATCAGCCCGCCTTCTACGAGGAGTTTCCGTTCGGAGTTTCTTTGGCATCATCGGAGCCATGGCAACAGTATCCACCACTTTCAGGAAATTCCCAGTTCGCGAGATCGCGAAAATTTGTCTCGAGCACTTCCTCACCTCCCATATCTAATCGGAACGGTTTCGTGCCAATTTAATCATCCTATAGAGTAATCTTTTTTTTTACGAATTATAAACATATTTTGTATAATGGTGTCCAGCGGTCCTTGAAAAGTCCTTGACATGTCCTTGAAAAGTCCTTGGAAAGACCTTGAAAAGACCTTGAAAAGTCCTTGAACAGCCCTTGAAAAGACCTTAAAAAGACCTTGAAAAGTCCTTGAACAGCCCTTGAAAAGACCTTAAAAAGACCTTGAAAAGACCTTGAAAAGACCTTGAAAAGACCTTGAAAAGTCCTTGAAGAATCCTTGAAAAGTCCTTGACAAGTCATTGAAAAGACCTTAAAAAGTCCTTGGAAGGTCCTTGAAACGTCCTTGGAAGGTCCTTGAAAAGTCCTTGATAGGTCCTTAAAAAGTCCTTGAAAGTCCTTTTCTTATTTTTAAAATTTTTTCATCGTTTCACGAAATTATTTACTCAATCATTATAAGGTCCCCCAAGATCCTAAGAAAGTCCTTGAATTTGATTTCGAACCTGAACTAGACACCATGATTATGCAGCCGCACGAATGTAACAGTATTCATCACCGGTATCGTTTAATTTTTATATACACTTTTTGTACACATTGAAAAAAACATGTTTGTCGTAGAATTATTAATTTATAGCGTGTAGCGAAGCGCCGAGAGTTTGAATTTTGTATATTGGCGATGATATCGGAAGCGAGTCCGTGTCTCGAAAATAAAGGCCTCATTGGCTGTTTTGATTTTACCGTTGGTTTAATCCGCGTACCTGACTGACCCCTACAGCGACCGGCCCGTTACAGTGTATCGAGCTCAGTCTTGTGGTATCAGCGAGGAAACTCGTACACGAATATCGCCTCGAAGATAGTGAAAAATGGAGAGTGGATCAATCGCCTTGTTTCTCCTATCGATAAACCTCTTGTTGTTCCTTGGAGCGAATTCTCTCGACGAGAAAACTATCAACAACAGCATCGACATTTACGAGACCCAAGATGCGCGCCCGAAAAGTCCCAAGAGTGCCGGGAGCGGGCTAGGTCTGGCCGGCGTAAGGCCGTCCGAAAAAATGGCCGAAATGTTGTCGCGAAGCGAAACGGAAACGATCGGTAACTCGGTGGCTCGCGAGGATGCGGATCCGATCGAGGAGGGCAACCGAAAGATACTGAAATTCGGGCAACGCGTTATCGAGAGCATAAGGAGAAACGGCATAACTGGCAAGGAGGCTCGTCTGCTGAAATCGGGAAAATATCGGATCGACTGGTGGAGGCAGGATCGGCGTCTGGAGCGAATAAGGAAAAGGCTGTCCGAGGAGCTCGAGAGAAAACCGGAACTGAAAAATCGTCTCCGGTCGCTGGGCTGGCGAAACGCGTCCGAGCCGATCCATCATCGCAAAAAGGTCCATACCGATCGCCCGGCCGTCAAGAAGCCTGCTCACGATGCCGACAACGACTTTAAGAAGACGCTACTGTACAACACCCTGATAATGAGTTTCAAGCATCTGCGGAACGACGCTTCGACCCGGGACAAGGAAACGAGGGAACCAGCGATATTTGTTTACATGCCGGTCACTGTAGTGGCGAGTCCGAGCGAAATCGATCGGATCAACGAAGCGGCGGTGACCGAAGTGCCGGAGAACGATTCACCGACGAAATTTAGCCTCAACGCGTTCGATGGATCAGGTAAAAAAATCTGCACCTTCACTGATAAGAAAATACGGTTATATGGAAAATACGGTACAGGTAAAAGATCGGTTAGTTCAATTTTTTTGACGATTTCACCAAAATATTTTTACGGCGTTAAAATATTTTGTTCGACCAACTAAGTATTTGTTTAATCTTTAGTTGATTCAACCGCATTTTGTTATCGGTGTTTGTATATCCATCGCGCTCCAACCAACCCAACCCAACCGGTCGATTGATGCGCCAAAGCAACTCAGATTCCAATCTTCCACAAGTTGATTTTTTGTCGATGTTGCAAAACCAACTATAACACCAACCGTTGTGTGTGTCAGATAGAAGATTGACTGACGATTGGATTTTCACAGAACAACCCTATTCCCAACTTTATGTCAAGAACACCGCCCGGGGTCAGAAATCGGTTTGTTCTGGGAAAAATCCACCTTAAACCACCTTAAATCAGAAAGCAATCCAAATCCGACCCAAAGTTTTGCGTTTATTTGGTTCGCGAGAGATATGTATAGAATAAACTATAACTAGACTTAGAGATAATTCCATGATTTTTTATCTGTAATTTCTTTCCTCCATTACATTTCGAACTGTGAAGATTTAATCATAGCGTGCTAATGGCCAAAGGTGGTTGGGGGGGGGGGGGGTAAAACGGACCATTTTAATCATTTCCGTTTTGCCCCGCTTTCTCTGATTCACACCTGCCGATAATAAGTCATACATTCCTATGAGGAGAAGATATTCGGAAATATAATTTTTTTCCTGTGTTCGATTTTCGACACGCTCGATTAAGTCCGCGATATATCGATGTTTGCACAGATCTCAACGAAATCGTATCAGACATCAGCGTCGTCGAGGTAGCGGGCAGCGATTATTCGTCGTCGAGCGGCGAGGAGGCAATTTCGCCGAGTCGATCGAGCGGTCAAGTGTACGACAGCGATCGTCTCCTGCAGTTGATACCGCTGGTGGTCGAGGAGCTCCGGAGCGGTCTCGTCTCCGAGGACGAGCGCCGAACTTTCGGTTGGATATTCGGCAAGCGTCTCTGGCAGCTCATCGAGCGGGAGGCGTCGAAGCTTCACGGCGAAACGATGGATCGGGATTTGGCGATGTTTCTTCTTAAGGGCGAACTGGCGGAACGAGATCCGGATAACGGTCGCCGAAGGAGACGACAACGACGGGACGTCTCGAAGCCTCGCGTCGAACCGATGGATCGCCATTTGGCAATGTTTCTTCTTAAGGTGAGTTAAAACGTGTACCACGTGACACATGAGCGCAAGAGAGATACTTGCATGGTTCAAATCAATGCGCAATCCCGGCTTTCGATGAGATTTTTCTTTTGGTCGCCAATGCCAGAAACCGACCGCATATAGCACATGCTCTTAAGGTCGAACTAAAGATCAGCATAATTTCAAAATATTTTGAATCCATTTTTCTCCGAAACGGTTTTTCATCTTATAGAATCGTTTTAGAGAAAAATGAATTTAAATTTTTGACTTCGTATCACTCGCACTCACACACTCCTTAAGGGGAAGTGAAACAGCTGTGCGTGCGAGAGAGATAGTCGCGATTTTTAAATTAACTTTATTCAATGGTGCTAATTTTTTAGAGAAAAAAATGAATTCGGACCGGATGCGAAATTACCGTGCGCATCCAGCTCGAATTTGCTTTTTCCTCAAAGAAATTAGCACCCTCGAGAAAACTTCATTACAGTTTTCATTACCGACTGCGATATTTCACTTCCCGTTAAGGGCGAACTGGCGACAAAACGACAACGACGGGACGTCTCGATCGTGGCTGAGGACGGCAGCGCGCTGAACCGGGACTACGATTACGACCCCGAGGACGAAAACGACTACGAACGCCGGGCCGAAAGCAACGACCGATCCTCGAGGAATTTCAACGACGGAAGAAGATACGAGCCGAGCTTCGTCGAGCTGATCGAACTGGCGGTGAAACACGAATCGAGAAAACTGGCGAAAGAAACGAGGCAAAGAGCGACGAACGAAACGCCAATGAAGAACAAATTTATGGACTATGACTACGACGATCACAGTTACGAAGATGAGAATAATTATTATTAGACTATTGATTACATAGATAATTATTATTATAATAACTTTCTGTTTCTTTTTTAATTCAAATTTTTACGTAAGGTTTTGCGCCATTTAAAAAAAATTTTAGACGTTTTTAGACTGTATAATCGTCATTGGACGAATGCACCGAGAGATGTAGGTCAATGTGACGATGGAAAAGCAACGATATCTTCGATGAAATTTAGGTCGGAGTGACGCGATGAACGTGATAATATTTTCATGTGTTGTGAAATTTTTTTTATAGACTGATGAATAAATTCGCAAAAGGTGTTGTATAGTGTAATAACAGGTTTTCGAAACGATACAAATGGCCTTTCCAGGAATTACAATTCCTCGGCTTTGTAGCAGAACTAGTAAGCCCTCTCCCTGCCCTCGCCCCACCAGCTGTGCCCGGTTGTTTGCACAATTGTCTCTGGATTGCACAGATGCTTCGAACTGTGACGCCGCGACGTTCTCTCGCTTTTTCGAGGCTCTTTCGGAAAAGGTCTCCACGTGTCGTAGAACAAAACTAAGAATATTGTAGAAAAAAAAAAAAAAAAAACATGAAATTTCAATTATCATCAAAGACTCCCAATTCCAAAGAACGCTCGAAGTTTGACCGTTAGAATCAAATATAAGTGTTCGACGTACGAACTTTACGACCCGCATGGCAGAAAAAACAATTTCGTACGCCAATTCGATCACCGGCGACGATCGGTTTGTCATCGAGCCTCGGTATGACGCCTAGCATCAAAAATAAACCTGCTCGTTGTAAGTCTCGGTCATTCGTCAATCGGCGTTTTCTTTCAACCGGCAGTGGCCAATCAGCGTCGAGCTCTCGTGGAAGTGACTGATTTATTTTCGGACGAGATCGCGAAGCCGAGCTCGTAATCTATTTCAAGAAGGTCATTCCATCTCCCTCTCGGTCCGTGAGCCTCTGTGTATCTCCCTCGAGCGTTCAGCCATGGGTATTGTGTTTCTAGGGCCACACGCCGGCACCTCGGACGCCTCTTCCTTCTCCATCAAATTTTCGTTGTCAAACGAACGATAAATACGAATGAGTCCCTCGGTCGCTGAAAGACTAAATAAATTTTGCCTCGTGATTGACGAGCCTCCGAAATAGTTTCTTCATTTGAGAACTTTTTTTTACCTCGCCCTAATGCACCGTTTCGAAATGTAATCTAGGATGAAGCGCTAGATCTCTCGGGGGCCCTTTAAATCTAAATATATACCGGGTGTCTCGGGGTTGAACGCCCTCGAATTTCCGGCCCTTCCAGCTCCGACGCTGCACGGCAGCTACTTCTTTTTTTTCCCCAATCTCTTTTCGTCTCTTTTTCTCTCCCGCTCTCGAAATGTATTTTTTTTTCTTTTATTTTCGCGTAACGTACCCTCGTCGTCTCAGCTTCTTCCTCCTCTCGTTCGCCCCTCTTCACGGATTTTTTTTTTGTTGTTACGTCGCGTTCCATACCGAAACTCAATAGCCCTGTGTACGAGCCATCGGCAACAGTCTCTAGGACACACTCCGAGGGTAGGACTATTTCCTGTGATGTTCATCGCTCGAGCCGGATGAGAAACCGCAAAGGCCCCCCTCTGCCGGTCCGCGACTGCACCGTAGAAAGCAACTCGTTCGCATGCGCCCAACCGCTGTCGATGTGTGCGCGCGCGTTTCTGTGTCGGCGTACAAGCCGAACGGTGTTTCGTTGCCGTCGGGACTCACGTGAAAGTTACGTAGTTCCGGTGCGTTTTAATTTTCCATTCCCTCATATAATATACTTCCTCTTGATATCGGAGCGCTACCCGAGATCCCTGTATCCGATGGCCGTCATGCGGGTCTATAGAATATTGAAAGCCTCGCCGAAGATACGACCGCTGTGTAAGATCTAACCTAACTTTTTTATGTTATATTTTTTAATGGACCATCGGTTCATTTTTTATTTTTACCTCGCAAAAGGTTTCACAATTGATGGTCAGCAATTTATTTATTAAAATGTACTCGCCTTTGGCTGACGTTTTTTGGTATTCCTCATTACTGATGCAACGGTACATTGTACCGAGAGAGGAAGAAGAAAGAACTGGTTATTCTGTGTTCTGTGGCAGAAGCCTCCTAAAAACACGGTGCCGAAACACACAAGAAAAGTCAAACAAAAAGCAAACAAAGTAACTCGAAATAAAATACATAGGTAGAACTTACAAATAAGTTACATAACTAATGGCGTTAATATAAGTGAAAAAAAATTAAGCACAAAAGTATTTAAAAAAAAAAAAAATAGGGCGAATGCTTGTCATCAGGCTAGCTGATCGTAGGTCCCACACGTGAAAATTAGTAATTTACGATACTAGTGCGATAAAACTTTTTCTGACGAGTGATACAATCACACGAGTTCATAAAAAGTTTTCGTACGAATATCGTACAAACTTTTACTTCACAAGATGTGAAAATCGGGTTTTTACGCACGCAAGGCGGTGCGTAAAACTGCTATTTTCCCACCGAGTGAGGCAAATTATGTTAAGTCAGTGGACGTGCTAGGATCGCAGTCCCTGTAGAGATCGGTACACGTTCACGTAGGGCATATGCAGGGTCAAACACACCACAGGCTCGGTTAAGATCTCGGGATCTATAGAAAATTAAAAGCCTCGTCGACAGCACGAGCGCTAAGTAAAATCTAACCTAACTATTTATCTCACATTTTTTAATGCATCGTCGATTCGTTTTCAATATTTATCTCGTAAAAACGTTCCACGTTTCTTTCTGTACAATTTATGTATCACAATGTACTTCCCTTTCGCTGCCTTTTTTTTACCATTCCTCATTACCGATGCAACGGTACATTGTACCGGGGAGATAATGCTTGGCGTCGGGCCAGCCGGACGTAGGTCCCACACGTGAAATAATTATGTTGAGTAAGTCGGTGAACGTGCGAAGATCGCGGTCCCTCGTCGAGTTCGGTACACGTGCACGTAGGGCATATGCAGGGACAAACACGCCACAGGCTCGGTTAAGAAACCGAACGAGCTCGCGCGCCGGTTTCTCTTGCCGGTTCCCCGACGACGGTGTATTTCTCTCTCTTACGCTCTTTAACGCGCGTATGCGCAGGAGAGGGGGGGGGGGGGGGAGACACGACAGAAGAGACAGCTGTGGGGCAGCTGGCAGCGCGTGCCACGAACCTATGGGGTCTCGGCTTTCGTTCTGTCCCGTTCCAACGCTTTTTTCATATAATATTTTATTTCTTTATTTTTTTGCGTGGTCTTGCCGGTTCTCTCGAGCCTCGCGGATGACGATGATATCCTGCCCTATGCGTCTCCTCCCTGCGTCCCGGACTCTCTGCCTGCGCCCCGCTCGTAACTGTCGGTGGGCACGTCGGCCCCGCTCGTATCTATCTGTGTATTCTTCATCTCCGAAAGTTTCGTGAACATTTTGCGACAAAATTGTACCGCCTATTCACTCGTCGCTGCGAGCTAAGGTGAAGGTACCAATGCTCGGACGCTTAAGATCACCCCCGGATTCCAGCAGTTATTGATTCGTCGAGAGCACATCTTTTTGTGAAGATAACTCAAACCAATGTCAAGCTGATAATTTCTAGTTTCCAAAACACATTGATTAAATACAAAAAGATTAATATTTTTTTTATTACGAAAGAAAATAAGCGAGTGCAAGTATACCGGTCTACGGACTTGGTTTCTCGGCACGTCCCTATATTCGGAAACTGCACGTCCCAATGTTGCTTGCAATCATACATTTCGAGAATTATGATGGCGAACTCAACTTGTTCATATTAATTATAAGAATTTTTTTGCAATTTATGAATTAAATTAATGAAAATTGCTATATGTACTCGAAACAATACTGAAAATAAGCTGTGTAGAAAGCTGGCTAAACTAACTTCTTCGAACTGCCCAATTATTGAGTCGCGTATGTAGTACGCTTGTACCAATTTTGCGGATTCTACATCGTCTCTCATAAAAAAAAATTCACGATAGAACATAATTGTGGCTCACACGTTGTATAATTTTTTTCTGTGCCTGAAATAATATTTGTAGATACGATTACAAGTGTCGGTTTGAATTTCTAGCCCTTAAATTCGGAATGAATCAAATATGCATAGGAGTGTCCGAGCATTGGTACTGCTACCTCAATTTTCAGCCGAAAATATTAACATACTTTCGGTAATTATTTGTATCGTCTTATGTTATTGTTGCATCACGCTCGTAGCCAGATGCGCTTGGAAAATAAATGATGGGCGATCTGTGAAATCGTCGAAACGAAGGGCGACGGAAGGATAATCGAGATTTCTCGGCGCGTGGCCGAAGTCTTGATCCGCGCTAGCCGTGTCTCTCTTCGATTCCTCGGAGGGGATGAAAAGGAGCTTGGTAATAATAATAACAAAAAAGAAATGCAGGATAGGAGATTAAAGCGTCGTTCGGGCGCTGTTGGGTGGGTTGGAATTCGGGTAGAAACACCGACAGCTGCCCGTCGCCGAGTAGTCCAACGATAATTCGAACAGCTGATGCCCCGTAAGACCACCACCTAGACTTGTTGGACTTCTCGTTGGTCCCGCACACACACGCGCGCAAAACTGCTCTCTCGCACGCACCCGATCGCTTCGCATCGCCTGGCACGTTTTTCCTCTACGCGCCAGGCCACTCTCTCGGCACACGCATATCAAACGCTCTATTGAATATTACGTCCTCCGGGTGTGTATGCATGTTCGACCGGGGAAAAAAAAATTTCTTTCGCGTTACACTCGTGCGCGGGGATGAACGCGTGTTATTCGAGGACGCGCAGAGTAGCGAGACGATATAATTGCAGCATTTCGATCGTCATATGGCAATTCCGGTCCCGTCCAAAGTCTGGACTATTTCTTTTTTTCGTTTGTTATTCAAGATCGAGAACAATGAACGTTTATCTCTCCGTGCCCAACGATACTCGTTGAAATAATTTTGCAGGTTCGGCGGAAGGGATTTTGGTCGCACAATTGTTTCAATAGCTGAAACCAATCGTCCCGCGAATATACGCATCGCTGCGAGGAGATAGTGAAAAAAAAAAGAAAAACAACCTCAAAACAAACATCGAGTCCGTTCTGCTTATCCTCTCGGCGTCACGGCGCCCGGGTAGGACTCGACTGGGTACGGCACTGAGCGTAAAAGCGTAGGGTCGGTTCTACACGTCCGTGCAGGCGAAACGTCGGAGGGGGGTAGGGGGGGGGGCAGCGCTCAGCGTCCAATGGGAGTCGACGAGCCAGGAGGTTCCGGCGAACCAACGAACATCGCGGCTGCCTCAAACCTTGATCGGCATTCGCACGTGGACCTTCGTATCTGTCGGGTGTGTGCGCGCATCGAGACCTCGATATACCTCGAACGAAATATTATTTAATAGAATATATATATATATATATACACGTAAATATATATTTAATCAATCCGTCAAGGATAATTGTTTGTTGGGAGCTTTTGTTTTCTCCTCCCCGCAGATCGTTCCACGTGACCGACCAATACACTCGGCCGATTCACATGCAAAAAGTAAAGCCCGAAGTCTCGCTGAGAGCGGTTTAGTCGTAACAACACGTATCGACAAATCGTCGTGTTCAGTCCTGTGAAGCGTGTACGTGCCGATTACCTACAATCTCGACGCCAACGAAAGGCCCTCGAGAATTTGTGTGGATTATCCTCGCAGTGTGTTTTTTCTTTTACGCCGTTTGGAATCTACGTGAGAAAGATAAATTTCACGCCGGACCTATCCGGTACTACGACGAAACAACTCCGGCCTGCACAAAGTTCCGTACGGACTCGGTGAGTGTAACTTTTGTTTTTCTTTTCCCCTCTCGTCGATTCTCGCAGTTTGTCGTTGTTTGTTCGCGCTTGGGAACTATAGTCGCGAAACGGTTGATGGGCAGCTTGATATTTTACGAATCCTACAGCGCCTACGAGTAGTACGAGGTTTTTTTTTTTCGAGATCAGTTTGCGACTTTGCCTCTCGGCCCCCATGTTTCGCTGCTTCCTCCCCGTCTCCCTGGGGGCACTGGTGATTTACGCGCGTGCGGGAATTACCGTGACTCGAGAAACCGAGAGAGTATAAACGACTCTCGGCTTTTCCGTCTCACCCTCGCGCGCCTCTCGTCCGTCTGTCCGTCGCGGGTTTCGCACGTCCGAGCGTCTCGGGACTGCGGGCTCGAACCCACGTTTCGTCTCTTTCTCACGATCGGCTAAATATAAAACGCGTCTATAATTCCGACTAACCGACATTACTGCCAACTCTTGTTTCGAGGGTGAGAAATCGCACCGAATCGTCTCGGCCATCGGCGAAAGATCGAGGCTGTGCAACGAGAGAAATAATAAAAGAAAGAAATAATGTTCTTGAAAAGCCACTGTGTCGTGACCTTGAGAGTCTTGCTAGAACATTTTTTTTGTTTTGTTTGACGCAACTTTGTGTAGATACACGGAACTGGGTACGATAGACGACTTTGTTTGCCCAATGGGAACGCGCGACTGTTTGATAAAAGCGCGTTTCCCGTTAAATTTTCGTGTCGCTTATCGAGTGAGCACGATTTACCGTGCCAGCGACGGGTTTATTGCCGAGGGATTCGACGGCGTGTCGTCATCCTCGCGCACGGTCGCGGCAATTTATGTCGCAGTTGTCGTAAAGCCAGTAAGTTTTCGTGGGAGGGATGAGAGTTACCCTCGGGTACGAAATGTGCTTGTATCTGCGGGAGGGTTGCACCCTTGCCGGCTCGAAACACCTGGCCAACCCTCGGGGATCCCTCGTCAGGCCCTTTGTCGATTCCCGCGCTTCGTTATAATAGCGATACACATGGCGAACCTATTCTCTCGCCTCGCGCACAAAATTCTTCGAATTAACCTTCGCAGCCGAGAAAGAAAAAGTAAAGTAAAATGAAATAGAATAAAATAAAGTTAAACAAAATTGAATAAAATTCAACAAAATTAAATACGATTCAACAAAATTAAATAAGATTCAACAAAATTAAATAAGACTCAACAAAATTAAATAAGATTCAACAAAATTAAATGAGATTCAACGAAATTAAATAAGATTCAACAAAATTAAATAAGATTCAACAAAATTAAATAAGATTCAACAAAATTAAATAAGATTCAACAAAATTAAATAAGATTCAACCAAAGTAAATAAGATTCAACAAAATTAAATCGCATTAGTTGAAAATACGAAAATTTCTATGTAAAACACAATGGCGACAGCGAGTAGTTTATCGAGGCATGCAGCGGTTCGGCGCTTTTTCTGTCTCGACAGTGGCACGTGCTCTCCAACGGTGTTTATTAATAAACCTTAACGGGGTGGCTGCTCGCTTTTGCAAATCATCGCAACGAAAGGCCACGGAAACGCTCGGATATCGTGGATTCGAGCTTCGCAGATTTTTTTCGTCTATCACCGGTCGGCAGTCGTCGATCTCGTTGTGCGAGTTTAAACGATGAAATTTACGTCGTTTATACGGTAAATTTCATTCACAGGATACGGGAAGTTTTTCATTTCAAACATTTTCACGCCACTCAAAAGTTTCCCCGTACTAATTCGATCGAACCGGCAAGTCATGGTGACCCTGCGTCTTCTGCACCTGATTGGCGCCAAAACAAACAATGCCGACCGACGAATCGTCACGCAGAACGCGGTACACCCATTTAATAATTATTATTATCATTATTTTTTTCCTAGAAATTCGAGTTTATGTATCTATGACAAACTTGATAATTCAATGAATAGACATTAATTTCTATCACCCGCTTTTTTCAACGTGTCAAGACAACGACATCCGTTGATAGTTGCCTCGTTACTTCGTTGTAACGTTGTGCGTGGCATGTTTGTCGGGCCCAAACATAATTACGCGAATAAATACTAGACGATAAATTATTATCGTTCAGCACTGAGGACACCCTATTTTCGTTCGTACAGCGTCGCCGGAACCTCGTGGTTTCTCACGTGGGGCCAATATGCCAGAGGTTAAAAAAAAAAAAAATAGAACCCCGCAACCGAATTTTCCAAGCGGCGAGCCGAAGCCACATGTACTTCCGCCACGGTCTTCTACGCGGCCGTTTCTCATTGTTATTCTACTCTCCGCAGGTGGTGACAGTGGTTGCTTTTCACTTTCAATTATCATCGTTACACCAAATTGGATAATTACAATAAAATAATATAAAGTATTATACAATAATGCAAACATTTTTTACATTTGTTTCATTCAATTATTGTTGGACTGCCTAAAGAATTTTTTTCTTTCAGTTTTCATATATTTTTTTAAGCACATACGCGTTCTTTTTCCTGTTTGCCATGTGCACTGAGCACTGCGGCGTCTTCGGTCTCTTCGTCGGCCACGCCGTGCAGTGCCGTAGCGTTAGTCATAGCGATGAAATTTTTATTACAAAAGAAAAAAATCTTTAGTTTCGAAAATAAATTTTTATTTCAAAAAAGATATTTTCATTTAAAAAAGACATTTTCATTTTAAAAAAGACATTTTCATTTAAAAAAAAGACATTTTCATTTTAAAAAGACATTTTTATTTAACAATATGCATTTTTATTTTGTTATATAAAAATAAATTTGTTTCTTTTTTAATAAAAATAAATTTTTAAGCATATATTTTCCTGTTTGCCGTCTCATGTCCCCATACATCATCGCATTATGATTTTTCCACGAGCCCATGCCACATACGCCAGACTGCGAAAGGGAGGGAGGGTTTGGGAAGATCCGTTGTCCTGGCGGATCGAGAATCATCGGTGCGATGGTCTTCCATCGCATTGAGAGGTCTTCGTATTTTTTTTTTTTTTTTTTTTTTTTTTTGAGCCACCGTGCAGTGCCCGTAGCCTCGGTGCTAGTACAGTGTGCGCGGCCCGTAGCGAAGGTACACGCGTAGAGAGAAGCTTGTCCCGCTTTTATTCTCGGGGGTAAAGCACGAGGCGTGCACGTACGTGTGTCTCGGCCTGGCCATTGCATATACAACAACAATATGATTATTATGCCGCGGCGGTGCACCGGTTCTGCAGCATGCGGCAGTGGAACACAGCGCGAGCGGGAGCCGAAGCAGCTGCCGTTTAGGGATCGGAACAGCAGGAGGAGCGCGCCCATGGCCTGGCGGTCCGTTGAGCCGGTCCCGTCAGCTAGCCGGCTAGTAGTTCTTTCCGTGGTGGGGGCCGCACCGGGGGCCCTACCGGGTCCCGTGCCCCCTCACCCTTCCCAAGGCCATTTCGCCGTACAATGGCGAGGAGTTGGGCGAAAGAAAGAGGGAAAAAAGAGGGAAAAAGGGAACGGGAGAAAGACGGTCGGTCCGAGCTATTGGGCTACCCTCGGGGCCTCTTCACCAAAACGGGCCCACGTCTCTCTGCACGGCCACGAAACTACGCGCCTCGCTCAGACACTCCGAGAGATTTATATTTTTTTCGAGGTACCAGCGAGATGTCGAAAAATTTTAGTTTCAAAATTTAATTTGCTTTTTTGTATCATTTTTATTTAATTTATTTATTTTTCATGCAGACATGCAATCATGCAATTTTACAATGCAATGTTTATATCGTTGCGATCATTTTTTTTTACTTCTGTCGGAGAGATTTATATTTTTGAGGTACCAGCGAGATGTCGAAAACTGTTACATTCAAATATAAATTTCTTTTTAAAAAATTTAATTCATTCATTTTTTTTATCATGCAATTTTCATATCGTTTATAATTTTTTTTTTAATTTCTGCACGGCCACAAACCTCCGTCTTTCGGTGGGACACTCTGAGAGATTTATATTTTTGAGGTACCAGCGAAGTTTCGAAAATTTTACATTCCAATTATTATCTTTTAAATTTAATTCATTAATTTTGATTATTACGCAATGTTATAATACAAAAATCGTTTATATAATTTTTTCTAACTTCGCCGATGACGGGTTGAAAGTAACAAAAACAATCATTGTCGCGCCTCGCGGATTTTGGCCATATCGGTACAACTGGCGCGGGTTCGACGACCTCTTGCGCGAGGAAAACGCGATTGCGCTCGAGCTTTTTCTCCGCTCGTCTGAGGCGGGGAACACGTTTGTGTCGGGTATCGAATTATTGCGTCCGCTTTGACGAAAGTTCGTGACGAAGGGTCGTCTACCTTCGGAACCAAAATTCGTTGTGCCCTTACCTGGGACACAGTTGATCTTTCACCCTCGTACGTCCCATCGGCCATCTGCCCCGTTTGCGCGCCCGATGCCTCTTTACCTTTCTCCAGCAGCCGTGCTTCCCCGAACATAATAAAAAATAAAAGTAAAAAAAAAATCAAAAGTCAAAAATAAAAAAAAATCGAAAAACATTACATTATATTTACTGACGACGTTTCCGCGTCTCTTGTGTGTTTCAGGCAGTCCTCGACGCTCACATAAATGCCCCAGAAAAGTCTGTGATAAACCACACTTCGCCGAGCACCGGCGGACGAGCCTGGCTGGAACTTGAATAGAGCGAAGAAAAAAAAGAAACATTTCCTGGCTGATTATTTTCAATTTTTTTTTGCTTCTCTATCGTCGTTCTCCCGTGTCACGTGGGGAAAATAAAAAAAAATTCGTGAGGAAGGTACGCGGTAGTCCCGCGAATTCGCCAAAATTTTGAGAATGCTGATGCCGGGTGCTGCGGGTCTGAGCGCCGTCGGTGCTGTTGGAGCCGTCGGTGCTCCAGGGCCGGACGAATTGGTATCGAGTCTCGGGGCGCTCGCCGGCGTGACGCCACAACAGAAGGACACCACCTGGACAAAATTGTTCGTCGGTGGTTTGCCATATCACACCACCGACAAGAGCCTGAGGGATCACTTCAACGTCTACGGCGACATCGAGGAAGCCGTCGTCATCACCGACAGACAAACCGGCAAAAGTAGAGGATATGGTTTCGTAAGTGTCGACGACATAAAATTAGAATTTTTTTCTATTTTGCAAATGAGACTTTTGAGCCCCGTGAAAAGTTAGTAAAAAATGGTCCATTTTGCCCCACTCCTCCCGAAACTGACCTAACTGCTTATCCTCCTGCAATCTTCGTTGAACTAATTATTTTGGTTAATTTACTACGCATTTTTTTTTTTTTTTTTTTTTTACACTTTTCTTTCCTTTTTTGATGATCTACTTCGAGACTCTTTTTGTTCCGCGCGACGTATCAGCGATAATGCGAAGTTCTCGTTTTTTTTCTTTTTTGGTTTTCTTTTTTTTATATATAAATTTATGATCGTGTTCGTCGAGCGAGACGAGTTCGTCTGCAAACCGGCTGGCCGCAGTCACGAATCTCGGAGCTAGAAGAACCAGAGAGAACACGGGCCCCGATGCTATCGGAAGGTGCCGACTACGCGGACCCCCCGTCGTAGCTCTCGCACTACTCTGCTTGTAACTCGCGATTACGCAGCCCCGCTCGAGTTTTGCCGGGCTTTGCTCTCATATCAACGAGAAACACCTGTCCGCGAGTACCTGCTGACCTGCAGTCTTTATCGGTTGTACCCGTGCCCAGTGCATAGAACGTAGCCGGGGACAAAAAATTACCTGCTGTTTGCGACGGAAACGGCGTTTTGGAAATTTGGCGAATCATTCGCAAATTAGTAGCAACGTTGGAACAGTAAATGACATGAAGAATTTTTTATTTTTTGTCGATTTTTATATGAAGCTTGGAGTCGGGGCGAAATAAGTTATAGAGTTAAGGAGGGAGTCTCGCTGCGCGCTGACTTCGCATAAGTTCGACAACAATAAGAGAATATTGCAAGTACTTCTTGATGGTGTAAAAATCTGAAAAAAATCATGTATACTAAAGGTACTGAGAAGATTAATTTTGCATAATAATAATTGCAAAATATTATTAACAAATTCATCAAAAAATTAATTGGTTAACAAATTACCCGGCAACAAAACTTTTTTTTTTTTATGAAAATGATTCCTTTATTTTTCTGAATACGTATGAATTTTTTCAGATTTTTAAGTAATCGTTGATTTTTGTTCTATAAAAAAAAATAAAAAATCAACGATTACTTAAAAATCTGAAAAAATGCATACGTATTCAGAAAAATAAACGATTCATTTTCATAAAAAAAAAAGTTTTGTTGCCGGGTAATTTGTTAACCAATTAATTTTTTGATGAATTTGTTAATAACATTTTGCAATTGTTATTATGCAAAATTAATCTTCTCAGTACCTTCAGTATACATGATTTTTTTCAGATTTTTACACCATCAAGAAGTACTTGCAATTTTCTCTTATTGTTGTCGAACTTATGCGAAGTCAGCGCGCAGCGAGACTCCCTCCTTAATCAAATCGATCGATGAATGGATATATCGAAAACGATACTTTTGCAATGCAGTATCAATCAATTAATAATGAAAGCAATAAGATCGTAAATTGACCCGCCATTTTTGTGTCGATTGAAGATTAGTCAATCACAAGCCGAGTCCATAAAACGTATCTCGGGTCAAGAATGTACCTACTCTTTGGAACGAAAACAGCGCTTTGACAAATTGATGAATCATTAATAAATTAGCAGCAATTTTGGAACAGTAAACGGCATGAATAATTTTAAAGGGTTGGTGGATTTTTATATCAAATATGGAATTGCGGTGAAATTAGTTACAAAATCAATTAAGTCGGTCAGCCAATGGATGAATCGAAAACAATAATTTTTCAATATAGCATCAATTAATGACTACAGCAGTAGAATTGTAGGCTTTCCCGTCATCCTAGCGTCGACTGAAGATTAGTCAATCATAACTTCCCTCCTCACCTGTTGTTCCGATACCACTATCGCAATAAGCGCATTAATTGTTAGCGTGACTCGTCGTAATGTGAAATAATTTGTTCGCAGGTAATAATGGGCGACAGACCGGCAGCGGAACGGGCGTGTAAAGACCCCAATCCCATAATCGATGGTCGCAAAGCTAACGTTAATCTGGCGATACTTGGGGCGAAGCCGAGGGGCAATCTTCAAGCCAGTAAGTCTCTCGTCAATTTACAGTTCTTAAACGAACATGCACGGATTTCTCTTCTTCTCTTTTTACTGTTTTCTAAAAAAATTCGAAAAGGTACCAAGGACTTCGAAAAGTTAATGTAGCTGACGAGACCAATTAATTGTCTCAATTTTCACCGTTCCGATGACCCAAAAGGGATATACTCAACTGGCCATTCCCCCCCCTCTGCTTTGACCGTATCCCTTCGATGCTATATCGATCGATCCATCAATTTTTAACGAGCCTCCTCGATGTCAAAGTCCGAACGCGATGCCAGCGGGTAAACAGGCGGCGGAGTAGAATTTTTAGCTGGAAAAAAAGGCACATGGCTTGCATGTCCAGGTTGAACAGCATCGAATATATAACGCTACACTAAGAGAAGGATCCCGGAAAAATTACCAAGTAATATGGTAAATGTCACCCATGTCAGGCAACATGTGTGAGATTTTCACAGGGACGATAAAATTTTTTATCCAACCCGTATTTTTCTCCAGAAGGCGGGTTGGCAAAATTGTTCGTACACAGTAAAAAAGATTTGTGCATCTACCAAACTTTTTTTTGTCTGCAAGCATCCACAATTATTTTGTTGTTAATTGTACAAAAAATATTCATTAAATTGACAGGCATTTTTGTATGGTGAACAAGATTTCTTCGTAAAATCAACATGAAAAGAATTGTTGACCAGGAACGTTGGTACCTATTTTACTGTGTATCTGCAGTGAGAAAAAAATCTAGTAAATATGACTATATCGCTTGAGAAATATTATCGTAGCACATAGTAATAGGGAATTAGGGCGCCATCTATGACAGGAAGTACTGGATTTATAAAAAAAATTTCGTACATGTTATAGTAAAAATTCTTTGAAAATCTGGGACTTTCTGCCATAGGTGGCCCCCTAGTTGCGTACTACTATGAGCTATGGTAATTTTTCTTAGATGACCGGTAGTCTTTATCAGCGATCGCGACGCCACTGATTGCTATATTTTCTAGTAAAAACTTATATTATAGCAAAAATTACGGGATATTCGGGTAATATGTGCGATAGCGAAAATCACCACATTTTCTAGCAGAATGTGTTAAGTTTAATACGCACGATTGCCAGGTTGTCCCTGTAGTTTCATTCTGTCGGTTTTCACCAGATTTATAGTAATTTCTATCAGATCCTTCTCTTATTGTAAAAGTACTTCAATTTTTTTTGTGCTGTACAGCTCTCTAAATTTTTATAATTTTTTTTTCTTTTTCCATGACGTCATCGACGATTTTTTCGAGATGCAGCTCTCGTCACTCGATCGTCATCGCTTCGAGTGCCGTCTCGAAGAGTCGAGACCCGCGCGTGTGCGGCATACTGCGCGTGATTGTCACCTCGTCCCCGGGCTTTTGCGTCGTTGAACCGCGGCCAAAAAATCATTGAAATCTCTCTGTTGCCCTTCCCGACTCCTCTCCTTCATCCCTCCGTACTTGCGTCCGGTGCATCTACGCTCGGCTCGCATTAACTTTTGGCTTGGTCGTAATGGTCCTCATGGCATGAGACTCTCTGCGCCACCGTTCGTCAATCCATTAGCAGTTCGTTATTTCGCGTACTCAACAACCTCGGTTCACGCTAAATGTCCCTAAGATTTTCATCCCGCAGAAACACTTTCCGTGGGTTCCTGGCTACATTCGAGATGAATTCCAAATACATTTGACACGTATCCTGTGTTTTTCAATTCACACGTTTCTTCCACTAGCTGCATTTGAGACAATTCTATAGAAAATTAAACAAAATTCGCCGTAATGCGACTTCAGGTTTCAAAATCTCACTTTTCAACCGGAAGTGAAGACACGCGGATTGTTTTGTTATTTCGTTTGGTCTCCACCTCCCGTTTGAAAATCTCACGTTTGACCGGAAGTGACGTCCCGCTGGAAATACGTCACTCCTGATTTGAAAATAAAATGTTTCGACCGGAAATTACATTTTCCCGCGTGTCGTCACTTCCGGTCGAAAAATGAGATTTCCAAACCGGAAGTGACGCATCTAATATGTATTTCGAATTCATCTCGATTGTAGCGAGCGACAGAAACGGATGTATTAAGAAATACATATTAAGGAACGCACGATTTGTTTAAATGACCCGCAATTTTGAAATTTCCCAGACGAACGACTCGACAAATAAACAAAAGAAGAGATTGAGAAGATTCGAGTTGTGCGAAGAAAAAAGAATGAAGGATGTCTCTTTCATGTGGCACTCGACTGGTCGATGGCACTTTGATTATAGTGACCACAGTCGTCGGGCAGAGCGCCTCGTTTCGACATATTTTCCCGGGGCCTAATGTCACTTGGCCGTGTCACAGGTGTAGTCAGGTGCGTCCTGTTCTCGAATCGATAGACCCGCTCGAGACACCCTGGGTTACCGGGCGCGTGGGTGAGATAGAAAGTCACTACACAAAAACGATGTATATCGTGTACCCTCCCAAGGGGAAAAAAATTGTATTGTGACGTGCGTGCGGCGCTCAATGTCACTTAACATTCGTGCCGTATTTATCAACTCAATATGCACATTTGCGTACGCAGTCCCCGGGGGACGGAAAACGCTCTTCTCTTGTTTCCATGAGCTATTTTTTTTTAATCCGTCTACATTTTTTTTTATTTTGTTGACGGACTAACTCCTTTACACAGAACTCAAAAGTTGTGATCCGAAAACGCGAGGCATATAAAGTTTGAATATACAGCTCTACATAATACGCAAACAGACAAACATTTTTAATTAAAACAAAAAACATCAAATACATATAAATATAAAAGAAAGACATTAGGAAACCTAATGAAAAATTTGATAAACAACCTAATCAACAGATGGGCCGCGTCCGCTTTGCAGAAGCTACTCTTCCTTACTTCTAAAAAAAAATTTAAAAATTGGGATGAAAATTCTTTGAACAGCGAGAATCGAGATGCGTCCCGAGAGGCTCCGATTTGTCGGAGGGAGAAGTTACCAGAGAAACCGCTGAAATAAAAATGAAGAAATCGACAGTGTCCCCCGAACGAGGGACGAATAGTCAGAGATAAGTTTCATCGCTCATCGGCTTCCCTGAGTCATTCGACCGCGACTCTCGGCTCGCTCTCGAACCTCGAAAGCTCGTCTTCGGAGTCGGTGGCTCCGGGCCAAAATTTCTGAGCGTGGATGCGCGTCGTCTTCTTCGCGTTTCTTCTACTTCTTCTTCTTCCTGGCCCTAAGTCTAAAATTGCACGAACTCCGTACACTCTCGCCATCCCGTTCGTCTGACGCAGAGAGATTCTCCGCTTTTCTTGCCCAGCTCCTCCGGCTTAGCCGTTTAGCCGTTCTCTCAGGCTTTGTCGCTCGGCCTCGTACTCGGCGGCTTTGCACTGCCGGGTTAGCGCGCTCCGTCTGGCCGGGCGTCTAAACTTTAAAAGCTCCGTGCCCCGAAAATCCCACTTGCACACGTGTTCGCCTTTCCGTGTCGTTCCCGGAAAAACGCACAATTATTCTGGAGCGCGGCGTAACGATATTTCACGAGGTTTATGGCTCCTCCTATCCCACCCATAAAAATTGTTTTATCGCGAGCGTGCAGTTTTCGCCCGCGTTTTCGCAAAAGCCTTGAAAAACCCGAGACTGAAATAATATGTCTGTTTCTGCGACGTTGCATTCCTGACGCGCAGTTAGAACTGAATTCGGGTATTGGCCTACGGGCCAGAAAAAAAATGACTGGGCGGTCGCGATGCCAATTTTCCAAAATAATCGTGACTCTCGGTACTGCGAGAACTATAACTGGACAAATGAACTCGCGAAACTTCGCTTCGACTGCATATTTTTTTCATTTTTTCGTGGCCAGTCGTTATAATATATATCACTGAGACAAGGAACTCAGAAAAACTATGAAGTCAATGTGGTGTATTTCGACCAGGCAACGTGGTACACCAGCGCCACTACTGCCGATACGTGACATTTTCACAGGCGATTCTTACCCACATAGCAATTTTTACCCAACGCATGGGGTCATTTTTTCCAGAGGACGGGTTGGAAAGTTTTTGTGTGTATGGCAATAAGGACCAAAGAATCTGTTGAAGTATATCGGTACAAATTTTCATAAAAAATCCATCAAGCCACTTTTGGTATATCAGGAACACCGATCTTGAAAATCAAGTTTTGAGAATAACGCGTTCAAAGTTCGGCCTTGCCGCTGCTCGAGCGTTCAGCCACTTTCCACATAACGGTCTCTAACTTTCGTAATCCGTTGAATTTCGACATAAAAATTTAATAGAGTATTCTTGACACTATAAGGTGTGCGAAAAAAAATCGTAATTTTACTGTGGCCTAAGCTCTTAATATGAATGTTTGCCAGGATGTCACCGTAGTTCCCATATATCTGAAAGTTCTGTCGGTTTTTACCAAATTTATGGTAATGTATATCAGATCCTTCTCTCAGCGTACGAGACTCTGTATTACACCGGAATCAAAAGCGATTCACCGCTCGACCGTTCGGGAACAACGTAAATTATGTATTAAAGTTTGTCCGTTTGTGATTTCAGCATTCCCATTCGCAGCCGGTATTCGCGCCGGATATCCCACAGCCAGTATCCTGCCCAGCCAGTATGGGTAAGTTTCTACTACATGTTGTAATAACGCACATTACTTGAATTTTTTTTTATCATATTTTCTTTTCTCTGATGATACTTATACGATAATCGATATATTTATACGTAATACGTTTTATGGACGAGTGTCGAGGTCAGACTGCTCTTCGGAGCGTTTAGTTTATTTTAATTTTAATTTTTTGTTTTTTGCGACACGCAAATTACTTTGCAAATAACCGAAAATCAAGTAATCTTATTCTCCAAACTGAGCTGGCTAAGACATGGATTCATAATGAGGGGGGGAAGGAAAATATTAACTTGCAACTTCTGGAATTTTTGTACAGTGCTTACTTTTCTTTGTTAAAAGAAAAATGTTAAAATGACATTTCAGCATCCCGATGAGCGCGCGCGAGCGCAAGCTCGTGACAACGGGAGGAGTGATGAGATTGAGATGTTGGGGGGATGAGACGGTGAAGTTCGATCCCCGTTGTTCGCGGGCTACTCGAGGCCCGTGATCTCCTTCTTCTTCCTCTCGTGAAAGGATGTAACTGAAAAAAGAAAAGTGCCGAAAAGACGAGAGGAAAAAAAGAAAGAAAAAAAAAGCGAATCGATCGCGGAAAAATCTGAGCTAGAAAGTGGAAATTCAGTGGGAGTGAGGGGCGAGAAAAGTGAGCACGACTCGAGAAAGAGAGAAAGAGAGAGCGGCACACGCACACGTATACGAACAAAACAAACCATGAGTACCTATCTACGAATTTTATTTACATATTTTCTATATATTAAATATATATATTCAGTATACAAATAATATTGCCAATGATCTTTCCAAGGATCGAATTTTGTTGGGTTGTGTTTTATTTTTTACGTTTATTTTTTTTTGTTTATTCTTTCTTTCATTGTTTCTTTACTTTTCTTCATGACGTGACTTATATGAGAAATGAGATTGATTTGCGATTGTTGAGAGATGGATTTTTTTGGACTTGTTTTGTTTACCGATTGTTTACTTTCTCTATTGTGGTATTTTTTTTCTCTCCATACACATTATACATACATATCTTCGAACTTTTTCACACCACTCTGCGATTGGTTGGTTGGTGTTTTCGTTTTTTAAAAAGTTTTTTTTGTTATTTTTTTTTTTTTAACTATCTCTTAATCAAGCATTGGAATAATTCACAATAATCAATATTAATCAATTAATAATATAATGCATTAACGGTGACGTTCAGTGGTGACGGTTGTCGCGTGACGCGACGTCAATCAATAAAGCATATACACCGCGAGTACACGTATATGAATCGTCCTGCGAACTTGACCCACTGCTCGCTCGCCGATGCTTCACGAATTTATCATCGATAAATAATTGCGCGTACGGCTCCATTGATTTTCGGTCACATTATCTTTTTTTTTCTCGTTCTCGCTTCGTATTTTTCATAAATTAAAAAATAAAATAACATAGACAAACACGTTTCCAGAGTTACAAAAAAATTTTGAAGAAAATTGTTGGTTTTTTCTCTTCGTATATTCTTTTTTTTGGTAACGACTTTGTTAGTTTATTTTTTATTTTTTGGGGGGTTTGGCCTGTGGTGACGGGATTTATGCTCCGAGTGAATTGGTTGGTGTGGCTATCAGGACGAGAAAATAAATTTCTGAGCAATTAGACGATAGACAGTTTCGGGATTCCCATGCACGAGCGAACCACCGCGGGTGACACGGAAACGTTCGGTGCAACCCGCGACTCGGCAAACGGGACGATAAGCGTTAAATTTTCATCGCGACTCCCGCGCGACCCTAGACTCGATCGATCTCTCATCGGCTCGCGTAAATTCTCGATGCTCGATCTTACGGTCCTTATAATTAATTTTTTTTTCTACCGAACCAAGAGACCCGAATTTTGTATTTTTATTTAGTAGCAAAAGAAAAACCGAATAACGATTTGTTGATATATTTTCCGTAGGGATTAAGAAGTGCGTCATCGCGCGGGTAACTTCGACGTCGCGAACGACGGGTACGAGGCGGTGACTCTGCACAACGCTCTCTCGCCTTCGTGGCAACAAAAAAAAGTCCATTAGTAAATTATTAATAACCTCTTGCGTGTGTGGTAAGGGCTTACACTACACTTGGTGTCGCTATTGGTGTTGTTTTTTTTATATTTTTTTTATTATTATTTTTTTAACTTTAACGATACTTTGTCTTTTACTTTACTATCTTTTTTTTTTTCTCTTCATTTTTGGTGTTGTACGTGGTGGTTTTGCGTCTTAATAACACACGGCGTTATAGCGCCTCGATCGCGCGCCGCAATCGTCAAACGAGCCAGATACATTTATATTGCCGGGAGAAAAATTGTCCGACTGTGGCCAAAATTTTACCTCCCGGAGCGATAATTTTTTGTCTCTGGGACCTCCTTAATATTACCAACGCGGAGTACGATAAGACGTTCTCACGAGTGTAAACTGCTATTTAAATAATAGTCAACGATTTTTTAAAAATATATATAAAAAAACCCTCCATCCATAAATAAAAAACGGCATCGTACATTGAAACCTCTGATGAGATATTTTAGGGGACAATCGGAACGAGGACCAGAAACTAAATATTATTTTTATAATGTATAAAAAACGACCCCTTCCAGCCTTAAATAACAAAAAAACCGCTATCTACATAGAAACATTTAATCAAACATTGTAGAGGACAATCAGAGCGAGGACGAGAATTTTTTTTTTTTGTCTAAAAACGACTCCCTCCAACTTAAATAAAAAATACGCCATTTACATTGAAACAGCTAATGAAGCATTGTAGGGGACAATCAGAGCGAGGACCAGAAATTATTATTTTTTTAATATAAAAAATACCCCCTCCAGCGTTAAATAAAAAAGCCGCCGTCCACATTGAAACATCTGATGAAACTTTGTAGGGGACAATCAGAGTGAGGACCAGAAATGAATTTTTTTAATATAAAAAAGACCCCCTCCAGCCTTAAATAAAAAAGCCGCCATCCACATTGAAACATCTAATGAAACTTTGTAGGGGACAATCAGAGCGAGGACCAGAAATGACATTTTTTTTAAATATAAAAAAGACCCCCTCCAGCCTTAAATAAAAAAGCCGCCATCCACATTGAAACATCTGATGAAACTTTGTAGGGGACAATCAGAGTGAGGACCAGAAATGAATTTTTTTATATAAAAAATACCCCCTCCAGCCTTAAATAAAAAAGCCGCCGTCCACATTGAAACATCTGATGAAACTTTGTAGGGGACAATCAGAGTGAGGACCAGAAATGAATTTTTTATATAAAAAATACCCCCTCCAGCCTTAAATAAAAAAACCGCCATCCACATTGAAACATCTGATGAAACATTGTAGGGGACAATCAGAGTGAGGACCAGAAATGAATTTTTTTATATAAAAAAGACCCCCTCCAGCCTTAAATAAAAAAGCCGCCATCCACATTGAAACATCTGATGAAACATTGTAGGGGACAATCAGAGTGAGGACCAGAAATGAATTTTTTTATATAAAAAAGACCCCCTCCAGCCTTAAATAAAAAAGCCGCCGTCCACATTGAAACATCTGATGAAACTTTGTAGGGGACAATCAGAGTGAGGACTAAAAATGATTTTTTTTTATATAAAAAAGACCCCCTCGAGCCTTAAATAAAAAATCCGCCATCCACATTGAAACATCTGATGAAACATTGTAGGGGACAATCAGAGCGAGGACCAGACTAGTCGGGGAACGTAGCCGTTTCTCGGGCCGATGGTGAAGAAGCTGCGGACGTCACGGGCCGAGTCCTCCCATGCGACGAGCGCGTACGTCTGACGGTCGTGGGCGGACACTCAAATGAAATCCAACACCGGCAGCGGCGGCGGTGGCGGCTCAGCTCTACTGATGGCCTCAGTTCGCCTCTTTTCATCTCGCTCCCTCGCTATGCGCCCGTACACATTTCGCTGCCGCTGGCGCTCGCTGCCGATGGTGCTCGTGTGTCGTAAGTCCCGGACTATAACGACTACGTAGACGAAGCGTTCACCGTGCCCGGCCATCTTGGAGTCTGGCTTCGGTCCAGTCTTTATTTAGATCCACCTGTCCCCCGGTGTCAACCTCTCGGCCGTTTCGCTCCACTACGCTGTTCGCTTCGTCCGTCTTATCTCTCCTCCGTCGATGCTCTTCTTCGCCGTCTTCCTCCGCGCTTCTTCTTCATCTTCCTCCTCCTCCTCTTCAACCGCGAAGGCCTCGTGCTCGCGGCTTCAAGATTTTAAGCACTCGGCCGAAAGCTTTTCCTGGTTCCCTCCCGGCGATTCTTTTTTTTTGTTCCCTCTGTCTGTTAATGCATAGTAAAGAAGGTTTTAACGTTAAAGCTTTCTTGTCCAGAAAGGTCCACAACTTTTTTTTTCTATTGATTTTACCTTTTTTTTGTCAACCAACCGCAGTTTTTTTTAAATTTAGTGTGGATTTATGCGAAAATGGAATTTTTCTTGAATGTACATAAGGTACACACCTTACTTTATGGTGTGTCTTCAAAACTAGTTTTTATTCTGAGCTAAACCGAGATCCTGCAACTGATTGTAGTTTGGCCGAATCTTCCGATGAAGAATCGTTGACTTGATTCAATTTCCCAAGATTTTTTTTTTCATTTTTATAGTACTTAGTTCAAAGTTGTTGACGACTGAAAGGGATTCCCCAGTACTCGGAGAACCGTGTAATGAGCCTCCAAATATGAGCGCGTGCGAGCTCACTCCTCTTCAAAGTCGCATCTCGTAACTTCCCAACCTCTGTTAACGCCTCGTTGATAAACGAACGCACCTGTTCATAGTTTCTCAGAATCTCCACGAATACTCTTTTGATCAACAATCGATTTTCCTCGATTTCCGAAGACTTTCGTTTTCACTTTTTATAGTAGTTCAAAGTTGTTCACGACTGAAAGTGATGCCCCAGCACTCGGAGAACCGTGTAATGAGCGAGCTTTTCAAAGTCGCATCTCTTAACTTCCCATCCTCTGTTAACGCCTCGTTGATAAAGGAACGCACCTGTTCATAGTTTCTCAGAATCTCCACTAATACTCTTTTGATCAAGAATCGATTTGACTCGATTTCCCAAGACTTTCGTTTTCAATTTTTATAGTAGTTCAAAGTTGTTCACGACTGAAAGTGATGGCCCAGCACTCGGAGAACCGCGTAATGAGCGCGCTCTTCAAAGTCGCATCTCTTAACTTCCCATCCTCTGTTAACGTCTCGTTGATAAAGGAACGCACCTGTTCATAGTTTCTCAGAATCTCCACTAATACTCTTGTGATCAAAAATCGATTTTACTCTATTTCCTGACATTTTCATTTGGAATTTTTAAAAGTTGTTCACGACTGAGAGTGATGCCCCAGCACTCGGAGAACCGTGTAATGAGCCTCGAAGCATGAGCGCGTGCGAGCTCACTCCTCCTCTTCAAAGTCGCGTCTCTCAGCTTCCCATCCTTTGTGAACGTCTCGTCGGCACTTGCAGCTTTCCCATGCCAACGACTCGTGTTTTACGTTTTTCCACATCGTCACGCATCTTCTCGCGGCGACTTATCCTTTTGCTCACCCTCGCCGACTCGCTCTATGTCTCCTTATCCACAAAGGAGGGGGCCTTTCTATTTTCGTTTCTTCGTAGACATCGTGAAACCGAGAGAGTGCGTTTGGTGCGAGATGTACCGGCACCTGTCGTCGTCGCTCAGGCGGAGCACCAGAGCCTCGCGACGAGGCGTCGGTCCAGCTCTTTGGAATCCTCCCGTTTCCCCCGGAGCCAACGCCAGCAGCATCATCAGACATCGTCGTCAATCGTCGACGCGACTAGAGCACGGCGTCTTCCTCTTTCGTCTGTAAAAAAATCTAAAGCTCGCCCAAACGAGCTTTCGACTGGAGGCCAAATTATCCCGTGAGCTCTTCGATGCGACCCACGCGTTTCAACATATAAATACATATATATATTTACGAGTCTGCCAACATTTTCCTACTCGTGATTCCATCTACAACTTCCGGTCCTTAATTGCCCAATTAATTGACCCCTCGATAGATATTTTCAGCGGCGCGCTGATTTCGTGTTTGATGGTATTTTTTTTATACGTTCCGGTTTTTTAAAAATGTTTTATAATTCTCCTGCCCCGACGAAGTCATCGAGATTTCGTAATTGTAATATCGCCGTCGAAAATCAGCGTATTAATTGCGATTCAGGCGATTAATCACAGCGAAGCGTGCCGTGTCGATTCCCGGGTATTTCATATTCTGCTAATTCATACCGTGCGGAATCTGCACGCGAGGTCACGGGCTGCGGTGGATGAAAAAAAATAATAGTCATAAACGAATAAAATCAAAATAAATGAGCAAAGCGAAAAAAACGCGTCACCCCCCACGGTCGGGCGGTTGTTTGCGCATTACCTCGCGCGACACAAACCCACCCGCCACCCGCCACCCGCTCGACGGATATCCTCTCATTGGGCGAGAAAGCTTTTCACGGATTGGCGGATCATCCCATTGGATTATCCTTAGCGCCGGCGCCAGTGTAGTCGCCACCCTCTCGCCTTTCATCCTCGGCATTCAAACCCCCCTTGCCGACGACCAATTTTAGACGCTTTTATTTTTAAGACCGAATTCCTGTAATCTTAAAAAAAAATTCATTTAAAAAAGCAAATTAATGTTTCCCTACCGTGTAGAAAAAAGGACTTTGCATTGCACATTTTTTAAAATATATATTCACTTTATCTTCCGAATTATGTACCCGCCGATAAAAGGGCGAAAAATTGCCTTAGGTCGGAAGTTTTCCAAAATTAACGAATGCGCGATTGCATTGCAGATAGAACGGCCAGTCGCTTCAGCCCAAAAAAAGGGAATTAATGTTTTTCTAATGTGTCGAAATAATGGACTTTGCAATGACAATTTTTTAAGTATATTCGCCCAATCTTCCGAATTATCTACCCGCTCATAGAAGCGTTAAAAATTGACTTGTCAAAAATTAACGAATGCCTAAGAACATTACAGATAAAATCAGTCGCTGCAGTCGCCTCAGCCTAAAAAATAATAGGCACTTTGTATGTAAGGAGTGAGTGCCTAAAAATGAAACCGATATTTCTCCACAATGTCAAAAAAATGTTCTTTGCAATGAACATTTTTTAATTATATTCACCCAATCTTCCGAATCATCTGCCCGCCGATCGAAGGCAAAAAAATTGACCCCCAGAAATGTCCCAAAAAGTAAACGAACGCCTGACTACATTGCAGACAAAACGTCCATTCGCCTCGGCCCATTTTCCCCTTTCGTCTCCAATCCTAATAGCTTCACCTCGCAATCACTCGAGGGCCACGCGCCTGTAAGAAATGTACGCGCCCTTAGCTACGGTCTACTCCGAGCTTCGCACCCCCTCCCCCTCCCCCAATGTCCTCTCGCACTTACCCATGCGAAAGAACGAGTTGCAGCTACGTAAAACCGTATACGCTACACGGCAGTCCGTCTCCTCGTGTCACAACGTTTTACCAGAACCGTATGACTATATATACATATATACATCGCGGGGGGATGTGCAAGTCAAGATTGTAATCGGCCGGGTGGCCACTTTGCGTCGGAAATCGAGGGTGGTTACTCGGCTTCCGTCACGAAAGCTCGAGTCGTCGCACACACGGCAAAACGGCGATGCACGAGTGTGAGTTACCGAGCAGGAGAGGACACAGGCTTCGTGACCGTAAAGCGATTCTCGTACCTCTCTTATCCCCCCCCCCCCCCGACTACCTTCCGGGGCCGGTCTACCCCTTTCTCGTCAATCCCAAGTGTGCTCGCGAGCGTGTTTCTATCGTTCTCTTCATTACGTATCCCACCCTCCTACACTCGCACGGACACACACGGACTCTTCCTAACGATTACGAATTACGATGTTCGGAGTCTCGCGGAACTCGTTAATATTCCATAAATTACTTCTGGGTGACGGTTTTCATGCTAAATCGACAATTTTTCTTTTTTTGCGTTTTTTTTTCTTCGATTTTTTTTAAAAGCCGTTTGGATTTAAATGAGGAGGAGTAAATAGTCGACCGGATGTTTCTATCAAGAATTGCTGTCGCTGGCGAACGTTCGCCTCGCGGGTGATTTTTTACAGTATAAAAAAAATTTTGTGCTAAATCGACGATCATTTTTTTTTTCTCCGAATTTCTAACGCCATTTGAAATCTGTAGTCACGTGACCGGAGAAACGCGTTATCTTTACGATAACTATATTTTCTAATGGCTCGAAACTGTTAACGGTGAAACATTGTATGCAAGGAGTAAAAAGAAAGTTTGTACCTTTTACAACAACTCATTGTCCACAAACATCCACAATTTTTATTCGTTAATTTTCGGATTGGACAAACTAAAATTGTTAACGACACGGGAAATAAAAGGACAGGTTTGCGTATTCAAACCTGAACGGGTGGGTTTCACACTTTTTTAACAAAATTATTTTTACGAAACTTCATATGACGATTTAACAAAAGTATTTTCTACTGTGCACATCGACCCGAAATTGAGTGCATTGCGCAACTATGTCCATTACAGCAGAAGGTGAAGGTGAAGGAAAAAAAGGCACAGGGACTTTTTTTTCTTCGAATTTTTAGTGCCATTTGGCTATAAAAGAGGAGGAGCAGAGCACCGGAAATTCCCACCACGAATTATTGTCGCAGGCGACAATTTTCCTCGCGGGCGATTTTTCGTAGAATGAAAAAAAATATATATATATACCTATGACACGTAACCGAGAAACGCGTTATCGTTGCGATATTATGTTTTCTAATGGCTCGATACCATTCACGGTGAAACATTGTGCGCACATCGATCCGCAATTATGTAAATTGTCGGGACACCCGGAGAGAGCGCGCGCCGCCGATCCCTCGCGATTGCTGTAACGTGACGGAAGAAAAAAAAAGGAAAAAAAGGGGCACGGGGACAACGATATTTATGGATTAAAAATTGCATATCGTTGCGGACGTACATATATATACATGTATATCGTTGCAAGGTGATCGCGACTCGTAATATCGATCGTGCGAGATTCGACGCATCTATCGCACCACACGTGGCATAAAAAATAATAATAAATAAAATTTAAAAAAACGGGCATACTCTGAACAAGTATAGTGTCGATAATTTTTTTTTAATTATCTGCCTCAAGTGCGAAGTCCTCCGGGACTTCCCAAAAATCGGAGCTAAGGAATTGTGGGAAATGATTTTGGCAAAAAAAAAAAAGAAAAAAAGGGGTACGGGGACGACGATATTTATGGATAAAAAATTGCATATCGTTGCGGACATACACATATATACATGTATATCGTTGCAAGGTGATCGCGGCTAGTAATATCGATCGTGCGAGATTCGACGTATCTATCGCACCACACGTGGCATAAAAAATAATAATAAATAAAAATTTAAAAAACCAGCATTACTCTGAACAAGTATAGTGTCGAACATTTTATTTTTAATCATCTGCCTCAAGTGCGAAGTCCTCCAGGCCCTCCCAAAAATCGGAGCCAAGGAATTAAGGGAAATGATTTTGGAAAAAAAAAAAAAAAAAAATACTGTCCGTCAGTGTCGGAAGGGCATGAATAAAAAAAAGTACATGCAGCGAGCGAAGGTATCGTTTGACGGTAGGCGAGTCCTCGGGTGTGCGGGAGAGCCCCCCGTGTGGGAGTTCGCGGGCGTCCGCGAGGGACACGCGAGCCATCCATAATGCACGGACCTCGGCCCGAGATGCGAACGACAGATAATTTTATATGAAAATGTATACGCTGCGGCGAGTCCATCCGCAGTAATACTGGCACGGAGGGAGAGGCGGAGGAGGGGAGAGAGAGCCGGGCTCGAGTCTCTCGCGGTACCGCGAACGCTGAAATACTGTACCGGTACAACTGGTAGCGCGATGGTTGGGAACTTCCGGTTCGGTAGCCGGCGAAACACGTCCGACCCGCATGAGTGCTGCCCAACTCCGCTACGGAAGTTTCACGCCGGGGCACGTGTCGTATATACAACATGAAAAGATTCGTTAATTTCATTTCACTATTTTTTTTTTTTTTTTTTTTTTTCTGATAAGTCCGCAGGGTGGGATAAAAAATGTATTGTATTGACTGTTGTAGTACGAGTAACTTGAAGGGTGGATGAATTGGGCAAGCGTTTATCTGTCCGTCTGGGCATCGGTTCATGTATTTTTCAATTTATCCCTTTCCCGGAATTATTTATATATGAAAATATTCGTTAATTTCATTTAACTTTTTTTTTTTTTAATTCGTTGGTAGAGTTTAATTTTAAAATGTATTGTGTTAACTGTCGTACGAGTAACTCGGATAGTGGATAAATTGGGTCGTCCCTGATCGCGCTCGATACCGCAAGCATTTATCTATCCGTCTACCTGTCCGTCAATCTATTTTTAAATTTGTCCCTTTCCTGGAACTATAGATGAAAAGATTCGTTAATTGCATTGCACATTTTTTTTGTTCTCTCCAGTCGGTAGGTTGTGATTAAAAATGTATTATATTAGCCGTCGTACGAGTAACATTAATCTTGCATGAATTGGGCCGTCCCTTGCTGCGCCCGATTCCGCAAGCGTTTATCTATCCGTCTACCGATCCGTCCATTTATTTTTTAATTAAACCCTTTCCTGGAACTATACATGAAATGATTCGGTAATTCCATTCACATTATTTTATTTTGATTTTTTTCTAATCAGTCGGTGGGTGTAATTAAAAATGTATCATTTTAACCGTTTACCTATCTCTCTGCTCATCCGTCCATCTATTTTTCAATTTAGGCTTTTCCTGAAATTATACATGAAATGATTCGTTAATTCCATTCACATTATTTTATTTTTATTTTTTTCTAATCAGTCGGTGGGTGTAATTAAAAATCTATCATTTTAACCGTTTACCTATCTGTCTGCTCATCCGTCCATCTATTTTTCAATTTAGGCTTTTCCTGAAATTATACATGAAAAGATTCGTTAATTCCATTCACATTGTTTTAATTTTATTTTTTTCTCATCAGTCGGTGGGTGTAATTAAAAATGTATCATTTTAATCGTCGTACGAGTAATACGGATTGCGTATGAATTGGCTCGTCCCTCGCCGCGTCCGATTCTGCAAGCGTTTACCTATCTGTCTGCCCATCCATCCATCTATTTTTCAATTTATACTTTTCCCGGAATTATACATGAAAAGATTCGTCAATTGCATTTCACTTTTTTTTTTCCTAATCAGTCCGTAGGGTGTAATTATACATGTATTATCTTAATCGTCGTACGAGTAACACGGGTTGTGTATAAATTGGGTATCCCTCGCCGCGCCCGATTCCGCAAGCGTTTATCTATCCGTCCATCTATTTTTCAATTTATCCTTTTCCTGAAATTATACATGAAAAAATTCGTCAATTGCATTTTACTTTTTTTTTCCTAATCAGTCCGTAGGGTGCAATTAATAATGTATTATCTTAACCGTCGTACGAGTAACATGGGTTGTGTATGAATTGGGTCGCCCTTCGTCGCGCCCGATTCCGCAAGCGTTCATCTATCCGTCTGCCCGTCCCTCCACCTACTTTTCAATCCATCCCTTTCCCGGAACTATACAGCTTCGTGTGTCGATGCCCGAACACTTGAGTACATTGGTGTACATAGGCGAAATCGGTTTGGGCCGGAAAGTCCGCTAATCCTTATAACTCGTTGCCGACTGTGGCCGGCCCGAGGCCGGCCAGGACTACATATTATTGATTATATACCGGCGTGAGCAATACTACGGACAGTGGGTATTATCGATCGCTTGAAAAGTTCAGGGCTGTCCAGGAAGCGAGAATCGTCCAAAGCGACGATTGTTTATTTATTTATTTATTTATTTATTATGATTATTATTTTTTAACTATCAAAAAAATCTTCACTGGTTTTAGCGAGACTTAAAAAAAAAACAACTAAAAACATAAAAAGCGAAAAATGATTAATTGTTCGAACGATCGCGCGCTCGCGCGGTCCAGGTACTAACGTTGGTGTTAGATAATTCGTGTGCCGTGTGCCGATTTAGTACATACTATTATATTGATTATATGCATACATATAAATAGGATATGCTGTACTACCTATTACACGTTTTCTTTGGTTTGCTGTTTTTTGGCGACACATCTTTGGCAGAAGACGTTTGAGTTTTTATTTATTAATTTTTTTTACTTAAGTTTTAATTTTTTTTAAATTTTTTAATATTTTTTTTTATTATCATAATGTCTCATAGTGACATAGTGAGTTTCGCGTGCGAGGATCCGATCCCCATCCGAGGACTCAAGTTCTTTTCACGATCCTGTCTCGTCCCTTCGAAAAAAACACCCCTTCCTGAAGAGCCAACTTCCGTGTCTGCCTCGAACGAGCAACCCGCACGGATCGAATTCGCAACATCCCGAACCGCAGGCTTCGCAGCTCGATTGTATACACTCGCGATTTTTTTTTGTTACTCTCTCGACCAAACACTCCTTCGAGCTAGGAGAATCGAATCGCTTTAATTTGTTCCATCCATTAATCGATCCATGCGTTTACGTTGTTTGAGGCACGCGATTGACCGAGTTTTACAAACAAAATCTGTTGATAGCGATGTAATATCGAAAAAAATATATATATATAAAAATAAAAACAAATAACGAATCAAAAAAGCCACTGACGCACGACCCAGGTCGTTCCCTCGGCTCACGAGAGTTGTCGTTTGGTGTTGCGTGCTTTGTACTTGGTAGCTGTTATTACTATACTACTGTTTTTTTAATACCGTATACGAGAGGCTGAGACCGCAAATGGGCGAGCGCGGAGCCGGAAAAAATTTTCTCAAAAAAATTAATAAAAAAAAGAAAACTTAGAAAAAAGAAAATGAATTTTGCGCTGAAAAAGAAAAATTAAGTTCCCGGCTTCGTTGGTCGTGCGCAGTAAAATTGCAAATCCAATCGAGGACGACGTCGATTTAATTTTCAACCCTTTACCGTACCATCCTCTTGAGACATAAAAAACGATCTTGGCTCCCCCGGAATGCTCGACTGATTCAAAATTATTCTCTTTTTCAGAGTACCACCGGGTTACATGTACCAGTCGCCCTACCTGACGACGACGACCCCGGGCGGTCAGCTTCTTCAGCTACCTGCGACGCAGCTGAGTCACGCCGCGGCCGTCGCAGCGGCGACGCAGTTCTACGAGTACCAGAACGCAGCGGCGACCGCCGCATCGTATCCAGCGACGTCCTACAACTTCACCGACGCATATTCGCCGTACACGAGCGCAGCGGCCGCCGGTATGTGTTACAAAAGCGTCCACAAGAGCGCTATCGACAGCAACGACCTCGCCAATCGCCTCCACCATCATCACCAGCAGCAACAGCAACAGCAGCAGCAGCAGCAACATCAACACCAGCACCAGCAGCATCAGCAGCATCAACAGAACAGCAACAACGGCGGCAGTCCGGGTCTGATGGGTCACCATCACGTGGACAAAACCCCACTGACATTCTATCTGCCGTCTATGCTGCGTGGCAATGGTAGCGATTTGACAAACAAACAAGCAACGAAAAAAAAAGAAATCTTAAAAATAAAGTCTCGAAAAAAAGAAGCACGCAGAACAATTGTAGAATCTCACATAGGACACGTAGACAAACACGAGAAAAGAAAACAAACCCAAGCTTTGAATTAGAATTATTTGCCGCACGGTTGAGGATGCTTCGCACGTAGATTCCCAGCCGAAAGTGAGATTCAATGAGAATTTGAACACTTCCTGATGGTGTAAGAATCTGAGAAATATCAACTGTATTAAAGGTGCTAAGAATATTTGATCCTGGAAGATAATTATGTCAGAGAGTTATTAACAAATTGCTGAAAAAAATTGTTCTACAAACAATTGGTAAACCTTTTTTTTCTCTTTTCGAATGAATTCATTGATTTTCTAGAAGCGACATGAATTTTTTTTTAATTTTTCTTACATTTTTGAATTTTTTGTTTTTGACTTTTTTTTAAGCCATAATTCCGGAACTGTTGGCGCAATCGCCTCGAAACTCTTTGCGTGTACGGTAGAAACATGATACGGAAACGAGTCAGAAACTCCGTGCCTCTACATCGCTTTTTCAAAAAAAAAAAAAAAAATTGAAATGTAAAAAAATTCTGAAAAATAATCATATGAATTCTAAAAAATCAAGCAATTAATTTAAAATGAAGAAATAAAAGGTTTTCTATTATTTTTTTTTACAATTTGTTTTCTAAATAATTTATGAATAACTTTTCACATTATTATCATGCAAAATTAAAGGTCCTGACAATCATTAACAAGGCCGATTTTTTCAGATTTTTGGCATATCGCGAAGTACTGAAGTTTTGATCGTTTTAAACTCTCGGTTGGGAATGTATGTGGGATGCATCCTTAACACAGATATACATTGACTTGGAACGTGTCAATGATACACACGAGGGTTTCTCTCGTTAGAGGGTGTGAGCAGCAAACACTTGAATGCGTTACTTTGAGAATAAGCGCTACCGTTGACTTACTTTTTTAATCGGGCAAAACGACTTTCGTAGAGAAAATCCTCTATACTGGAAATGAACAAATCCTGAAAAGGAGAATACTCCATGCATGTTTTACGCTCACTTATAGCAAAACATAAAACGTAAATGCACGCGACACGACCGGGTTACGCGTGCTGTCTCTGTGATGTTGCGGTGAGGACAGTCGATGACGGATGATGATGACGGTGATGATGATGACGATGATGATGGTGGTGGTGGGCATTGGCGGGTGGAATTACCGCGATGATGGTCGAGGATCTGTCGCTTTCGCTTTTTGGTTTATTGGATTATGATAATTGTTTGCTTCCATCTGATAAAATAGCGAGATAGGCGATAAGGAAACTTTATTTACGTTATTTTCTTACGTTACCTTTTAAGCTTCAATTTATCAAGTTTCTTCGCAATGTTCGCTATATTTTCAGATAAAAAATAATAATAATAATGATGCCCTGACGAGGCACGAAAATTAAATCTCGTTTTCTCATTCTGTTACAGCGAACGCAGCTGCGGCGAGTTACATGCCTTACGCGTACGCGACACTGCCAGGCGCTGCGGGTCTGCCTGGCTCAACGGCGGGAGCAGCTTTCCCGGCGCTTCAGTATCAGACGACGCCTCAGGAAGCCAGGCTTCAATAAAAAAAAGAAGAAAATTAATAAGCTTGAAGATACGACAGACCCGAAGAATAAACAAAAAAATCCCGCGTCGTTGATAATCGCGGATTACGAGCCCATCGATTATAACGAGAGAGAGAGTTGAAAAACGCACTCGATGATCCTCGTCTAATTTATTTATAGTCTGAAAAAAACCCACTTGTTCTTTTTCTTTCTGTTTCCTCTCGAATGGTACGTTTCTTTTTCTACGCTCACTATTGATAGCGAAAAAAAGAGATCGTTTACAAAAATGAAAGCGCTTCGGTGTCGCGTGTCTAGTTAAAAAAAATGTCTATCGATACTGTCGGTAATGACTCGATAATGACTCGACAGTGACCGAATAAGTTTTCTTTTTTGTGGCTACGTATTTCTTTTTCTCAAAACTCGTGATCCAGAGACGATCTCTCGAATATCTCAATTTTCCTCACTATAATGTAATTCGCAAAAAATTTCCTATATAGCATATCTTCCTCAATCTTCCCACAGTTCCTCCTTGCCCCCTCTTCCCCTCCTCCCCCGTATACGTTAGGAGCCAAAATTGGCACGCCTATGCAGCCAGCCAATCGCCTCCAAAGAGAGATACTAGTGTTATACTATTTATATTGACGACGAGCTGGTGTTGGTCGATAAGTTTTGCGAGTAACGAAGTACAGTATCGTATCGACGACTGCGACAACGATGATTAACGGTGAATAAGGTCGAGGCAGCGTGACGTCTAACTAGGTTTACTATAACTATATAGTACATATTAAATACTAAATATAATAATAGTTATACACAATGTAATAATGTATTGGCGGAGGGAGTTCGACGGAAACGACGATCGTTCGTCGTTTACGATGTAAGATAGAGATCCGTATTAAACGACGACAGTCGTCTCTTTCGTGACGAGACCCGAAGCTGTGAAGTAATCTCTTCGTAGCAACGTTACGGAAAATTCGTGCCGCAGGTCTTGGCATCGGGTTTTTTTTGTTGTTGTTTTGTTTCGATACAATGAACGATCTGTTTATAAAAAAAATAATAATAATAAAAATAAAAGACCTTAGCGATTCTAGCCGATCGGCCGCACACGCTCGGGACGACCAAGACCGATATGTCTCACATCTCTTTTTTTTTTTGTTTGTATTCTCACTTTCTTTGTTAAACTCTAACCGCGGTGGCCTTATCGCTCTAGCGAGTCACGAAGTGTCTTTGAGTCGAGGCCTTTGAAACATATATAAAAATACATATGTGTATATACGATGGCACGAATGAACAGATAACAAAATATTAATTACTATAACGAGAAAGAGAGAGTTACACGAGGGGACACAAGTGAATTTACACTTCCTCGATGGGATCGCACTGCTAATCGTAAAAGAAAAAAAAAACAAATAATGCTTTCTTCGAAAGTCACTTCTGGTGACAACATTTTCGCCACCGCATCACATTGAGTCACTGAACTACAGTAAGATAAAAAAAATGGATAAAATTCCGTACAATCATAAATTTTGCGATTAACCGTCTTTTGGTGCCTTATATATGTCGAGTCGAGCTCACGGGCGCTTACGTCGGTTAGATGCTAGTCAGTGGAACGTTGGTACGCTGGAGAGGGGCCGAAAACGGAGACACAAAAGGGAAGGCTCAAGGCAAATCGTCTGTGCGTGTGTGTATAGTGAGGACAAAAAAACGAAAGAAAAGAGAGAATAACAAAAACAAAACGAATGCGAAGAATAAGAAGAAGAAACGTGCAGAGCGATAGACAAAGGTCGGAGAGCTAATGGAATGAGGCTGTCTAGTCTTAAAAAAAAACAAAAAAAAAAACAAAACAGAAAAATCATCGTGACTAAAGAGAAAAAGTTACTTTGTTCGTTAGTCCTTCGCGTAAATATTACATAAGGAAGTAGAGAGTTGATGGAGAGAGAGAGCGAGAGAGAGTGAGAGAGAGAGAAAGGTGACGAAAAATAGATTAAAAAAAGGTGAAACGGAAGAGAATATTGAATGGCGTTGCAGAGATTGCAAAAAAGAAGAAAAAAAAACACTTACTTGTATAAAGAAGATAGAGACGTAAGGATAATAGGAGAAAACGCAAAGTTGACTATGCAAGTTCAATGATTAAGTCTAGCTAATGATAATTAATTGTACGTATAAATAATACTATATTCGTTCGTATAGGTTATTAGGTAAATAAATTAACATTATTATCATTATTGCCACTTACTGCGACGATTATTTTATTATTATTGCCATTTTATTATTATTATTATTATTACTTATTATTATTATATTATTATTATTGACTCTTATTATTGCTATTATTATGAATTATTTACAATTAATTTCATCCGATAAAGATGTACTTAACCGTATATGTGGGTAGTTAGATGAAGGATCGAAATGTGAAAGACAACCGTGACGAAGTGACGAATTTTCGCGGTAAGCACAAACAAGTGAACAAGGAAAGAGAGAAAATTGATCGAAGCGACTTGAGAGACGGCAATGACGATAGGGAAAAAAAAAATACAAATGGAAGAATCTGTATAGGTGGAATTTGAGCGTTCGGAGCAAACATTTTTTATCTTTTTGTTTCGCTTCGCGTACGGGTATACCGATGTGGACGCCTCGACGAGATTCCACCTTCTGACGTCCTACTTCGATAGAATTACCGATTGTAATATATCGCTTGTTATCTTCAGTAATAATATTATACCGAGGTATATTAGATTAATGAAAAAACAAAAACAAAAAAAACAAACAAAAAAAAACCAAACAAATATATTGTCTCTAAGAGAAACTATGTGTTCTTGATTATCGGGACGGATGCGCGAGGATCTTGTGTGTCGCCTCTGCAGCAACCCTAGACTTTTTGCGGCCGCGCGCGGTCGTCGCTGACGATCTTTTTTTTTTGCTTTATTTTAGGTGCTAAAGATAATCCACGAGGGTTCACACCAGGCATTGGACAGTGCAAGACGACGTCTGAGCGCCACGGGGCGTTACTACTGCATCGGCCCCCGGCGTGCTCTGGCTACCGAAATAACTCCCTGCTCGCTGGAGTCCCCAGACTCTGTGGAGCATGCAAATGGTCTTTCCGTGATACACGACGCGTCGCGGAGAGACAGGCTTCCCGGAATTGAGCGGTTAGTCGCTAAAAAAATCTACGTAAACTTTATAACAACTGGTGTTTCTATCTAGAGAAAGAGTGTTGATTACACTTTTTTTTCTCAACGTGGCTAAAATAAGCACATTCCTTGAGTGCAACACGGACGGAAAATCGCGTATTATGGATCGATGATTATTTTTAACTTGTGCGCATGCGCAGTACTGATTCATTACTCCGAAGGGAGTAATAAGGCTCCCCTCACCGAAAAGAACTATTAGTATTACTATTAGTATTACTATTATATAGGGGTCCAGTAGTGACTACTGCAGGTTCAGCAGTTATTAGACATGTAGTTACTACGTCGTAGCAGTTACTCCTCAACAGTCAGTGGTTATTACTGAGGACGTAGTGGTTCCTCGTCAGTAATTACTACTTATAAGTAGACCTACTGAAAACTACAGGCAATATTGATGACTAGTGGACTACTGAAATCTACAAGCAATTCCGAGCAGTTCAGTACTGGACACTCATAGTAGTCTCGCGTTGTTAATTACTTTACATTTATTGTAGTTTCGAGTATTTAACTACTGAAAATATATAGTAGTTTCGAGTAGTTAGCTACTCAAAGTACCCAGTAATGTTCAGTAGTTTGCTACTCCAGATTTCGAGTCTTCCAGTAGTCCTTCAATTTAGCAGTGGGTAGCAGTTCAGTAGATTATTAGTAGTCAACTACTGGATACTCCCAGTACTATTTTTCAGTAGATCTTTTCGGTGATTTAGCGACGCAATAAATGTAGATTATTTTAAAGAAGTCTGAAAAAAAGTATAGTATGCTAAACGGGAGGGAGCGGAGTTTCCCCCCGTGCGTGATTTCTGCCCTCGCGTCGCTCGAGCAGTAAACTTCACACTCTGTGAAAATTGCATACTTCCCTCCCTTTTAGCACAATATACTATTACTCCATCTACATGGAAGAGTGGTGCAAAACGGACCGGTCTGTTCCGCTAAAAATGACTGAAATTGGTTCATTTTGCACCGGTGTTCCATTTTACCCCGCCCTCCCATACCGTCCTAGAGCCGATCGAACTTGAGTCAAAAAAATTGATGAAATAAGTCATCGATTTCATTAATAAACATTTTAAAGGGTCGCAATTTTTTTAAATTCTGATAAAAAAGCCGATCAAAGTAGAAAAGTCTATGATCGTCAGACGGAGATATTTTACCTTCCGAGATCGCCAAGGGAGGACAGTACCGCGATGCTCGGAGATGTCAGCACCTACCGTGCCCGAGCCGCACTTTCGGTAGAGCACGAAGCGCACAAAAGCGCGGCAGCAGCATGAGGTAGCTTGAATGACGAGAGGGAATGCATTATCATTTGATTCGAAATGGACCACTGTGGTAGGGGACCATTACCGCTACCACCGATCGGACTCAGTTATCCCGCGATTATACGAGAGAGATTGACCATCCTCAATCTCGGCCGTGAAATATCTTTCTCACTGTCGAGGATATATATCCCCCCCGTTAACACTTGTATTTATTGTTCAGCCGGTGCTGAAGTTCAACCAGGAGAGTCGAGACTGTGGGTTCGAGAGCCTCGAAGAGATCACACTTGTCCATGTAGATCATCGAGACTCGAAAAGGCCCGAGTAACCGAGTGAAGCTGAGAAGGTTCGATGAATTCTGAATTAACAATTTTTTTTTTTTGTTCAAGAAATTTTATATTATTATTTTGTTATTTATTTTTTTTTTTAATAAAAAGTAAAGATATGAAAAATTAATAAAGTCATTGCAACGGGCCGGAAATCGTCTGGATTCTTGGGATCGCTGATTTATCATTCCGGAACGTTGTGTAACGCAGATAAAAGGTGAAAACATAAAATTCGTACGACAGATCGACAAACAAGATTAATTGTTTTATGAACGGATAGATAAAGTGGGAAGCCGCAACACGTGAACGCAATCTGTGAGAAAACTTTAAAGAGCGTCGAACGAACTAAACGACATTAAACAATGTTATGCATCGACGCACGGCCGTCCAGGGTACGCCGATAGCCGGAAACGTTTACGATTGCGATTCCGATCGATTCTGGATCCCACCCATCAGTGATCGAATGAGAGGAAAAAAAAAACTATATATCGTTGACCGGTGTTCAAACTCGGAGTGTCCGTGTGCTTTTTTTTCTCACAATTACCAAGTTCCGTTGATCCGATCCGGAGGATTACGTGACTTCGCCTATCTTTCGTTCGATTCACTGTGAGATCAAAGTAAACAAGTAAAAAAAATAAAATAAAATACGAGTAACTCGTCGAGTGTCTCGCGGTAGTTTCATTCCGTAACAAAATAGCAGCACGATATGGTAAGTAAAAGTTGTCCCGTTGCAGATCGATGATCTGCAGCAGGGTAGAGTGGGGCAAAATGGATCATCGGGGAGAAACTGAACGCTCTTGCCAATCTCTTCGAGTGCCCTAAAATAAAAAGTGTCTCGTGTCAAAATTGTGGACACTGGTCCGTTTTGCCCCGCTCCCACGTACGCCTCGGAGGTCGATGGTAACTCTCGGCTTCGCGACAGCCGCACCGTGCGTTTAAACAAAATCGAACGTTATTATGCAATGACGTATCGATAGTGCAACTTATATCGATCGACTGCGGTTGATAAGACACGGGACAATGCACTCGGCTGGTGTCGACGCTGTCGCGCTATCTCCTGTGCCAGAACGAACGTTAAGTTTTGGACCCTTTAAGACCGATAAGTAAAATATATAGATATTTTTTTGTCAACAGTCACGGGGAACGCTCAGTCGGGAATTCTATCGGAATAAAAGACCCGCGAGGATTATAAAAAAAAATCTTCTGTAAAAAATTCTGATCTAAAGTGCAATAAAAAAAGTTAAAATTTTTTTTTAAGGCAAATTGCATAAATGAATTTTTTTTTTTAAATTGATAGAACTAGGATAAGGAACTTGACCAGAATGTGATTCGACGACACACGCTGTTTTTTGCCCAGTTTTTTATTTCTTTTATTGATTCATATCGACTAATCGTTCGGTTTACACGATTTGCACGATCGACTTTGATAAGCCGAACTAGACTTTCGGAAATGAGATAGAGGCGAGCCAGCCGAGATTCTATCGCGTTCTTACAATATCGTCGAGATCGCGTTTGAAATATGCCGTCGTCATGCGTTTCTTCTCGGAGCCGTGTGCTCCTTCTCGAGCGCCTCCGGAGTTTATCTGTATGCGCCACGAGCGTGTATAGTCACTACCGACGTGAAACGCGGAAGCAATCTCGCTCAATTATAATTTTTCGCTGGTCTAACAAGGTCAGCCATGGCCAGGGCATTTCCTACAGCGATAGTGATTTTTAAAAAATATGATCGAAGACCCAGAAACCCACTGGAGATCGTGTTTACTTTACACATTTGCTGCATCGATCGGTCAGCGAGGAAGCTTTTTTTTCTTCGAGCGCTACTACTTGTTTCTATTCGTCGAGTCTATCGGGTATCATGCGGCTCTCGCAACAGTCACATCTGAAGCGTCAGTAGAGTACCTTGAGCTGCAACTCCGTGAGGAGCAGCTCAATCGCGCACTGCAATTTCCCTCTCGTTAGCCTAACGGATTCGAGCAGGCGAACAAGTAGTCAGGGGAGTCTATTCTCGAGTTTGTGCGGAAGTTTTTTTTCTTTTTTTTAATCTGCCGATTCGCACAGGCGAATTATGATGACTGAAGATATCTGCGTGACATTAACTTTCATCTTTGGGAAGTCTTTTTCAGTGCACTGTTTTAGGATAAAAAAACAAAATTGTTGACTTGTAGAATTTTATGCTCCAAGTGAACTTTCCTGAGCGATGTTTGGGTTATGCAAAACACAGCCGTTACAACTTGATGAAATTTTGTCTCATGCAGATATCTTCAGCGTCATGAATTATGTTGGCACGGTCGATAACAGTTATCCAGCTGGAGCCTAGGGAATAATGGTCCGCATGGAGAAAAAAACGCATATGGGGCTTATATCAAAAAAATATATTATTCTGCATTTTTTTTATATTTTGAAATATATATGTCTTCGAGTACAGAACAATTAATATATTTATACGTTAAATATATTAATTATGTAAAAGCGGCGAATTATTTTGGCACAGTCGAGAACAGTTCTCCAACTGCAGCCTAGGGAATAATGGCCCGCATGGAGAAAAAAAGGATATGGGGCGTATATAAAAATATCAGATATATTTGTCGGGACATTCTTTTTATATTTTCAAGTATATATATGGCTTTGATTACAGAATAATTTACATTTTACACATATTAATAATGTAAACGTGGCGAATTTAAGGTAGCTATTGCCCGGAACACTGATCAGCCGAGTGATACATTTTAACAATTTGTTTATCCAAAATGTTGTGCATTTATTATCAGTAACAGAAGTTGATTTGTATTACTGCATCGGTCCTCAATTAGATAACGATGTTTTTGCAAATGCACAAACTGATAAATGCGAATTTCCATGATGATACATTTTCGTTGAATTTTTGTCAAAGAAGAATAGTTATTTTTTTACCAATTTTAACGTACCACGACTCATTTTGCTCCTTGAACGCTGCAGCACGAATTCAGCAAGTAGTTTTTTGTTACAGTTTCAGCCGTTTAAAAATTACACCAGTTTGTTTATCGGAAAAAAACTCATCGATTAAACAATGGGTCGTATTTGTCAAACGATCAAACCTACAAAAAATCTACAACATGAATTCGTAGAGCAAAGTGTAAGAAACAAAATGAGCCGTGGTGCATTAAAATCGGTAAAAAAATACGGATTTTACTTTGAAAAAAAAATCCAACAAAATTACTATCATGGAAATTTGCATTTATAAGTTGTTATTCTTGCAAGACTATCGAGATTAATATTTTTCTTGGTTGAGGACACATCCAATAGTACAAGTCAACCTCCTTTACTGTAAATCAATGCAACAATTGCAAAAATGTAGCACTCATTTGACCAATGTGCCACGCAGTATCTCCTATCTTAAATGCTACCTTAAATGTATTTCGACAATATTTTTTGCGCTATCGATTATGGTACTGAGCGAAACGAAATTTTTTTTTTGGCAGCCGAAGCCCGTCGAAGAGCAAGGGATGAAACGGACGGACGGCTGCGGGTTATTCGGCATTTATCCAAAATGTTTGAGGACATGCGCCACCTCGAAGACGTTTCTTTGGGTGTACGGCCTTCTGGGAATGGTTCAGGCGATGTCATTCATCTATATCGTCGTGACACTCACGACATTGGAGAAGCGATTCAAGATACCGAGTCGCACTACCGGTAAGGATAATCGTCGCGTATGAATATGTTAGCGTTTTTATCCGTCGGGCGAGGACTTTAATCGCTCCGTTACACCTCTTTTCAAAGAATGCAACAAAGAAAATCGTAAAGTAAAAAACGTTATAATCGGAACAAAAAAAGCGTTTCAATGACCGAAGAGAAGAAGATGAACGTACACTGATAAAAAAAGGTAAAGTTGAATCAACTAAGATTCGGGCAGGGACGTTCAAATAAATATTCAGTTGGTCGAACAAAATATTTTAATGACTCAAAAATATTTTGGTGCAATTACCCAACAAATTGTTGAACTAACCAATTTTTTAGATATAAAATATTTAGTTGATCGTCCCTGCCCGAAACTCAGTTGATTCAACCGTATTTTTTATCGGTGTAGGTCTGATAGCGAGACGCTCGGCGGCAACTCAATTTAGGGTAAAAGTGGTGAATATGGCCCACCTCGATTAACACGTAAATCAATGATATATGGACCGGTCCATATTCCCCACTTTTACCCTATAAGCGTATTAAAATGACAAATTAATGATTATTTAGTTGCGCCGGGACGAACAAAAAAATATGCGTTTCGATAGACGAAAGGAAAAATTGAGATTCCCATAGATAATTAAAGGATAGCGAACTGTTGACCGAAGAGAAGAAGAAGAGCGCGCGACTGATAGCGGGACGCTCGGCGATAAGCGAGAAGGAGGCTCGTACAGAGCGATCCACGGAAATGAAAAGCTCTGTAGGATCGTTCGAATCCGAAGGCCTGCGAGTAGTCGGGAGGCCACTTGCCCGAGAAACTATACGGAGCTCTTACTTCATTATTGGTTGTGTCTCGCTCGCGGTCAATTGTGTAATAATGGCCTCGCGAGATTCTCGACGTTCATTATTCTTACGATAATCGCGCAAATGCTTGGCATCACGCGAACACAGCTATAATCTTCGTCGGCAGACGCCCGCCTGCCCTCGGGACTTCTTCGCACGTGATAGCGCACCGGTTTCGTTTTTCGAGTTTCTTTTATCGGAAAAAATTCAGCCGTGAAAAAAACATAAGCTACTCTTTCGCCGAAGAAGTTTCTTGTTTTGCCCCCCGCTGACGAATCGATTTTACGACTGTCCGCGAGGACGTGGAAAATTGATCCGCTATCTGTGGTTTTTCACGAGAATCGTATTACCGAGCACAATCGACCGCTGACATCTGAAATTCCATATTCACTATCCGTTGAAGTTGATGTATCTGTTAAAAATAACGATTACGAGTACTCGACGAAAATTTATCACTATCGCTCATTCCACTCGAACATGCAGATTATAGAAATCCGATTACGCGTGGTCGTTCAGACACACAGTTTTTCTTCGGTCACTGCCGATAAGCGGGAAACAGGAGGTACCCACTTATATGCAACGTCCGCGAAATGATCGTGCGGAAAAAAATAAGCGAAATGTGGATTTTACTCTTTTCGAGAGTAGTTATCGCCTCGCTAGTGAGACAACACATGGAAATGTAAGAGAGAGAAGGAAATAATTGTTGGTCGTTGCCACTTATGATCGGTTGTAATGAATCAATCAATAACCCGATGTAATCTGAAATTCCATATTCATTATCCGTTGAAGTTGATGTATCTGTTAAAAATAACGAATACGAGTACTCGACGAAAATTTATCAATATCGCTCATTCGACTCAATGATGCAGATTATAGAAATCCCATTACACGTGGTCGCTCAGATACACAGTTTTTCTTCGGTCACTGCCGATAAACGGGAAACAGGAATTACCCACTTATATGCAACGTCCGCGAAATGATCGTGTGGAAAAAAATAAGCGAAATGTGGATTTTACATGTTTCCAGAGTAGTTATCGCCTCGCTAGTGAGACAACGCATGGAAATGTAAGAGAGAAGAATATAATTGATGGTCATTGCCACTTACGATAAGTTATAATGAATCAATCAATAACCCGTTGTAATCAATAAAATTGATATCCAAAAATACAGTAATTTTTTGTTATGATTGATGCTCTCAGGTAACGAGATATCGCTGATTCTATCGCGGCAAAGAATAACGAATAAAAGTACTCGACGAAAAGTTATCACTATTGCTCATTCCACTCGATGATGGAGATTATTGAAGTCCCATTAAGCGTAATCGTTCAGCCAGTTTTTCTTCGGTCACTGCCGATAAGCGGGAAAACAGGAGGTACCCAATTATATGCAACGTCCGGGAAATGATGCCGCAGAAAAGTGGAAGCGAAAAGTGAATTTTACTCGTTTCCAGAGTAGTTATCGCTTCGGTAGTGAGAAAAATAATGTTTTCGACAATTAAGAGTTTTGTGCAAAAGCTTAAGAGAAAAATGTTCAAAAAAAAGGAAATTATTTGTGGTCATTGCAATTTACGATCGGTTATAATGAGTAGTAGCGGTAAAAAATAATTTATTGCCGATGCTATACTTTTTTTTACATCTATTATCTTATACTAAATTTTATACCTAAGGATAATCATATACATTGACAAAGGGCCATCGATCGGAGTGCTTCAATCCGTGATACTCTTTGGTATTATAAAGGTTTTTATTTCTTTTTCTTTCATTTTCTTATTTAGATTACGATGAAAAAATGATTCTAGGTTTTATCGATCGATGGTCGATGGTTCTATCGTGATTATTGGCCATTAATTCTAATAGTCGATAAGTAGCGTGTGTGGGAAATTTGTGTCCGCACGTAAAATGTTGTAGCGGTGTCGGGGTTACAATTAATTAATCAATGCATCAATGAAATAATCAATAAGATCAATATTTACAAATATCGTGACCTTTTTTTCAGGATTGATTCTCTCGGGTAACGAGATATCGCAGATTCTATCGCTGATCCTCATGTACTACGGTGGTGCTGGTCATCGACCGAGATGGCTCGCGACAGGTGTCGGATTCAGCGCAGCTTCCTGTTTCGTTCTGGCGCTGCCCCACCTTATCTACGGTCCGGGAAGGGACGCGAAGGCCCTCACCCATGAGTATCTCGATAGTTCGATGCTGAACTCGAGTATTCTCCTGAACGATCTATCGCTTTGCCGGGGTGGTCACGGGGAGAATCACTGCGACGAGGCGGACCTCGAAGACTCGAGCATGATACCTCGGCTCTTAATCTTCCTGTCGCAGTTCATTCTCGGCGTGGGTACGACTCTGTACTTCGGCCTGGGTCAGACCTACCTCGACGACAACACCCAGAAGAAGGATACGCCGATCGTGCTCGGTACGAAAAAAAAATCGATAATTATTTTCACATATAAAAAAACCAATTAAAAAGGAGCCCCTTAACGGGTTCGATTTCGGCCGATAAATTCTATTGTTTTCTTGGCACTTTTCCGGTCAATACCAATGCGGAAATGATTCACCGGCGAAGAGTTCTTATCGGTCGATCTCTTGTACACAATAACACTATTTATTTATTATATCACCTCGACGACGGGAAAAAAAACATTCGTGACACCGACTGATCGTAATACTTGCACGTGGCTAATTGCGATTACGTGCAAACTAGTATTTCATAAATATATATATATATATATATATATATACACATAAAATGTGTTTTTTTTAAATTTTCAGGATGCACATTCTCCCTTCGCACCGTTGGACCGGCGATCGGTTTCGTTCTGGGCTACACGTGCCTCAATCTCTACATCGATCCGAGTCTTCACCCGGTCATAGATAAGGAGGACCCACGATGGCTGGGAGCCTGGTGGCTCGGATGGCTCATCCTCGGCAGCCTCTTGGCTGTATTCACTTTTCTCATTGCTATGTTTCCCCGAGAGCTGACGCCGCCCGTATCGAAGAAAAGCAAAAAGGTACGACGTGCTTTAAAGTTCACGTCACCATAAACTCCGAGCGATGCATTATAAAAGAGGTTTGCGGATGAAAAAAAAACTTGTCCATAATGAACAATTTTATTCTTCTGAATTTTACAATTTTGTTTTACTATCAAAGAATCATTTCATGAAATTTGGTTTTGAGTATATTGAATTCTCTTCAAAAAGAATAATAAACAATACATAAAATAAATAATAAATACGATAAACAATCAATAAGACAATAATTATAATGATGAACGCATATTTTTTTAAGGCCAATGTCAACCTGGAACTGGGCGAAGAGCCATTGAAGCTGGACATAAAATCATCGTTGGCGAAGAAATCCAAAGAACCGGAAGTGCCGAAGCTAGTCCCCGCCGACGAGGAATTCAAACCGTCGTTGAGCGACTTTCCCGTGACCCTGAAGAGGATATTGTCGAACAAGATAATAATGTGCAACTGCCTGAGCGCGATGTGCGCGATATTCGGTATAACGCCGTACATAACGTTCCTGACGAAGTATCTGGAGGTGCAATTCAGTGTTTCCGCAGCAGGTGGCAGCGTGATGACAGGTACGAAACGATGAAACGCTCTCGCGAAGACGAGCTCGATCGATCAAGGACACTGGTTCGATGACCCCTTTTGCAGGTACCGTGTCGTTGGTCGGAATGGTTATCGGTTTCCTAATATCGGGTTTTGCGATCAGCAAATTCAAACCCGGAGCCAGTAAGCTTCTCAGCTGGAACGTCGTCGTCGCTCTGTTCTACTTTTGTATCATGGTGTCGTTCGCTTACGTCAAGTGCGAGGGACCACATATGCAGGGCGTTGATCTGGAGAATAGCAGGTGACCATCGAAATCTCTCTTACGAGTATCGAGTTAAAGATTAGTTTTTAACTCGACTAAACAAAATGTTTATCATGTGTTACTCTAAAGTTCTTCTTCCTAAGCGACAGCATAAACTTCCCTCTTTACTTAGCAAATAACACCCGTTGAACACTTTTGGGATGTTACATCAGGGCCTGATGATGCCTCGACAACGCCTTACCAGGCTCCGATGTAACGCTTTAAAATGTCCACAAGAGTCGCAGCAAAAGACATTTTTAAGTCGGTTAAAAAAAGAAATGTTTATCCTGAATTACTCTGAAGTAACGGCTTCTTAAACGACAGCATAAATTTACCTCGTTAGTTAGCGAATATGACCCGGTAACGTTTTTGGAGCGTTACATCAGGCTCTGACGAAACCCTGACAAGGCCTTACCAGGCCCCGATGTAACGCTCTAAAATTTGTCACAAGAGTCGCAGCAAAAGAAATTTTTAAATCGGTTAAAAAAATAAATGTTTATCCTGAATTACTCCGAAGTAACGGCTTCTTAATCAACAGCATAAATTTCCCTCGTAAGTTAGCGAATATCACCCGGTAACGTTTTTGGAGCGTTACATCATGCTCTGACGAGTCACTGACAAGGCCTTACCAGATGGCGATGTAACGCTACAAAATTTCCACAAGAGTCGCCACAAAAATTAGTTTAACTCGGCTAAACAAAATGTTTATCATGAATTAATCTGAAGTAACGGATTCCTAAACGACAGCATAAATTTCACGACGGCCTGCAACAACGAGTGCAACTGCGGGGGTGTGAAATTTTCGCCGGTCTGTCACGAGGCGTCGATGACGACTTTCTTCTCCGCCTGCCACGCCGGCTGCACGGGGATAATCGACGGAAAGGACTACGGCAACTGCAGTTGCGTTCCGGACCCGACGAACCCATCGGTCGACGACACAACGACGGATCGCGACTTCGTCAAAGCCGGACCATGTCCATCGGACTGCACGAGAGCGTACTTCATGTACGCCATTCTCAGCACCGTCACCCACATTCTCATGTCTTCCGGAAAGATCGGTAATGTCCTGGTTAATTATCGGTGCGTCGCCAAAAAGGACAAGAGTTTCGCTCAGGGCGTCACTCTGATGATGCTCTCGCTTTTCGCTCTCATACCGGCGCCAATATTGTTCGGCGCGTTGATCGACTCGACTTGCCTCATCTGGGACGAATCCTGCGGATCTCGGGGCAACTGCTGGCACTACGACAGGGAACAGTTCCGATTTATCATCAACTACGTGGCTGCCGGTAAGAGCTGTCTTATCCAAAACAACATCGTCGGGGTTGCTTACACGCACACGGTCAGAATTTCAGGACTTTCTGAAACGACAGAAAAATGAGAAAAAAAACAAGCACAATGGAGATATTCAGAACATTGATTTTGCATAGAGTAAGTCGGGGTGATATGGCAATGATTTTTTTAAACAATGAAAATTGGGGATATAACGTTAAAAAAACCCTTTAAATTGTGGTAACTTACTCCAGAAACGTCGAACTGAAGAAGTTCACTCAGAACTGTCGATATTTTTCGGCAGCGTTATGGTGCGTAATCTACGTTCTTTGCAGCTACTACGTGCTTGATTTTTTTCAGATTTTTCTCCCTTTGGGAAGTAAATCAAAATTCTCACCGGGTCTCACTTCCGGTTCCAAAATAGTTTTGAGGCATTAAAATATTTAGTTCACCAACAAAATATTTATTTGAATGTCCTTGCTCGAATCTTTAGTTGATTCAACTGCATTTTTTTCTGTGTCCCAAGTAGAAATTTTCGAGCGTTACGTTGGACCCTGATAGATTCCTGGTAAGGCCTTCTCAGGACCTTATCAGGGCCCGATGTAACGCGTGAAAATTTCTACTCGGGGTATTGTTGCTTTTATTATGCAATTTTTTTCTCAGTGCATCCTTCCATCGGTTACAGATAATTGATTTCGACGTTTTGTTTTTTAGGTTTCACATTGCTCGCGGCGATACTCGACGGTTTTGTCTGCTACCTCGCCAGAGATCTCGATCTCTACGGTCTGAACGACGACAAGCGTCTCGAATTCGTTAAGGATATAATAACACCAGCGGAAACGATGCAGATCGAGGCGAACGGGACTCCATGCGTCGTCGCCGCGAACACCGAAAAAAGTAACGTCACCGAGAGTCACAGACTCTGAGAACTGTCGATAAATTATCGCTTCAAATATTCCCGTGCGAAAGAGCAAAAGAGGCGGAAAGAAAAAAAAAAAAAGAAAATTCGCTTTACCAATTCGCCGATAAAAATAATAATCGCTATATCGCGAAATCTCGTTGATCGAGAAACCGCGCGGGTAGTGCCCTTCCGAAGGAATTTGTGGACATATTTGTAAATAAAATGTGATGATTTTTATTAATTCTTCCGTACATATATATAAAATATACAATCAGAGAAATTTCGATCGATCGGAAGTTAATATTAAAGGAGTCATTGATCCTTTGAAATTAATTGCACATGTTCGTGAGTTTTATTGGGCAGTTACGAACTAGTTGATTGGGTTGTAGGTTGTGGCTTGGGTGCTTTGCGCTCCTGCTTATGAACTACGGAATTTTTTAATCGGAAATCTAGATTTCCGGAAATGTACCGGAAGTTACCGGGATAAACACCTTCCCATATATAAGATAACATATGTAAAAAAGAAGGTTTGCTCGGATAGGAAATATAATAGGTCCGAATAATAGAATTCGGACTGGCTGGTAGCATGCCGAGAAAATTCTGAAATAATTCATAGATACTACTTGAGGTATGTACTATGCAGTGCCGAAGAGTTTTCCCCAAAGCTGAAGCTTTAAATATATTTTTAAAGCGCCTTAAGGCTCTAAACGAGTTTGTTCGCTCGCATAGAGATTCGGGCTGGCCGGTAGCATGCCGAGAAAATTCTGAAATAATTCATAGATACTACTTGAGGTATGTACTATGCAGTACCGAAGAGTTTTCCCCAAAGCTGACGCTTTAAATGTATTTTTAAAGGGCCTTAAGGCTCTAAACGAGTTTGTTCGCTCGCATAGAGATTCGGGCTGGCCGGTAGCATGCCGAGAAAATTCTGAAATAATTCATAGATACTACTTGAGGTATGTACTATGCAGTACCGAAGAGTTTTCTCCAAAGCTGACGCTTTAAATGTATTTTTAAAGGGCCTTAAGGCTCTAAACGAGTTTGTTCGCTCGCATAGAGATTCGGGCTGGCCGGTAGCATGCCGAGAAAATTCTGAAATAATTCATAGATACTACTTCAGGTATGTACTATGCAGTACCGAAGAGTTTTCCCCAAAGCTGACTCTTTAAATGTATTTTTGGGGGAAGCTTCACGCCCTCGCTATGAACTATGGAATTTAGAAACCTTACATTTTCATATTCGGACTTTCACCAGAAATTACCGGGACTAGCAACTTTCCAAAATATATATAAGATAATATACATTTAAAAAAATTGTTTTCTCGGATAGAAAATTCGGAGACGTCGAGTGTACATGCTCTTCGAAGTCCGAGCTCCAGCGGGATGTGCTTTGGCACGGGGTGCGACGAGTTCGCAAGTGGGTAACTCCAGTGCGGAGGTCAAGCTTCGCGAAGGGAGTTACGATTAAGTCTTCGGCAAAAACTCGCGACGAGCTTCTCGAAAACATACACCGAAATATAATAATAATAACAAATAATATTACGAAAAAGTACAACAGCGTAGCGACGAAAAAGGGTACAAGAGAGTTTTTGTTTGAGAGCCTTTTAATTTTTAAGCCTCCTAGATCTCCCGACTAATGAATTCGGCTTTCTGTGCGCTCGTCTGCTCCGCTTTCGCCCGCTTTTTCCTCCCGCGGCTCGCCCGCCGGCGTCAGGGCGAAATGGACCCCCGAACGACGTTTTCCAGGGCGTTTCGTATCGATCGTTCGCCTCTTCTATCCCGACGGAGCCACGTGGAATTACCGAGGATTATAAGCCCGTGCTTCTCTCCTCCGTCTTACGCTTTCTTTCGATCCTCGTTCTCTTCTCCGTCGCGTCTCATCGACGTTCTTTCCTTTATTTTTCCACATTAAGCTCTTATCGCGGTACGTGCGCTTGGACGATTTTATCGTTGAGCTAAATATTTGTACAAAGAACGATGTGAGATTCTCGATAGAAAAAAAAAAAAAAACAAATTCTCATTCGCTATGTAGCGTAGATACGTTTGTAATGTAATTGCGATAAATGCGGTGCGCCGATGGCGCGTTGATCAATAAGTAAATTAGCGCCGTTCGTTGTCTCGGAGATACAGTGTATAGTGTGCATACACGTCCCCCGTGCGAGCAGCGATCCGCTCACCCACGAACTCGCCGGAGGCGAACCTCCAGTGCCAAGAGTACGCGTGTTTTGCCGTTGTGTGTACCTATCGTGCATTGTGCATGACCCTGACCCATCTTTCATACAGAGCTCATCAGCGTCTTCTAAGACGAAGTACAGTCGGAATAAAGCCGCGCTAATGCGGCCGTTGGAATACGCTGTCGACTAACATCGGTCAATTCGGACTGGCAAGTCAAATTCCGAAAACTTTTTTTTTTACCTTTTTTCCAAAATGTGCAAAGAAGCTTTTTTTGTAAGCCTAGTTAGGTCGGAGGAGCAAGGAATTCGGGAACCGGAAGTGGGTCGGCGACATCGTCTCGGTGCGCGCTCGAAGGCTCAAGAGTGAATCGTGTCTTTGCCTGAAAACGATTATTAGAACTGGAGACAGCATGTGCATAATAATGACTACGACGATCATAATCTCGTTCGTCCGGCCTTGCCGACGTTCGTCTGAATGTCGCAATTTAGAGCTATCGCGCGGTTCTCGTGCTCTCCCGCGAGGCTAGTGGGTTGACTGGAGCGGCGGTTCAATTCGTTTCGTACCGAAAAATTCTTCAGCAGCGCGTGCAACGGCGGCACCGAGTCTTCCCTCACCTCCGATGGGCACATGCGTAGCTTTCCCTGTGTCAGAGTATTTGCCTTTGTAAAACACCGTTGCTAACTTTCCACGACGGATCGAAGATAAGGCGCAGACGAAGCAATCGCAAGGTCTCTGATCTAGACATCGATAGGGTCAATAACAACTCCCCCCTCCGCCCTCACCCACCCAATAAACGAGTTTACTATTGTCTCATCTTTCATACGATTTTTCTGCAATTAATTACTTCACGAAACTTCATGGAACTCTACGGAACTGCACGGTACTGCACGGAACCGCACTGAACTTCACGGCACTCCACGGAACTTGACGGAACTTCACGGCACTCCACGGAACTTGACGGAACTTGACGGAACTTGATGGAAATTTATGGAAATTGATAGAAATTGATGGAAATTGATGGAAATTGACGGAACTTGATGGAACTTCATGGCGCTTGATGGAGTTTGATGAAACTTCATGGAACTACATGGAACTACATGGAACTTCATGGAACTACATGGAACTTCATAGAGCTTCATGGAACTACATGGAACTACATGGAACTACATGGAACTACATGGAACTACATGGAACTACATGGAACTACATGGAACTACATGGAACTACATGGAACTTCATAAAGCTTCATGGAACTTCGTGGAGCTTCATAAAAATGAATTGAAGAATTAAACAGATATAGAGGACAAGGATTTGAAGGAAGAAATTCAAGGAATTTATATTGCTTCGCTTAATTTAAGGAATTTATATAGGTTCGCCTGAAGATTTCCAAACCTACCGAAAAATGTTCATTGGCTTAGCCATCAGTCTCAGGGCAATTGCTTTGAGGATGGATGGAATATGATACGGCACTCTTCTGTCGCGACGCTCTTCTCAGGTCTACGTAAACATCGACTTCCGTCTCGTGCGCTTCAAGCTTGCGTAGACAGTGCACTATTCGCGGCCGCGATGCATCGTAAAATTCTCGAGGTTTATAAATCATTTTCATGAAATTTTTTTCATTTTCATTTTTGTTTTTGTTTTTTTCGTAGAATCGCTCTTCCCCATCGCCGCTTTCGAGTCGCGTAATATCGGTCGATGTTGGGATACTCGTACATGCCTGATGGATGCGCACACACACGCAGTGTCGATGACGTGACAAAATTTTGTCGTCACCGCTCTTCACTTCCCTTCACAAATCTAATCAGATATGCTTGGTGCCGGTAGCTGTTGCATATCGTTCCGTACCGACGGCTGACGTTCTAGTTTATTGGGGATACAATTGCCAACTGATTTTCCGAGAACCGGTAACTTTAATCTTTAGACGAAACTGCCTTGTCGTTTCCGTGTTGACAAACCGAGTATACGACACGACGATTCACTTCAAAAGTGTCCCCAGAAAACAAATCCGTAAAAGCACCACAATTGTTTTCTTTTACCATTTTCCAATCTCATTCTGGCCAAGGAAACGTATTTTATATTAAAAGAAAAAAGTAAAATCAACCAGACGAAAAACGTTTAATGAATCCAATTTTGTCAAAAATTGAACATTTTCAAATATACATTCGTTGGAATGGCACGGAAGTTAAGAACGTTGCTCCAGTGCCATCATCGTCAGCTGTCACTTTTCTCAAATCGTTTATTTGCCGGCGGAACGATAAAAACAAATTATTCCATTACATTATATCATCATTATTATATATATATAAAAATAATAATAATTATTATAAATGTTTATATTATTATCTGACATTATATTATCGGCTCGCTAGGGAGGCGTTTTTCTGCGAAACGTGACAGCTGCCAATAACTTCGTTGGAGCAACATTGCTAACTTCCACGCTTTTTCGTTGGATCCATCGCGGTGCAGGCGACCCGCATTACCCCCACCTGCGCCTGCAACCAATAATTTATGACGCGAGCATTCTTATCGGGGTGTCTACACACAAGACACATAGTGTCTTGTGTGTTTGCTAGTTCGCACTGAATCGTTGACGAAGACGAATACCTCGACGAAGAAAGCCCGTGCCCGTGGGCAATGATGGAAAAAAAAAGAAACGACGCTGCTTCCGAGTACGATGTACCTAAGCCTCTTCTGCAAATCATGCTCAGCTGCCGTTCGCCGCGGTTATCGCATACGTTTGCAGATTTATCATCGAATCCGTTGCGGCGCCGAGGCTGGCGCGCGCGCGTGTACGCGCGAAGGCTAATTGGTTCGGAGGACAGTGGAGGAGATCGTCGAGGCGAGGACGAATTTTGTCTCGAATGCAAAATTTCACCGAGATGATTGACGTGTACATCTGCGAGCTTTGCATCGGCGCAAGGAAGAGTTCGGTGTATGCTTTGAGAGTAACGTGCGGGCGGGTACGTGCGCCGGTGGACCGTCTTGAACGGTCCCCGCCGCGGGACCGCGGCGGCTCTCTATTAAATCGTAATGGGCTCACAATGTGGAGGATAGAGCCCGACATAGCTCACCGTATCTAGCTGGCCGGCAAGCGAAGCTAGGACTGAACGTGGCTTGGACTATGCATCGCAACGAGTCTACGATCAGCCGAGCCAGTTCCAGCCAACCATACCAATGAACCAATCCAGAACCACTTCGGAAAGCGGACTGTCACGCGGATCAGCCGTCATCGTCCGCGAAGATCGTTCGAACAACAAATTTTACCTGTAAAAAATATACCCAATCAAATAATAATCAGAAATCGAATTCCTCGGCGATTCCTCTTTCATGACCGAACCGAAGGTTTTGCAGACACTGAGCTTTTTTTATATTAACTAAAAGACGCGGTGACATACGTTCAAAGCTGTTGTTTGTTTGGCACAAATAAAGCATTGTTTTGTTAATAGATTATTTGCTTCAATCGATTCAAACATTTTTGTTGCGACAATCGAATAACACCTTTGATCCAACGATTTCTTTTTCTGACGGTATAAAAAATTCTTCGCGATACAGGACCGACAGATGTAAGGGAGAGCGAGGTAAAATGGACCATTGTACCAATTTTCAACAGATATTTTTTTTTGTTTACTGATACATTTTTTTTAAACTCATTTTTTTTGCCCTGAATCATCGAAACAGCCGCTATCCGCTTAAATGGTGCTCCCTTTTGTTCCGCTCTCCCCAAAGCCCGCTTATTTTCCACGAAGGATGAAAGACATGTCGCAAGTAACATTACATACATGTATAAAGAGAATGTGTAATAATTCGAATTTAATTAATGAATATTTCGCACATTTATTTTTATAATAACATTTGCGTAGTTCAGAGAAGATAATTTCGCTTCTTTTTATTGATATGTTCCTAAAGTCTACAAGATTACTCCCATTCATCCACACATCTCGGCGCCTACGCGATCGGAGATATCTCGATCTCCCGAAAAATTATAAAGATAATAAAAAAATGCACACATACAAAAAGAGCGAAAATAGATGATCGATACGAGTGTAACTAATACATACAAATATATGGATCCGTGACAATGACTCGCGACGCACGCAGCTAAACTTTTTTTAATTACACGCTCGCGACGCACGCAGCATTGGCTTTACGAAAAGGTACCGATATATAGTTATATTACGACCTAAAGGGGGTACTTAACCCAATGATAGTCTATTGAGTTTTTGTGTTTCTTCCCGAGTTGTGCTTCCGAGAAAACATAAACTTATCTCATTTGGCCGATGGGTCCACCGACGGCGAGATGATTTGTCGACTTCGTATAGTAGCGACGGATGGATCGGCGACGCTGGTGCCCGTCGCCGAATACCGTTATCCGGGATTTGCCGGACTATGGGCGATCGCTCGTTCCACACTGAGAAAAAATAACATAGTAAAAGCAACAATACTGACTTTATACCATAAAAAATAGTTCCCAGGGGGAACGTTTACATTTTATAGTTACGACAGTGCCAAAAAATCATGGTTGCAACAATAATGATTTAACCAATTGAATATATAGTATCAAAAACAATCTATATAGACGTTCCCCCTGGGAACTATTGGTATAGTAGAAAATACTATTCTTTTTCTCAGTGCACGAGGCGACCCTTCGTTCCGCGAGTACGGCGGGCAAGGGGTCCCGCCTTTTGTCGGTTGGCCGGTGGTCAGGCGATGGTGAACGCACCTCCACGGAGTGTTTGATTCCAATTTATCGATCGATTTCAATTCGTAATTACGCCCGCCCTATATAATGCGAGGGCGGGTTAGTGGGCGGACGAGGGAAGTTTAAAACTCACGCCGATTGGAGATAATCGGGTGTAAAAGATTGTTTGGAGAATATAATATACAAAAAAAATAATTAATAAGATACCTGCGATTACACCTGAATTCACTTTCCTGATAATACAATATGTATATGGGCGCGGACCACACTGGGGCGCACCCAAAAATAATTATATCTTCGAAACAGGCTTGCTCGCAATAATGACACCGGGACAACGCGTATGTAGTCGGTGCTCTCTCGCGAACGACTGGGACGAGTGATGGGCGATACGTGCTAATATTGTTACCGAAATTCTAACGGTACCCTAATATATATACCTATATATTATCAGACGGATTTACTGACCGGAACGCTCTGTTCATTTGTACCGGTAGGAAGGTCGCCGCGCCGAGTTACAGTCGGGTTGCTCTTAGATGTAGGGCCGGTACGCTCGGCAATATTCTACAATTATCTCCCTTATTTAGCGCAGAGATAACGTTATTGGCGATTACAGTGATTTCGAGCTAAATAATTTATCATGCACACACAGACATACTTCTGAAAAGCAACAGAGAAAGTACACCAAAACATGTCAAACGGGGCTTCGATCTTTTTTTGATTACAACGATTGTAGACATTTTCGGTTATAGAATGATCTTGTGGGCATTGGTTCCGATTATTTTCTGAATTCGACAAGGGCCCTGATACAAGTGCAAGAATTTCGCAATAACCCGATGGTACACACTCGAGTGAGTGGGCACTCGTAAAAGTCATCATTGCCGAGACACCGGGCAGGCCAAAAGCGCCGGCTCAAGTACCTCGCTTTTACTGAGCAAAAAAGGGCACTTGCAGCCCGAAGTGCCGAACCACCGGACTCACGGGCAGGCTCCGGCTCTCCACCTCTCCAGGAAAACCAACCCCCCGACCCTGCCGGGAATCTTCAGCCGGGCCGTAGGCACCAGTTTGGTCCCCAACCCGAACACCCCAGAGAGCCTCTAGCTCAAATTTTTCCTCCATCACAGGAGTTCCAGCCTCCGACGGCCTACGGAAACGATCGACTGTCCCTATTAAAATTTGCTACCGCCCGAGCGATCGACAGCGATCCTCGGACGCCAAAGATCTTAGAAGCCCATCGGGGAGAGAATCGGGAGCCCACACCAACCCCGCACCCGTTCTCCCGGGATCCACGGCTTCGACCCAGAAACACCGAGCATTCTCCTCCTCCACCCCTCCCACCTCCTCCCATAGCTCCTTTCCCCGTCATCTCAGACTCGGATCTAGAGAAACTCTTCGAGGAGTCAATTTCCCCTCCACTCTCAACACTTCCTAGACCCAATCCTCCGTTCCAACCTCCGGTACCGTCTCTTCACGACCCGGTACCATCTCTTCACAACCTGCTCCACCCAACACCACCGGCCTAGGGTAAAAGTGGGGAATATGGCCCGGTCCATACATCATTGATTTACGTGTTAATCGAGGTGGGCCATATTCACCACTTTTACGTAAAAGTGGGGAATATGGCCCGGTCCATACATCATTGATTTACGTGTTAATCGAGGTGGGCCATATTCACCACTTTTACGTAAAAGTGGCGAATATGGCCCGGTCCATACATCATTGATTTACGTGTTAATCGAGGTGGGCCATATTCACCACTTTTACGTAACAGTGGCGAATATGGCCCGGTCCATACATCATTGATTTACGTGTTAATCGAGGTGGGCCATATTCACCACTTTTACCCTAATGCTCTTTTCCCAGGAATACGACGACCGAACCAAGCAATAAACCAACCGTCTAAGAGAAACGGCCTTTTTCAAGGCCAACACTCTGGCTAATCCAGGGGCGAGGTGCCTCCTCCCCCCTGCCCACTCCCCGGGCAATCCCCACCGGCCTTTACAAGGCCAACACTCTGTCTAACCTGGGAGCTCGCCATCTCGAACCCCTCCCTCGTTAACAGACGAATTCGCCTACGGTAGCGCGACGGTGCTCGATACACTTGCACCGCTGCAACTCGTCGCGTCCCTTTCTGCCTCCCGGTTCCGTATCTCCCCGCTATCTGTCTCGATCTCTCTATATATATCTCGCTCGAATCTTATCTATCACCCTCGCTCGCTCCATCTCGCTCCGCTCGTTTCTTAAAGATGAAGACCTCGTACACCGACGCGCAGACAGAAGTCTTCACGTGGACGCTAAAGTGGAGGAGGGAGAGAGGGCCGTAGGGGGGATTTACGCACGATCTCAATACTCGTCTAGTTACACGCGCCACTGCACCTCAGTTGTGAAAGAATATCGAGCGTTCTCGGACGCGCTAATTCATTCCGGCCCGTTAAAGGCCCCTCCGAGTGAAAGAGCCCCCCCGAGGCCCCGTGGTGGTCTTGCAGCTCGAGGGCGCGTGGAGCTTTTTCCTCACAGCCGGAGGAGGACCTTCCCGATCGCTGTCCAGTTCATTTTTTTTTCGACCCTGTTTCTCCATTCGCCTTCGCGATAAATTTGGTTCTTCAAAGAAGCCTTGTCTCTTCTATCGTACCTTCGGTGTTTAGTGCATCTTCGGAGAACTTCGGAGAACGGATACTAAAAATATTTTTAAAAAATTAATGAAATTATGGATTTAAAATCGCGTGGTCGTCTCTGAGATCGGGAACAGTCGGGGCGGATTGCACGGAGGCTGTGCAGAAGTGCGATACCCTGGTGAAAAAATGTCGAGGACCTTCGGGCTTGCGAGATATCCTTCGAAGCTTTCGATCGGTAGCGGAAATCGCCTCTAGAACGTCGAGGCTCCGAAGGTGACGAAGTTACAATCGGGAGAGAAGAGAAGCGTGACGAGTTCAGAAGAGCCCAGCGGGCGAGAAGAAAAGGGAGTAAAGTACGTACGACGCGTGTTGTGCGGAGAGTGTCGGGGGTGCGTCAGAGAGTGTGTCTGGTTCACCGTCGATCGTATATCTTATATGAATAATAAAATTTCAAACGGAGCCATGAAGGCCACCGAGAACTCGAGCGACTCCAGCAACCGCGAGAAAAATGGTCCGGAGAGCGTTAATCTTCTGAGGGTGCCGTCGACCCCGCCGCTCGCACCGACGACAGCCCTCACCGCCAAGCGAAGAGATCTCGACGACGTGTTCAAGGGTATCCCCATAACCGACGAGACCAGCTGCGGAATTTGGTGCCTCAAGGGACCGAACCTTCAGCGCTTCGCCAACAAGAAAGCCTACGTCTTCCTCTACGGCGTACTCGGCTGCATATTCTCGGCGAGCTATGCGTACTTCAACGGTACGATCACCACCATCGAGAAGAGGTTCAAGATACCGTCGAAGACGACCGGTAAGTTTCAGGAAAAAAAAACATAAAATTCGGTCGATTGAGAAAATAGAAAAAAAAAAAAAAAAAATCGATTGAACTTCCACCCGGCGAGCTGTCTACATGTGTGACTCTTCAGGTCTCATCACCGTTGGAAACGACATCTCCCAGCTATTCGTGTCCGTCGTGCTGTCCTACTACGCCGGAAGAGGCCATAGGCCCAGGTGGATCGCCGTCGGAATTTTCTCCGTGAGTTCAGCCGATCGGCTATTAAATTTAATGCTGCAGAAAAATGATTAGGGTAAAAGTGGTGAATATGGCCCATCTCGATTAACACGTAAATCAATGACATATGGACCGTGCCATATTCCCCACTTTTACCTTAAAAAACATTGCGGTATCGATTTCAATTTTTTTTTTTTTTTTTTTTTTTTTGTAATATTGGAAATAATATGAGATGCTGGAGCGAGAGCACAGCTGTTTGAATTAACGGGCATAATGGGGGACCTTACGCCGTGCTCGCAGTTCGTTATTGAAGTGGGCAATGCGTGCGGTGAATATCGTAGCCTCGGTCCTACCGACCATTCACGCCTATTCCAACGTACACTCCGGATAGCTCTCGCGAGAGCTTCATTCACTGGAGCCACGGATAAATACGGAGAGAAGGTCGTAGATCTCGGGAATAGAGAGACGCTGCGTGCGAAGCTCCCGTTCCCAGATATCGCACGCACGCTCGACGGATAAACGCGGACGCTCGTGAAATTGTATTCGATCGGTGAAATCGTGAAAATTTGGAAATCGATTCTATTTACTATATTTTTTATTTTCTTTGCATCATATGCGCGATAATCGACGGACTCGGAGGGGGCCGAGATAAGACGCGATCGACCTCGGCGACTTTTATTTTCATTCGACGGGATTGAATTCCCGAATCGTTATGTTTATCACGGATAAGCAGTGTTATCTCGATTGTCCGCGTGTATAATCTGCATCGGCGATCTTTATTCAATTGTAGCCGGCGCGATCGGCCAGTGGGCTGCCGCATGACTTTTTGCGGGACGAGTCAAACTGAACGTTTTGCATAGGATAATAAATAAGCAATTTCGTACACGGCTGTATGAAATTATTATTTATTATTCGAGCTGGTGAGCGATGCTTGATATTAAATTTGGCGAAAATCGCTCCAGGGTTTTAAATTTTATAAAATATTGGAACCTTTTATTTATACAAAAAATAAATAATAAAAAACAAATAAATAGTGCAGCACAGTTAACAGTTCGAACGAAGGGATAATAATCCTTAACGTCCTCAGGCCGTGCTGTTCTTCTGCTTGACTTTTTGTAGGACAAGTTACAAAACGTTTTGCATAGAATAATAAATAATACATTTCATACGCAGTTATATGAAATTATTATTAATTATTGGAGTTAGTGAACAATGCTTGATATTGAATTTGGTGAAAATTGCTCAAGGCATTTAAATGTCATAAAATTTTGGAATCTTTAATGTATACAAAAAAAGAACAGTGAATCAGTTAACTGTTCGTACGAAGAGATAACAATCCTTAACGTCCACAGGTCGTGCTGTTCTGCTGCTTGACTTTTTGTAGGACAAGTCACTAAACATTTTGCGTAGAATAATAAATAATAAATTTCATACGCGCTTATATGAAATTGTTATTAATTATTGGAGCTAGTGAACTTGATATTGAATTTGGTGAACATTTCTCGAGGCATTTAAATGTCATAAAATTTTGGAATCTTTAATGTATACAAAAAAAAAAAAGAACAGTGAATCAGTTCACTGTTCGAGCGAAGAGATAACAATCATTAACTTCCCCAGGTCGTGCTGTTCTGCTGCTTGACTTTTTGTAGGACAAGTCACTAAACATTTTGCGTAGAATAATAAATAATAAATTTCATACGCGCTTATATGAAATTGTTATTAATTATTGAAGCTCGTGAACTTGATATTGAATTTGATATTGAGCTTGATATTGAATTTGGTGAAAATTGCTCGAGGCATTTAAATGTCATAAAATGTTGGAATCTTTAATGTATACAAAAAAAAAAGAACAGTGAATCAGTTAACTGTTCGAGCGAAGAGATAACAATCCTTAACGTCCACAGGTCGTGCTGTTCTGCTGCTTGACGATGCTGCCTCACTTCCTTTACGGGCCGGGCGAAGACGCCCTCCTCCTGACGAGAGAATACGGTTCGAGTCCGGCGACGAACACGAGCACCAACTCGACGACCAAGGTGTTCGAGAGACAACGAAAGTTTCTCTGTCTCGGGAGGGAGGGTCGGGGCAAGGATTGCCAAGAGGACGAGGAGGGTAACTTCGCCCCTCAGGTTCTCCTCTTCATCGCCCAGCTAGTTTCCGGTGTCGGTGGCTCGCTGTATTATACCCTGGGTACTTCTTACATGGACGACAACATACAAAAATCTAAAACACCGATGCTCATCAGCGTGTCGTATTTCTTGAGGATGCTGGGACCGGCGATAGGCTATGCGCTCGCTTCGTTCGCTCTGAAACTGTACATCAGTCCGACTCTGACGCCGACGATAAACATGCAAGATCCCCGGTAATGATTTCAGCATCGTCTATCCGCAGTCGAAAGAAAGCTGAAGAGTTACACTGTCAAAATTTATTGTACATTTAATGTACTGGAACATTACATTATATTACAGTAGAACCCCGATTAATCGGGATGCTCGGATAATCGAAATCGCGGTTAATCCGAACTAGTCAATAATGGCTAATGATACAACTTTATTTTGACTAGTTACATTGACATTTCGTACAACTTGCACTTAATTGTTAAATAGTGTGAACTAGAATGGAAAGCTTTGGATTTTTTTTCTATTAATAGTACTCTTTTTTTTAAGTACCATAAGTGACTTTGGTTTCCTTCGTGCATAAAAAAAACCTCGGAAGACGCACGGTTAATCCGCTTCACGGTTAATCCGACCACGGTTAATCGGGGTTCTACCGTACATTACATATCTTTTGTCCGAAATGTACAAAAAGCTTCCAATATCTTTCATTACTTTCCAAACAAAATGTCGTTCACAGTGTGCTAAAAATGTTGTTGTTTTTATTGTCATTAAAAACAAGAAATAATAATATTAATTTGTGAACGAACAGGTGGCTCGGCGCGTGGTGGATCGGATGGATAATCCTGGCGATCCTGCTTTTCCTCTTCGCCAGCGTGATCGCCCTCTTTCCAAAAACCCTGCCCCGAGCAGCAGCCCGAAAGATGATAGCCCTCGAGCGCAGCAAATCGCTGTCCAGCACGAAGGACAACCCCCAAGAGCCCGAGAAACCGGCGTCCGTCGCCGACATGCTGAGGACCTTCAAGCGGCTCCTCACGAACACGACCCTGATGTGCAACAACCTCGCGACCGTTTTCTACTTCATGGGATACATGCCTTACTGGATCTTCATGCCGAAGTACATCGAGACCCAGTACAAGCAATCGGCCTCGGTGTCATCGCTGATCACCGGAACCGTCGGACTGATCTTCAGCGCGTTCGGGATTCTTCTGTCGGGTCTCGTGATCTCCAAGTACAAACCCAAGGCCCGATACCTGGCGGCCTGGAACGTCATGGTCGGCGCCGTTTCGGTAATGGGAATGATATCTTACGCTTTCCTCGGCTGTTCGGCGAACGACAATCAAATGGCTGTCCAGGCCGACGGAGCCCTGAAGACTCGTCTTCCCTGCAACGAGCCCTGCTACTGCGACTACGTTACGTACAATCCGGTCTGCTCGGAGGAGGGACAAACCTTCATATCGGCTTGTCACGCCGGCTGTCGCCGTCTTCAGGTACACGGCTCCTTCGAGAGCATTGATAAAATTTCGTTTGATTGTATGGAAGGAGAGAAAAATATATGTATATATATATATGTATCGCATAATCGACAGGTGTTTATCAGTTCGTAAATAGGCACAGGGTTATCAGATCATGCTTGGGGATCCCGATTGAAGATTTTGAATAAAAAATTTGTCCCGGTTACTCGTCGTTGGACGATACCATTAAATTAAGGGGGAGGGAGCAAAACGGAACATTCTTTATCCATCAACTGTTTTTATTAATGAGTCTTATTGACAAAGTTTATTTATGCTGCAAACCGATCAATGTTCAACTACAGAAATAACTCGGCCTCCGCCTCCGGTAGCTCAACTCTGATTTTCCATAATTCATATCACGTTGATCCCTCAGCCAATGTTTAATAATACAGCGACAATGTCAACTGTGCGCCGCTTATGACCGTCTGAGACCTATGAAAACATTGTTCTTGCGATAACAATTTATTTTTTCTTACGTTGTTCGGTTCGATGAACCGCCGAGAGATAAGATAGTTATACTAGACAATGTTGATTAACACTGCAGACACTTCGATCAAATTAGTTTCCAGAAGTATTTATTATTTAATCAGAATTTTGTTTTTTTAGGTTGACAAAAAAGGCAACAAGATTTATACGGATTGTAATTGCGTGAGACCAAAGAAGTCTGTGGCGCTGGCTTATGTAACTGGCAATTGGTCGGCTTTTCCGAAGGATTCTCCATTCGAAACGACGACCGAGTTCGATCCGAGATCGATGAACTCCCTGCTGGGAACCGCCGTTCCCGGACCGTGTCCCGTTGATTGCATGCATAAATTTTACGTTTTTTTGGCTGTCGTGTGTCTATTGAAGTTCAGCGGTGCAACGGGAAGAGCGTCGAATTTCCTCGTGTCCGTGAGATGCGTCGACGAGAAGGACAAAACCGTCGCGATGGGCTTCGGACTGACGATCATGAGTCTCTTCGCCTTTATACCGTCGCCCATTCTCTTCGGTTTCATTCTCGGTAAGTACGAAGCGGCGGAGACTGGAATTTATTAGCTTCGACCCTCGCGATAAGTTGGTGAGGTGAAAATTGCTTTAAATAAAAATTACTTCCAGATAACACCTGCATAGTCTGGGGAAAAACGTGCTCCGGAACCGGAAACTGTTGGCTCTACAATGGGGTAGCGCTGAGATACCTTCTCAACTTTACCGCAGCCAGTGAGCACTCGCTTTTCTTTGGGCGATTAACGTCACGACGAATAACTCTCTATAAATGTTTATTTAAAAATGTATAGCTTATAAATAAATTTATAAATTTTATAAATTATAAATTTATAAATTTATAAATTATAAATTTATAAATTATAAATTTATAAATTATAAATTTATAAATTATAAATTTATAAATTATAAATTTATAAATTATAAATTTATAAATTATAAATTTATAAATTATAAATTTATAAATTATAAATTTATAAATTATAAATTTATAAATTATAAATTTATAAATTATAAATTTATAAATTTATAAATTTTAGAATTTTTTTTTTTTTTTTTTTCATTGATTTTTTAAATGTGTCCTCCTTTTGCAGGTTTCGTGACGATCGGTACGCTCTTCGACATCGGTGTATGGTATTACGTGAAGGACGTGAAGATATTCGACGAGGAGATCGAGCTGGAGCAGATCGCTGACGATCCAGCGGAGACAATTGTGACGTAGTGAAAACGTCGGGATACATTTTTCGTCGCGATTCGTTGTTACCGATCGTTGGTAAGAAAAAAGGAGAAGAAAATCATCGAGTGCGAAGACAGGTCGATGAGCCGAGAACAAAAAATGTTGATAGATAGCGAGAACTGATGGAGTGGGAGACACGAGAGAGAAGAGAAGGAGGCGGCCGAAGAATAAAGACTTTCCAAGTACCTTAAGCACCTTCCTATAGATATTTATAGATTCTCCATATTGTTATATACAAGTACGATGCCTTACGAAATATCGGGCACGATAGGACATTTTATAATATTGTATCTTCAGTTACGAACTTTCAGATGCGCCGATTTCGTCTGTCGGATTTCGAGGATAGCGTAGTAAAATATTTTTCGTAAATTAACAAATTTATCCGATGACGTACAATTAATTTTAAAACGTTTCGTTCGGTCGAATTTAATCGATGCACGAGCCGCGTGATTTTTCGAGTCCCATTCGAGCTCTGACCATTTTTAAATAGGGTGTCCCTCGCATCCTCCCTATATAGCGATCGAAGAGTAATCCGTTGCGTGTACACGATACGAAAATCCGTGCGCCGGCTTGCGTTCACAAGCAATCCTTGATGATATGAAATAAAATTTATTTGAAATAAAAATATACAAAAAAAGAAAAAAACAAGTGCCTATTACTCTAAATCTTGAAACGTATTAAACTGTGGTGATGATGCTAGTTGTTTATATTAAATGCTTCGTCAGCGTCGATTGTTTTTTTACAGATACATATAAAACTATCCATATCTACGAGATGGTGTTAAGCTATCGAATAGTGTTTTTCTCCCACGTCAAGCAAGCTTCCAAACTCCGAGCAAACTTGTCCTCGGGTGGAACTTCCGGATATCTTTTATCGTTTTCATCGCGATACGACATTCTATAATATTGTATCTTCCGTTATGAACCTTCCAATGCGCCGAATGTCTATTAAATTTCTAGTACAGTGTAGCAGAAAATTTAATTTATTAAATTTATCCGAAGACGTAAAATTAACTTTGAAAAGTATCGTTTCGTCGATTTTAACCGATACGAGTCGCGTTATTTTTTTCGAGTCCCATTTAAGCTCTAATAATTTCAAATATTGTGTCCCGGCGTCGTATGTGAATACGATACGAAAACCCGTGCACCGGTTCGCGTTCCCAAGCAATCTTCGATGCTATGAAATAAAATTTATTTGAAATAAAAATATACAAAAAAAAGAAGACAAGTACCTCTTACACTAAGTCTTGAAACGTCTTGTACTGTGGTGATGATGCTCGTTATTTATATTAAATGCTTCGTCCACGCCGATTGGTCACTGACGGACGCTAATCGATTCTTTGTTTTTTACAGGTACGCATAAAACTATCTATATCTACAAGGCAGTGGAGAGCGGACCGCCTTTGTTTTTTCCACCTGCTGTGGGATTCGTTTGCGCGCTTCCCGCGGCTTCCGGACTTTTCCTCGCGCCGGTATTGCCAGCCGCAGATTCCGGAAAGGAGGCGATCGAATAGTGTTTTTCCCCCACGTCAAGGAGGCTTCCAAACCCCGAGGAAACTTGTCCCCGGGAGGGCGGCCTGCCGACGATGGGCGGTGGAACTTCCGGATATTCCTCGTCGTCTTCCTCCGGCAAAGTTTCGTTCTCCAATCGATGTCTTCGGTTCTCATCGACAGATTCCAGCAGCGAGCGAATGGTATCGAGTCTCTCCTGACTCACGTGTCTCTGATGCTGCGGCAGGAGTATCTGAACTTCCTGCTGAGAAACTTCCGGTCGCGCGTGTCCACCTCCGGCCATCATCGACGCGACGACCAGCGGTCCCATAACCGGTATTCCAACTTCGTTGAAGTCCCCCTCGTTGCTCTTGAGCGACTCGTTGTTGCCGTCCTTCTTGAACTCGAAGCTGCTGGTCCGCGAGAAACCCCCCCGATTCTTGGCAAGATTTTCCAGACTCTTGCCGTTTCGCTGATTGGCTGTGTCGACGATCGACGCTTTCCTCGACGCCCTCGGGTCCTCGTAGTTATCGGGATTCGGGAAAGGTCGCTTGTTCGCCGAGGAAACGAGACTCCCGTAGTCTTTCGAGAGATCGTCGAAGACACCGCTGGGAACGCGTCTTCGGGACCGCGGTCCTATGCTGCTGAGATCGCTCTCCACGTCCGAATCCAACTCGAGCGGTCTGTAAGCGATCTTCGGACTCGAACCCGATATCTTCGTGCCGCTTTTCGTCGTCGCGCCGTCGTCGTCGCTGGACGAGTCGAGCTCGTCGTCGGTATCGGCCGTCCGCATTTTCGTCGTCACGGAACGGATCTCCTGGGAATATGCGAGAACGGAAGTCATCCGGCGATCTCCGGGTCCAAGTGGACCGTACTTGAGAGGTTCCGATGATTCCTGGTGGGCGTCGTCGGTTGGCTTTTGCTCGCGGAGGTCGAGGGTCGAAGATTCGACCACAACCACTCGATTCACATCGGTATCAGTTTCATCTGAAAATGTAAAGAATCGTTGATCAATTAGAAGAATCATTGGAAACCAACCAGGCATTAATTAAGGGCAGCGTACTTAGGGTCGAATTTTAAGACGTTCGTTTGAACTTAAGATTGTCCTTAAGATCGGACTTAAGATCGAAGTTTGGTCCGAACTGCATCGCGTGCTTAAGATATATCTTAAGTTCGAACTTAAGTAAGTTTGAACTCTAGTTCAAAGATAAGTTCGAAATTCAACGCGTTTTCAGCATAGAATCTATATTTGATGACTCTACACTGTCATGAATAGATGATCTATCAAAAGAATTTCTTATATCCGTTTCCATGGAATGATTGCTAGAGAACAATTGTTCATAGAGGGCGATAAGTTTTTTTTTAGATATCTTCTTGTCACTTCTTATTAGTTCGAACTTAAAATCATTCTTAAGTTTGAACTTACGATTGGATTTCTGTTCAGAGCCAAGTTCGAACTTAAGGTCAAACTTAAGCACGAAATCAGGTTCGAACTTAAGAGCGATCTTAAGGTGAAACTGACGGCTTAAAATCCGATCCTTAGCTAAGTTGCTTAAATCTCAATGCAAGCATACCATGTCCGGCATTGGATGGAGCAGAGTTTTCGTCAAGCAAGGGAACCGCCTGGGCTCTCGTAACATCCTGCAATTCAGTCGCTCGGGGCAGTTCAGATTGCGGATTGCCATAGATCTTCATTTTCTCGCAGAAGAACCACAGAATAGCTTGACACGCAGCGGCAATTATGAGAAGAATAGCTGTAAGAAAGTACAGATAGTTGCCCAGGGAGTCCGTATCGTGAAGATGACACGTCGATCCTCCGCCCCAATGTTTGCAGGTCATGTCAGCTATCTTTTGATAGACGAGCTTGCCTGGCACGTTGACGAACACCGACACCAACGTCAGCCATAATCCTATTGCCAGGGCCTTGTCTTGGACGTAAACTGCTCGCAGGACAATCAACACACTGCCGACGATACTCGAAGCCGCGAAAGAGTAAGCCAGCAGTGTTCCGATCTTGAAAAAAAATATTTAAAAAATGTTACAGTGTTTGTCCCAGATCTTCATTTGATCTGATCACTGTTCGCCAGTTTATGAAGGGAAGAGCGGGGCAAAATGGGGCGGTGGGGCAAAATGGGGGCGGTGGGGCAAAATGGGACGGTAGGGCAAAACGCCATATTGGAATAATTTTAGGATGGGACAATGGGGCAAAACGGGACATCCAAAAATGATTGGAAACTTGCGTTTTGCTCAATGTCCCGTTTTGCCCCGCTGTCCCATTTTGCCCCGCTCTACCCTATCAGGCCTACCTCGAAGATGAACCAGCCGGTCTGGCAAGCGCTGGATCCGCAGGGACCTTCCTTGGCTCGAACGTTTCCCGGTCCCGTCATGTCTTCGACGTAGCTGCAGCCACCGTAGATCTTCACGTTGCCGACGTTCTCCACGATCTTGCATCCGGCGTGACAAGGGCTGTAGAACGTGAAGGTCGACTTGCTGTCGCACACCGGACGAAAATCGGCGTTCCTCGAGCAGTGGCAGTACCTCAACAGGCCGAACCTGTTCAGAAAATCATTGCCAACGACACACTTTTTTTTAACCAGTTTTGTATTAGAGATTTTTCGGTACTCACGATCCTCCGCGCTCTCCGGCGATCGGTGGTTTGTCGCACGTGGCGAAAACCAGCGAAAAGATTATCGTGGCCGCAAGTACGAGTGCAACGACGTTGTAGATCGTCAACGTTCTCGCCCGCGGTCTCGTCCTCGCTATCACCATTCCCGATATAATTATCACCATGCCGATGATGATCGGCTTCAGCATATCTGAAAAAACGGACGTTGTGGTAAAAATCGTTCGTTCTGCCGATTCGACGCCGGGATCGTCTTTTACTCACTGACGATCAGCCGCGATGATAAAGGATCTCCGAATCCCATCAGCATTCCCGTGGGCCTTGGCACGTGGTACCGAGACTCCAGAATTATGTTTTCGCTCGCTATAAAGTTTATCACCGCCGTCGTGCAGAAGACAGCCGCAAGAACGGCGCAAGCGAGAATCCTGTTGGTGAAGAGTCTGGCCAGGGACGTGAAGTAGCCGATACCGCCGACCTTCGTCGTTTCCGTTACTTCGAAACTGGTTGGGCTCGCTCTTCCCGCCAGATCGAGGATCGACGCCGCGGCTTGTTCCACAACCTGAAGACGTCACACAATCTCATATACTTGTTGGGAATACATTTTTTTTAAGTAAAAAATGTCATAGGCCCATAAAATTCAAACGGTTCAATCCATTTTCGCCAAATTAAATACCAAATATTGTACAGTGTTATTTACGTATGAAATTTAAGTTCGATACCTCCATGTGTACTCGAATCAGTCCATTTTTAGTAATTAAAAAAAAATCAAAATCCCATAAAAACTGACCGCTTGGATAGATTTTTACCAAATTCAATACCAAAGATATTTGATACAAATATTATTTTTTCCGTACTATGCTGAAACCCTATTATATTCCTGCAAGGGGGGTGGAAAGTGGTCGATCGTTGACGAGCGGGAGGAATCGTCCACTTTTCACCCTCGTTGCAGGCGTAGAAATATGGCCACATTTTAGCATAGTCGGAAAAAATATATGCCACACGGGAGGAGCGGATTTTCAACTAGCTTCGCTTGGGCAGCAGATCTCATACTCGATGAAAATCACGCACTTTCCTCCCTAGCAGTATAATGTACTAATTCGTGTGCGGTTTTAAGACGACAGCTCAAAATTTACACGAGTTAGAAATACCACAAACATTTTTCAAATTAATTGAACATCTCATAAAATCTCCAATCCGGTCGCAATTTACATTCAAAATACAACAATTATGATTACATTCAATTATGTACCAAATTTCAACTGGATACCTCAAAGTGTACTTTTAAGTATGGTGACACTGAAGTTTCAAAATGTTTCTTTATGAAAAGCAAAGATAGCTCGAAAGCAAAAATTACCGATACCTCGGACGGCAGCCTCCTCGGCAGCCAGGACACGAAGAGTCCCGGAACGGCGAGCAAAAGTGCGAGAATCGGCCATCCGAGCCACCAGGCGCCGACCTGCCGTTGGGACTCGATGATCCTCAACGTGTCGGCATCGATCTCGAGACATCCCCATGCGATCATGTATCCGAGAAGAAGTCCCATCACTTTGACGGAAACGATAACGCCGATCAGTGCTGGTACGTGTCGTTTCTTCGTGTTATCGTCCAGATACGATAAACCTAGCGCGTAGTAAGCGACGTTCGCTATTCCGATTAATATCTGAATGCCGATGACGAGAACGAGCATCATGTAGCACGGTTCCTCCTCATCGTCGCTGATCCTTGCGAATTGGGGTGAGCACAGTTCAGGGTTGTCCTCTGGAGAACAGATAAAAATCATTCAATCGAAGCCGGAAGCTGATCCCGAGCAGGCATTCAACAGCGTTACATCGGAGCCTAATGAGGCCTAATTCGGACCTTATCAGGCTTCGTTGTAACGCTGACAAAATTCTACCAGCGATCCATTGATCAATAGCAACGTGTCGATAAGGTTTCCCCCGATAACGAATCGGGTCATCGGGTACTAGGAAACTAAACGGGAAGTGAGAACAGCTCACCAGCGTAAATCGACATGTGGGTGACGTTCTCCGGTTCATCGATCGTTGTCGCGTTGTGCGTAAAGTGCGGTATGATCAGGATGACGAATCCGGCGCTCTGCAAGAGGACCAGACATCCGGTCCACGCCGCTCTGTGAATCCTGTCGCCCCAGTAGGCCACCGGGAGAGCCAGGATGGCGGGTGTCAACCCGGCGATGATGAGGATCCAGTCTGTGATAATTGACGATAACGTTGAGGACCTAATTTATTATTCGCTTCGTTCTGTTAATCAGTCGCTGAAATACCGACCCATCAATCTTGGATCAAATTTGAATCTTCTGGCGAGGGTGGGACTGGTGATGTAGAGGTAAGCCTCGGCGGCGGCTTGGATTATCCCGACCCAGCACATCAGGCCGACGAAGAGTCGTCGGGTGGCGAATCTCGCTAATTTCGGACATGGCAACTGTCTGCAGCCGCAGTCGAGGGACTCACTGGGTATCATATTAGCCGGGCCGGAGAGGCCTCCGTCGACCTCCGACCTCATTACCTCCCGAGGCCCGATAGTCATTCCTTTTGCACTGTCTGCAAAGGAAAAAATAAAATGAAGAAACACTTGTTTCTCATCGAAAGCCGATCGAACTAGACGGAAACGACATTGGTGCGAAAAGCGCGGGGCCGGTTATTAATTAGAGGAAGGATTTGACACGCCACGCTTAGAAATGGTTACGCGTCACCGTACACCAGCCGCCTTATCTATCTATCACCTTGTGAGTCATCCGTAAAATGATTCCTCCTCGGAATTTAAGTCCCACCTCAAACGATCGATATAGTTGTGTTCTCATGAGTACTTTATTCTCAGCGCTCGACAATTTTGGACAGGAAATTGCAATTTGCGGCTCATCGATTCAACGATCAACGAGTGCCAATTATTTTTCATTTTTCGTTTTTTCACGTAAAATGATTCCTACTCGGAATTTAAATCCAATCTCAAGTGTTCGATAATTGTGTTCTCATGATTATTTTATTCTCAGCGCTCGTCAGAAATTTTGGACAGAAAATTGCTATTTGCAGTTTACCGATTCGTCGATGAACGAGTGCGAAACTTTTTAATTTTTTGTTTTTTTTTTTTCACGTGCTATTCGACAATTGGGCGGACACACACTCTCTACTCACGCGGCAACGATTGCGCCGATCCGAATCGCGATAGCGCACGAGCGACGGATATAAACCTTGCTGATTTAGTGTTTGATTTCTGTTTCCAGTCCGTGACACATGTCGTATTGCTCTCCGGCTGCGTTTGATCGTTCAACTCCTCGCGGCGACTCGTCACGATTATCCCGGGCAAGTTTCGCCGCACGTACTAATCGAGCGGGCCCGGTGAGCACGGAGAGGCGCGGTGGTGGGTTACGGGTACAACAGGCCTTATCTCAATACAGATACGGAGCCGTGATATCTCGACGATAAAGCCTTTGGATGTAACGCGAACATGTGCCATGGTGGGAACAATATCACTCACCGATGGTGCGTAGCGTCACACATAGAACTACTATTAATATATAGAAGAAAAATCATTACATTTTTTTTTTGTCAAGTTGCCTTGTTTTTTTTTTTTGCTACTATAGCGGCATGTTCGATTCATTTGGATGTAACGCGGACATGTGCCATAGTGGGAAAAATATCACTCACCGATGGTGCGTAGCGTCACACATAAAACGACTATTAATATATAGAAGAAAAATTATATATTTTTGGTTTCGTCAAGTTGCCTTATTTTTTTTTTGCTACTATCGCGGCATGCTCGATGCATTTGGATGTAACGCGGACATGTGCCATCTTTTTTCATGTCACTCACCGATGGTGCGTAGCGTCACACATAGAACGACTATTAATATATAGAAGAAAAATGATTACATTTTTTTTTTTGTCAAGTTGCCTTGTTTTTTTTTTTGCTATATATCGGCATGTTCGATTCATTTGGATGTAACGCGAAAATGCGCCATGGCGGGAACAATGTTACTCATCGATGGTGCGTAGCGTCACACATAGAACAACTTCTAATATATAGAAGAAAAAATCATTAAATTTTTTTTTGTCAAGTTGCCTTGTTTTTTATCTGCTACTATCGAGGCATGTTCGATTCATTTGAATGTAACGCGGACATGCCCCATGGTGGGAATAATATCACTCACCGATGGTGCGTAGCGTCACACATAGAACGACTTCTAATATATAGAAGAAAAAATCATTACATTTTTTTTTGTCAAGTTGCCTTGTTTTTTATTTGCTACTATCGCGGTATGTTCGATTCATTTGGATGTAACGCGAACATGTGCCATGGTGGGAACAACGTCAGTCACCTATGGTGCGTATCGTCACACACAGAACGAATATTAATATATAGAAGAAAAAATCAGTAATGTTTTTTTTTGCAAGTTGCCTTGTTTTGTTTTTGCTCTTATCGCGACACATTCGATTCACGATGGCCTCACCAATTTTTCGAAAATACATCTCGGCGGCGACCCATTCCCCCTCCCGCCGGCCGAGCTTGACGTCCGTATCTCCGAAGGAGTTACCATGAGCTCACTTAAGTCGGGCCGCCGTAAGAAAATGACGAATGCCAATTAGCATATGAAAAGCCCGGGCTCTCTCGGACTCGAGGAGCTCTCTCGGCCTCTCCCGGGCCACCGGCTTCGAACACTTGGCAGGGCGATCACGTTTTTGAATATTAAGGGTGGGATTACACCGAGGGCTTAACGCGCGAAATTTAGTCCGTCGCGTTCGCGAAGAAAAGAAGAAAAAGGGAGAAAAAAAGAACACGTAAGCGTCACCCTTGATTCTACGAGAAATAACCGAGCGAGCTCTAAGTTACGAGAGGGACGTAAAAGAAATCGAATCTACCGTTCAATTTGCAGTCGTAATGAAATGATCTTTTTTTTTTAATCCGCTTTCTCTATCTTATCTTCGAGCGCTCGCATCGTGCGGTGTTTCTTCGTCGGACCGAATGATATTTTGATTGCGCACTTCATTATCGAAAAGTGCCGTCTCTTCGGACCGCTCCCGTTCCGTCGTCGCGTGGGAAAATTCGTCGACGTTCCGAGAAAATATTTTTCCTCCGGAGTCTGAAGAGTTAGTCGAGAGCCGCTCGTCGAGCTAAAATTATTTCGAGATGCGTAAGCATCGATGCACCGCGGGGATGGAGGGTGTGTACCTTCCAACGTTTCACCTTCGTTCCAGCGGGAAAATACTGTAACCGTCGGTGTGTGGAAGGTCGCGCGGGTGCTTTCCATTAGCGGAGTAAGTGACCGTCGCAAGTATTTTCTTTGATGTCAGTTAATTTACTAATAACATCGGGAACGGCGTGGAGCGCCGCCCAGCCGAAGGCCGAACCATCGACGACGGCCGGTCGGACTCGCGCTCAAATATTTGTATCGACGATACATATATTGTATGTACCCCGTTTTGGTGTAAGGCAGCTCAATTATTAATCACAAATAACGACAGTTAGAGCCGTAAAAAAAAAAATGGTGTCCGTAAAGGATCGATACATTTTTTCAGAACGCCACAAGCAAATCATTCTCGAGTCATCGACATTTTTAGTTTCCAATTGACAATATGTGATATAGGTAATATGCAATAACAGCGATAAGTTTGGTACACTGATAAAAAAGTACAGTTGAATCAACTAAGATTCGGGCAGGGACGTTCAAATAAATATTTAGTTGGTCGAACAAAATATTTTAATGACTCAAAAATATTTTGGTGAAATCACCCGACAAATTGTTGAACTAACCAATTTTTTAGCTGCACCAACAAAATATTTAGTTGAACGGCCCTGCCCGAATCTTAGTTGATTCAACCGTATTTTTTTTCAGTGTAGGTATAAGAAAACTGTTTCATGTTAGGTATTGTCAATAAACTCACTACTACTACACTGAGAGAAGGATCTAGTAAAAATGACTATATCGCTTGAGAGATATTACCATAGCACATACTAGTAGGGCGCTAGGGCGCCACCTATGGTAGGAAGTACCGGATTTATAAGAATTTTTCTTAGATATTATGGTAAAAATTTATGGATAATCTTAGAATTTCTGCCATAGGTGGCGCCCTGCTGCTATGTCCTATGGTAATTTTTCTGAGATGATCGGTAATTTTTACTACATCCTCCTCTGAGTCTACTAAAAGAGCAAATCTCTTCGAGCCCGTCAGGATGGTTTCGGATGTCCACGGGAAGAAGCAATGGCAATTGCCTCCCCATATTTACCCACACCGTTCCTGGAATAACGTCATTTCACATCGTAGTCCAATGGTCCTCACCCACTCCACTCTGCCACGGTAGAACAGAAAGCACGAAAGGATAAAAAAAGCGGCTTCGTCGCGAACGAGAACAAGTAGCGACGGGGTGGTGTATCGACGGCGAGGAGGTCGCCGGGTGCTGCAGGGGTTGAAGATCTTAGCGTGGGGATTACATCGAATTAAGTAGGTACGGGCCAGGGGTTCGGCACGAGAGGGCAGTGGTAGCGAGCCGAGAGCCGCCTTGGCCTCGTAACACTTAATTTTTCTCTCGATTTTTTAATCCTCCTGGTAAATATCGTCCCTTACCCTTGGCGAACGGAGGGCGGGGGGGGAGGGGGGAGGGGTGAGGTTGGTAGCGCCGTGCTCGGCGGGCTGTACGGCTCGATTCTTCCGGGGCGGGAACCCACCGGCTGGACCCCCTCGACGGGGGTAGCGAAGAACGCGCGGGGTACCGGGCCGCCATCAAAGAAGAACCCATTTAAAAACCTCATCAATGCCTAAGCCCTCGGGCCGCTCCGCGTAGGAAACTAATCCCTCCTATTTTACGCGGGACCGGGGAACGATCGTCGGCATCCTCACTCGTACTCTCACTCCCGACACCCCCGTGTAAGACTCCACGGTTTTTATTAGTAGATACAACAAGGGAGCAAGGAGTTTTATTTCGCCGAAAAGAAAATCAAGGAGATCACGATGCGGCCCGCGAGAGTCTTCGACTCCCACGATACTCCGAGGCTTGTGTGTTCACCACCTGTCCGCGAGATCAAATCTCCTCACTCGGCCATTGTACTCGGCTCCGAAAAGATCGTGCCTAATTGTCGATCGGATAGCTATCCGAGAGGAAAAAATTAAAAGAGGCTCCTCGGCTGAGCGAATGCGAGGATATTCGGTCGGCTATCGATTCGACGGAGAGCTTGATGAATTTTCGTTGCGAGAACCTTGCGGTCCATGGTCTCTCGAAGCTGCGGCTTGTTGTTATAACTGGGATGAAACTGCGACGATACGGCGGAAATCTGGGGCTAGTGCGGAGATGGGGAGGGAGTTGCAGCGATATAACTAGAGTCGATTGCGCTTTGCGTTTCGCTCTCGTTCGTAATACCCTTTAAACTGTTAATAGCGTCGAGGATGTTTGACCGCGGCCCGATCTCGAGTGTTGGGCCAACATTCATAATGAAATTAATCTGAAAGCGGGTTCCGATCGGAGCTCGAACGAAGCCGGAGCTCCGGAAACTCGTGCACTCTACGGGCGGCAGTATGGAGCGGCTAAAAAGCCAACGCCCGATTTCATCCGGCTCTCGAGCCAAACCCCTCGTGAGCGCGTGTTGCTTGCCTGTGGATGGGGGCTGGACGCGTATCCGTATCGCTCATATACCGTGTGATGTCCGCACTCGATCTCTCTTCGTTTGGCAAATGCTCATCCTCACAGCCTCATCGTAGTGGCACTTGCGATCGCAAAACCCACAGGAGCCCGGACGAAAGAGCCACTCGGGTTACCACCCATTCGAAAATTAAACCGCTAGCCCCAGTATTGTCAGGCTTCGGGGTCCTGGATTTCGATGAATTTATACATCGTCGAAACAAAATGTTACGAAACCGTATAGGGTGGGACGACATCCGAGGCTTAATTAAGAAAATTATTAACTGGAGTTTCTTTGCATTTTTGTCATCTCTTTATTTCTATATTTCTATATTTCTATATTTCTATATTTCTATATTTCTATATTTCTATATTTCTATATTTCTATATTTCTATATTTCGATATTTCTATATTTCTATATTTCTATATTTCTATATTTCTATATTTCTATATTTCTATATTTCTATATTTCTATATTTCTATATTTCTATATTTCTATATTTCTATATTTCTATATTTCTATATTTCTATATTTCTATATTTCTATATTTCTATATTTCTATATTTCTATATTTCTATATTTCTATATTTCTATATTTCTATATTTCTATATTTCTATATTTCTATATTTCTATATTTCTATATTTCTATATTTCTATATTTCTATATTTCTATATTTCTACATTTCTATATTTCTATATTTCCCACCGAGCTCTGTATAGCTCACTGAAATGCATAGAATGGAATCAAAGTATAATAGGGAAATACTTATCAGGGCCTGGGCCGGAAGGCCCTAGCGGGCGCCCTGGATTCTCGGCAATTGGGACAAACAAACAAAAAAACACATAAATAAAAAATCAAACAATCAAACAAACAGCTTTTGGAAATAAACATACGATTTATATATTTCTGTGTACAATTAATTAATTCGATAGAATTTTTGGTAACTGACGTGCTGGTAGGGTTCATCACGCGGTGTCGAGTCCGAAAGGATCTTCATCCTTTGTTCGAACGGTCTGGGGTATCATGAAAAATAACGCGAATTTTCTTTAAAGACCTCGTGAAAAGGGGCGAATGAAAATGAGCGGGAAGGTGGTGGGGGGAGGGGGGGGGGGAGCTCAATAATTACCATGACAATAGCCGAAGACCCATCAGAGCTAGCGGAGTCAAAGCACGAGCGACTAAGGATTAGAAGTCTTTTATGAATCTGAGATCTTGATGAATCGACCCTGTGCCTCCGCTCGACATCATCTTCTTCTTCTTCTCCAGTCCCGAGCTGTTCTTAAATCTTTTCCGGTACAAAAAAAAAGAATCTCACTCCATAAAATTTCTTTTGACTCAGTGCCGCAGCGTTCGTAAAATCTTTCATACAGACTTATTATATATCTTCGATCAAATAACCGATAGCAACGAGGAAAAGTTGTCCTCGCGTTATAAAAAAAATGTCTCGCAAAACTTAAGAGGCGCGTAGCTCCTTGCCAATTGATTTCGTTCCGCAAAGGTGTATCGAGCTCAATGTCTCGTACAGAAAGCTTCCGCGCATCGGGCACAAATTAATATTTTTCTTTCAAATCAGCCAGCCATTGCGAACTCACGCGGTGTCGCGAAAGATGATCAAATGGACCCGAGAAACACGCGGAAAAGATACTAAAAAAAGGAGCACGAGGAATCAACGGCAAAGGGCCGCTTATACCTGAGTCTCTCTCGGCATGTCCTGGCGGAAAACGGGAGCTTCTCTCCCTTATTAATCGATTCGTGGATGCTGCGCGAAATGGCCCTTTTTCAATAAACCGCGTAACTCGCTGAGGGCAAAAGAAAAAGAAAAACAAAATAACTGCGCAAAGACTCGACGACGAGGCTTCTCCGTATATCTCGTCCGTGTTATTTTCTTTCCAATGAGAATTTCCAAGAGTTTGATAAAAATCAACAGACACGGCGGCGTTGCTTTGCGAAAGATCAAAAGGCGCCGGTATCGATAATTGGTGAAAATCTTTCGCCCTCGCTTTTCCTCCTTACATATACTCCGGCGTATTCCGTCGCCCCTTCGCGAAAGCCCGCGACAGACCGTTTGAGGATTGCTCGTATCTCGGTCTTTTTTTCCCTCGGTCGCATCCCTCAACCGATGAAAGTGGTCTTGTATTTATTTCGTTTCTCGAGCATCGGAAGGGTACGCGAACGGAGGCTTCAAAAATAAGGTGGTCCAGCTGGTGTTGGATGCCGCGACAGAGCAAGGGAAGCTCCCTTGCGTCGGTGTGTGCGAGCCCGGCTAGCAAAGGGAGCGAGCGGAGCACTAGAAAAACGCGACGTTAGTGAGATACGAGAAAAAGATTGAGAGAAAGAGACTCCTTTAGCGTACAAAAAAAAAAAAAAAAAAAATTACCCACCGCTGTTTCTTTGCTTTGCAATGGCGCGCTTTGCGTTTATTTATCTCCGTGAAAGAGGAGAAAAATTCATGGTTGATGCGACGCGATACGCTGCCAGAGGGAGGGCATGGAGAGAAGGGATGTTTAGCGGAAGAGAACTGCACGGAGGGCGGAAGGGTGGACCGATGAGGAAAAAAAGTGGAGAGGAATCCGTTCCGCTCAACCATTTGGCCGGGTCTTCCACCTACGTAGGTAGAAGACGCGGCCAAATGGTTGAGCTTCTGCGTTGGCAGGCGGAGTCTCGTAATTTCCTGAGCCGAATTTGCCGCATACAATTTCCCTGTTTGTTCTTCCTGCTTCTAACTTCATGCAAAAAAAAAAGAAGCGAAGCTATTTTCGTATCCCATCTCCTATCTCGTAAGTATCTCATTCTTATTATATTGTTCTTCTATTATTTCGAGAGGAGATCGGCTCCGGGCACTGGGGGAATCCCTCTCGACCCTGTTGTTACCGTGGGAGTTTCCGGGTGGGTGGTAGGTATGCGCCCTGCACAGCTTCGCAAGCTGGATGACTTGGGCGGTGCCGGATAGTGGCTCCGAGCCTCTTCATTCCGGCCGGAGCAGAAGCTCTCTCCTCCACGGTCGAAGGCGATTCGAAAGAAAGCACACGGAATAGAAGGAAAAGGGGTTAACTTCTAATTGTTTTGTTAAATGACGCGCGAGTAAGAATCCCCGAAGGACTTAAGCCCCGACGCGAGGCGAGCCGATGCCGCTGCTGCTGCGCTGCTTCTCCACGTCGCCCGCCGCCTTGCGGAAGGTCTCAGTTCCTCGTTCGCCTCGCCGTTCTCTCCTCCCGCCTCCTCCCTCCGTCCACAGCCGTCTTAATTCTTAGCTTTATTCTCTCTAAGACTCTCTCTTAATTTCTTATTTCTTCTCGTCTCCCGATCTCTCCGTCCTGATACTCCTTTCCTCCCGCTCCCTCTCATTTTCCTCCGGTTATCTCGCTCGTTCTCTCCGCGAACTACCCCCAACCGAACGACCGGGCGTCTTTCTCAATCCCCCTTTCTCTACCAGCCAAGAGGACCAGATCCTCTTCTTTCGCAATTTATACTCGCGAGTACACTCGGTTCCTCGTCGGACCGACCGACCGAGCCGGAGAGAAGGAAAGATGTAGAAGAAGAGGCCACTGAATGCCAGGCTTAAGAGCAGACAATGCTCCGCTTTCAAACCATCGGCCCTCCCCGACCCTCCACCACCTTCTTCTCCCTTCGGAAAGCCGCCACTGCCAAGTTCCTTTCACATTAGATACTTTAATTCTTTAAACGTCCGCGCGGTATTCTTCGTGCTTCAGTCGTTTCTCGCTATCCCATCATTTCCATCGTGAAATTACTCGTTACTCCGCTGTAGCTCTCGGCGTCGATACAACCGGAAACGTCAGAGAATCAGTGAAGCAATTGTTACGAGGAATATGTAAAGTAGCTCCATCGGCGTCCCGACACCCGGACGTTCCCTCCGCGTTCAGGTGCCACGAGGGAAAGTTCTCCGGTCGGGGAAACTCGAGCCCGAACTTGGATAAACTATGGCCGCGAGGCTCGGGCCTCCGTTCCACGAAATTGTACGGTTAATTGGAATGGATTCGGTATGTGGCGCTGGTCTATCTATACGAGATACCGTGCAGATTGCTCGAGACGTCAAAGGCATTGGGAATCGGCGGAGAGAGAGGCGGAGCCGATGTCCGTCGAGGAACGTCCGGGCGCGTTACTAACGAAGCTTGCGGTCCCTTTCACCGTGAACGATTATTTATATTAATTTCCATCGTGAGAGTGACCGCCCGATGCCGGTCGGTCAGTCTAAGAAGCTAAGTAGATAGATTACTCGATGGTCCATGCCGACGCGAGTCGATACGCCTAATTGGACAAGTTCGAGGGAAGTGTGGTAACCGGGCAGGAAGATCGGTTGAAGCGCTTTCGGAGAAAGCTGACCGTCGGTACCCTTTCTCGTCGATGGTGGAGTCGAAGGAGGGACCGGGAAAGCTAGATACGTTGACGAAGTGGCGTGGACGATGTACCGGCGATATGCGGAAAGCGCAGCGCAGTGGAAAGGAGCTCCCGCGTACTAGGGGAGACCGGGGCAAAATGGCACAGTGAGGGCAAAACTCGACTTTCCAATCATTTTTGGATGTCCCTTTTTGCCCCAACGATACATCCGGATTTTCAAATCCGTTTTGGCCCACGTACCACACTGTAAAAGCATTTTGATTGAAAATTAATTAACAGTATTGGAAGCTTTTTTACGTAAACCGTTTCTGAAATTTCAAGCATATGTGCGTTGCAATTTTACAGTAAAATTTGTATTTTTCATGAACATTTTTGTAAATTTCAAGCGAAAGATTTGTAATTTTAATATCTGGTATTTTTATTTTACAAGCAAAATACATTAATGTTTAATTAATATGAGTAACGTTAGAAAATTTCAACTTCCAGTACATTACATTTACAATTAATTTTTACAGTGCACCATCGCCACCATCCAAAAGTTATTAGAAAATTTCGATTCGTCTCATTATCTCGTTTTGCCCCGCTGTGCCATTTTGCCCCGCTCTCCCCTATCGGTCACTGATTCCCGAACCTGGGTCCACCGATGGGTATGTATACGCAGTGGAAGACGACCGTATCTGAGGGGGTCGCCGGGCATCTCTCGCGTCCTCTCGTAATGGCCACTTTGAGGGTGGACCGGTAAGCTTTGCCAAAGAGAGAACCGATATGAGGGCCGGCAAGTCCCTCAATACTCAGTGTCGTAAGTGGCCTTACCCGAGGGAGTTTCCGCGAACGTTTCCCCAGCCTGGTCAGCCTCCGGCAGCTTCCCCGAACCGCCCTTCCACAGCTTCTCAAGATTGATACTTACTTTGCCTATCCGAGAAATACCATCGCGCTCTGCCAATCTTCGGCTGTTGAAGCTTTCCGTACCTTCCTCACCGCAGCCTCGATAGTCCTCGCGATATCTGCCGCGAGCCGCTGGCTACGCTAATTGGGAGGATGGCAATTAAATGGCCATTCTCGTGGTGGTACCGATGATCGGCTCAGAACCGCATTGAGAACGATGTGGAAAAAAGTAGCCTCGGAACTGGGACAGGGAGATAAAGAATCTGTTGCCGCAACCAACTGCGCGGTTAAGTACCCTCAAATTCATCTGGTTGGGCCAACAAGTAGTTGGTCGCCAACCAATCAATGCATTGGCCCAACAAATAAATTTCTTAGCGCAACCAAATCACTCTTACAGCCTAACCAAACAGCTTCTCAAGAGTGATACTTACTTTGCCTATCCGAGAAATACCATCGCGCTCTGCCAATCTTCGGCTGTTGAATCTTTCCGTACCTTCCTCACCGCAGCCTCGATAGTCGTCGCGATATCTGCCGCGAGCCGCTGTCTACGCTAATTGGGAGGATGTCAATTAAATGGCCATTCTCGTGGTGATACCGATGATCGGCTCAGAACCGCATTGAGAACGGTGTGGAAAAAAGTAGCCTCGGAACTGGGACAGGGAGATAAAGAATCTGTTGCTGCAACCAACTGCGCGGTTAAATACCCTCAAATTCATCTGGTCGGGCCATCAAGTAGTTGGTCGCCAACCAATCAATGCATTGGCCCAACAAATAAATTTCCTAGCGCAACCAAATCACTCCTACAGCCCAACCAAATCTATCGCCTGGAAGGCATTTAACCACGTAGTTGGTTGGACCACCTACTATGATTCTCCATACAGTTTTACCGTTCCCGCATCATTCGCGTTTAAGCGAAGCGAAACATCACAAAAAACAGTTCAAAGGACTCCATCACCCCCTGCGAAACTCATGTCACTGTCGAATTAGCTTTGTTACAACGTTATTAGATTTACGAGCCGCATAAAACACCCGCGTGTCCCCGTCGATAGGTTTTAGCCCGTGCGGTCGCTGCAAAAAGTCCCTCGAACAAACATTACCCCAGCTTGACCCTCGACTTTTTCGACGAGGACAAAGTTCGCAGGGCCGTGTGCGCGTGTATGTCGACGAGCCCGAACGCCCACCATCCATGTATATGGACGCGCGCGTGGCAGGGGTTCAGCGTTATTTCGTTGCGAAATTTTCGTTCCTCGCTGACGGTGGTTTTAATATTATCGCGAAACAGGGAAGGGGGGGTTGGAGGGTAGTTGGCTCGATTGGGAACACGGCCTAACCAGGCGCCCAGCAGCAGCGGCAGCCGGGTTTCAGGGGCTAAATGGGGAGACAGGAAGCGAGGCGGGTTCGGGAGAACCAAGGGTTAACTCAATATCGCCCGGGTGGGTGGGGGGTTTAAGTGAATTACTTATCGCGTACAGCCAGTATACAGACTAGATGCGTTTGGGCGATGGAGCAGCGTGGATCGTAGAAGCGTCAGGTATACCTTGGCGAGGAGGAGAGGACAAGGCGCGCTTCTCTCGGGCTGTGTAAGGACAGTTCGAATTCCGTCGCCGAAGCTTCTACGACGTGCGCGACGGCGGCCGCGAGGATGCGGCCTCGAGGCCGCATTGATACGGAGGTTCAACCCCCGTCGTCGTCATTCTCCCACGGAATGCCGAGTACACAGCCCAGCCGCTTCCTGACACGATATCTCTCGAACCGTCGACGGCCCCCGCCTCCGACCGTCCGCCTTACTTCTAAGGACGGAGGCTTCGTCCTTCTCGTCCTCTCCGAACAACCTTCCGGAGAACATGATCTTTGATGGACGCCTGTTCTCCGCTCAAGAAAATTCAGTTAGTCGGGAGCTTTGTGTCCTGCCGGAGCCGGCGGGGAGGTAAGGGATGAGAAAGACGAAGCCGAGGAGGACCCGGGGTGAAACACGGATGTCGTTGCTCGTCCTGACTCCGCCTCTGGCTCTCTCCGACAGCAGTCGTCTACTCGCTGTCGCGAACTTAATTAGCCGCACGAGCAGCTTAATTGCCGACTGATATTGCACGAACAATTAGGCCAATTACCGATGTAAAAGAGCTTCTGCCGCTCGTCGATGGCGAAAGAGTTGAGGCATAAAGTGTATGGGGGGGGGGGGATTCAATCGACGACGGAGCAGTCGGAAGGATGAGTGACGAGAGGGCAGTTCGACGTTGAAAAAAAAGACCAAAGACGATAAGGCTTTTCATTTTTTTTTTTTTTTTTTTTTTTTTTTTGTACGCCTGCGTTCGCCGGCGAAGACATTACTTTGGACTGCCGCTGCGGAGTTAATTACAGTTGGATGAGAAAAAATAAATAAAAATGAATATAGTATTCGTAGTCTCGGGCGAGTATGAAGTAATTCAAATTTGCAAAGATAATAATGCACATTAGACCGGCACTGATACGGCTCCGCTCTACCCGGCGCTGTTGCATATACCCGAGATATTCCAGTCCACGATGCACTTCCGCAAGGCGATAGAGTTACGCAAGTTCTCCGGCTCCAGGTGATATATGTATGGTATAACTGACTACCGGGCGGTTTTCGGAGGAGGAGAGAATCGCTTCGGTGGAATGGGAGGGTGGAGAACGCGTATAGTTGGGAAGGCACCGAGAAGAAAAGAAGAAGCGCAGCGACGTCGTAACTGCCGGGCAGCGAAGGAAGAGAGCGAGGGAGAACACGCGGCTTCCCGTTGCAGAGGTAGACGATGCGTTATATATCAAGTAGAGAAAACTTCCAGCATAGATAACCTACTTGAGGAGTTAGCCCGCGTACATGCAAATTTCTGAATTATTATGCGGCGCGCGGGTGCGCGCGGCTTGTATTATAGTACGAGGAGGGAACCACCGGTGGGCGAAGGGAAGAGAGGAAGAGGAATGGAACGAACGATCGCGAGGGAAGCTGGAGCGAGAACGGCAATGAGAGGACCGGCAGAGAGCTGCGAAGAAGCTGGAGCCGACCGCGTCTCAAGGTGCCCCAGCAGTAAACGGGAACCATTCGTTGCACTTAACCCGCTGGACGAACCTCACGAGCACACTTATCTACGAGGAACCACCGATCCGGGCCAATTGCCGCCACTCGCAATTAATCTGCCGGCTCCACTCGCTCGTAAGATCTATTCTTCCTTGCTCCCATTCGAGTTCCTTGCTTGGACCGATTTTCCAAACGATGATTAACAGATCTGACTTGTTTTCTGAGACAAGGCAGCATTCTCGGTGTGAGGATCGAGAAAGCCCGGATTGTATAGATCATTGGTGATTCAGGATCTAACTAAACCGCCTCTTTTGCCCTTTGGTCCTTTTAGCCACCAATCCAGGCCTATCGACTGGGTACTTCAAGGTCTATTCTTGCTCGATATTATTAGAGTTCTTTCCTTGGATCGATTTTCCAGAGGATGATGAACAGATCTGACTTGTTTTCTGAGACAAGGCAGCTTTCTTGGTGTGAGGATCGAGAAAGCCCGCACTGTATATAGATCATTGGTGATTCACGATCTAACTAAACCGCCTCTTTTGCCCTTTGGTCCTTTTAGCCACCGATCCAGGCCAATCGATCCCGTACTCCAAGATCTATTCTTCCTCGTTGTCATTAGAGTTCTTTCCTTCGATCGATTTTCCAGAGGACGATGAACAGATCTGACTTGTTTTCTGATACAAAATGCAGCTTCCTCGATGTCAGAGTCGAGGAACCCCTGACTGTCTATAGACTGTTGGTGATTCAGGGTATAGCGGAATGACCTCTTTTGCCTCCTGGTCCTTTTAGCCACCGATCCAGGCCAATCGCGCCGGCACTCCAAGATCTGTTCTTTCTCATCACCATCAGAGTCATTTCCTAGGATTGATTTTCCAAATGAGGAACAGATCTGATCACTTTCCAATTATGATAGATCTGATTAATTCGACAACATCAAAATACCTTCCTCCGATCTATGGCCGATTAGTGAATCAGGATTCATCTGAACCGTCTCCTTTGCCCATTTGGCATGATCCCCGGCACTGACGGCTACACCCAGGACCGATCATCATCGTTTAAGCTACTTGATGCCTTTGCGCGAACATACACACTGCGGGGGGGGGGGGGGGGGGGTGAGTTTGCACAGACACGATGATACGGCGATTCCGGCTCCGCGTGTGTTTGCACTCGCAGGAAAACACACTCACGGCAGCACGCGAATCGGTGAAAGACGGGAGTCGCTAAAGGGACATCGAGGAACGATATGCTCATACGTACGTTATACCATGTACGCAGAATCCTCTCAGAAGGCTAACCATACCTCGACTATGTACGGGGTCCTAATCCAAATTTCAAAACCTCATATTTGCCTTTGAGTCTTCGACTATCTCCCCTCCCACTACCTCCTGCCTCAGCCCTAAGGGGATGCCGCCGCACGGGTTTCAATGCATACGAGCTCCTACACACACAGATATAATAGTTTCCTCGGTAATCTGCGTGAAAGCTCCGCAAGAACTCCAATCGTATAGACGACGTGTGTTATATCGTTACGGGCACAGTCGATGCATCGGCATATATCCTTGGGAGGGCCAATGGAATTAAATGGAAACGTTGATGTCGAAGTTTGTCAGTGTGAACGCGATGATACTTACATGTACGCAATCCTAAAGCGAAGCCGACCTATCGACGTATGGAGAAATTTCACGAAGTCGATTCGACTTCGCAACATCCGACCGATGTCTGTATTAATTTCTCTTCGGGGTAACTGAGATGTCATCCTCTTTCCTGCTGCGAATGCTGTATCCGTACGCGCCCATCGTTTCTCTACTTTGACCGAAGCACGGAGCAACTCATTGGGCAGCTTTGTCTCTACCCGGTTTCACATTCCCTTTCTCCTACTCCTATCCGACTATCCGTCCACTTCGCTACCATCCTCAAAGGCATCCTCCGGGCCTCGAGGATTACCTACGAAAGCACGACGAGCTCTGCCTTTCCGACATCTCTCTCTCTGTCACTTGTGTGCAGAACATTGCCGAGGCTGCTCGGGTTAGAATTTACTAACGTGGTTGACACATACGTGGAGAGAAGAGGAGGGGGAGGAGCCCAGAGAGTTATTGTACGAAGCGGTATTAACCCTTTATAAGGCAAACCCCAAAGTTGCTTTCAAATTCTAACAACATTGCTTTACGGAGTCCATTAAATCATCGCGTATCATCGAAGCTAATTGGCAGTACTTTCCTCACTGCGGGCGAATTGGACTTTTACTAAATTTAAAAAATTAATCGTAATCTTCCTACCAAGAAATCCGACGTAGTAGTTCCATTTTATTTTAGGTGAACAATTTAAAAAAGAAAAAACCATCAATTGGAAATCTCTTTAAAAATGTTGTATCCTGATATGGGATTTTATTTTTATAAAATGTTTTTCGTGATTCGCTGCGTATTATCCTTTAATAAGGCAAACCCCAAAGCTGCTTTCAAATTCTAACTTTGCTTTACGGAGTCCATTAACTCATCGCGCAACGTCAAAGCTAATTTTCAGTACTTTCCTCATTGCGGGCGAATTGGGCTTTTGCTAAATTAAAAATTGATCGTAATCTTCGTACCAGATGTCCCATGTTGAGAAATCCGAGTTAGCAGTTGCATTTTTTTATGTAAAAATTTATATGAAATATTTAAAAAATAAAAAAACCATAAAGTGGATCACCTTCGAAAAAAATCTTGTATTCGGACCTGGGATTTTATTTTCATAAAACATTTTTCGTGATTCGCTGCGTCGCAGGAATGAATATACAAGGATATATTTATACTCCCATGACTACACGACGACGAAAAAGAGGAAGATGCGCAAGAGGGTGCAGAAGACGGGTGGGCTCTTACTCAATGGAGGTACAAGCAGCTAGGAAAGCAAGTAGCGTTATAGCAGATCCATAACGCTGCGGTATACTCACTCTCTCTCTACCGGAGACGACCCCCTCGTAAACCTGAATTTATTAACACTTCGAACGACGAGGAGATTCGCTAAATGGTTTTCAATTTGTACCGTAGGCGGGGAGCAACCTTTTCCCCGGGTCACACATGCCGAACAGATTGTACGCCTGTACATACTTTCCCTCAAAAGCACTCCCTCGATTATATTACCCTATTTCGAGGTTTACATGTGTTATTATTATTGCCATTATTATTATTATAAAAGCGTGCGTTGCGCATACGAATCGAAAGATAATGTCGATAAAGCGGAATGGAAGTACATAAAAAAGTCTGCTACTTACAATTTCGAGGATGAATCAAAATCTTCTTTTATTGTCGGACAGTTATGTAAATAATTGAGCAAAATTTCACAGCTAGTCCGGTGAGCTGCATCTCTTGTATCGTCCGCTTTCGGAGACTCGTTTATTTATTACAAGAGCTTTTCAACAGAACTCCCTCGGCCAGGTTCAGGCTCAGTTGAGAAGAGCATCGCTCGGAGCGACTACGATATACCGCGATATGCAGGCGGGTAGTTGTGGTTGCATACGATCGGGCGTCTCGTTGCAGCCCTCGTCATAGGTAAAAATGTATCTTTTCGTACACGTTTTTTAACATAAATGACGATGCGATTAAATAAAAAAAACTATTCTCTAAACAAATGTCGTGTGAATAAAAAATTGAATAAAAAAATCCCCATTATTGAATCCCCAGATCCGAATATAAAAAACTAGCTGGTTTTCGTGGCTTGGAAATTTGTATTTCTGGAGATTTACTGGAAATGCGTCACTTCCGGTCCGGAAAACTGAACGAACGGGCGCGTTCGACAGGAAATGACGTCATCATACCAAACATACATCGCTTCTGGTTTGAAAATTTGATTGTAAAACCCAAAGTTATGTCATACTGAAAATCCGTCAATTCCGGTTTGAAAAATCTTATTTAGCGTCCGGTAGTGGCGTTTTGCTGGAAACACGCCACTTCCGGTTTGAATAATTCATTTTTCGACCCGTGGGGACGTCATATCAGAAATACGTCACTTCTCTTCTAAAAATGAGATTTTTGGACCAGAAGTGAAAAATGAAATATTGTGCTAAATTCACGGAGTCGCACAGAACAGAACCACAATAGTATAATAGGGCAATAGTTATCATTACCGGGCATGAAGGCCCCGAGGGACAAATTGGGAGAAACGAACAAACAACTTTTTAAAAAAATATATATAAGATAGCAGGAGCCCCATTTTTTGTATAGTTTTTAAAAATAAATATTGTCTACTTAAAAAAAAAATTGCACTTCTACAATTTTGCCGTTTCGACGCAGTCGTGGATGCCTACGTGAGGCCTTAGGCAGCCTGCGCTGCTGCAGGTGCTTCCGGACGCGGTGTCCCCGAGTACGAGGATATTCGGATGCATCAGGCGGGATGCTCGTAATTTTCTCGGAAGCCCCGGCAAATTAGCTCCGGGCATACGTTACCCTCGCCTAACTCCCTTATATAGTACATACCCTCCTTCGCCTCCGGCAACCACCTCTCGCGCGGAAATCTCATCCCCCTGCCGCCCTGGAAAAACATTTCCCGGACACGGGGAGGGGGGAGAGGAAGAGAGATCTGCTCCTCCACCACTTCCACTCGTCTCCTATCGTTGGCTCGGTAGAAGGGAGACTTCATAAAGAAGAGTGGGAGTGGAAGGATTCGATAGAATCCTTCCACTCCCACCCAACGGATACGTCGAGATCAAGTATGTATAACGACAACCTGGACCAAAGGGGACGAGGAGGGTGAAAAAAACGTCATGTACAGTCGCCTCTTCAGCACTTCCGGTAGAACTGCGCGACTGCAACAGACTCGATGCGGATCTCGTTAAGCCTAGACCACAAAAAAAAGGTCAATTGTCCGAATTTCAGTGACGATAGAAGATGGAACGAAGGGAACACTTCGAGGCAGTCAGGGAAACGAACGGGCGAGCCAATGATGAAAAAAAATGCAAAGGAAGATACCGAACCGGTGTAAAATCTCGAGCGGGGACCGTAGGATGAGGAGGGTGAAGGGTAAAAAAAAGTGAAAAAAAGAAGGGAGCAACCACCCCCGGTGAGAATATAAAGTTGGCAAAGGCTCGAAGGCGTTCCGTGAAAGCTCCGCCTGCAAGCTCACTCTGGAAACGCCTCGACGACACGCCCAGAGAGCTTCCGTGCGGCTCTTGTGTTTCCCTCTCTGAGTGTGCTCAACACCGTCCCTCTCATTCCCTCGCTCTCTTCTCCGCAAATTCTCCTCATCTTTCTCTTCTCATCCGATATCTCGGTTGTATTCTCGTCTTTCTCGAGGCCGTGCATCCTCGGGCTCTCGTTGCAACGCTCGTCTGTAGATATCCCGTGTTCATATATTTATGTGCGTGTGTGCTCGAGCGTGTGTGGGACGCGCACGGGCGCAAGCTCACCTCCGGAGTAACTCGTCCTCGTTCCCGCACGAAAACACTCAAACCACTCGAGCCAACGAGCCCGATAATGTAACCCCAGACCCGGCAGGTCCAACTTCCTTGGCTCGCTTTACACACAGATTGCATCCGAGCCCTCCCTCTCCGATGTCTGCTGCTCGCTGCAGCATCCCCGTCGCGAGCCTCGGCGACCCCCTCGCTTCCTTCTTCGCCGTGCATCGCGCCGGCTCGGATGCAATCGTTACTTTGGCCTCCTTGGCTTCGCGGGAGATATTCCCTACCGCTACTCTCCTTCGGCGCCACCCCCCCCCCCCTCCCTCCCGTCGTCCAACCCTTTGTGAGGAACTTCGGACGGAAGGGGGGATCGTTACCGTTGAGCCGATAGCTGGCAGGAGTTTCGGAGAAAGATCGTACGAGGACCTCGACTTATCGAGACGGGTACCTTGAACTCTGAAAAAAAAAACAAAGAAAAAAATGGAACGGAATGGTGAGTTGTGCGGGTTAACAGTCGGTTGGGAGGATTTTTTTTTTTTTTTTTTATGGTTTGTATCAACCCACTGCCAGTTTTCCCAACGACGTGGTAAAAAATGGATTCAACAAACTTTTCTTGTTCACAAATGTCCGCAATGATTGTTTTGTTGATTTTACAAATTTCGTACAAATTTTGTATCAATTTCGTACAATTTTCGTACAAATGGTACGAGGATATCAACTTATTGAGCCGGGTAACTTCAACTCTGAAAATAAAAGAATGTTAAGTTGTGTGAGTTAACATCCGGTTGGGACAACGAAACTTAAAAAAAATTGGATTGCGTCAACTCATTGTCACTTTTCCCAGCTACGCAGTAAAAACGGTATTTAACAAACATTTCTTGATCACAAACGTCTGCAATGATTATTTTGTTGATTTTACAAATTTTATTGTTGATTTTACAAATGTATTTCAAACAAATTTAAAAAAAAACCGTGCGGGTACCTCAACTTATCGAGCCGGGTAACTTGAACTATGAAACAACAAAAGAATGCCGTATTGTACGAGTTAACAGTCAGTTCCGACAACGAATCTTTTAAAAAGAAAATGGTTTGCGCCAACTCACTGTCGGTTCTCTCAACTGCGCGGTAAAAAAGGTATTTAACAAACTTTTCTGTTCACAAATGTCCTCAATGATTATTTTGTTGATTTTACAAATTTCTTTTCTTGTTCCTGGCGTACCACGTCAGCCAGGTCGCTTTTAAATCAATGAAAAAAGGAAATAGGCTTTTTTGGCTCATTCGCCTGCAGAAGAGAAGCAGCCGTACATGCAATCGGATCTGTCGAGTGTGAAACGTTGTATCCGTCTGATACGTATTACTCGTTCCTCGCATTATTCCTCCGACCCGAAGCCCGAAGCGAATCTCGCGGGAGCTCGAAGAGATGTCGGGACGAATAACCTCGATATGTTTTTTTCCTTCAGCTATGTAGCAGACTCAGGAACTTTTTCCTGAGTCTGCTACATAGAATTGCACACATACACACAAAAAAAAAAAACTAATTTCCGGTGATAGATAGATAGATTTGTTTATTGCCTGTTCTGAGGCTTAAGTCCCCTAAGAACAGCGTGCACCAAGACAACAACATAGAACACAATAGCAACAGCAGGTAAGGCAGAGAATACAAACACAAAAGTAACCATTAATAAAAATAATAAAATTAAATTAATGAAAATATGAATTTTCATATTAAAGGAAAACGAAAAGAAAAATACTCTACTCTACTCTACTGGTCTCTGCTAGTCCAGCGATTATTCAGATCGGAGACTATTAAACAAGCTACTCACCTTCAGCTATGTCACGATTTGAAAAAAAAAGACAAATATAATAGCACAGACAAAAAAATCTATAATTTTTCGGAGGTCATAGAGCAGTATGGTACACCATAAACAGCGATATGTAAAATTTTCACAGGGGCCATTTTTTAAGCATTTTAACCTAACTGATATGGACATTTTTTTCAGAAGGTGGGTTCGCAAAATTTACATATTCGGCTCAGAACTTCGTCGATAAATCTAAGAATTTCGTAGATTAAAACTGATAATTCCGTGTATAAAGCTAATAATTTCGTTCATAAAAACTGAGAATTCCGTGAATAAAACTAAGAATTCCGTGAATAAAACTAAGAATTCCGTGAATAAAACTAAGAATTTCGTAGATAAAACCTGAGCATTTCATGGATAAACACTGAGAAGTATGTGTACATACATAAAATATTGGATTGACATAATATGCCGGTATAATCTACAAATCTAAAACAAACGGTTCGCGACAGCGACGCCACCGATTAAGATATGTTCTGGTAAGAAGAATATCTGAATATCGAAGGTATTTGAATAATATCTGCGATAGGGAAAATAACAAAAATTTCTAGCAGAATGTGTTAAGTATAATACGTATGTTTGCCAGAATATAGCTGTAGTTCCCGTAAACCATGAAAGTCCCGTCGGATTTTACCAGTTTTATGGTAATTTTTATCAGATCCTTCTCTCAGTGTATAAAGACAAAAGTAACGATAATCCAAAGTAATACGAAAATAAAAAACGCTACCCTACTCTACTGATCTCTGCCGCTTCAGCGATCATCGAGATCGGAGACTGTTAAACGAGCTAATCCCGGAATACGTTTTTATTTTTCTTCACCCAAGCAGAAAGCCTCGCAGCATCGTAATAACCGAGACCTCAACATAATAAATGTTTCACTCGGCGTTATCACTGCGTGCTCCAGCGATTATCGAGTGCTCAGCGAGCTCGTTATTCCGGGAAGCCGAGTAGCCGGGCATCGTCGTCGTCGGCAGCAGGAAGGCCCTATTAATATTTAATGCTATACCGCAGCTTTACACACGAGCAGTGCCACTATCGTGGACCATTCACCGGAAACCGGAACAGAATGATAGTCGACGACTCGTCGAACTCCATCAAAATTATCTCAGTCAGTGAAACTAAAACCCACGAATTTCTGGCTCGCGATACGTAAAAGAAAAGAAGAGAAAAAATTAATAAAAATCATCGCAACAGCATGTCGAATCGTATTGAAAGTCTGACGCCGCATTCGCCGATCTCATCGCAAAAACAGTAAATATTTACGAGCCTCGATTCTACATCGGCAACGTACGGAGAGCGAGGGCGCACAAATTACAATACCAGTGAAACCTCCACGTGACTCCGTCGTACAAAATCTGCGATAACTGCACAGGTGCAGCCTCATCCTTTTCAAGAACAAAATGATAGTTGACGACTTGTCGAGCTCCATCAAAATTATCTAAGCCAGTAAAACTAAATCCCACAAATTTCGGACTCGCGTTACATAAAAAAAAAATAAGAGACAATATGAATAAAAATCATCGCAACAGCATCTCGAATCACATTGGAAGTCTGATCTCGCCTTCGCCGATCTCATCGCAAAAACAGGAAATATATAAGAGCCTCGGCAACGTACGGACATCGAAGGCACACAAACTCCGATACCAGTGAAAACTCCACGAGAGTTGCATCGTACAAAACCCACGATAACTGCACAGGTGCAGCCTCATCGTTTTCCGGAACAGAATTACAGTTGACGACTATTCGAGCTCCATCAAAATTATCTAAGCCAGTAAAACTATATCCCACATTTTTTTGACTCGCGTTACATAAAAAAAAAAAAATAAGAGAAAATATCAATAAAAATTATCGCAACAGCATCTCGAATCACATTGGAAGTCTGATCTCGCCTTCGCCGATCTCATCGCAAAAACAGTAAATATTATATAATATAAACAGTTGACGACTCGTCGAACTTCATCAAAATTATCAAAGCCAGTAAAAATAAATCCCACGAATTCCTAACTCGGTTACATAAACGAAAATATGAATAAAAATCATCGCAACAGTATCTCGAATCACATTGGAAGTCTGATCTCGCCTTCGCCGATCTCATCGCAAAAACAGTAAACATTTACGAGCCTCGATTCCACATCGGCACCGTACGAACATCGAAGGCGCACAAGCTCCAATACCAGTGAGAACTCCACGAGAGTTGCATCGTACAAAACCCACGATACCTGCACAGGTGCAGCCTCAACCTTTTCCGGAACAGAATAACAGTTGACGACTCGTCGAATTCCATCAAAATTATCTCAGCCAGTAAAACTAAATCCACGAATAAAAGAAAATATGAATAAAAATCATCGCAACAGCATCTCGAATCACATTGGAAGCCGATCTCGCCTTCGCCGATCTCATCGCAAAACCAGTAAACATTTACGAGCCTCGATTCCACATCGGCACCGTACGAACATCGAAGGCGCAAAAGCTCCAATACCAGTGAGAACTCCACGAGAGTTGCATCGTACAAAAGCCGCGATAACTGCACAGGTGCAGCCTCATCCTCTTCCGCCTTCTCATCGTTGGCTCCTCACGACGCCTTATCTCGGGGAGTGGAGGACACACCCCTATCGTATCCGTCCCTCTCCTCCTGGCCAAGGAGGCACACATACTCACCGGTCAGAAGACGGAGGGATGCTGCACAGCGGGGCAGCACGAGGGTTGGATTCCGTCAGTGGAGAGGGAGGATCCGCGATGAGAAGGGGCTCGCCGAAGAAGAAGAAGAGGCGAGGATGGCTGGCTCGGTCCAGCGTCGGAAGGTGAGCGGAGAGGCTCACCGAAACAACCTTGCTCGCTCCTTCTCGCTCGGGGGTGCCCAGGAATGAAGAGCGTTCCACCCTCTCTCCGCGCGGTGGCGGACGAAGGAGACGAAGATGCCCTCTGGGGGGGGGGGGGAGATAGCCGGAGGGAGGGGGAAAGGAAGGAGGAACGTGAGATAGATCGAGTGAAAGATGCGGATGCTGCAAGGGGGATGAAGCGACGAGGAGGTTCTCGGCGGCTGAGGGTGAGCCAGTGGACGCGAGGACGGGCCAGGAGAGGTCGGGGTAACGGTAGTGGGGTGTTGTATCGGGTAGAGAGAGCCGGGTAGGGCGTCGGAGGGGCAGAACGAGCGCCGCGACGCTCCGGCACACACAGTCGCGGGCCGAGCGCCGCCGTCTGCGTATCGCTCACGTGTCGTATGCTCCGTACGTGGGCCGACGCACATTTAACACGACCACTGGGGAAATACGAGACAGGCGGGAGACGAAAATAATCGAAAATTACCAAAACTATTCGATTTTATCTGCTTCGCATGTAATCGATTAATACAAATAAATAATATAAACATAAATAATTTTAATCCATTTGGTTGGATGAGATTAAACGTAGAAGAGGCCGCACGAGGATCGGTATCGGAGGTGACCGTGAGAGCAACGGGATTTCGCATTTTTTTATCATCCCTGAGGAAGGGGTGAATTTTTTTTTTTTTTTTTTTACGTGTTTCAAAACTTCGGTCGATCGTCGAAGGTACATCGAAGTGATCAGTGATCGAGGGGAGGGGATTTTTTTTTGTGATTCTGCTGGTGATCCGCGCGAGTGATGCGAGGGATGACTGAACTGTAACTTCATTTGTTTTGTCGCGAGAACCCATCGAGGGTGAAGACACAGTGCTGCCGAGTTTGAACAGTTTCCCGCCACTGCGGAGCACGATGTTCCGGACATTGTCGGAGTGACATTCGCAGAGACTTTTCCTCTTACGTTACATTAAAACGTCCATGAAGCGTTTTTAATTCCACCGATCGAAGAAGTTTCGAATTTTTGATAAATAAAAAAATGTTAAGAACATTTTTATGAATAAGAAACAAAACGTGATCCGGTGATCGAGATCGAGATCCAGTGAGATATCATAGAAGAGGCGTGAAAGTGGTGGAAAAAAAAAAAAAAAATGACGCTGCTGGTCACCGAGTCAACGTTCGGCAATTGAGCCGGGTCCTCGGGCTGAGGGGGGAATGGATTTTCAGAGCGCAATGGAGACTTTTGCCGAAGCTTGGGTGGCTGCTAACACTAAAACCGATCAGGTCCAGGTAAAAAACAAGAATTAAAAAAATTAAAAAGTAGCGTAAGAATTTCGATGAAAGCTTAAAAAAAAAAGAAAAAAAGAAGAATAAGAAGCGAGACATGTATGCGTTAGGCTCGAAAGAAGCGCGTAACAAGTGCCTCACGCCCCCGCGCGATCCTTTATATCTGACATGTTTATTGCACGGAGATAAAAATCCGAGGACAGTAAACCCGCCGCTAGTGTGAGGGACTGCTACGATGCTGCAGCTTCTATCATCTTTAAATTATACACTTTACATCATCCGTTTTTCTTGCGATTCGGGGGGAACCCCTCCTCTCTCGCTCCGGCCAACGCGGCCGAGAGACTCGGCTATCGTTATTTATCGACTTTTGTTTTCTTTCCCGAGTCACCCGCCATTATTATTCATAATTTTTTTTATTATATTATTTTTTAATTCGTATAAAACAAAAAAAAATTACATCGACTTCTATAAATTTTCGCTGAGGGGATTAAGGGGATTGGGATTAGGCGAGGGGGAAGAAGAACGGGGAAAAAAATGAAAAAAAAAATGTCGGTTATAATAATGAAACGATCGATATATACATTAGCCGACAGGCAGCAGGTTGCAGGTTCACGGGGCCAACGACCATAAGCGCGCGACGTCCCAGAGCTTAATCCGCAGTAGCGAGGTATGAAGAGCTCCGGCACCGTACTCGGGGAGAGTTTCGGTTAAAGGGTTGCGCGAGAGCGAGCCGGATCGCCGTGGGGCTGGCGGAAGCGGGAGAAGGGCCGACCGGGTGTATAACGCGATAGATATGGGAGGGAGAACGAGCGAGACGGAGAATCGCAAATCTTCCCCATAGCATTACACAGCCAATTGGCCAGCACCCTCCCGATTTTACGCACTCCGCCGCAGACCCGTGAATTCTCGACCGTCGCGGCTAATTCGCTGATTTTATTCGAGCCTTGGAAAAACGTCCTTTATACTTCCTACATCACTTCGCCGCCTCTGTGTGTCCCTTTGCTTCGTTAAAACTCCCCTACACAAAAAAAATCCGTTCTGGATTAAGTGGTTAACACTGTTTTAATTATTTCTTTACGCTCTTTCGTTATACTTTAGTGCAATAAATAATAAACAATATTATCTACTTAATTTTCATTGATTATTGTTCGTGATTTTTCAGTTTACTGGAAACTCCACGAATAATATTCAATATAAAATTCTCCGCGGACTGAAGAAATTTTTATTTCGCACCATTTCGATTTTCCAAAATAATTTTTTTTTACGGTTATTAAGCGTTACTCTATGAAAGATTTTTTTTGTTTACATTTCATGAGTGGGATAAATGTTTGGTTTTTCTTTCGACAGTTGTAACGACACGAAGGCAAAGCCGATAGCTTCGCTTTGAAGATAAAGACACAAAACTGTATCTTCTGGGTAGGGTGTCGAAAACATCCGACAGATTCGTTCCCCTGAAGTCATCGTTTTAATTGCGTGTTTTTCGACTGATTCGTGTACCGTAAATCCGTAAAAAAAATTCATAGCGCCCACCGCGAGGAATCAAAAGATGTATGACAGCCGGTTTATATTTTTAATATGTTTCCTACCCTTTCGGTGCATTTTTTTGTCTCGGTACCGAGCGCACAGAGAAAACGCATGGAGAGAACGTTCACAGGGGGTTCGCGAATGCTGTGTGAACCGTTCGAAGGATTCCCATATTGGACACCCAAAAACCGAATCCGCACCAGCATCGCTCCTGCATAGTGGACGTTCACGTGAAAAGGTGGGACGGGGCGAGGGCTAAACCTCCATTAAAACCACGCATTTGCGTACTAAAATCCTGGATTTATACCGAGAATGAAACAGAAAAAGGCTCCTCCGGAGGGAGAAAAATATGAGCGATATTCATCGATGGCTTATTTTAATAAGGGCGCATCGGCAGTCTATAAGCATAGTCCGTTCTCCCTTTTGGCATTAGGTCAGGAATTGTGTGTAAAAACCTGAGTCGACGCTATGAATGTAGGTAAAATAAGAATTCACTAACTACATACATACGTATATATAGGGGTCCTCGGAGTGAGAAACACATGAATGATATACATCCATGGCTTAATTCCATAAGCGCAAATCGACAGTCGATAAGCATAGTCCGTTCGCCCTTTTGGCATTAGGTCAGGAATTGTGTGTAAAAACCTGAGTCGACGCTATGAATGTAGGTAAAATAAGAATTCACTAACTACATACATACGTATATATAGGGGTCCTCGGAGTGAGAAACACATGAATGATATACATCCATGGCTTAATTCCATAAGCGCAAATCGACAGTCGATAAGCATAGTCCGTTCGCCCTTTTGGCATTAGGTCAGGAATTGTGTGTAAAAACCTGAGTCGACGCTATGAATGTAGGTAAAATAAGAATTCACTAACTACATACATACGTATATACAGGGGTCCTCGGAGTAAGAAACACATGAATGATATACATCCATGGCTTAATTCCATAAGCGCAAATCGACAGTCGATAAGCATAGTCCGTTCGCCCTTTTGGCATTAGGTCAGGAATTGTGTGTAAAAACCTGAGTCGACTCCATGAATGTAGGTAAAATAAGAATTCACTAACTACATACATGCGCATATATAAGGGTCCTCGGAAGGAGAAACACATTATCATTAGCCGTGGACGTATATCATTATACGTCCATAGCTTAATTTCATAAGCGCAAATCGGCAGTGGATAAGCATAGTCCGTTCGCCCTTTTGGCATTAGGTCAGGGATTGTGTGTAAAAACCTGAGTCGACTCTATGAAAGTAGGCAAAATAAGAATTCACTAACTACATACACATATATACAAGGGTCCTCGGAGTGAGAAACATATGAATGATATTCATCCATGGCTTAATTCTATAAGCGCAAATCGGCAGTCGATAAGCATAGGCCATTCGCTCTTTTGGGATCAGGCCAGGAATTTATGTGTAAAAAAATGAGTCGACTCTACGACCGTAGGTAAAATAAGAATTCACTAACTTTATACATATAATATATATGTGTAGATATATATACACTTTTGCGGAGTTATTGTTATTTTTTTGTGGCGCATTCGTCGATTTATGTGTGCGAGTGAGTCTGGGTTCGTGGGCTACGTGTGTTTATGTACGTGTACGTGGGGGGTCACGGATTCTGACCACGATACGGATGTGCCCCTGCCTTCTTCCTGTGACGACCGCGACAAGCACGTTCACGGCAGCCACGAGAGAGGCGGTGGCCCAAGCCAGCAGCAAATGCAGCAAAGGCAATCGGGCAACGGGCAACGGCGATACACTGTGACCAAGCCGGGGCCGACTCGGTGTGCATGTCTGTGTGCACTTCTCGATGCAATAACGCCCGACGCGCGAGAGAGATCGAGGAACTTGACTCCTGTTCGCTTCTTTTGTTCTTTCCTTTTGGTTTTATTTATTTTTTTATCGTCATCATCCGTCGATCGTTCTCGTGTGCCTCTGGCCGCGTCTGCCGACGCTCCTGAGGGCGCCGATCGGAAGAATTTGGGCGAGGTCGTTCAACCGGAAGTAACGGGGTAGCCTCCGATGATCGAACGCTGCAATTACTCACGACGGTTTTCACTCTCGTCCCGGCGTAACGGATGTCTACGAATTTTTCGACACGACACTTTACGACGGTCGCATGTGAAAACGCGGCTTAGGGCGTTAGACACGCGTTGCAAGTGAGGTATCGAGGGGGAATAGGAAAAAAGCGGAAGAAACGTGTGTCGTAGGTAATCCGTTAATCCAGTTACAACCGACGAGGCAAAGAGGCAAAAGGAAATATTTCTTTACCCATGGAACTTTGATCGCCGTTTTTCTCACCCTCGGTGTTAGCCAAACACCATTTTTTTTTTCGTATTTTAATATTTTTTTTCTTCTTTCTTTACCTGTCTGTGGGAATGTTTCTTCGGGAAGGCAAATTTCGCTGCGTATCTTATAGCGTGTTAAAATATTCCGCCGAATCGTGTAATTTTGACTGTCGCGAAAATCTCGAGCTCCGCGACGTCTCGGAAATCGGTGCAAGATAGAGACACGATGCACGCACCACGCAACGATCACGAGCACACGCGTCGTGTCTCATCGTCCCGTCTCCCCGTCGTCGACGGTTATAGGCACGCATGGTCACGCTATTTGACCACCCCAGGCCGGGTTCGGAATAATTGTTATCCATCTATCCGGCCCATACGTCAAACCTGCTGTACGCATTGTACACTGCGTTTCATGTATCAACGGTTCAAGAATTATTTTTACGATATTTATTATTCGACTTTTTGAGAGCTGTGTTTTTTCATCGTTGCCGGGCATTGAAAAGCGTCAAAAAAAGAATTATCGAGGACGATCTCGCTATTTTAATTTTTTTATTTGTGAAAAATTAAATGACTCAAAATAATTTTTCTGAACACTTATCCGACAGCATTTTTGCTCTAAACTCAACCGCGACATTGGCAACATTTTTTTTTGTTAATTGAAAAATATTTTTTAAACGGATTAACGTAAGCAATTAATGAGTCTCATGCAAGCTCAGTCCGAAACTTAATTGCCATATATGTTCAGATCGATGAGTGAAAAATAATAATAATAATATCGAGGAAGAGATAAACCATAATAATTGATCAATTAAATGCGAATCGCGTGTGACGTAACTAGACAAAAGGACCTTCGTCCAATTGCCAAATATTACCGACGTTATGTATATATATAGACTAGCGTTTGAAAGAGGCTCGTCGGGCCCGCACGCACGAATAAATCTTCGTCTGCGTTTTGGCTTACGTAAGCCATTTGACAGCGGCGACGGGTAGACTATCTCTCGGACACATTTTCTAAATCGATCGTGGGTCTTCGGATTGCCGAGCGTCATTCCCGCGAGCCGGCCTTACTCTTTACGGCTCAATTTACTTCACGAATTGGGATCTGGTCGAATCTGGTCTTCGGCACGATGACCAGATATCGAAGTGAGAGAATCGTCGATCCGTACGACAGCTGCGCAATTCTGATTAGTGACTTTGCTCGCTCGACTTCACCGTCATCGCAGAAGCGCGACTATCAGTGCGACATGTAGTCTCCCGAAAGCTTTAGCGAGTGAAAAAGAACCCTCGACCAATTCCAAAGTGAAATAATATATTATGCCACAAGGGAGGAAAGTGCGTTTTTTCATCGAGTGTGAAGTTTGATGCCCGAGCGAAGCGAGGACAGAAATTCACACGAGGTAAAAATGCACTTCCTCCCTTGTCGCATACGATATTTTTTTTTCGATTTCGTTAAAATAACGACATTTCTTGCGTCGCAAAATCGTCATCTTCGCCAATGACCGTTACTCCCCCGGGAGTAATAGAGTTTCCAGCGGGAGTAATGAGCCCTATTACTCCCTAGGGAGTGATGAAATTGTACCGCGCATGCGCACATGTTAATAACGATCATCGGTCACTAATAGCTTATTTTCCACCCGTATTGCACGCAAGGAATGTGTATATTTTAGCGCAGTCGGGAAAAAAGCATTTTTCAGCAGCAGCCATAAGCAGAACCATCAGCGCATCCACTGTATACTTGTAGCTGGATAACCTGTATGACCCCATCTAGCAGTTGACGAATTGGGATCTGGTCGAATCTAGTCATAGGTCTGCTGACCAGATATCGAAGTGAGAGAATCGTCGATCAGTATAACAGCTGCGCGATTCTGATTAGCGAAGTGACAAGGTTACCCGCTTCTTCTTCCTTCGGCCGTCTTTGCTCGCTCGACTTCACCATCGTCAGCGCAGAAGTGCAACTATCAGTGCGACATGTCGTTTCCCCAAAGCTTTAGCGAGTGTAAAAGAACTCTCGACCAATCCCAAAGTAAAAAAGCATTTTTCAGCTGCAGCTATAGCAGAACCATCAGCGCATCCACGGTATACTTGTAGCTGAACAACCGGTCTTCGGCACGCTGACCAGATATCGAAGTGAGAGAATCGTCGATCACTACGACAGTTGCGCGATTGTGATTAGCGATTGACAAGGTTACCGGCTCGTTCGTCTTCCGGCCGACTTTGCTCGCTCGACTTCATCATCGTCCTCGCAGAAGCTTTACAATCGGTGCGAGACAGCGTTTCCTTCCTTCATCACCATCATCGCAGACACATGACTATCAGTGCGACATATAAGTTCCCCTAAAGCTTTAGCGAGTGAAAAAAGCCTCGAATTTTCGCGAACTTTCGTTTCATTCATCGCCGCCCGTCCCAAAGTGAAAAAGCATTATTCAGCAGCAGCCATAACAGAACCATCACCGCATCCACGGTACCCTCGTAGCAGGTCTGCCTGTGCTGGTGTCAGTTCGGGCGTTAGCTTCATAAGCCGGCCAACCCCATCCACCTGTTCACGAATAAGAATCTGGTCGAATCTGGTTTTCGACGCGATGACCAGATATCGTATCGAGAGAATCGTCGATCCGTACAACTGCGCGATTCTGATTAGCGAACTGACAAGGTTACCCGCTTCTTCTTCCTCAGACAGACTTTCCTCGCTCTAATTCATCATCCTCCTCGCAGAAGCGTGACTATCAATGTGTACAAAGCTTTGGAAAAACCATCTACCCCCAAAGCTTCAATGATTCGGAAAAATCCCTCAAATTTTCGCAAACTTTTCTTTCATCCCTCGCGACCCGCCCCAAAGTGAAAAAGCATTTTTCAGCAGCAGCCGTGGCAGCGCCGTATCCACGGTATACTTGTAGCCGGTCTCCCCGCGCTGGTATCACTTCGGGCGTTAGCTGGATAAGCGGGATAACCCCATCCACCTGTTGCCCCTTCTTACGTCCCGGTGGAAGCGTCCGCTAGTGTCGGAGCTCGTGTGTCTGTGTGCCCGTACCAAAGCCGTCCTTGTCCCGCCGCTGGAAACGAGCCTTTTGTCCCTTCCTCGTTGCACTTGGCTACTGCTCCATCCTCCGCACCATCCGCGGGTCCGCGTTTGTCTATGTGTGAGAATTGCGTGTACCCACCATCGCACACTGCAGTCACACACGCTCGTTCCCTCGACATTCTGGTACACTTCTGCTTCTGGGTTCGGGGAGCTTTCTCCCTCCCGCCCGTATAAACGCCAGGTCTGGAATGTCAGGATCCAACGGGAGGATGTATACGTATATTCCATCCTCATCCGTCCCAAAGCCACGGGATCTCGTCGATCCTTCTCTCTTCGATCTCCCCCCTCTCCCTCTCTCTCTCTCTCTCGCGGGGTTCTTCAGCTTGTATCGCCAAGGATCGGACACACGGAGAGCCGGAGAAAGTGAGAAAGGCGCGGAACGAGGATCGCGAGAGGAACGAGGAAGGTCCGATCGAACGGGGTCCTCGCTCGCTCCATCCTCAACCTCCTCCTCATCGATCCCCCTCGCTCCTCGGCTTTCCCAACTCTTTCGCGCTCCCTCGCCGGGGCATCGGCGGGGCCCCCGGCTCTTCAGCGGTCTGACGTGTTTTTTGCGTGTGCATACCTCCGAGGCAGCAGCTCCCGAAACAGTAGCCCGCCGCGCGCGTCCAGCGTAGCGTAGTCGGTAACCCTCCGGTACAGTCATCGGCAAAGCGAAAAAACGTGGAAGCGAAAAGGGGCCATCGGGCCACTCCGAGGAACGATTTATACACGATGTAAGGCAGCTCGGTTTAGGAGATTTCTCGAGAAATTCGTTAAAGTTACTTATGTTAAATTATTGTTATTAATTTGGTTCTTTGTTTTTTTTTTTTTTTTTTTGGGTGTCGGATGCACCGATGAAACAATGCAGGGAAGCGATGAATCGTGTATCGGGAATAAATTCGGGATTACGGTTGGATTACGAAAGCGTTGCATAAAATTTGTAATTCACCGTGGCTTCGTGTAACAAAGCGTTCTTCCTCTGCACTACGAGCGGCATTGATGCAATCCCAAAATCGATGCATCGAAGCCCCGCAACGTACACTCATCCGCGAGCAAATAATTAACCCGACCCGAGAGATCGCTTTTTTTTTTATGTATGATCCGCAACGAAATTTATCAAATCAAATTAATCACGGATGACAAATTTTTCGTCGGCTGAAGTACCGTGTAAATGTCTGGTCGATTGAGAGTTAATCGATCAATATTTTTGTTGTTTTATTTACAGAAATGAGATTTGTCGACCGACCGTTAGTCCGTCCAATTGATCGTCTATGATTAACTCGGATTCATGCGTGTACAGCTGGATATCCAAATCTAGTACGGTGTACACGGTCTGTATCAATCATGAGGACGGTGCGTGTATGGAGTGTGTAGCATTCGCACTTCTGGATGAGTGGAGGGATTGTCGCATTCTGGGCCCAGTTGACCCCAGTTGACACCGTGGACGGCTTAGCCGTTAGTGTTAAGTTCACTCATACACAAATCTAAGTCCGCACTTGTGTCTTAGCTCCGCTCCGGCTCGTCGTTTTCTATCTTGCTCGTTTATCGTTCGTAATCTTGCATCCTTCTAACTCTCGTCGATCTCCGCGAGAGACCACTCCGACAGGGAATTGAGCACGTGCTCAGATTTCATCGTCGGGCGGCAGCAGGCTGTACCCGCCGTACTCGTCGGAACAGCTTGGGACTGGTGCTACCGCGGTTGATTCCGCCGCCGTTGATGCTGATGCTGCTCGCCGTCGGTTAGATCATCCGGGGTCTGCTCGTTCGGCTCGGCCTCCCGACATCTTGAAACGTTCCTTCATCAAGACGCTGCATTATACGCGCCTATTCGTCATTATCGCTAAATCACGTACGATTTATCCGATCGGCTGATCGCTATCGATTCTTCGACATTTCATCGATAAAAATTTGGTCTTTCGACTATCTTGTTCGACGATTAAGAAAGATGATCCAGCTTAATTAGCACGACATCGGAGATTCGGCGCTGGGCGGTTGGATTCTTGCAGACATTTTTTTTATAGTGTTTTTTTTTGTTTTCATTTTTTTTTTCTTTCAAGTCTTATTCCGACATCTTGAAACGTTTCTTCATCAAGACGCTGCATTATACGCGCCTATTCGTCATTATCGCTAAATCACGTACGATTTATCCGATCGGCTGATCGCTATCGATTCTTCGACATTTCATCGATAAAAATTTGGTCCTTCGGCTATCTTGTTCGACGATTAAGAAAGATGATCCAGCTTAATTAGCACGACATCGGAGATTCGGCGTTGGGCGGTTGGATTCTTGCAGAAATTTTTTTTATAGTGTTTTTTTTTTGTTTTCATTTTTTTTTCTTTCAAGTCTTATTCCGACATCTTGAAACGTGTCTTCATCAAGACGCTGCGTTATACGCGCCTATTCGTCATTATCGCTAAATCACGTACGATTTATCCGATCGGCTGATCGCTATCGATTCTTCGACATTTCATCGATAAAAATTTGGTCCTTCGGCTATCTTGTTCGACGATTAAGAAAGATGATCCAGCTTAATTAGCATGACAGCGGAGATTCGGTACTGGGCGGTTGGGTTGTTGCAGACATTTTTTTTATAGTGTTTGTTCTCGTTTTTTAAAATTTATTTGTATTTTTTTCTTTCAATTTTTATTCCGAAATCTTGAAACGTTCCTTCATGAATACGCTGCGTTATGCGCAGCGTATTCATCGTTATTGTTAAACCACGTACGATTTATCTGTAATTATCACTAAATCACGTACGATTTATCCGATCGGCTGGTCGCTATCGATCGTTCGACATTTCATCGATAAAAATTTGGTCCTTCGGCAATCTTGTTCGACGATAAAAACAGATGATCCAGTTTAATTAGCACGGCATCGGATATTCGGCCCGGGCCGTTGGGTCCTTGCGGAGCCTTTTTTCATAGTCTCTCTTTTTATACAATTTTGTTTAAATTCATTTCTTTTTTTTTTTCGTTCAATTTTCATTCCATCCTTTCGCATGCTTGATTCCCTCCGGGGTTATCTCACTATTCGTTAGTCTTGGGAGGGCAATGAATCAGGGTGCTCGGAGTCTCTCCCGTCCCGTTCGCGTGCACAGTAGTGCGGTTTTCTGCCGGATCGACGGGCAGCGGGCGAGGACCGGGCAGACGCAAGCCAAGAGCAGTGCGAGAGGCTTCTGCCGATGCTCTCTTCCACCCGGTTGAACCAGTCGTCCGGGCTAATGAGACACACGTGCAGAATCCTCGACACTTTATGGCGCGAGCGGTGTGTTCTTCGTCTCGTGAAATTTTTGGCCGCTGAACGGGGTTGGGTCTCCCGCGGCATAGCCCGGAGTACGTTTCGTCCGGCGACGATGATCTCGTTCCCTGTTCATCAGCCATTAAGAACTCGATCACGATGGCAATAACACCGAACCGGGGGAAAAAATCCGGTCGTAAAGTGAGGAATCATTTATTTTTTTTTATTTTTCTGCTTCTCGCTTTGCAGAGTCAGGCCTTGGCATTGACTCACAAGGCATCGCCACCCTCGAGACCGAGCAGCGTGTCCTCGCTGCCGAGGAGTCCACCTTCTCATCAGCCTCATCAGTCCCAGCCGCAGCAGCATCAACAGCAGCAGCAGCGAAGCACGCCGCAACCCTCGTCGGTTCACTCGTCGCATCCGTCGCAAGCTCCGGTACCGAACAACCCCCAAGCGCCGCCGTTCATCGCTCACAATCAACATCCCAAGCAGGAAGTCAACTCGAGCCCGAAACAGGAAGGCTTCGATCTCAGCAAGACTTCGACCGTTACTGGTGAGTTTTGTCAACTTTTGCATTTATTTAAAAAATTCGATTAATTATCACATGCAATAGTTTCCTTAAGGGAGGTTTTTATTGTAAATGGAAATTATAATCGCGTTTAAAATTTAGGGCCGTAGGGTTGTTTTTTGTTGCCCAGCGAAATAGCCCCGTATTTTTTTTGTCCCGTAAACAATTAGGAATGCGCCGATCAGTTTGATTTCGTCATCAGAGTACCAGCTTCGAAAACGAAGTATCGGGAGGTCTTGGAATCGAATCCCGATGCCGTAGTCGTGCTGGCGGAAAGATATTGTGACGCGACAAAGCTCCAGACATTTGTTGTACCATATTGGATACATGTCAGTACACTGGACTATAAATTCGTATGAAATTTAATGTGCTGGTACTGTAAGTTTTTATGCATAAACTTGTATATTAAATTTCATGTACAATAAAAATTAAATTGCGATGAAAAATTAAAGTACATTATATTACAAAATTGAGAAATACTTTACCTTTAATAATGCACTTTAATTTTACTGTAAAAGTTCATTAAGTTTTCATCACAATCGTACATTAAATTTAATGTACCAGTTTTGGCATAAAAACACGCAAAAGTACAGTTACGTTCACTCATACTCAGTAACTCCCAAAAAGGTAACTAACCATACCAGTTGATCCGACGTTAAATAAAAATAATTAAAAAATAATAATAACAAAAATTATGAATGCGAATTTGCCTGGTGCTTCATAAAAAAAAAGAAAAAAAATAGCACTTAGGTATGCGAGAAGCAAAAAAATTAAGGCCCGAGGCTCCGAGCCGTTGAGCGTCTTCCGGAAAGAACTAAAATACATATTTGCCTTCGCGACTCGTGAGAAGGAACCCGCGGTTATTATACATAATACTACAATATGGCATACTTAATAAATCCCACTAGGATCCACCATACCGGATTTCCATTCAGTAGGAACCGGTGGACGGGATGTGTGACCGCGCTCGCGTCACTCTTAATCCCGAATCTCAAGCCAGGCAGAGAGTTTGTCCCCGATCCCTGCAGTGTCGGTTCCTTTTCATTTCTTTCTTTTTTTTCTCTTCCTTTCCACTGGCTCTGGTATTATATTTGTACGACACAACTCGCCCCTCCGGGCGCCACGGCGGCTTGTAAGAGCGGCGTGTAGGAAATGACGTTACGAGCTCGCACCCTTATCCAGCTCCGGGGAGTTTCTGTCGGTATGTTCATCTGTGCGTGATCGCCCTTGCTGCTTTTCCTCCCTCCGTCTCGTCTCGCCCGGCACAAAACGTCCTTTGCCTTCGCCTCTGGCTTCGGGCGACTAATCGGCCCTGCACAATGGACACACAAACACACACACGTTTTACCAATCCGCAGCAGAGCCGTGGAACGGAAGGAAGAAAAAGAAGAGAGTGAGAGTCCTGCGTAACCCTGCGGTAAGAATCGACTTCTTACATGGCCCCCCTGCATCATTTGCCCTCCTTTATAGGCATCGCACACCTCGCTTACATATGTACTCGTACCATCGCCGCCGAATGAATTTATTACTCCTTTCGTCATGCCGGAATGAATTAGTGAAAGAAACCAAAGAATGCAGAAAAAATAATGTACAATCATAGAGCAGTTGCAACGGAGGGCAGTGCAAAATGGATTTTGTAGAGCAAAAATACTGTTCGTTGACAAAAAAAAAAAAAATGGTAAACATAAAAATAAAAAAGGACCTTTATTTGCAAGAATTTGTTCATAAATCCATAAATTTCTTTTTTTTCCGCGTACGATTATGAGCGATATTGGTATCGTTGTGCTATCTCGCACAATCTTTTTTCATTCATGTGTGTGTATGCATCATTTACCCTCCTTTATAGGCGTCGCACACCTCGCATACATGTGTGCTCGTCCCATTGCCGCCAGATGAATTTATCATTCCTTTCGTCATGCCAAACCGAATGAGTCAAAGAAACCAAAGACAATGCAGAAAAAAAGCAACGTACAATCATACAGCAGTTCTAAGAAGATCGATTTTTGTAGTACAAAAAATACTATCCGTCGACAAAAAAAGATAAACACAAAAACATAAAAAGGGCCTTTATCTACAAGAATTTTTTCTTAAATCCACAAACTTTTTGTCCCGCGCACGATCATCAGCGATATTGGTATCGGTGCACTATCTCGCCCCCCTCCCTTTTCCATCCGTGTGTGTTTTTGTGCGCGAGTACGGTGTGCCGAGGGAGTCAAAGGGCCGGAGGGGGGCGAAAGGGGGGTTTGACGCAGTGAGAAAGGGAAGGTAGATACGGGCAAGCTGAGAGTAGGATATTGTGACCCTCGGGAACTAATCCGGATTAAATACGGATCCCAGGCTGTGCGGCTAGGCGACCTGTGGACATGGACGGTGCGCCTTGCGCCCGCGCGCAACACGCCCGTACAAGGACCAGGATATCCTTCTGGTCCATGCAGCTTCCGCCTCGTGAGGGAGAGCCTCGGAGACCGAGGTCGCGCTGCTCCACTTAGCTGTCCGAACATACGCGAATCGAACTCGTTAAACGAAGTTCGACCCCTTGCACACGGAACACACTCTGATAACGCGGCGTGCAGGGCCGTGTGTGTTCGCGCACACTCGTCTCCCGATGCTCGACGGTAAGGACGCTCGGGCTGATCCTGGAAACCCTAATTGGACGCCGCTGGAAATTTTGGGATAAACGTCGGAGCTCCCCCTCCTCGAGCCAGCGGGCTACTGGTCAACCCGTTGATTTACGTCTTATGGTAAACTCACGGTTAAACCGGATTTCTCGAATCCCCTTTCCACGATACACACACACACACACATAGACCTTGCCCAACGATTCGACTCGGGCGCAGCTTCTTCACCCAAATACCATCGACACCGAAAAATCATTTTCATCGTCTCATCCGCGGAAGTTTCACTTCAGGATCACCCCGTATGTAATTCTCAGCTCGGTAGCTGACCGCGCCATCGAGACCGGAATGCATAATCGATATCGTAACTCTCCTAAAAGCCACACACACGGGCAATATTCCACAGGAGCTTCGATACACTCGAGTCGGAGAACAGAACAAAAAAAAATCAATAATCCATCGATCGTTCGGTTTCTTCTTGAGATCCTCACGAAATCGGATTACCCTTCGCTGGACCGGAGGAGCAAGGATCCATCAGCCGCCCAATCTGCTGGCCCTTTCGGAGTAAGTTTCCGGTTTTCTCGTCGGGAAAGCGCGGTTTCGATGAAGATGCGTACTTCGCGAGCCACCCCGTGTAGAGCCCGACGGCGACCGGAGGAGCCGCGGGGCCAAGGGTGTCGCGGAGTTAGTATTAGCTGAGTTGTGTGCGTTGGATTTGGGATTTGGGCGGTCCACGGCTGCCGGCTCACACACGACCAATAATCCCGGATTAATCCTCCTCGCACACTCGAGGGCCAGCATACACACGGACACACGTACGGAGGGGGGACAATCCGAGCTCGCACACACGCGTCCCCTCCCGGCCGCCCCCGCGCCGGTCCACAAACACTCGAGCGCGAACGGGTATACACGGATGCTGTGTCCGAAAACAAGCCAACGCACACGTGGAAGGCGGATGGTCATACGAGCGACACATGGGAGCGGGCGGGAGGAGAGCGTGCAGGGCAAGCGGTGATCCCGGTCAAACCCTGTCCACGGACAAAAACACCCTCCCACCTCCCCCGCGCACACCCACCGGCTCGAATCCAGCGTGTACGTATAAAACATAGAGGGATGTCGTCCCGAGCGGAAATATGCGTGCGTCTCGGTGTGTAGACGCGCATCCTGCGTCATAAGGATGAACACATAAAACGCGGTCCGTGGACACGGGGGGGTTCCGAGGCGAGGCGGGTCGGGACGGGGTTATAACGACGATGAGCCCAGGCCGCCACTAAAGGATTTGGCTACTACGGGACGTTCGCACACATACGTGGGGACACGGACACACGGACACGAGGCGCATACACGCCGCTTCCTGGCGTTCCCTTCAGATAATCCCACGACTACAGAGCCCGGATAATCCCCGCGCAGGGCCGAACGTGGAGTCTCGCACCACACTTCGGTGTCCCGAACGTGTGCGAGATCCCTCTTCGTCGGATCCGCAGGATCCTACGTGATCTTCGTTCTCCTGTCCCTGTTCGACTGCCTCGCGAGGCTAACTCACACGAGATTCGAGTTACGCCGGGAGATACCCCGGTGTGTGGGTATTAGGTACAAAGGAGAGGAGCAAGGGCGAGAGAGAGTACAGGGTGTTCGGTAAAGAGCGAGGAGATGAGGATGGAGGGATGCGGGGAGGGTGAAGGAAAGGGGACGGAAGGATAGAGGGTAGAGCGCGCTGTAGGGGAGCTCCGGAGCACACAAGGTTTTAGAGACTGCGGCTCATCCCTGGCCGAAGCTTTACATCCCGTACTGATACGCGATAAAACCGTGCTCCGCTTCTCTGTTGCAACCCGCTGATCCTCCGCTGACTGCGCTGCAGAAGCGGATACCGCGCTTCGAGCTCTCGGAGATATCGCCGCACGGGGGAAGAAAAATAGAGATGTCACGTTCGAGATGTGCTCTCTTTTATCTTTAACTACACGATATTGCGCGCTGTTTGCGCGCCGCTGAGATTCGTTAGGGCTGGGAATGCTCACCCGTGTGTGAGTTAATTAATCCGTTTCTGTCGCTGGCTATATTCCAGATGAATTTGAGATGAAGATGAAAAATATACGATGCAACGTCGCTTACGGCCCGAAAATCTCACTTTTAAATCGAAAGTGACGTTCTTACGAGATAAAGTCAGTTGGGGTTTCAAAATCTTGGTATTTGACCGGAAGTGACGTCATATGGACAAACGTTGCCTCCGGTTTAAAGATCTCATTTTTCCTCCGGTAGTGACTTTTCCCCGATGACGTTAGTTCGGTCGAAAACTGAGATATTGGAACCGGAAGTGACGTTTTCCCCTGTGACGTTACTTCCGATCGAAAAACCAAGATTTCTGAACCCGTATTGACATTTTCGCTTCATTTTCACTGACACTTTCATTGCATTTTCGAAAAACCGGAATTTCTAAATCCGAAATTGACATTTTTCTACATGACGTAATTTGCGGCCAAAAATTAAGATTTTTAAAGCATAAGAGACCCGTTCCCGTATGACGTCACTTCCGGTCGAAAACGGAGACTTTCAAACCGTAAGTGATGTCAGAAAGTCATTTTTCAAATTTTGTTATCGTTGTTTACGCTTACCGACACAAACAAAAATTGAGACTAAATTGAGAAAATTGAGAAAGCGGCGAATACGGACCACCTCAATTTGCACGCAAACCAATGATCCTTAGAGAATAAAGGTGAACCTGATTCGTCTCGACTAAAAAGATAGCAAAACTGAACAGAAAAAAAAGATCATCGATCTTCGTGAACTAAAAATGTTTGTTAAGTGGACAATCCTTTCGTCACCGTGTGGGTCGCGAGATGTCTCGCTCGACCGCACAAACCCGCGGCGATCGCTGAATTGTAATTAGCATCGAGGTCACATTGATCGTTAACGTCGCCGCGAAGCGTGTATCAATCACATTCGGGTGAATCGGGCCGAGAGAATCCATTCAACGATTTTATTTGCCAATCAAAGAGTTTACGACATTAACATAATTCCTGCTGATAGCCCGAAGTATCGGCTGCATTGGTTTTCGCGAGAGGCCGACCAAACGATTCTTAATTCAATCAGACCCCGAGATCCATTAGGCGGCTGTCGGACTAATCCGTCGCAATCGGGCGGTCTTGCTCGGCAACAGCTTCAGACCTTTTCGGGGGCTTCCCGAAGTCCTGAATGCCAGGATAGCAGACGGGGCGACGCGGACGAGCCGCCGGATCTTCCCGCCTTCGCGCCTGTACCGGGATTTTCCCGTCGAAGATCATCCCGCCCGGAGAGCCTGTTGCTTCGCGAGAAAGTAGGAAAAGCCTCTGGCAACCGGCCGCCGATCCTGGTGGCTGGAGTTTCAGTGGCCTGGGCCACAGGACGCGCACCGAGGCGACGGAACGTGAAAAGCGGAATGATTGACGAAGTTTTCCGGACGAGCGGGATCACCGGTTGCTCTCGGAAGAGAGATAATCGGCGACGTCTCTTCGCGTTACCGTCTTATCCCGGAGGAGAATTGGGATGAAGAGCGCTCGGGACAATCAGGCTCGCAGAACCGGTCTGGAAGGACGAGCGTGTAATTTTCTTCGCGCGGCCCGAAGAAGAGATCCTCGTTCGAGTTCAGCCGGGAAGACGCCGATGCTGAATGCCTGGTCCTCGTGAAGCCACGGCTTCCAAGGAAGTCGTGTCCCGAAGGAATATCCCTTCGGGAACGGCGCACTTCATCCACAGGCTCCTCTTGCTGGGACGCCGCGCTCCGTTACAGCAACCCCGGTCCTTGGGGCGCGCTCCTGCTGTCCTGGTCGTCAAGGGTCAGCCGGTACCCTTTTTTACCCTCAGGATCGCGCCGCCCAGGCTCACGGGACCGACGACTGCCAGACCTTCGGCACACGGGAGACGCGCCGGGAAACGTTTGGCAAACTTTTCCTCTCCACCGATCAGGGAACGGGCCTGGAGAAACAGGAAAGCGCGGGGGTAACCTCCAGCTTCACAGCTTTCCATGCACCGGTTACATCATTTTATAGTCACACAGAGTCCTCACTCGTGAGACATGCCCTTAACATTCTAATTCAAACTAACCGAATAAAAAAAAATAATAATAATTGCAGGATATCGAAACTGTAATACCATTCTGCGTGCGAATGTACCGATTCAGAAAATTGTACTGGACATAAAATTCATACTTATATAGGCGTAATACACCGTATCATTGTCACACTTGTAAGTGCATACTAATTGCTGTAAGAAGGGCTTGACCCGTAAACAAATAATAAATAAATAAATAAATAAATAATTGAAGAATCATAAGGAAGGAAAATGCTACCAGTTAAAAGATTACTCGAGGGACACGGGAAGTTGAACTGCGTTTTTCCCAATATCCGGAAATTCTAAAATTTTATAAATTAAATTAGAATATAATTTAATTTAAAAGAATGAAAAAATAATAAATCGATCGATGACCCAAAAATACTACTGGTTAAATAATTATTTCAAGAGTCCACGAACTGCAACTTACAAATTTGTCCTAGAAGGCAGATAAAGTAGTAACAATTATGCGACTCGCAGCGTTTTTTAATGAATTTTTTAATCCGTTAAGCTATATTTGCATACGGCAGGAGCTCCTTCGGCTCTGCAATTTTCTCTATAAACATTATATCAGGAAAGCGCGAGCGTGCGGGGTGGCGATCGATCGCAGCTTGATAATTTGTAGGCCTACCAGACGTCTCCGGTACCAGGAGAGCAGGTTCGAAGCAGGTGGCGTGACGTCGGCCGCGTCCTGGCCGGCGGTAAACGCGGCATCAAAGCGATCCCGTTGCGGGTCGCGCGCGGGTCGTGCATTCGCAGACGATGCCGATGGCCGGCGGCGAGCCGACCCGACTCGTCGGAAATATGTAAATGAGGTCCTTTGTTCGATACCTGCCGGCTTATTTTTACGGCAAGGGTAGCATGAATGGAGAGCAAGTCGGTCGACGTAGGCCGCGAGGGTCGTCACCGCCGTACGCTTCGGCCGAAACGACCGAATGTGCCCCGTGACCCAAATAAGGGCTTTTGTAGGACCCCGGCGATCAGGAGAACAGGAGAGCTCGGGGCGTTCGTCCTGCGTGCGCCGTCCGACCCCGCACGCACGGCTCACGCATCCGACCCTCCGTTCGCCGCATCCCGAAAGATTCTCAAACAGGACTCCTCGGGGACGCTTCCTCGCACGCACCCGCATGCTATCCTGCTAGTTGTTTACGCACGAGAAGCGTAAAAAAAACCTCCCGCGAATGAGAAAAAAATTCAGGGTTTTGTCTGTGCAACAAATTCGGAAATGACAAGAGACGGTTAATTTTTTTTAATGATCCCATCGAAACGAGCTTCCTCGATCGCAATTATTTTCCGAACTGGAGGGCTTCGGTTTTTTGCATTAATCAGAATCGCCGGACTACAGGATATTGGGGTACCATGATGTCGGGTAAAATTAAAAATTGGCGGAAAAAAGGACGCCCTCGCTGTAATGACGGGTAATAATGACCGGGTGGTTTATAATCGCGTTTATGAGGGCCGCAACCCTTAATGCCGTATGTTCTCCTAGTTTCGGGGTAAACAACTCTCGGTCGGTCGGGCAACCTCCAGTCCTGCGACTCGGGTCCTGTTCTTCGTCCCGGGGAACGGGCGCGAATCCTTCTCCTTTTCTTGTCGTTTGTAACAGGCGAGAAAGAGCGGAGAAGCGTGACGTCGGGAGAGTCGAAGGATGGTTTGCCTTTGCGGCTCGGAACGTCGCATGATTCGATGAGAGCCCGCAGGATTGGCTCCGCGACGCTTCCGGCCTCGTAGGGGTGGCGATGGACGCTTTCGCCCGGTTCTCTCCCTTCTACCCCGTCGATTCTGTTCTCCTGGGACGGAGAGGTCACACGGTAGCCTTACCCACATTCCCATGGGGGTTCGGTCTAACCCCGGGCATTGCGAGCTTATCCCTAAACCACCCCCCGAGCCAATGCCGCCTGCCGCTGCCCGACTTGCGTCCCGTTGCTCGGAACGGCGACTCGACATTCGTCGCTCCTGCACACGGTCGCTTGGCCCTTCTCCACCCGATGCCCGCGTATCCGCGGTGGATTCCCGGATCACGGTCGCTAACGCACGTGCCCACCTCGGCTCATTCGGCCTCGTGCGATTTAGAGGGGATATACGTACGGCCGAATATCAGGAGAGCAGAAGGACGAGGGACCGAACGCCAACATCCGCACGGATTGTCGTAGGTCGTAGACGAACGAGGGGTCGACGAACTCGATGAATTATTATTACTTTAAGACCAGTTTTTTTTAATTATTTTTTTGCATCGAAACAATGCGTTAGCGACGAACTTACTATGGTGCTGCAATTGCGCTGAAATAATCTTGGGTATGCTGTTTCATTATTCTCGAGTAAGAAATATTAATTGTTGGCACGTTATGCAAATTTTGAATAAGAATGAAAAAGGCTGCTTTTGAAAGCTTCGTTTTTTAATTTTTACACCTGAATAAATTTTATGACGATACTATGTCCGATGAAGTATCTTTAGGATGCTTTACCATTCGTTGAATTATTGCAATATGGCGTATCAAGGAGGATCGACTATCAGGTAAAATGCAAGTTATAGGCTCATTTTTTAAAAATATGTTTTACATAAACACTCTAATATAATTTAGAAGTTGACTACGTTGACCGTATCATCCTAAATTCTAAAATTGCAGTCGGTCAGATCCGTGATAAAATATCATTAATTTACTACCTATCAAGTCAACATAGTGCTTTGAAAAACTAGCTTCGAGTAGACGAAGCCTCAAAGATTATGTAAAAAATTCGAAATCCACACTTTACCGTGTAAAATCAATAATTTATCGATGCAAAGTTCATTTTGTCATCGTAGTGTATTTATTTACCGAATAATTCATTTGACTAATATTGCATGCGATTCGAGACATCTGTGATGTTTTTTTTTCAATCACATTTTTGACTCCAAAGACCCAGTCGAACCGCCTTACCCTTTGAGCCATACAGTTTTGACACTATAAAAACTTAGTTCAAAATTAGTTAAATTAGTTTAAAAAAAATGAAAACTGAGCGAAAGAAGGTGGACCACCCGATGTCCCACAGTGACTCAAAGGGTTAAAAGGGTTAACCGTGATTTCCATGGATTTGTGTCAAGTTAATTTTTTAACGGTATTTTACTGTTTATCGAAATGATATCAATTGAGCTTTGCTCGACTCAAGCGAAGTGACGCCTTGCCGCAGGATCTCGATGGAAGCAACAGGGCCAGGAATAGTCCTGCGCCGGATCGCGAACGCTTCCTACGATCCTGGTAAGAGAACCCCCTAAACTCAGCCGAAATGTTGGATGCGTGACTGGCTGGCTGTCGTTCGCGTCGTTAGGATAGTAACACAGGTAGCTCGTTCGTTCCCGTGGCCCCGGTTTTCGAGCTATTCACGCGAGCGCGCTATACGCAACTGGAAACTCTCGTCCTCGGTAGCAGTTTCGAGCGGTCCAGGACTCCAAGGCCGCACAAATTTACACAGCCACAACGACCCTCCTCTCTACTATATCCCTGATACCTAAAACCAGTCGAAATCAACCCAAAACCCGAACAGGACACGTCCGAGACTCGCGCGTTCGGCGCCGAGCGAAGGTCCTGCCGAACCGCGTGTGTGTGTATGCGCGGGCAGATATATGTGTGTGTGCGGACACCAGGATATACACCAGGATCAGTTCGTGCGCGCGACGGTAGCCTGCGCCGACTCCTTTTATGCTTTCCTGCTGACTCAAGGATTCGCTTATCCTTAGAAGTTCGCCAAAGAGTCCTGGCTCATGCGGATCAAGCCGAAATCGTCCCGGAGCTTATTCGATCCTTTTAGCTCGGTTTCGCCTACAGCAAATAAAAAAAAATTTAGTCGTGTACCGGAGGTGGACTTGATTACGTATAAATATTTTTAAAAAATGAAATTATGCAAAAAATCGAATAAAAATTATATGTGAAAAATAATCATGCCGAAGTCATCAGTTCGTTGACGCAATTCTATGAACATTTACCTGTACGAATATTTGGCGTCGAATAGATATTTGCCATTCAAAACGGTATTTGATTTTGTAATTTTAATAATTTGATCGATTCCATCTCCATATTTGTAAACCTTTGAAGCACGGTGAATCGCGGGTGATGCCCCTTTTTGAATTCAAAAAAAATGTATAACCAACCGATGTATTGGAAACTTCGCACGTGTAAAAAAATGAAAAAGTAATGTGTGCTGTAACGGGTTAAACTATACAAATATCATATTTATATTTTTACTGAACACTGCCCTTGAACCTTAATTTTTTGTCATGCAGAACTTCTAAACTCTTACCGGTTAGAATACTTCGTCGCCCAATATGAAACTTTATTTCAAACGATTAATTTTTTTGCCATTTTAATAATTTCAACTGGCAAAATATTAAAATTGCCTCCGATAACTCAAAACCCGTCTGAGCAAAAAAGCGATCAATGAACGGGACAGAATCTGGGCATCGTGCAGTTTAGCCGTACTGTACGACGGTCGTGTGTCCCCTCGCTGAGATTGCTCTCGTTGGGAGAGTCGCTCTCGCGCGTTCGCGGTTAAACTATACAAATATGATATTCATATTTTTACTGAATACTGCCGTTGAATCTTAATTTTTTTAAATGCAAAAATTCTAAACTCTTACCGGTACGAATACTTCGTCGCCCAATATGAAATTTTATTTCGATTTTAATAATTTTAATAATTTCACCTGGCAAAATATTAAAATTGCCTCGGATAACTCAAAACCCGTCTGAGCAAAAAAGCGATCAATGAACGGGACAGGATCTGGGCATCGTGCAGTTTAGCCGTACTGTACGACGGTCGTGTGTCCCCTCGCTGAGATTTCTCTCGTTGGGAGAGTCGCTCTCGCGCTCCCGCGGCTAAGCCTATATCGTGTTGCGCAAAAGAATCAGGATCTCCGCTCAATCCCTAATCCTCGAAGCGGTTGCGCCCGAGAGCGCAACAGGGAGAAAGAGAGATCGACGCAGCGGGCGCGGCAGCGGCTACGGAATTAATCCGAGATTAAAATACGTATAGCCGTACTTATGCGCGAGCCGCGGATGTGTGCGTGTGCGGATTTGCGAAGCGTATTTCTGCCTGTGTATAATATTGTACGGCGCACCGATCATACATGAATATATTGGTTCCATATATAAATTCTCACCACCGATGTACGCGCGAACGATACACTCGGCGATCTCTATTCACACGAGAAAGAAAATAAAAAAAATAAATAAAATCAAGGAAAGACCGTGAGGACGACGAGACGATTGGCCAATGATCAATGTGGACGGAGGAACTTGATCCTAATAAATCCGAGAGCGGGTCATCGTCGCCCGAGCGAGCAAGGCGCATAGAACAATTAACAGTGTAGAACAGACAGTAACAAAAGTTTGTACTTTTAAGAACTCAGTTGTTCACAAAGGTCCACAATTTTTTATTTGTTCATTTTCTGATCGCACCATCGGGCTCTAGTTTTGCAAGCAAAACTACAAACTAAAATTGTTTATGACACGGGAAGTAAAAGGACAGGTTTGTATGTTCAAACTCGAACAACCGAGCTTGTCAATTATTTAACAAAATTATTTTTACAAATCTTCGTATTCCGATTTTACGAGATTATTTTTTTACTGCACGGTTCTACTTCCTTATCATTTACGGCGTATGACGTAAGGAGAGAAATTATTCTAATGTAAAAAACTAAAATTTGAGTTTTGGATTATGGTCCAGAAACGTGTCGCATATGTAGCAGAATGCAACAAAGCATTTTACCGGAAATACGTCACATCCGGTTTGAAAATTTCATTTTTTTTTACCGGAAATGACGTATTTCCGGTAGATCTTGGGTTTCCAAATTCCCTAGTCTATGGCGAGGTTGCGAAGTGCCCAAGCAATAACTCAACCTGCAGATATAAAATATAATAAAAATACAATAAAACACCGTGCATGACCGTCCCTCGCACAGACACTCACAGAGACTCGCAGAGACTCACACAGCGTCAGTCCATGTAATAAACACATATCGTATTTGCATACTAAAGTGGGCCATTGCTATCGTAACGATATCGAAGGTTAGCGTGTTAAAATTTATAAGATACGAATAACCCGAGCAGGGGATGGTAAAGGAGGGGGGTTGAGAGAGGGGGGGGGGGGAGATTTCTCTTTACGAGAGAAATCGAGTCGGGTCGGTGGATGACAGTGACGAGACACAACCGAGGGGTCGAGGACCCTCTCTCGCGGAGAGATAAGAAGAAGTAAAAGTGGGGAGTCAGAATTCGCGACGTCTCTCGCCGAAGGTCCTGCGTGTCGGCCCTGCGGAGGGGCGGCTGAATCGAGGGAGAATGGAACGACGTTTCTCGTGGAAGGGGACACGGGGAAAAAAAAATTATATAAAAAAGAGGCTTATCCGTTGATCCAGGATTTATTTAACTATATCCCAGTACGGGGCTTATCCCGAGGGAGGCTTTGTAGCGATCTCTCGCTCGCCCTCTCGGGACACGCGAGCGGATAGAGAGAGAGAGAGTGACAAAGTGAGGCGCGAGGGAAGAGTAGTATTGATTTTTAGCTCACGGATTAAAGCATAGTTCGGCGAGTTGCGCGGTTCACTCTATCCGTCTTTCTCATTTTTTTTCCTCCGCTTTTTTTTTACTCATCCCTTTCCTTCTTTTTTCACTCCCACTGTGTTTCAACTCCAACCGTTCGTTTTCCGAACAAACGCACGGCCGGTATACGCACGGGAGGTGAAAAAAAAGCGCTTCCCGATGCTACGCGCATCCACGGTATACGCGTCGGTGATAACGAAATGCGAGAGAATTAAACGAGACGAGTATAAAAAGTGAACAAAATAAATTTGGAAAAAAAAACACGCAGCAACGGCAAACCGGAAATAAATATACCCGAACAAAAAACTGGTCGGGTCTGTCGGAAAGTTATTTGATAGATTGAAAATCGAACACCGTGGAACGTCGACGGAAAGTTGATCCGTCGATAGTCTCTCCTCGCCCGTTTACTAATCAGCATTCGTTTTTCATTAAAACCCAAACATCCAATTATTATTTCTATACTCGAGGCGCGGGGTCGCCCGCGCGATTCCTCACGCAACAATCATTCCGAGAAACAATCTTGTAACAATTCCTCCCCCCCCCCCCTCCACCTCCCGCTTATTCTCGCGGTTTCAAAGAATGGGTGCGAAGAAGCTCGCTTCACGATTTTATGCACGCTATCCGCGGGGCTATTGGAGAGCCTCCGCGTCGAAGAGCAGCCGCCTCTCTGTGTCACTGAACTTGGTATTTATTTTCCCCGACGAGCGCTGCGCGTTAGAGCGTGGAATTTAAGCGCGATCGAAGTGCACTGTTTAATATACACATCGTCGATGATAAACTCCCGGGAGGCGCAGAAACGGGAGACGCATAGCGAAAACAAATCGGGGGAGACAAATCCGAAATGTTGCAGCGAGCTCGAACACCGCCCTCGTGCAGCCCGATGCAGCGAGATCGCTCGAGTGGGACCCGAGAGCTGGGGGGATGATAAAAAGCCGCGTCTTTTGTGCACACACAAGCGCGTATTAACGGCTCTTAGAATGTACACCGGTTATCTTCACGGGTCAGAGCTAACCGCACGCTCCCGCCGTGGCTTAATCTTTAGCTGTTGCACGGTGGAGGAGAATCCGAAGCAGAAGCGGCTGGCCGTAGTGGAAAAAGAAGAAGAAGACGAGGATGAGGGTGGCCCGATGCCTCGAGGGCTTATCTTTATCTGCGGCTCTCCCGAGCGAGAGTGAATCTCCGAGTGAAACAGTCGCGGCGGAAGCCTTGGGGGAAAACCTCCGGTTGTTTAGTGCGTGCGAGAAATATGTCGAGATATGCGACGAAAAAAAAGGAAAAATTAAGGAGCGTAATATAAATTAGGGAAAATAATAAAAAATAAAATAATAAAATTCAAAGAAAATAATAAAAAATAAAATAATAAAAATCAAAGAAAATAATAAAAAATAAAATAATAAAAATCAAAGAAAATAATGATAATTGGAGGAAATAATAAAAATTAAAGTGATGGAGGGATTCGGAGAGTGAGTGTCGATATCCCGGACATCCATCGAAGAGAGTTCGAGGATCGGGCACTTCGCGCGACCGGGATTTGGTATATATCATAGGGTGAAGCCATCAAATCGGCTTAATAACCTCCGGAGCCACTAATACGATAGCACTCGTATTATACACTACACTTGCGTATAATATTATCAATGAGAGACGAAAAGGCGAGATGTGGGTATGGTGCACTCTCTGCGCCGGGTGACGCACTCTCTCGGGATCATTAGCAACAGTTAATCTCCCCTCGTGAGAGAGAGAAAGAGAGAGAGGGATACACAGAGAGCGTGGCATTCATTCAATCGGGCGAGGGCGCGAAGTTCGCGGTGTCCTCATTTTTATGCTCGTGGTTCCATTGACGATCGGAGAGAAACGTAGTTTGCTGATTTATTTTTTCTTTTTTCTGACAACTTTTTTTTTGTACTCGGAGCGGACCAGGCTAGTGATTATTTTCATTATCCGCCCGCCAATGCACGCGTTGGCCATCCAAACAAAATTTTCTTCACGGTGCAAGCGTATCGAAAAGTTATGCGCATAATAATTGTCAATACTCTTAGCTCAGTAGTTGATACGAAAACTCGCGTTAGAAAGAACATCCTAAACTTTCGGAAAATTCGAAATACCGTAAAATTTAAAAAATTCCAAATCTCGTAAAATTCAAAAAATTCCAAATTTCGTAAAATTTAAACGGTTCTATCGATTCGCGCCAAATTAAATAAGGACCATCGATCGATGATAGCCCCTTTGTGTACAACCTTTTAGTCCGATAGCTAAAAAATTGTAAGAGCTAGCGTGCGCACAGATTTTACCGCGTAAAATGTTTATCACTGAACGAATTTTGCTAAAAGGTGAACCAAACATTGAGGATTGACCCCTCTTCCTACCTCAGAAATTTCAACTTGATAGCTCAGGTCTCTCACAAATTATAAGAGTTTCAATTTTTCGGATCTAAAACGCACGCACACACACACACATCCAGACATTTTTTCCAAATATTCCGATTTTCTCGATGGATCGTAATATTCCGAACACATTTTCAATAAAATCCCGAAATTTTTGTTTAATGAAAACAAAGCTTCCTCCACGAGGAAGCAAAAAAATTACATAAATAAATAAAAATAGATATGCAATAATAATAGCAGCCGATGCATCTACTCTGCGACTTACAATTCGTTACGTTTTTTTAAAATCCGTATCCCGAAAGCGGGCACAGAATGGATATATATGGAAAGACCAGATACAAAAACGGGAAGAGCGTGTGGACGGTTGATTCGTGAACGGGAGAGCGATCGCACTGCCGGCCGGAGAGATCGAAAAGATTCGCTCGCGCGTCGGGCGGCTCTGCGGAATATCGGCGTTCCCTCGCCGGTCCAGCTCTGCCCGCCGGCACACGAGCTGTGTAAATCGTATTAGGGATTATTGCACGATCAAAAATATCCCCGTAGGATAATCCTCGAAGTTGGCGTAGTCGTGAGTGTGGCATTAACCCGCGTGCGTGTTGCCGTCGATGTGGCACGAACACGCACACGTACCACGCTCACAGAGATCACGCTCGTGGAGGACGCTGTATCCTCTCGCCCGCTCGTATTACTCTGCCTCCGTATAAATAGTACCGGCGTAGTGTACGCGATGGATTATAGTGTATAGAAACGCATCGAGACCCGCGGAAAATCCGGGAACTCGCCTCTGCCTCCGAACGTTCAATTTTTTTCTCCCGTCAGGAGCAGCGATTCCGTTAACATCGCAGCTTCACCCCGAGGGCCATCGCGGAATGTATAATTCAACTCGCAAATTTGCGTTCTCGTTTGATTTTGTTTTTTTTTTTCATTCACTATTGAATTTAACAACAATTTGTTTGTCGCTCGGACGAGTAGGAATGTTAAATCGGTCTTTTGATTTCGAGGGTGGAATTTAATTACTCGAGAGGCTGAGCGAGTCTCCCTTGTTCGGTTCCGCCGCATTTTGAATTGTGTTAACATAATGACCGGCCTTTCGATTCTCGGCAATATTTTAAGGCTCTTAGGCGTAAATATGCTCCTCGGGTCGAACGGAGCGTTCATTCGGGCATCAAGCGGAATTAGCGAAGAGTTCGTCTTTCCGAGTGATTTTCAGCGCGCAATACGTATATATGTATGTATAAGTATACAAAACCCCTCGCCCTCAAAGACACGGGTGTATCTTTAATAGGATTTATCGAACGGAGCTGCCGTTCATCAAGCGCCGCTCTTTACAAACGCAAATGTGATTGTACTCTTCCAACTTGTGCCAAGACGGACGACGGAGACGACTTCTTCGTTAAACTGTTCATCATTTATATTGAAAGTTATCGCTTGCCTCGAGAATCGTTTAAATAACTTCGACGAATAGAAAAGTGTTATAAGAAAATTTTTTAAAATTAAATGGTTTTTCCAGGAATTGCTGCAAATAAAGTTCGAACATCGCTTCCTTACTTTCTAAAATTGCTGGAAAAGCGTTGCGCAAGGATAGGTACCGATTATTATTGAGCTCCTCCGTGAGGGGCTGCGATGAAAGAAAACTGTCATTTTTTATAAGTTTATTTATGAACGAAGGGTAAGCAGTGAACGCATCGTAAGAGGCAACCCCGTATGTACATCGTGTCTCGCGAGGCGGACAAGAAAGTTCGCGGAGCCGCGAAAAAGAGAAAGGTTCGCGAACGCATTCCTGTTTCTTATACAAAATCAGCAAGGCGAACAAGGGAAGCGAATTCTTCAAGAATCATTTAAATAGCATCGACGAATAGAAAATTAGTAGTAGTAGCACGTCTATTTATTGACATTTAGGTATAAATATTGACGATACATAATAGCTTTTATATTCATAGTGTGCTTCACACAATATAACAAAATAGCAAAAATGACGACGAGCCATCGACCGGAGTCCCTCAGCTCCACAGAAAAGAAAATTAAAGAAAATTAAAGAAAATTAAAGAAAATTAAAGAAAATTAAAGAAAATTAAAGAAAATTAAAGAAAATTAAAGAAAATTAAAGAAAATTAAAGAAAATTAAAGAAAATTAAAGAAAATTAAAGAAAATTAAAGAAAATTAAAGAAAATTAAAGAAAATTAAAGAAAATTAAAGAAAATTAAAGAAAATTAAAGAAAATTAAAGAAAATTAAAGAAAATTAAAGAAAATTAAAGGAAATTAAAGAAAATTAAAGAAAATTAAAGAAAATTAAAGAAAATTAAATCGTTTTTCCAGAAATCGCTGCAAATGAACTGTGCTCATCACTTCCTCATTTTTTATCATTTCTGGCAAAGCGTTGCTCTAGGAAGTTTACCGGTCATTATTGACCTCCTCCATTAGCAGGCGCGATGAAAGCAACTTGTGATTTTTAAAAAACTTGAAGTATAAGCGAAGGGCAAGCAGTGAACGCGTCGTAAGACGCAACCCCGTGTGCACATCGTGTCTCGCGAGGAGGACAAGAAAGCCCGGGGAGCCAAGAAAGAGAGAGAGTGGAGGCGCGAGAGGTTCGCGAGCGCAATCCTATTTCTTTCTTATGCAAAATCACGGGGTGAGCGCGTGTAGCGTGTTAGGGGATTAAAAGTCTGCTCTCTATGCGCACACTTGTGCGCTGTACGGATATTACGGGTACACGGGCGCATACAGTATCCCGCCCTATAGTGAGGGCTATAGCGCAGAAACGCCGCACACACACGGGGCGAGGAGAGGGTCAGCCGAAGGCTTAAGGCTACTAACAAGATTAGCCTAAGACGTCGAGTCCGCATACCCCGAGGATTACATATTATGTATTCACCCGATGTGTATTGAGAGATCTAGTTCTCGAGCGGGCCAAGGCGTCGGTCGCCTTGCGAAGGATCGAACCCCGACCGCGCTCATCTCCGACTAGCTGCAACGGAACGAAACTACGATCTCCCCCCAGATAGTGAACCCTAGCCAAATCCATCGTCTCAGACTATGGCAAGAAACAAATCTCAAATCCATACATATTATGTATTGAGAGATCTAGTTTTGTACGCGCTCATCTCCCACTAGCTGCATTAGCGGAAAACGAAACTTCATTATCCGCTAGCTAGTCAAACCTAGCCAAATCCACCGTCTCAGACTTTGGCGCAAAAAAAGAATCTCAAATCCGTACATATTGTGTTTTAACACAATGTGTATTGAGAGATCTGGTTTGAATCGAACTCCGACCGCGCTCATCTCCGACTAAGCTGCACCGGAACGAAACTATGTTCTCCCCCAGATAGTCAAACCTAGCCAAATCCATCGTCTCAGACTCTGGCAAAAAAAAAAAAATCTCAAATCCATACATATTATGTATTAATCCGATATATATTGACAGATCTAGTTTTGTACGCGCTCATCTTCCACTAGCTGCATTAGCGGAGAACGAAACTACGTTCTCCGCTAGCTAGTCAAACCTAGCCAAATCCACCGTCTCAGACTCTGGAAAAAAATCTCAAATCCATACATATTATGTATTAACCCGATGTGTATTGAGAGATCTAGTTCGAATCGAACTCCGACCGCGCTCATCTCCGACTAGTTGCACCGGAACGGAACTACGTTCTCCCCCAGATAGTCAAACCTAGCCAAATCCATCGTCTCAGACTATGGCAAAAAAAAAATCTCAAATCCATACATATTATGTATTAATCCGATATATATTGACAGATCTAGTTTTGTACGCGCTCATCTTCCACTACCTGCATTAGCGGAGAACGAAACTACGTTCTCCGCTAGCTAGTCAAACCTAGCCAAATGCACCGTCTCAGACTTTGGCGCAAAAAAAGAAATCTCAAACCCATACATATTGTGTTTTAACCCGATGTGTATTGGGAGATCTAATTCTGGAACGGGTCAAGGCGAAGCTCGCCTTGCGAAGGACCGAACCCCGACCGCGTTCATCTCTGACTGGCTGCAGCAGAACGAAATTGCATTCTCCCCTAGCCAGTCAAACCTATCCAAATCTATCGTCTTAGACTCTGGAAACAAAATCTCAAATCCATACATATTATTAATACATATTATGTATTAATAATATGTATTATTAATATGTATTATTAATATGTACTATTAATATGTATTATTAATATGTACTATTAATATGTATTATTAATATGTATTATTAATATGTACTATTAATATGTATTATTAATATGTATTATTAATAATACATATTATGTATTAACCCGATGTGCAATGAGAGATCTAGTTCGAATCGATCTCCGACCGCGCTCATCTCCGACTAGCTGCATCAGAACGAAACTGCGTTCTCCCCTAGCTAGTAAAACCTAGCCAAATCCACCGTCTCAGACTCCGGCCCAAAAAAAAATGTCTCAAATCCAAGATTTGCATTCCTCATAATTAAATGACGTGCCATTTAGTACCATTTCGTGCTCAGGACTGATATAAAAGAGGAAAGATGAGTTGGAGAAAGCGCGAAAGATAGCCAGCGAGATGAAGCCGAAAAGAAAAGGGAGGTATGAGGAGAGAAAACGGAGAAATCGCGAGATTGAAGATGAGCGGTCCGGAGAAGAGGAGCGCGCGAAGCGTCAAGGGGGACTCTTATCTCCCGGTCGGCTGGTACTCTATTTCGAGGCGCGATACGAGAGCGAGAAGGAGAGTAGTCGACTGGCAGTAACCACGGAGCCACGGGTTTTAATGTCTTTTCTCGTGTTTTGATTAAGAGGCAACCGCCGAAACGGGGGACGAGGAGTGGGATGCTGCGGGGCGAGCGGGCTCGCCACAGGCGTGGAGAAAGGGGATAAGATACCAGTGGAAACACAGCGGCGAACGTTCGCTTTGAGTAATTGTCGACTTACGGGCTCGTTGGATCGTCAAAAGCTGCTTCGCGCTTTCCGCCTAGCCGGCCAGCTTCCTCTCTCGTCTCGTCTTCGAGCGCACCAAAAATCCAGATAAGCCGGTGACTGTGCGACGCGAGAGCGCGAGAGGCGGAGCGGATTAGAAGCTTCCGAGGTGTTGAAGATTAGTGTTCGGTTACCTCGAGAACTACCGCGGCATCTTAATACCACTTATAATCTAATTCACTGCCTCGCGGATTAATAATCTGACGCAATCGCACCTGTTTACGATAGCTCTTCGGCGGCGTCGCGAACAAAATTCCAGAGTCAACATTCTCGTCGGGCTCGTCGTGGGGGAGAGCGGGGCAAAACGGACGGTTTTTTTTTTACAAATTTTATTGTCGGACGTAAGAGATAATTTCCGGTTCATTTTGCCCCACTATTCCCTACAAAAAATTAGACAATGAAATGATTAAAATTGATTGTAATGCGAACTAATAATTCGGTGACAAGATTACGTAGAATCCTCGCGGAGAATACTGCGGAGCAAGATGAACGATACGTATATATTGAGGGGGGGGGGGGGGGAGATGGGGACAGCGGGGCAAAACGGACTGTTTTTTAAAAATTTTATCCCCGTACGTAAGGGAAAATTACCGGTCCATTTTAACTCACTATTCCTTATAAAAAATTACACGCTCGAATTGTTAAAATTGATTCTAATACTAACTAAAAATTCGATGACGAGACAACGTAGGAAGGATACGTATATATTGAGGGGCGGGGTGATGGCGAGAGGGGGGAAAACGGACTGTTTTTTTGCAAATTTTATCCCCGTACGTAAGAGAAAATTTCCGGTTCATTTTATCCCACTATACCTTACAAAAAATTAGACGCTCGAATGATTAAAATTGGTTGTAATGCAAACTAAAAATTCGGCGATGAGATGACGTAGGAATCCCTGCGGAGAATACTGCGGAGCAAGATGAAGGGTACGTATATATAGAGGGGTGGGGGGAGTATAGGGGGGCAAATAGATCCGATGTGGTACGAGTAAGTGGTGGTTTTCGTAAGGGGGATGCTCTGATGCGATTTCACGCTGGATTTGCCTAAGATCTCCGCTAAGGAGCCCTTTAACCCCCCGCACCCTTGCCGGTGGCACCCGCGGGACCGAGGAGCGCGAGAGAGCTCGCTCGCCCACCGAGCCACCCGGCAGCTCTTCGAGCAAAACCCCCTCATTCCGACGTCCTCGTCTCTTCGTCCAGCCATCCTCCGGACCAACCAGCTCGCCTCGGCTCTGTGGCCGATGTTGCTTTCTGCTGGAATCAACCTGGAAGATTACTCCCGTCTTAGCTGTGCGGTCGGGACGTTGCTAAAACGCTAAGATGACCTCGACAGCGACGGGGACGAAAGGGTTGAAATATAATGGTTATTGCCTCAGAGTTAAAAATTATAATTGAACTTTAGGTTGTATAACTGTTTTTATTTTTTATTGAATTTGTTCGTTCTTAACAATTAATTTAGGCATCTCACGGATGTTCTCACCGAGTTTTACAATCACACCAGTTAAGAAAACGTTTTTCACACGAGTGCCGTACAGAATTTTTTATTGCTTCGGGGTTAAAAATGATTAAATGAGTGCTTAAAAAGCAAAGCAATCGTGACGGGGCAGGAAGATTTCTCTCGTCTTAGCTGTGCGGTCGGGACGTAGCTAAAACACTTAAGTTGACCTCGACAGCGAGGAGGGTCAAAAGGGTTCAAATATAATTTTTATTGCCTCAGGATTAAAAATAATAATCAAACTTCAGATCGGATGATTTTTTTTTAATCTTTATTTTCGTTCTAAAAGAGCAATACAGGCGTGACGGGGATGGGAAAGCGTCTGGCACTGTGCCGCTGTCCGAAGGGGTCAGCTACTCCGAAATCCCTCGTGGATTATATGCCTTGGCCCTGGTAAGCGCTTCCTCCTCGCTCCGTATGTAAGATTTCACGTGCGGCCGGAGGGTTGCTCGCTCGGAGGGGTTGTCGTGTACGAGTGTGCGCATGCAAACCCGCGGCGACTCGGGCAGCTAAGACTAAGACGTAGTCCAGCTTTGCGCGCACCGGAATCGCCCTTGGGATTACCGCGTCGTGCCTTGGAGAACACGCTTTTCTAATGCCGCTGCCGCCAGTGCCGTGCTGGTTTCTGGTTCGAAGGCGAGGAGATAGCATGCACGCGGCGCAAGGAACACCGGAAGGATCGGCTATCTCCCTTCGCTTCCGTGCAGATTATACACCAAACGGCTACTGGAATTGATTAATTTCTTTTTCCTGGAAATGAGCACGCACACTTTTAGCGTACAAAAATAAATTCATTTTTTTTGCTTCAATAAAACCTCAATTATTTGTCATTGACCCTTTAGGTCCGAATCCTCTTCTATATTGGTAAAATAATTATCATAATTATTTTGAATAATAAGAATAATAATTTTTAATAATAATGATAATTTTTAATAATAATGATAATTTTTAATAATAATGATAATTTTTAATAATAATGATAATTTTTAATAATAATGATAATTTTTAATAATAATGATAATTTTTTATAATAATGACAATAACAATTTTCCTCAATCGCTCGAAACCTTTCTGAATGTGGCGCATTGGGCATTGAAGGGTTAATGTCTGCATAGATGGACGGTAAATCGATTCTCTCACCGACGCGTCGATGTGTTGACACTCCCCTCCCCCGGTCCGCTGCAACAGCAATAACTCGTTACCGAAAATCCCAAATTAAGCTCCTTAGCCGAGAAATTTACGAGACGGTTCTCTTTCCACCGAAGTAAGTCTCTCGCACATCACCCCCACTCTCCCGTCAAACAGTTTAGCAAAGTAATTTTAATCTCCGAGCACGCATAGGCGCCTGGGACCCGCGAGGAACGCTCTAGGACAAGAACACACACACACACACAAACTCCGGTCTGCAACCCCTTTCCCATTTCGCGTCCCTCACTTTCTGCCGTTCTCAACCCTTTCGCGATCTTCATCGTCCCGCGCGCATACGTGCGGACATAATCAGCGAGACTTTTACGAGGGCGTAAGAAGTGTTCACGGTGGAGTTAAACTATAGTGAAATTTATGTATCCTGCAGCGCGCTTTAGCTGTAATGTACAGTATTATAATTTATAAGATACGCGATACAGTTGCGGAACCTTTCCGCTCACCTCCGGGACCTTCTCTCTCTTGTATTATTCTCCACCTTGTATAAGAGCTTACTCCCTAAGCGTCTTAGGCCAAGTTTTAACCCTTCCTTCCATCTCGCCGTGCACATATACGCAGCGTTACATTACGGTACCTTTCGCGCTCGCCCCGGTGGATCTCGATCCAATGAACTATTCACTTTTATCTCGTTCCATCCTACGGGAATAAAATTTTTGCAAAAAGTCATTCAAACATGACGGATGTATGCATTTTTTTTCGGCATATGGCGTATATAGTTTTATTTTTTATATAGAAGGTCGCTTTTCACCTGATAGCAGTTATCAAAAATGCTATCGGCTGCAATTTAATTTACAGGTGTTTGTAATAAAATCGGCGTATGGGAATCTTCGCGATAGCTTACGGTTCCTTCAATGTCGCTGTATACATACTATAAACCAAAAAAAATTTAATTTAATGTACCGGACTGGAAGTTTTTTATGCAAATACTGGTACGTTAAATTTAATGTACAATTGTGATGAAACATAAATATACTTTTTCATTGAGATTAAAGTAAATGATTAAAATTAAAGTACTTTTACAGTAAAATTAAAGTCTGTTATTAAGAATTAAGTATTTCGAAGGTTTTTAATACACTCAACATTAATTTTTCGTCACAATTGTACATGAAATTTAATGTACCAGTTTTTGCATAAAAACTTCCGGTCGGGTGCATTAAATTTCATACAAATTTTCTTGACAGCGCACATACGCAACGTTACATACAGTGCCTTTAAGGCTCGCCCGCGGTGAACCTCGATCCAATTAAATCTTCACTTTTATCTCGTTCCATCCTACGGGAATAAAATTTGTGCGAAAAGTATTTCATTTATGATGGATATATGTATTTTTTTCGATGTATGCCGTATATATCTTTACACTGAGAAAAAAATAGTCATTTCTACTATACGGAATAATTCCCCGAGAAAACATCTATGCATATAGTTTGTATTGATAGATATTTAATTGGTTAAACTATAATTATATTTATTATTAAACTATAATTACAAATATAATTATAGTTTATCTAATTAAATATCTATAGACTTTATGAAGTCCAGACGTTCCCACAGCGAATTATATTTTACAGTGGAAAGTGACTATGGTTCCACTAACTGTGTAATTTTTGTCTCAAAGTATTTTTCGTAAACACAGTAAAAAAATAATTGCCTAAAATCGAAATACAAAGTTTCGTAAAAACAATTTTGTTGAATAAGTGACAATCTCGTTTGTTCGGACTTAAATGTACAAACCTGTCCTTTTATTTCCTGTGTCATTGACAATTTTAGTTTGCATATACTTTTGTTTGTAAAACTAGCGCTGGATCGTGCGATCGGAAAGGAACAAATAAAAAATTGTGAACGTTTGTCAACGATAAGTTGTAAAAAATATAAACTTTTTCCACTGTGCAAAGGCTCTCGCATTTTGGCCGATTGCAGTTATCGAAAATGTTATCGGAATTTAATTTACAGCTGATCTGAACGAAAAATCGACGTATTGGAATTCTCGTGATAGCTTTCATTCCGCTACTTCGCGGTGACCCGACGTCGATGATGTGTATCTGGAAAACAGAACGATTCTCGCGTGTCGCGAGGGGCAGACTCTATATCCTCGCGTGCATTCTAAGCCGTTCGTTCTCCGCTCGCCGTTCCTCCTCTCGTATGCACTGCATGTACAACAGACGCGTAAGAGCGCGTGCTTCGGTTCCAAGGGTAGGAGAGGGGGCGGGGGTGTAGGCGAAAGCACTAGATAAGACATAATGAGATAACCTTCCGGGGCTTATAAGATCACTGGCCACGCGACGAAACCTTCCAAATCCCGGAGAGTTAGTCTTAGCTAGTTATTCTTTAACGACAAACAGCGCCAGGATCACGCTATTCGCTCGAGCTATAAATGAATCAGGGTTCGTCACTAAACATTTTTTTTTCTGCCATACCGATGAAAAAAGAGAATCAATTGAGATTCTTCTCCATTAATGCATCTTTTTTCGGCGAAAAAAAATAATCAATTGAGATTATTCTCAATTAATGCTTCTTTTTTCATCGCCATCGCAGACTATGAAAAAATTAAAATTAGCCTAAGCCAGTTATTCTTTAACGACAAACAGCGCCAGGATCACGCTATTCGCTCGAGCTATAAATGGCGCAGGGTTTGCCACAAGAATTTTTTTTCTGCGATGGCGATGAAAAAAGAGAATCAATTAAGATTTTTCTCAATTCATGCATCTTTTTTCATCTCCTTCGCATAATGTAAAAAAATTAAAATTCTGGAGAATCTTTGTAAAAAAGCATACAATAATTTTAGACCTGAAGAGAAATTCGAAGACATACAATAGGCTTGTAGGGACGCATTGAAATTATGCCTGATTTAATGGAAATAAAATTGTGGCCAGTTTAAAAGGAGAATGGGTACGAGGCTAACTCTTTCGGCACGATATCTCCAGCTCGTTAACGAGATGAAAGTAGGAGTACGAGAAAACGATTCGATGGTACGGGTAACGCGAAGGAGCGAGCAAAACGAGCGTGAGCCGCGCGCGGGGTCTGCGGCGAGGGTTCGCTCGCTCGCAGATAAAGTCTTCGAAAGAGTTGGAGTCCTTATCTGCGAAGGCCGGCATCCGCCGGATCAGCCTCAGATACTAAAACGCCCACACTTTCCTACTCCATACGTCGCTCACCAGCGCTTAGGATAAGTTGTTCCCAACGGAAGTGAGTTAGCAGAACGCTCGAACGTATTTTCCAATGGCGTAGCTTTTTTTTTTAATTACTAGACTATAATGTGCGCGCTTCGCGCGGATCTGAGATTCGTTGACGCTGCAGCGCTCACCTTGCGTGTTCCTTAATTCATCCGTTTTTCTCGGTGGCTACATTCCAGATGAATTCCAAATACATTTCAGACGTATCATACACTTCTCTTACCCACCTTCTCGTGTTTCCTTAATTCACATGTTTCTATCGCCAGCTGCATTCGGAATACATTCCAGGGAAAAATTAAAAATATTCTCTGTAACAGTCACTTCCGGTTCGAAAATCTCACTTTCCGAAAACGTCACATCCGGTTTGAACATCTCGGCTTTTGACCGGAAATGATATCGTACGGGAAAACGTAAAAAGACGATATTTGAAAATCTCCGTTTTTTTACCGGAAGTGGCATCATACTAGAAAACGTCTTCTTCCGGTTTAAAAATCTCGGATTTTTACCGGAAGTGACGTTACATGAGAAAACGTCACATCTGCTTTGAGAATCCGGGTTTTTGACCGGAAGTGACGTCACGTAGGAAAACGTCACATCCGGTCTGAAAATGTCGGTTGTTGACCGAAAGTGACGCCATATGGGTAAACGTTACATCCGGTTTTGCAAGTCTTGGTTGTTGACCGAAAGTGACGCCATATGGGTAAACGTTACATCCGGTTTTGCAAGGCTTGGTTTTTGAGTGCAAGTGACGTCATATGGGAAAATGTCACATCCGGTTTGAAAACCTCGGTTTGTGACTGGAAGTGACGTCGTACAGGAAAACGTCGAAACCGACATTATTTAACCAGAAGAAACGTCACAAGAAACTTTATCAAACTTTTTGAACACGACAGTGAGGCGATGGTTTCCCGATGAAAATGAATTAAAAAAGAAAATGTTTGCTTCCAAAATACAACATACAAGAAGTAAGTCGGTGGGAATGTTTAGCACCGGCAAGACGCTAGACTATGTTCTTGGACTCGCGTGGATTACCGAGAGTTATCGAGACGAAGCGAAGGAGAAACCTTAGGACGTATAAATAATCCCTCGTGCTGCTTCGCCTACATTCCTTGTCCTCGTCACCTCTCCCGTTCGTTTCTCATCGTCGTTGTTGTCGTCTCGTTTCTCCTGCTCGCCTTTATACGCAAAGTAATTTGTACATACGCTGTGTACGAGTAAGCCCGAAACGACCGGATCGAGATAACGATAACCGCTCTCTCGACAACTGCAGCTCCGGTGCAACCTCCACACTGCAGTATAACTATATGCCGTAGCACAAGCGCCACGTTATAGCAGTCAAGTATAATTATAGCATCGCAGTCCGCATTTCATCCAGCCCAACAAGTTATAATCTCCGCGATGCGATTTTAAAGAAGGAAGAAATTCCTTTTCAATTGAAATTCCCCACCGGTTAGCATACTTTTTCTTCTATATCATTCGAGCTTCTCGGGTGGCCTGCGACCGCGAATCGGAGGGGTGAAATGCTCGCGGAAATTATCTCACTTTTAGTCCTCTACATACATAACGGGGCAAAACGGACCCGCGTTCTCTGTTCGAACAGAAACTTTATAGTAGCGTCTCACTTAAAAAAATCTTTTTATAAGTACTCGGCGTCTCTTGATTGTTCCTAATGTCCCGCGAAAAATTGATAAAAGCGGTCCGTTTTGCCCCATGGTTCCACTTCGCCCCGCCCTCCCCCTATCCGCAGCTCGCAGCCATTAAGAAGAGATCACAGTAGCCAAGCGCGCGTGGAATAACAATAATAAAGAGGGGTTGAGGTCGAGGGGGTTTGGAGTGTCGAAAAATATGTTCAAACTTTTTTATCTCGTATCATCACCGGCTGCGCCCGGTGCGCCGCGAACGGGCGAAGATTTCCGAGCGTTGACTATCGCTTCGCTAATTTATCGCGGTTGCTCGGTCTCGGTATTTCGGTTTCTCGCTCGGTTAAACTCCATTTCAATGCGGTGGAATAAGTTTTTCACCACTGTTCCGTCGAGGCAGGTTGAATGATTCCCCCCCGTCGACTTATTGTCGAGGGATCGATCGGGGCACGAATGAACGACGAACCTCGGGGCGGCTCGGGGTGAGAAAAGGCGAGATACAGAATTGAGAGGAGTAAATGTGTTTATTTGTACGCCTGTTGGAACGAGAGTGATGCGGGCCGAGATACAGAAATAAAAAGAGGAGACAGCGATAAGCCAGAAGAAGTCATCGGGAGAAGGAAAGAAAGTTTCGACGACGCGAAACGAAGGAAAAAAAAAAAAAAAAAAACGAACAAGCGCCCGAGAGGGGGGTTGCTCCGAGTGGCGCTCGGCGGGTGGGGCAATATCATGGAGCGAGGGGGATGGCGTGGCGGGACTTTGCTTCTTCAAGGGCCGGGCCGGATAGCTCTTTCAGTTCTCACTTTTCCCGGAGCTCGCCGGGAAGGAGGCGAGAGCTTATCTTTCGACGTGCCACTGTCAAAGACGAAAAGGCGGTTCTGACGCTTCCGCTCTCGGTGTTTCCGTCGTTGGCCCGAGAGCGACGTTGGTCCTCGCTCGGTCGCTCGCATCGGCGAACCGGCGAAGATAACGGAAGTCTGATACGGCCGAGTCGCTTGTGACCCGAAGAACCAGAAATGAGAAATGTCTTTGGCTCCTACGGGTCTCCCCGCACCCTCATTTTTTAACTTTCCGCGATTCCAAGATCATCTGCACGCTTTGGCAATTGGAAACTCTGCGTTCGGGCAATTTCCGCCTGTGCCGCTCGGTCTCTCGGCGCCTTAAGGTAGTACTAGCGCAATGACTGACGCCGCCTAAGTTTGAGAGGAATAAAAGAGAATTACAAACACTTCTCGATCGGATAAAAATCTGAAAAAAATCAAGCATATAGAAGATGCTGATAAGATTGTTCGTCCATAATAATGATCCCAAAATGTTATTCGTTTCTTTTATGTTAAAATTTGTTTAAAATCGTAATTTTCAAGTATTAAATAAAATTCTGAAAAAATTCATACGTATTCAGAAAAATTAACAAATCATTTTCGTAATAAAACAAAAATTGGTTGCCGGGTAATTTGTTGCACAATTTTTTTTTTCAGTAATTTGTTATGAACATTCTGAAATTATTATTATGCACAAACAATCTTTTCAGCACCTTTTATATGCTAGAATTTTTTCAGATTTTTTTCTCATCGAGAAGTGTTTGTAATCTTTGTCTTTTTTCTCTCGAACTCAGGCGGCGTCAGTCATTGTGCTAGTACTACCTTGATTTAATAATGATAAACTCAGCGCGATGAGTCGCTCGGCCGCTGCAGCCAGTCATAAACAGACTCGGTAACGTTGCGGCCGAGGGAGCCTCGGATCGAGAGTCGCGTGTGCTGGATAGCCCGAGGCCGGGGCCGCGCGGCGGAGACGAGAAACGCCTAAAGTCTAAAACCCTACGTCGGAGGTGTGGAGTCCAGGGTGAAAAGGGGTCGCCTCGTCCGCGTGGCCAGCTGATCCCGGCACAAAGACGCTGGGGGGATGCTCGGCTACCGCCTCTTAATGAAAACTGTACGTCCCTGGATTAAGGTAGCCAGTGGTCAGCGCCAGTTCGAGGCTCTGCCCGAGAGGGCGAGAGGCGGAAGGAGAAGAGCGGTGACTCCGACGTCGGTGCGAAGGGCGTCGCTCTTCGGCTCCCCTTAATTCTCCTACGACCCGTCTTACACTCGAGCCAGCGGGACTGCGTAGATCGTGGCGGTGGACAGCCAACGGAGATCGGGGCCGCAACGGTCCGCTCTATGAAGACCGAGCTTGCGGGCTCTTCTCCGCCTCCGAAGTTCAGGCATTAATACCTAATATCGTGGCCCGACGCAAATCCTTTGTTGGCCATCGTCAGCATAGCCAGTCCGGACATCCGCGCTTCTCTGAGGTTTGTTACAGCTATATGCATCGTCGTGATGAACGGGCTCGGGAGAAGAGACTCCGTTAGTGGGTCGACCGGAGGAAAATCAACCGCCGCGTCCTCCGCCAAAGGATAAATCATAATAATTACGATGAGGTCACGGTAGGATTATCTCCGTGGACATCGGACCTCGTGCATTCTTCATTTGATTTTAACGGTACCCGGTATGAGGGATTATCACCGGCGGGTTTGGTTCTTCTGCATCCTGTCGACTCTCCATTAGCGCGGGTTTTTGTTTATTTGGAATAGAGTTACCGATACGCGCACTGAATTATGCGCGGGTAATCGTCGAACGCAGATTCGACTTCATCCATTGTTGAGGTGATTAACGATCCCGATGGAAAACGTTCCTATTACATCGCTGAGTGGAATATCGCAGTGAATGATGGATCTCCTGGGAATCTGGACTTGGCATCAAACCTTTTTGAGCATCCGCATTCATCGAATTGTGGGTCCGATAGAGTGGCTCTTGTCTAAAACGCGCGGGATGCTGCAATAAGAGTCTTAATCCCAGATTAGGAGTTGAAGACCAGAGGAAAATCAACCCCTGCGTCGTTCGCCAAAGAAAAAAGCATTACAATTACGATGAGGTAATGGTAAGATTATCTCCGTGGACATCGGATATCGTAAAATTCTAAATTTGATTTTAACGGTACCTGGTATCAGGGATTAACTCCGGCGGGCTTGGTTCTTCTATATCCGATCTCCTCTCCATTAGTGCCGATTTTGTTTATTCGTAATAGAGTTACCGATACACGCACTGAAATATGTACGCGTAATCATCGAACGCAAATTCTACGTAATCCATTATTACAGTGATTAACGATCCCGATAGAAAACTCGGGTGATCCTATTACGCAGTGTGGAATATCGCAGTGAATGTCGGATAGCCTGGGAATCTGGGTCCAGCATCAAACCTATTTGGCATCCGCATTCATGGAACGATGGGTCCTGACCGAGTGGCTCGATTCATGGCTTTGTCTAAAACACCCGGGCACGCTGCAACGAGAGTCTTAATCCTAAGCCCGACTAATCGACGAGTGCGCCAAGATCCTTTGCCTATTCCATCGACCGACGGATTAGAATCCGCAGGTCTGCAGGTATAAGACGATTTGGAGATACACGAGAGCCACTCGGGCTTTCAACTGTTCTCTCCTTTTGACTGATATGAATACCGCGAAGCCACTCATGGGTGTAAGTAGCATCGGGACCGGGGAAACTTGATCCCTTCGCTAACGGGGTGCACATGAGGGAAGAGGCATTTCATCTCGCGCGAAGGGTTGATTACTGTCAGCGAAGAGTTCTGCGCCGGTGGCGCACCATGTGTGACGTTCAATCATACGAGTATAGAGCGGGGCGGAACGGACCGTAGTTAACAATTTTTCGCGGGATCCAAACCAACCGAGTGCCATCCGAAATGGAGAACACCGGTCCGTTTTGCCCCGCCCGTAAGTCTGTCTATAGCTCGTCACTACGCGAGATCGTCGTAATACGTTCGTCTTCGACGCCGGAATCTCTCCAGACGATTCCAACGACGTTCCCCTCCAAATAAATGCGAAGAACAGAGACGCCGACTTCGTACTCTCGGCGGTGCTGTGCGCCTCCTCGCAGCAATGCCGAGAGAGGTCTGGGATTACGGCGTCCCGGAGTGGGATATAGACTCGCGGGACTTAAGTCAGGGTTAAACAAGGATCGAGCCCATTGTGCCCGGCGCAATGTTCCCATTGTCTCGGGACTCTCAGCGCGGGACGGACGAGTGGATCTGCATACGCTTAGCGCGAGGGTTATACCCGTAGTAGCTTCCTACCGCCATCCCCCTCCCCTCCACACTCCGCACCGTCCTCGACGAATCATCCCTCACGTGCTTTCCTGGATGTTTTCCTCTTCGCCCCGCTTGCGCCGATGAGCCGCTGACGAAACGTGGATGGTACTTAGACGAACAGGCTGAATGGACCGGTAGATGGTCGCGATCTGACTACCCTCCGGATGCTCCGAAACTCGGTCCAACCCCTCGACTCCCCGTTTTCGGTGCTGGCGAAGAAACGTTCTCGCATAACGGGTCTCTTCTTCGATTGATGTTGCAGGCAAGAGTCCCGTTCCCGTTCACTGCGTCGTCGAGGCGATTCACAGCATCGTCGAGAGCCGATTGAGCGTCGCTCGGGAAAAATGGAGGAGTCCCCATGTTGAGATCGACACCTACGTGATCATCCCTGCGGTGGTGCCCTTCCAGGTGAGTTGATCAAAAGGTGCCGCTGGGAAACAATTAGGGTCAAAGTGGTGAATATGGCCCATCTCGATTAACACGTACATCAATTATATATGGACCGGGCCATATACCCCACTTTTACCCTATCAGGGTTAGCCCGAGTAGAAATGTTCACGCGTTACATCGGGCCCTGATAAGGTCCTGAGAAGGCCTGACAAGGGCCTGATAAGGCCTTGTCAGGACCCTATCAGGGCCCGATGTAACGCTCGAAAATTTCTACTCGGGAGGGGACGGAATCAATTTGACCATTTTCGCTTATTTCCCAATGTGTTCTTCAAGGACCTGGTCGGTGAGGCGCTCGTCCGTCTGGGCTACCCAACGGATCTGATACCAAGCGCCAGAGGCAGCATCGTCATAAGAAACTGGAAGCCCCTGCCGATGGAAAAAGTCGCCGACGAACCGCTCCGAACGGTCGGCGACATCCTCGCCGAACTGACGACGGTCGCGACTCTTAAGATTCAAGTCTACAGATCGAGACCTCCGCCGCCCAGCCCGGCCGCCGAAGTGCGGGACAAACTGCTCAGGCTCCTGTTGCTTCACAGTCACGCGCTTCTAGTCTCGGCTGGATGTCCTCTCGACGAGGTAAGAATAGTATATTGTGCAACAAGGGTCGAAAGTTGGCGATTGCGACGAGTGTGACGTTTGCGGCCCGAGCGAACCGAGGGCACCAATCACACGAGTCGCAATCGCCAATTCGACCCTCGTTACACATCATATTTTTTGTTACAAGTGCATGACTCCGCGGCACTTGGAATTGCAGTCGCGCGAGACGAATACTGAAAAGTGACGTTATGTCTCCAGGGACGAAAACGTGAAAAGTAAACTCCCAAGGGACGAAAGTGAACAAAATGCGAACTGCGCATGCGCGACTCTGTCATTTCACCACAGGTTCACAACTGGCATGCAATGAGCCACTTTAGCCATGTAAAGTGCCGTGTTTCATGCACGTGTGACAAAAATTAGTTATCCTCCTCTTCTTTGCTTAACCAAAATCCCCTGATAAAATTCAGTGTCTGAAGTTTGATGATCGCGAGCGTCGTTCCACTCCCGAGATTTTCTCGTACCTCGGGGAATCTCGAGGCGGGATTAAGACCGTGTAGACGAGGTGGAAGCGAGGACGGTACGCGCCGCTGGTAACGGCGGTAAGACCGCTTAAAAATGTATAAAATGTAAATCTAGCCAGAGAGTGTTTGTCGCCGGAACACCTAATCTCATTAAGAAGTCCTCCGGTTCGCCGATTCTCCGGTGAGAGAGCTCGGCCCCGTACGCCCGAGAAACATCGTCGTCGTCTTCGCCGTGGAAGCTCCTTCCTTCGCCTCCTTTGCTTCCTCGCTTTCACCGCCGTAATCTTCAACGGGAGTCTCTTCCGCGGAACTCTCCCACCGCACCGTGGAATCGCTGATCCCCACCTTAAATAAATGCTTTCTCGGTTTCGACTTTCGACCGACTACTTGCTGACACACGAACGGTCAAAAAGTTCTCGCTGGGGCGAGCTGGCTATGAAAGCTTCGGGATGAAACAATCGCCCCTCCCCAATCTCGAAGCGTCTTACCCTTAACGAAGCATCGATATTCCTATTGTTTCGCGTAGGGTAAAAGTGGTGAATATGGCCCACCCCGATTAACACGTAAATCTATGATATATGGACCGGGCCATATTCCCCACTTTTACCCTATTTGGTCGATTCTTCGTGGTCTTCCGGTGTCGAGATAAAATTCTGTGGATAGTTTTATCAGCCTCATTCGCTCCGGAGAGAGAAGACGTGCCCTCGACGAATGCGCAAGATCTCTCATAGCCGTAGCGTGTGATAGGATTACCCTTTACTCAAGCAAATTCGCGGAGCCTTCATCAAAAGCCCCCTACGATATATCGGTGGCTCGGGGGGGTTCTGGGTGAGCCGAAGAGCTGCTCCTGCAGCCGCTGGATGGATGGAAAGAGCCGGCGAGGATGGCGAAGCTGACGGGGCTATACGGCGGAGGGGGGGGGGGGGGGGGTGGGTGGGTGGAAGAGGAAAGGAAGACAGAGCGACAGAGGAAGTAGCGAGGAGGGAGGCACCCTGGGGCCGGGCATTATCTAAGTGCACCTCTTTGAAGATTCCCAGCACCGTATATACCCACCCACCGAACTTTAATGCCGCTCACGGTGGTCTATGATTACCAATTTTCCCGACAGACGTTTCACCACTACCCCTCCCCCCACCCCTCACCCCCCGTCAACGACCCACCCGCACCCGGTTCTATATACGTGCGTACTCGAATTTCGGTCGAACCGACTCCAAGCTTCGCATCTTGGCTGCATCGTACAGTTCGCTCGAAGTACCTGCACTGAGAGACGGATCTAGTAAAAAGTAGAGATCGTCTAAGAAAAATTACCATAGCACATACTAGTAGCTCACTAGAGCGCCAGCTGTGGCGGACAGTCAGATTTTTAAAGAATTTTTACCATAAATCTACCAAATATCTACGAAAAATTCTTATAAATCCGGTACTTCCTACCATAGGTGGAAGACCTAGTTCCATACTACTATGTGCTATGGTAATATCTCTCAAGCGATATAGTCATATTTACTAGATCCTGATCTCAGTGTATCAGTGCCCTGAGGTAAACGTCGCGGCGACGTTTGCATCGACCGAATAATCGTCGATGCTCTCCGACGAGTCGGTTCTTCGATCTTCCATAATTTTATCCGAGTTTCAGAGAGCAGCGCAGCTCTTCCCATTACATCCCGATAAGACGCGAAATTGCAGCCATTCGATTAGTTTTCCAAGTCTCAGGGACTGATCCGTATCTATGAATACACAATTGCCGGTTCGCAATGCTGTTTGATCAGTCGCTGATTCGCACGGCCATTGATTTACATTGAGAGCTACTCGCGTACTCAAATTTTTTTCCAAGCTCCGCATCTTGGCTGCATTGCACAGTTCGCCCGAAGAACCTACTCAAAAGACAAGAATCTTCCCACGTTTGCCTCGACCGAATAATCGTCGATGCTCTCCGACGAGTCGGTTCTTCGATCTTCCATAAATCTGTTCGATTTTCAGAGAGCAGCGCAGCTCGTCCCATTACATTCCGATAAGACGCCAAATTGCCGCCGTTCGATTGGTTTTCCAAGTCTCGGATATTCATAGATACGGGCTGATCCGTATCTATGAATACACAATTGCCGGTTCGCAATGCTGTTTGGTCAGTCGCTGATTCGCACGGCCATTGATTTACATCTAGAGCCACTCGCGTACTCAAAATTCGGTGGAACCCACTCCAATCTCCGCATCTTGGCTGCATTGCACAGGTCGCTCTTGAAACCTGCTCAAAAGACAAGAATCTTCCGACGTTTGCCTCGACCGAATAATCGTCGATGCTCTCCGACGTTTGCCTCGATCGAATAATCGTCGATGCTCTTCAACGAGTCGTTTCTCCGATCATCCATAAATCTGTCCGAGTTTCAGAGAGCATCGCCGCTCGTCCGATTACACCCCGATAAGACGCCAAATTGCAGCCGCTCGATTGGTTTTCCAAGTCTCAGAGACTGATCCGTATCTATGAATACACAATTGCCGGTTCGCGATGCTGTTTGATCAGTCGCTGATTCGCACGGCGATTGATTTACAGCGTGAGGTACTCATCTCGTCAGCGGATCTCTGACGTCCCCCGTCAGAGATCTCGGCGGATTTAACTGAGCTGACTACCGCGCGTCATCGGCCGACGAGGTTTCCTATGGCTCACTCACGTTGTTATTTCTCTATCGGGGTACACACGCGTGTAAATCAGGCTCAAATGCCAGAAGACTCGGGCACGTCTAAGATAAGACGAGAGTGTCGGAGGGCGTTCCTTACGATGAGGAGCGTCACTCGAATAAGCCTTTACCCGCTAGGCTCTTCGGTGTTTGTCGTACGATTTCTTAAATCTCATGCGATATCGCGATCTAGTTAAAGTCGTTTAAAATTATGCCCGAGCTAATTATCACCACGGTCTCGCTCCCGTCACACGTTGAGCCGACTTCTTTCCCGGTGTTAAAATCACCGAATGATTAAGTGCCCACAAGTAGGATTGTAAAAATGTTATTTGGTATTATTTCGCGATAAGCGAGGGAATCGCGACGATGGGTGAGACATACAGAAAAAAAAGAATCGTCTTCTCGTTTCGGAGAAAAAAAAAAAAAAAAAAAAAAAACAAAGCGTGTTCAAACTTTGCTACCGTGAGCGCGCGTCGGCCCGATCTGGAGATTACCTCATTGAATGTCGTGCCCCGACTGATCCTCGGCTCCATCTCGCCGTTGTTTGTGTTCTTATAAATCACATCGATAAGCAGCCCGCAGGCATCCGTCTCAACGGTGTACCCGCCGGGTGACTGAAACTTTTCCATAATCTCTCGGCTCCTCGTGACTGACTCCCCTCCCCCCCTGTCCCGCCTTTCCATAAAATGTTCTTTCTCTGGGCATCGATGCCCCCTGTCTCTTATCTCGACCGTTGTTCGTCACGAATTTTTTTTTTCATATATATATATTTTTTATTGTTTTATTGTTCTTCGTAGATGACCCTTTCGTCATTGTACCGGGGAGGGAACGATCTCTCGGACGACATTTTCCATAATCTCTCGGCTCCTCGTGATGACTCCCCTCCCCCCCCCCCCCCTCTCCCGCTCTTTCCATAAAATGTTCTTTCTCTGGGCATCGATGCCCCCTCTTATCTCGACCGTTGTTCGTCATGAATTTTTTTTTTATATATAATTTTTTTAAATTGTTTTATTGTTCCTCGTAGATGACCCTTTCGTCATTGTGCCGGGGAGGGACGATCTCTCGGACGACATTTTCCATAATCTCTCGGCTCCTCGTGACTGACTCCCCTCCCCCCTGTCGCGCCTTTCCATAAAATGTTCTTTCTCTGGGCATTCTCGACGGTTGTTCGTCACGAATTTTTTTTTTCATATATGTATATTTTTTTATTGTTTTATTGTTCCTCGTAGATGACCCTTTCGTCATTGTGCCGGGGAGGGAACGATCTCTCGGAGGACACCAGACGAAACTTCGAGTCGTGGCTGCAGCAGCAGCAGCTCGGACTGGGCTTGAATTTGATGATTCCCTCGTCGAATCATCATCATCATCACACGCAGAGTCCGAGACCGGACTCCGGGGGTCCGGTGGGCCCCGGCGGCCCGATCGGTCCTCCGCACCCGGCGATGCTTCCCTACTCGCACAAGACCCGGATGCGGACGAGCTTCGATCCGGAACTCGAACTGCCGCGTCTGCAGCGATGGTTCGGCGAGAATCAGCATCCGTCTCGTCAGCAGATACAGCACTACGTGTCGGAACTCAACTCGCTGGAGTCGAGACGAGGCCGGAAACCGCTGGACGTTAACAACGTCGTTTATTGGTTCAAGAACGCCAGAGCCGCGCAGAAGAGGGCCGAGACCCGGGGTATCAACGGGTACAGCCCGCCCGGTCTCAGCCCTCGGGGCGCCAGCATCATCAGCGAGGATTGCAGCGACGAGGAGGAGGATTCCAGGCACCAGGTGAATTTTATTCGAGCTCACAGAATTTATTTTTTATCGGTCTCGCGGCAAGAATTAATTTTACTTCACTCGGTGCGAAAATTGCAGTTTTACGCACGCTTCTCGTGAAACCCCCATTTTCACACCTTGTGAAGTAAAATCTGGTACGATATCGTGCGAAAAACGTTTGCTTAACTCGAGTGATCATGAGTTAAACAAAACTCACACTCGTCAGAAACTGTTTTATCGTACTGCTTTCGTAATAATACTTTTTGTAACACATACGCAAAAAGTCCTACTTTTCGTCCCGGTAATGCGTGGCGAACGTGGCGCTTTTCACAAATCACACTAGTTACTTTTTCACACACTTTTTTAACACAAGCTACTTTTTCGCACGCTTGTTTTAACACTCTAGTTACTTTTTCGCATACTTTCGCCACGCTACAGGCATAAAAAGTGGGAGTTTTTATGCATTGGTTACAAAATAGTATATTATGATACTGGTGCGAAAAAAAACTTCTGGGGAGTGTTGCAATCGCCCGAGTTAAGAAAACGTTTTTCGCACGAGTATCGTACAAAATTTTATTTCACAAGGTGTAAAAATGGGGGTTTGACGTGCAAAGCGTACGCAAAAACGCATTTTTCCCACCGAGTGAAATAAAGTAGTATGCGATACTTGTACGAAGAAGCGGTCTGCCGACGCCGATTGGAAGGTCGGCAACACTCGTCTTCGCTCGTGCGGCCAACTTCACACACTTCGTCGAAAGACCGTTTTTCGCACTAGTACCGCAAAGTACTATTTTTACTATTCTGGTACGGATTTTCGATCGAATTTTTTTTTTTTTATAAAACAATAATTATATTTCAGTCGACTTCACCCTCGCCGCGTCCTCCCAGCAGTCCACCGGTCGGTCCCCTCTCCCTCACGACTCGCCCCGAGGATCAGCAACCGCCGACTTCCGTTCCGGCGGTAAAGCGAGAAGAGGCGAGAGTGTCGTCGGGCTCCGAAGACGACGAAGCTAGTCCCACAGGATCTCTGCCGCCGGGATTTTCACTCGTGCCGAGTCCGATGTTCGGCCACGGTATCATGTACATGTCACCTTATCTGCCGCCCCGCGGGCCTCCTGGATGTCCTACCAGCATGCTCGACGAGAGGCGAAAGAGAAACCGGACGTTCATCGATCCGGTGACGGAAGTCCCGAGACTCGAGAACTGGTTTGGCAACAATACTCATCCGAGTCACGCGGTAAGTTTGCGAATTGGGAGGATGCACGATCGATTAGTAAATTTGTCTCGTCCGCGAATTTACCTCATGCAAAAACGCATACGACGGTCAATTCATCGACGAAGATTAATTATACTGTTACATTGTTATACCGGCGGATTGTTTTGACTCGGACGTTTCGTGTCCGAGTTGTGGACTTTGGAATTTAGAAACTGGAAATTTGTATTTCTAGAGATTTACCATAAATACGTCACTTTCGGTCGAAAAATGAAATTTTGAAACCGGAAGTGACGTGTACTTGTACTTGGTACTTGAGGTACTAAAAAGTACTTCAACTACGTACTTGAAGTACTGCGCAGCTCTGATACAAATTAACGACTTTCCAAAAATGTATATGAGATTAATAAATAAATTGTATTGATGAAAATGTTTCAGCTGATACTGAAGTACACGGAGGAGTTGAATCGAATGCCATATCGCCAAAAGTTTCCGCGGCTGGAGCCGAAGAACGTGCAATTCTGGTTCAAGAATCGTCGGGCCAAGTGCAAGCGCTTGAAGATGGCTCTGTTCGACGGGGAATCCCCCCAACCGCATCCATATCACGCGGACTAGTTGACTCTTTCTTCTCCAATTGTAAAATAATTAAATAAATAAAACAAAAGAGATTAATAACGAAACAAAAATACAATTTAAAACGAAGTATAAAGAACAAAAAAAAACGCATATACATCTTATATGTACACATTTGGCTGGATGTCTGTCAGGATGACTGGTTGTCGATTTGTAAATCGAGTCATCCCTGATGCGACAAGAACCGCGCCCAGTGTATACTACCCGAGAGGCTGTTACTATTGCTGTAATTATTACGTAACTGATTAATATTATTAATTATTAATTATTATTATCGTGATTAAATGATGAGTGTAAATATGAGGATGGTATCGATTAATAAAACTGTACGCCAAGACTCGAAACCTTCATCTTTTTTTTATTACCTTCTTCTCCCCTATCGTTTTTTTATAGATTCTGCCCAATCTACTTGGTCCATCCTTCTCGGATTCGCTTCGAGATAAGAGATAAGAAAAACATCGACCCAATTCCAGGGTGCCTCAGGAAACTTCATATTTTTTAAAATTACCCATCTTTCTACCCATCTTTCTACCCATCAATTGTTATTCTTTTTTTTTCATAGATTCTCGGAAGTCTACTTGGCCCATCCTGATAACAAATAGGAAAAACATCGATTCGATGCCGGAGTGTCACCAAATCCTTCCATTTTTTAAAAATTGTTATCTTTCTACCCATATTTTTTAAAATAGATTCTCCGAAATCTACTTGGCCCATTCTTCTCGGATTCGCTTCGAGATAAGAAATAAGAAAAGCATCGATCGAAAAGCCAGAGTGTCTCCGTGCGTCGATCGAATAGGGAGCCGAGGACGAGTTTCCGTAGATGAATCTCTGGCATTGCCGCGTTGTAGAATCGCTAGCAGATAGGCGCGTCCACTGTCTCGAGGCCTTCTCACGCCTCCTGATAATAAGCGAACGGCACGGTACTATAATGACGGTGTAACGTTTGCAAGCCCGACGAAAATCTATCTGCCTCGAGATAAGACAGCCGCCGGAGGTTCGAAGCGCTCGGGGTGGCTGCCTGTCATCTAGTCAGCCCTAACTCAAACCCGCGACAATGGTCAATGGATACGGCATCGGTTCTACACAACGTTTTGCAGCAAAGTTTCCTCCTCGTCTCTTCTCGCATCGATTAAACATCTAACTCGATTGCCGTGCGTTCTCCGACAACGTCTCGAAATTCTAGAAGCCTCGGCTCAGAAAAGGGAAGTTTACGAATGGCACGTATGTTCGATAGATACAGCGATTGGCCACGCTCTGTTGAACGGTCTCTGAGAGAGATAGTTTGGAAAATACCAGACAAGTAAAAAGAAGCAGTTATTATACGAAAAATATACCAAACATCAGGCAGAAAAAAAATTATATCATAAGGATTTATTTGGAACCTCTTTAGGTTGCCAATCACTGTGCCATTTAGTATATCTATATGAACCGCTGGACCACAAATTGCGTCTAACAAACAGAATGCCCGGAAGGGGAGGTCATGCAGGATGTCAATGCTAAGAGTTTTTGACGTCTGATTATTTTTTACTGATTCACCGAGGCAACGTCTCGAAATTCTCGAAGCCGTGGCACGGAAAAGGGGAGTTTACGAATAACACGTATGTTCGATAGACACAGCGATTGGCCACGTTGTGTTGAGTGGTTTGTATGACAGATAGTTTGGAAAATACCTGACAATTAAGAACGAGCAGTTGCTATACGAAAATTGTACGAAACATGTGAGGCAGAAAAAATGGATATAATAAGGATTGATTTGGAACCTCTTCAGGCTGCCAATCACTGCGCCATTTGGATGTACCCTTCGGGTATGTCTATGCGAACCGCTGGCTCACAAACTGCGTCTAACAAACAGAATCCCTGGAAGGGGAGATCATGCAGCATGTAAATCCTAAGAGTTTTTGACGTCTGATTATTTTTTACTGATTCGCCGAAGCAACGTTTCGAAATTCTTGAAGCCTCGACACGGAAAAGGGAAGTTTAAGAATCTCACGTATGTTCGATAGACACATCGATTGGCCACGTTCTGTTGAATGGTCTTGTTCGGAAAATACCAGACAATTAAAAAGAAGCAGTTATTATACAAAAATTATACGAAACACCAGACAGAAATAAAAATGATATAAGAATTCATTTGGATTTTTCAGGCTGCCAATCATTGCGCCATTTGGATCTACCCTTGAGGTACATCTATACGAACCGCTGGTCCACAAACCGCGTCTAACAAACAGAATCCCTGGAAGGGGAGATCATGCAGGATGCCAATCCTAAGGGTTTTTGACGTCTGATTATTTTTGTCTGATTCACCGAGACCTCTTTCTCTGTCGTCCCGAGCAGCCGTCGATAGGGTGGAAGCGATCGAGGCTCGCCGAGGTCGAGGAGAAGGAGGAGGGATTTAGGCGTCCATGCCGCGGAAAGCTCACCGCGAGGACAAAGCAGCGGCGAGGGTAGAGTTCTCCGTCGGGGAAGGTAGCAACGGGCCCGTCGAAGGGTAAGGATCGGCGAGGATCACGCAGGAGATTTTCAATTTCGCGTAAGTAGGAATAACACAAAGATGACAGGATATGGTCGTTTGTGATAAGGTCTCGGATGTTGTGTGGGACGCTAGTCGGGCGGAGAGGAAAACGGCGCGGGGCTGAGCGTCTTCCGCAGCACACTGCGCTTTTACCGATGCGGGGTTAAGCGCGCGGAGATGCCGGGAGCCGGGATCCCTGGATTTAATGAGGATAGGCGGATTTGTCCAATTAAAACGTCTTACAAGGATCCATCCAGTCGGCCGCGAGGAACTCGCAAAACGTCGCTTAATGCTGCGCCGCAGCCCCCTTCTTATCCTTCTCCTTCGTCTCCTTCTCGTTCTCGTCTCGTCCTCCTCCGCCCCAATCTCCTTTCGTTCGGGGACTTTGCTTTTTCCTTTCTCCGTTAATATTTCGATGCTGAAATATAACCTCATCGATCGACCCCGAGAGTTCTCCCGTGCCCGTCTTCACCCTCGATTCATATCATCGGTGCGCCTCGAAGAAGTAGCGCGCATCAACCGGAGTGCCGGAGAAACAATAAACGCGCAAGTGGCTGACTGGTCCGGATAAGCAAATTGCGTCGATGCTTGCATCGCGCGAAGACTCTCCAGTCAAAAATCTCACGGACCGAGGAGGAAAGAAGACGATGGGAGCGCGAGACAGAAGAGAAGCCACCGGGTACCGCGAAATGCTGGGGCGTAGCGGCTTATAAAAACGTGAAAGTCAGCAGCGAAGAAGATCATCCCTCTATCTGATCCTCGTTTGTCAGACGCCGTTGGATTTTTTTCCCCTCGAGAGACCTTCTCTCGTAAATCGTCCGAGCCACTCTCCGTCTCTGGTTTTAATAAGAATGGCTGAGAAGAATTAATCGGATCTCGAAATAAAAATTTGCAAACCTTCGTCGGGCGGTCCGATAAAAAAAAATTCTGTCGGTCGACTTTTCGGTAGTTGCAGACCTTTGCCATCATGGATACGAAGTTCATGTCCCACATTGTTCGCGTAATATTTTCGGCGCTGGGTGAATGTCGGTCTACTTTTCCTGAGCAGAGTCGCGAGCGTGGTTCGCACAGAGAGACTCTCCACCTGGACCAACTGATGCTGGGCGATGCTGATGCCGGGCTTGCCACCAAAGGTTGCCATTGTGCCCGCTTCGGCATTCACAGGACGTTCTTATCTTCCTATCCGGGGAGCTGTCAGCAAAGTTCCTGAATAACGGCAGGCAACGCCGAGAGCCGCGCTTCTGCTTCTCCACTTCTGGCTGTTCCTCGGCGCTCGGATGTCTAGAAATGCCTCCGCCGCTCCTCTTCTAAATACTCCCGACTCCGACTCCTATCTCTCCGGCTAGGATATGCCTAACTGTGTGTACCGCCCTGTTTCCATGCTTGTCGCCGGACGTACGTTTCGCAGCAGATAGATAATGCATATTATATTATGCGTGTATTATACGCGACTCTCGCTCCGAGAACAGCTTCGGAAGTCACCCCACCCAACCACCCAGACGGTTTTCGTTGGACGCAGTGAAAAATTGCTCGGGCTTATCAGTTCCAGCGTACAATACCTGTATTACGGGCATAGAATTCACTGCAAACCCTTCGCCGTACTGTGCAACCTTGGAAAATGAATGAATTAACGAATTAACAAACAAAAGAGGAACAAGTGGACGGACGAATGGAAAATTGGCTAATTTTAATCGAGAAATATATAGCATATGCCCGGAGCCAAACCGTGCTCCTTAATTCATCCGATTCAGTAGATGGTTACAATTGAGATGAATTCCAAATACATTTGAGACGTATCACGTACGTTCTTTTACTCACTTTCTTGTGTTCCTTAATTCGGGGGTTTCTGTTGTTGGCTGAATTCGAGACACATTCCAAAGAAAAATGAAAAATGTTCTCCGCAATGTCACTTCCGGTTTGACAATCTTCGTTTACAACAGGAAGTGACGTCATACGGGAAACAGTCAGCGAAAGTCACGTATTTCCGGTATGACGACGCTCCCGGTCGAAAGATTTTTAAAACCGGATGTGACGTTTTTCCGTGTGACGTCACTTCTGATCAAAAATCCAGATTTTTTAATCAGAATTGATGATTTTTTAACTGGAAATGATGTTTTTCCGTATAAGGTCAGTTCAGTAAAAAAAACCAAGATTTTCGAACCACAAGTAACGTTACAGAGAATAAAAAAAAATTCTCTGAAACGTATCTGGGATGCAGCTAGTGACGGAAATGGAAGAATCAAGGAATGCCGGGAAAGTGAATCGTGAGATGAATATAAGAGATGCTCAAAAATAAAGGAGAGTACAAGGGAGGGAAAGAGCGAGCGACTCAGCGGGGATGAGGAATATTCGAGAGCTCGCAAATTAGCCGCAGGATTGGTCTCATAATCCTTGAGGGATGGGCGAGAGAGCGAGTCCTGCGCGGGGTTGGACGGTAGATGAGGTCGTATAAATGAACTTTGGCTCTGCCTCACCGGGGCGACTCTTCATCTCCACCCCCGCCTCCTCGCCATACCGGTCTTCTTATTCTTTAATCCTACCCCGCGGCTATATAGCCGCTTTCTGGGTGTACTAAAAATTACGAGGCGACGGGGATGAGTGAGTCTCGTGACCGTCCCGCAGCGATTGAAAGTAATGAGCCATAGGGCGAGGAGAAAAGTGGAGGAGCGTAAGATAAAGATCCCTCCGGCCCGAGTCTCCGAGCATCCGGAAAGATCGCGTCGGAAATCTCCCCGACATTCGGAGTTTCCGCGAATCGTGAGGGTTTTCCCATATTAATCCCATTGTATTTATCGTCACTTGCCAACGATCCTTCGAGCCTCCGGCGATCGAGGACACCATTCGTAATTCGTGCCGTACCTCCGGATTCGATGGGCCACCGACTATAAACAATATTACTCGCGGTGATTGCCTTATGATTGGGGTTTTTCCGAGCTTGACTCGACAACGGATTAATCCCTCGATCCCCGCCCCGCTGGAAATGAGAATCTCGGTGAGGGAGAGGGATTAGAGGAACGATTTTCGCTCGGGCTATCACGGGTCTTCCCGTATCTAGTCCGCCATACAGGATTTCTTATATCCAGTCGAGTGGCGTAGCCTCTCGAGGGCACTTCTTAATTGATCTACGGCCGAACGTAACGTCCTTCCAACGGGTCGCTAAGTGGCTCCGTTTTTCCCCCCTGCTCGTACGGTATTACAGTTCGCTGTACGTTGTTATACTCGCCGGTAGCGACGGGCAAGACGGCGTCCGACCGTGCCAGGTCGTCGGCGAGGATCCATCGGAGTCCGCGGAAAACTAAGCGCCGGAGATCATACCACTTAGCTCCGACTCGAAGCGCCACGGGGAAGAAGTTCCTCACCGCGAGACCGGCCACTGGCCGGTCCGAATTTCGCGTCGGGGGCGGATGCGGAGGGTGAAGCCGGCCGGGGGTGAGACGGGAAAAGGGAGAAGGACGTCGTCGCTGCGAGGGCGAGAGAAGCGCCAGAGAAAGATAAAAATAGGATGAGGATGAGTAAACTCGGGGAGAACCGGGAGCGAGGAGGAAAGATGGAATTCCCGGGGGCATTTTTCGCGATCGTAAATAAAAGAAATCCTTGTAATGGCTTTCGCCAAGGGCCTGAGGGGTCCCTCGAACCCCGGACTATGCGCCAGTGGCGAGTCTCTACGCCGACGCCGGGGGTTATTAAGCTTTTCCGCCCCTCCGCCCGCGATCGTCGGCGCAGCATCCCTTCCTCGATTCCGGGGATGCCGCGCACTCTCTCTCTCTCTCTCTCCAACCCCCCCCCCCCCCCCCCAACCATAGAACTAAAAGCCGACCCGCTTAATTCCTTAACCCTTATAGACTCGGAGAAAATTTAGGGACCTCACTTCACGCGGGGAACGATACAGGTCGGGGGTGAGACGGACGAAGAAAAGGAGAAGGGGAGGGAGGGGGCGACGCGGTGTTGGGAGATACCGAAGGAGTTGAGGAGAGTGGCGGTGCGTTAAAACGGGGTGCGGATATGGAGGAAGGAGACGAAGGAGGAAGAAAGCTCGGATGGAAACAACGAGCGTACGACGTTACCGAAGCTCCCGCCAACCCTGCAGAAGGCTCCGCTGTGTACGGTGCCGAGGGGGTGGTGGTGGTTCGCCGGAGGCTGAACGCATACCAGGTGCTCACCGAGATCCCGGCGTCTTATGTCCCGAACGATACATAATTTATGTCGCTAGCGAGCTGGGGCTTAAGACAGTATTAAGATCGACCGGTCTTGTGACCAGTTATTATGCCCGCACTGCGCAAGAGTCTTCCGCGGTTGTTGCGAGAAATCGGTCGTTGTAAGTTGGGAGAGAAACTCCGGCGCGATCGACGCGTCGAATCAACGAGCTTGACTTCCGCTCTGCAAAAAAAAAAAGATACGAAGAATTATACAATTTTTTTCCGTTAGGACTGTTGGAAGATATAGATAAGGAGGGAATAAAATTTGAATGCAAGAGTCTTCCGCGGTTGTTGCGAGAAATCGGTCGTTGTAAGTTGGGAGAGAAACTCCGGCGCGATCGACGCGTCGAATCAACGAGCTTGACTTCCGCTCTGCAAAAAAAAAAGATACGAAGAATTATACAATTTTTTTCCGTTAGGACTGTTGGAAGATATAGATAAGGACGGAATAAAATTTGAATGCAAGAGTCTTCCACGGTTGTTGCGAGAAATCGGTCGTTGTAAGTCGGGAGAGAAACTCCGGCGCGATCGACGCGTCGAATCGACGAGCTTGACTTCCGCTCCGCAAAAAAAAAAGATACGAAGAATTATACAATTTTTTTCCGTTAGGACTGTTGGAAGATATAGATAAGGACGGAATAAAATTTGAATGCAAGAGTCTTCCACGGTTGTTGCGAGAAATCGGTCGTTGTAAGTTGGGAGAGAAACTCCGGCGCGATCGACGCGTCGAATCAACGAGCTTGACTTCCGCTCTGCAAAAAAAAAAAAAAAAAAAAAAAGATAGGAAGAATTATACAATTTTTTTTCGTTAGGACTGTTGGAAGATACAGATAAGGAAGGAATAAAATTTGAATCGTAATGGGACGCGAAGACGTATTATCCTGGTAAGCGGGAGCGGATAAAAGCGAGGTCGTCCAAGGGTCGATGCCGATGGCTTTTAGCTTTCTTGTACGCTTCGGAGAGCAGAATCCTTCCACGGTCCCGCGGCCACTGGACGCGCCCGTCTCTTCCTTTGATCTGGCACACATCCCGGCTTTCGACGACGGGACACTGGTGAGGTATACACGGATCGAATCCGGACTCTCAGCTTGGATTTGCGGAATGACGCACGTATCTGAGACGGGGTTGCGCGAGTCGTCCGAGGGATGAAAATAATGGAAAATTTTCGGACGCTCCGACGTCGGGAGTTCGGAGGCTGAGGGTTCAGGGCGGCCGGTTCGTGAGTGCGAGAGGAGCGGGGAAGAGCGTCTCGGCTGTTGCCGATGGTGCTCGTGCTGGTCGGTTCGCGATAAAGCAAAGAGCCCGCGCTAAATACTTACATAAATCTGTATTGCCTTTCGCGCGCAGAGCATCGCGCACCACCAGAGGAGAGGAGCTTACAGCTGCACCTACACCGATACCTGTCCCGACTCACACAGCCCCGAACGGATTTAATGTACGTGCAACTACGAGGCTCACCGAGCGAACGGCGAAGGGGTCGATGAAGTAACTGGCCTGCGGAGCGAAGGAGTTGCTGGCCTATCTAGCCGTGGTTCCGCAAGCTTTCCACCGAAGCTAACTCATCCTCGTCGTAAACTGCGAGGCAACAACGCTCACCCAACACAGCCGCCTCGGAAGATGCTACTTTTTCGCCACAACGTTTCTGGTCGCCAAAGGGGAAAGCAGCCAGCGACGAAGAGTTATCGAAACCAAAGCCGTCTGTGGATGTCGGTAATGCCCGATGTACGTACAACGAAATGCCCCCTCGCTGTACCGAAGCACCATTCGATCCTCCCGCTGCGCCGATAAGAGAGTCCATAGCCGTAGGGGAGAGCGGGGCAAAATGGGGCAACGGGACAAAACGGGGTTTTTTGGGCAAAACTAAATTTTCCAATCATTTTGGGATCGGACAAGGTGGCAAAACTGGGCAGAAAAGCCTTATGTACACTGAGAAAAAGAAATGGTGGAATTAAGCAAATGCGCGGTGACATACGTTCGAAGGTGTATCTTGTTGGTCCAACAAAAATGTTTGTTTCAGTCGACAAGTTTTGAATAAATTGAAGCAAATAGTCGTTTAACAAAACGATGCTTTATTTGTGCTAAACAAATAACAGCTTTGAACGTATGTCACCGTGACTTTTGATTAATCCAACCAATTTTTTTTCTCAGTGTATCCGATAGCTCGAATTCGGACATCGAAAAATTATTGGAAAATGACGTTTTGCCCAAAAACCCCGTTTTGCCCCGTTGCCCCATTTTGCCCCGCTCTACCCTACGAGGAGAGGGCCATAAATATCGAAACATTGAAACTCGACGACTACCGAGCGCAGAGGGGGAGCGGAATCTCTCCGCAAAGGGATGACTTCTCGGGGACCTCGCGAATTGATAACGGATAATAAAAAAAGCTCTCCTCGCTCCGAGTCCTTTCATCCCCGAGGATTCGTTCCTCGGGGCTGGTAAAAAAGAGACAACATGGTCAGATGCGAGTCAGATTCTAGCCGAGGTACCTCGCCGGACCCACCGCGAGCCGCGTTCCCAGTCCCGACTCATCGAAGCTGAGGTAAACGGCTTCGGGAGCCGGAACACACACTCAGTCAAAGAAGGGCAAAGGCGGCTGAGACGCGAGTCTCCGTAGGATTGGTGCGGGTGCCGGCGAGCAATAAATCTGGCGGGGTATATCTGAGCTCATGAATGTTATTAAGATACAACCCCCCCGGTCGCTCAGGCTCGCGCTCGCGCTCGGCGTTCTGGGGGGTGCAGTAGGTCTTCCAGCGTGTATAGCGCACGGAGAGGGAGATACAGACTCCCCGGGTAACATACTACACGGGAATAGCGGGCATCGCGGTGGAAAAGAAGGCAGAGAGAAATGTATAGCGGCGGGCGAAGTCGAAGTCGAATCTTCCACGTTACCGGAATGAGAAGAGAGAAGCGGCGAGCAATCTTTTGGCGAAGATGCGGCGGGAAAGGAGGGAAACGTAAGGGAAGAATAGAGGTGGCTCCGGAGAATGAGGAAGAAACAGCGGAGAGGAGGAGGAAGAAGGTGCCGGGCCGGGGAGGCGCAACCGGCGACCCGGAGAAACGGTTATGAAGAAATACCGCCACCGGTAATCCCTCCATAGATCACCGGGTGGCCGCGCATCTCTCTCGCTCCCTCTATCACGCGGGGTCTCACCAGCCGCCACGTTTTCTTCCGCGGGTGAGCGTCTTAATACCCCCGACTTAACTCATACTTAACCCGCGGTGCGCGAGCGTAACCGCGCCAGGAGAGCATGCACCCGTTTACGCGCCTCCGACCTCATCCTCCCGGCCTTCGACGTCGACTCCTTCGACTCGGTAAAAAGTTATGGCCGCACCGCCGGAGTGACGTGAATGCCCGAGGGACCGCCCGGCGTTGGGAACGCCGAGAGCGTCGGGCCGTTGATCGTCTTCGGGAATTGCGAGAAGACGTACGTGGCCGTTCGTTAAGGGTTGACTCATGCGAGGCAGTGAACGTTAAGCGAATCCGGGGAACTTTAGTCGAGCGAACCGAAATTTTGATTTTTTTCAGTGAGTTAGTCGAGTGATCTCTATTCGCATCTCCAAATCGATGTCGATGTGATGGAAGAGATATGAAGAAAGGGTTACGGAGTTGATAAGTCAATTCGAGGTAAGGCACTAAATGACATCTTCTTCCGGAATTGCGAAAAGAAGTACATGGCAGTTCGTTAAGTGTTGACACATGCGAATCACTAAAAATTAAGCGAATTCGGGGAACTCTATTCGAGGAAACCAAAATTTGTTTAATTTTTTATTGTTACACGAGCATCTCCAAATCGATCTCGATGTAATGGAAAAGATATGAAGAAAATGTCACGGAGTAGGTAAGTCAATTCGAGGTAAGACACGAAATGACATCTTCCGGAATTGCGAAAAGAAGTACATGGCAGTTCGTTAAGTGTTGACACATGCGAATCACTAAAAATTAAGCGAATTCGGGGAACTTTATTCGAGGAAACCAAAATTTGTTTAATTTTTGTTGAATTACACGAGTCATATCAGTATTCGCATCTCCAAATCGATCTTGATGTAACGGAAGAGACACGAAGAAAAGTTTACGGAGTAGATAAGTCAATTCGGCGTAAGACACTGAGTGAGGTATCGAAGACAGAATGCCCGCCTCGTGCCCGGATCGGACCGATGTCAATTAATTAATTGGGGTTTCCCGTATGAAATGGACCATGGTCGACATCAAAGCCCAGACGCGACGGGTTCTGCGAGCGGCAATCACCTATCTTCCTTCGTCTCCCCGACGAGTACGGGTAGGCTCCGACTATCAAAGTTTGTCCTGTCTGCCAATTAATAAAGACCCTGTGTGTTTGCCCGCAGTCGATACACCCTTCCCACTCATCCGGTTCGCTTCGTCTTATCCTGAGTGCATACCACATTACACGCAAGCCCGGGTGAGTCAACAAGTCCAGGTGATTTGATGCTCCAAAGCAAAGCGGCAGGAAGTAAATTTTCGTTTTTTCCCCAAGTATCCCGACTCGTCCCAAAGGATCTCGCATATCCAAGATTTATTTCTTATTATGATTATCAATTGCGTCGAATCGAGGGGGGAGCAGAGGGGGGGGGGCAATTTATTAGAATTTTCTTGAGCGACACGAAGAAACATTTCTCGTGCGGTGCATCAGTCCAGGGAAGTAAGTGAGGTAAGTACGAAAACGTATACATATATTATGTTTAGCATCGTTGTCCGGAGATAGCGACTAACTGAGAGGGGGGTTAGAGGGAGGGGTATGGGGGAGTACGTAAAGAGACGTGGAAGGAAAAGGAGCCGGCTCGGTGGGGCGTGAGCGTATACGTATAAGCCTTGAAGGGTGGTTTATGTATTACGGGTAAGATATCCGATGATTTAGCTGCGGTCTCGGAGGCGCACGGCATCTCGCGCCAGCCTCGAGTTCCATGCCGTAGGAAACCTTCTCGGGGGCAGGGGAGCGACGTTACCGTACACGCCGGCGAGGTCCTTCTTATCTTCGCGGCTCTCCTACAGCAACGGTATAACCGCCGAGGTGTAATCTTTTATTAATTCTCCGAGTTGCCAAATTTATCGTATCTTTTGTTTACCACCGTCCATGGGATGTCTTAAATCTCGGTCGGGAGCCACGAATGCCCCTGGCAGTTCCCGCTCTGGTCCACCACGGCTTTTCCTTTGGCCTCTTGCGTCTCGAAGCCCCGAGACTATAAAAGAAAGAAATCCCGTGTCCCGAGTGGAAATTTTTCGAGCGTTACATACCGGGCCCTGGTAGGGTTGAAATGGTCCGCCAGGCAATGGTCGAGGTAGCGAATGTACTGTGGTAAATGCCGAAATAATGAAAATATAACTGTTTATTAGCTGTAGCGGTGAATCGAAGGAGAGATGAGAGAAATAATGAATGAGAAATCTAGACTGGTAAAAAAAAGGTGGAATCAAGTAAACATTCGGGCAGAGTTCTTCAAATAATCATTTTGTTGGTTAAGCTAAAATATTGATTTGTTCAAACGTTTTTTTGGATAATTTCACCAAAATATTTTTGAGGCATTAAAATATTTAGTTCGACTAATTAAATATTTATTTGAACGTCCCTGCCCGAATTTTTGGTTGATTAAACCGGATTATTTTTATCAGTATACGAATTATCGGACTGTTCGGCGCGTGACAAGGCCTCGCCAATGCCTTGTCAGGCGCGGACGTAAACGCTCGAAAAAAGTCTACTCGGGGCATTCTCAGACCGCACCCGCCCAAATAACAGGGAAATAAATATCAAGTCACATATCTCACGCCGTCAAATTTGTCGTCGAGGATTGACGCGCAGGAAGAGGAGAATGGCCGAAGCGACGGAAGGTGGGAGGTTAAAAAAAAAAGGAAATTTTAATAATCCAAGGGCGAGATCGGGGTTCCCGGACACGCGGAGGGATGGGGGAGGGGCCCAGGTATTCCCGCGGTGGCGTTTTGCGGGTATTCGCGATTTCCATGAACCAGCGAGATAGAGGGAGGAAGCACGAGGGGGGGGGGGGGGGGGGTCGGGAATGGCGCTATATTATTATTAGAGTCCCTTAAGTCTAAGAGCCTTAAATCTGCGATAAGTTATGGGCACCCCTCTCCCACCGCGTGGGTGTTCCAGTCCTCCGGCTCGTTCCTCCCTTTGCCCGTCGCAGGGGGAGAGAAGAGAGAGATCCTCGCCGGCGCTGAGCATCGCCGGGCTCCTTCGGGCTTCGCAGTCTCACGGCGTCAGCGCCGAGAGGGGCCGTGCAGAGAACCGTTGTGCTGCTGCTGCTGCTTCTATGCCGTGCCTTCCCATATTACCTCGCTATATACCGTTTCCTTATAATATCTTAGTCTACGACGAAGGCGCCTCACTCGCCTTTATCTCGCATACATTACAACCACCCGCGGATGAGAGCAAGGGACGGCGAGACGCGGGAGCGTTTCCCGGGCGTCGCCTCGCGTCTATCTCGGAATCAACCCCGCGCGGAGAGAAAAAGCGCCGAAGGGGTGCAGCGAGCCCCGGCACGCGTGAGCCGAGCCCGCGAGGGGGTCGAGGAATGGTAATTGAAAATAACTGGGCAGCCCCCGTCCCGGACAAACTAAAACCTTATCCCCGCGTCCAATAACCAAGATAAACCTCCGTGGATCATCTCCCCGCGTTGCCCAAGTCCTTGCGCTTTGCTACATAAATATAATGGAGCGGGCGAAAGCGGCGGAGGACGTTACGTCGCGAAAGAAGACCCCTTATCATCGGTTATGAAATTTTTTTTTTTTTGGGTAAAAATGCGAAGGTTGGGAAGAAAACGGGATATTCGTGTTCGGTGTTTATGCACCGAAAAAAGGTTTGGTAATATCAAACTAAGCTGCGGTTGCGGGTGGCAAAAGAAATATTTGGTCGATTGAAAGAAATATTTAATTGATTGAACGAATATTTAGTAGTTTGACCGAATATTTAGTACTTTGACCGAATATTTAGTACTTTGACCGAATATTTAGTTGCTTCAACAAATAGTTACTTGTATTTAACAAACATTTTGTTCAATCGACCAAATATTTCTTTCGCCACCCGCAACTGCAGCTTAGTTTGATATTACCAAACCTTTTTTTCGGTGTGAGTGTCGGGAGGGAAGCACCTGTACATTGGGGATGTGGAACGATCGGTGGGGGGGGGGGGGGGGTTTCGCGGGAGATCGCTAATTAGTTCCGAGAAGAAGCTCGGAGAATGTGCGTGGGCGAGTGTGTACGAAGTCTTTTATGTTTGTTCGAGTAATCCGTGAAACTTCGAGTTTCCGCTTCGGAGGCTAATTTGTAATCCAAACACGTGGGAGTTTGTTTCGGGTGAAGGGTGACGGGTCGCTCGATACTTGCTTATACGTTGGCTGAAGTACCCGGGTGAGGTTTTAGCGTCGGCACGACTACGGGCCTGCACCGGCTACCGAGGCTCTTGTACTGGCCCGGTCCTCACGCCGGTGTACGCCCGACCTCGGTATTGAGTCGGAACCAACGTATCGCCTAGACGAAAAATGTCATCGCTGCGCTTGTACGGGACACACTATTGGAGCCGCTGCTCTATTCCGTAGATTCATGGGCGGCGAATATTATTCGAAGACCGTGAATCTGCCTCGGGTTCGCTCCAAATATATTTGGCATGTATCACGTGACGTTCTTTCACCCGCTTTCCTGTGTTCCTTTATTCACTCGTCTCTGTCACTGGTTGCATTCGCGACACATTCCAGAGAAGAATACATTTTTGTTTGCAGAGTCACTTCCGGTTTGATGGTCTTACGTTTAAACGGGAAGTGACGTCACGCAGACAAATTTGGGAAATTTCTAGGCGAAGTCACTTTCGGTTTCAGAATCTCAGTTTTTAACCGGAAGTGACGTCTAAAGGGAAAAGTTGTATACTTCCGGTTCCAAAAACTCGGATTTTGACGGAAAGTGACGTCATACGGGAAAACGTCACGCCTGGTAAAAAATCCGAGATTTTGAAACAGGAAATGAAGTTTTCCCGTACCACGTCACTTCCGGTTGAAAACTGAGATTTTAAAACCGGAAGTGATGACAAATAACTAAGAGGTGACCTTATCGAAACCTTCAAACTGTTAAGTGGGCACTATGCAAGAAATGGTCAAAACCTTCTGATAGCGTCAAGAAAGCAAAATGAAGAGGAACTGGCCTTTCAACAAAAATCCATGGAAACACGACCTGCGTAACAGGGTGTTGAGGGCGTGTAATGCAAACCGCAGTCATAGATGCGGAGTCAATCAACAAATTTAAGAAACGGCCGGACAGATTTTATAAAATAGATACAAGATACAGATTTTCTAGGTGCTACACTTCCTTCTCTGTAAATCTTAATAATAATAATAATAATAATAAAAATTATCCGAAAAAAACAAAATTTGTCTTCAACGTCAACAGCCAATAATAATCCACGCTTCCGATTTGGTATCTCGAAAGTTGGATGTGCGAGACGGACGCCCGAGCCTCCGATGCATACTTCGTAAGAGATTTAAACTTTAAGTCTCCCGGCCTGTCGGGTGTCAGGGTTACTGAACTTTGCGATGTTCCGGTTGACTTGACGCTCTTCTCTCGCGCTTACTCCTCACTCCTTTAGTTCTCCTTTCTTATACGTCAACTACCCCTAATCCTAATTCGACGCGAGACTTCCGCTTCGAGCCCGATAGTTTCGAAGAACCCCGTTCGATTATCGATTCTCTCTTCCACCTCGCCTCCACCCTTATCACTTGTTATATAACAATATAATCGATCAAACAACACGCTAAATCATTACGAAACAAATTTTCAAAAAATGCATAAAAACAAATATTATATTTATTCGTCAACAATTCACCGTTAAATTCGCAAGACTCGTTTCCCTCGCGTTCGCCACCCGGAGCTTTCACAAAAATGAATAACACAGTAACAGTATCTTGCCAATAGACCTGACAGACGTTCATTCACAGCGCCATAGCGACGAGAGTTAAGATTACATTTGTGCGCTCTGGCGACTCTCACGGAATGTTTGCTCGAGGGTTGAATTTTATATTCGACACGAGTGCGAGGTCGCGCTCGCTTATCGAGGCAATAAAAACCATCGGAGACTTAAGATTGGCACGTTGCCCGAGAGCAAAACTGCTACTTCTTCGTTCTCCTTTTCTCTCGTTCGGCTGGTTTCTTTTACTCCGGCGCAAGAAGCGAGAGCGTCCACGAGGATGTGCACGGTAGGCGGAGGTGGAGGCGCGGAGGCGGAGGTATGCGCGATAGCGCCGTGAAATATGCTCATCCGCAGACTGTTTGGCAGCGGTGTATAGCGGAAAGAGGTATGCGCAGGGGCGTTCGAGCCCCGCGTACGGCGATGCCTCGACGGAGTTTATAAGTAGCGATGAGAACAGAGGTAGTTGATTCGGAGCTCGGTTCAACCTCGCCGAGCGTAGGGGAGAGCGGGGCAAAATGGCACACCGGGGCAAAACGGGACAACGAGACAAAACACAATTCTCCAATAACTTTTGGATTGGTGGCGATGGTTATAGGTGGGGCAAAACGACTTTGAAAATTCGGATGTAGACAAAAAAAATTTTATGAAATTTAATGTACCGGACTGGAAGTTTTGATGCAAAAACTGGTACATTAAATTTCATGTATAATTGCGATGAAAAAAATAATGTTCAGTGTATTGAAAACCTTGGGAATACTTTATTTTTAATACTTTACTTTAATTTTTATAATTTACTTTAATTTCAATGAAAAAGTATATTAAATTTTCGTCACAATTGTACATTAAATTTAATGTACCAGTTTTCGGATAAAACTTTCAGACAGGTGCATTAAATTTACAATTTTTATTTACAGTGTATCGTTGGGACAAAATGGGCCGTCCAAAGATTTGTTCGAAAATTGAGTTTTGCCCTCGCTGTGCCGTTTTGCCCCGGCCTCCCCCTATACATCGGATGGTCCCGCCCGGCGCCCTCTCGCGGTGATACACGAACAGATAGCGAGCGAACGATGAAAAGAGATACGGAGGGGTTAAACAGCGGCGGTTCGAGCGGAACGCGAGCCGGAGAGAGAGAATATCCCGGTTTGATACTTAGCACCGAATTCGAATGCGGATTTGTCGGGAGTCTCTGAAAGCGCTTCGGAGCCGGAGTTTCGGAGCGAACGACCCGGGGCTTCGTCGGCGATTAGACAATGCTCGACGGTTCTAGAATGGCAGATAGACAGATATAGAGCGCGGTGAGAAACCTCCTTTGGCTCCTTTCTCGCTCGCTCGGGCTGTCGTAACCGGGAACCAGGCCGGCGAAGTCGTGTTCGGGGGGGTTGTTGAGAGTTCCGACAGATGTGCACTGTGCACAGCCCGCACTCTCGTCGCCGCCTCCCCGACGTCGACGTCTCCGGTGAGAACGAGGACGACGAGGTGTGCCGCACCCCCCGACCCCCCCCCCCCCCCCGGCACCCGGATGGGTACCGGGGATTCAACTGTACTCCCGTTCCTCCGGCGCGATTCCCGCCCACACCCCTGATCTTGTTAAGGGCGCACCGAACCGCGAATCACCGAAGGCATCCATTCAAATTTCGAGCTTCGAAAATCCAACGCTCATGCAATCCGACATCACTTAGGGTACCTTCACACCGCAAAGTCGGCGGGAGGCAGGAGAGCTTCCGTTCTTACTGAGACATGTCCTAAAGAGGAAATCCATGTCGCTGTTCTGAAAATTTGGCGCGTCGTTGGGTTTTTTTTTATCGAGGATCGCTGATTTGATCGCACGGGAGTTTTCCGTGTCGGAACTAGTGCTGGAGAGTTGAGCAGTCTTGGCCGGCTAATCAATCTTATCCGGCTAATGGACATTATAGTTTGACCGGCTAAGCCGTCTTAGCAGGTTAAGATTGGTTGGCTGGCTGAAAATTAGCTGCATCTTAGCCGGCTAAAATCGCTTGGTCGGCTAAGAATTAGCCGCACCTTAGCCGGCTATTAAATTTTATTGTGAATTACAAGGAAACTGATGAATTTAATGAGACATTTATCTATGGAACATTACCTGTTTTATTTATTCATTTCTGAACTACCATTAGTATTATCTTCGGAAAACGAGAACATGCTAACTTTCTTATACCAGAATAGAGACGTATTAAGAGAGATAATTAGTTCGTGGGAATAAGATTTTGAAGATTTTAAAGTAATGTGCCAAAGATAAGTGTGTCATTAATTGCATAAGTGTCCTTGCAATTCACAATAAAAATGAATAGCCGGCGAAACTGCGGCTAATTTTTAGCCGGCCAAACGATCTTAGCCGACTAAAACAGCTTAGCCGGCCAAACTATAATGTTCATTAGCTGGATAAGATTTTTTAGCCGGCCAAGACAGTGCAACTTTACAGCCCTGACCGGAACGCAGGGGCAATATCCATTATTTGCTATTTATTCCGGCGCTTATGTAAAAAAAAAAAAAGAATAAGAACGTATGAGAGATCTCCATTATCCTGATCGGAACGCAGGGGAGATATTAATTATTTGCGATTTATTCCGGCGTTTATGTAAAAAAAAGAATAAGAACGTATGAGAGATCCCCATTATCCGGGATTTATTCGGGCCGATATGTTCGTTACCTTCAGCTCGGTGACGCCGCGGAGCTGGAGAGGTGGCGAGATCCGCGAGACGTAGCGCGTGAGTGGGTGTTCCTTAATGCGGAAGAACGAATAAACGTCGCGAGCTCTCCCTGGTGAGCCTGGGTAGACTACCCAGAGCAGATCCCAGCAAAGCACAGAGAGAAAGAGAGAGAAGGTACTGGGATTTGATTTGGGGACATGCCAGAGCAATTACGAGTGCACATTTCAAAAGAGGTAGTCGCGTCGCTGTGGCTGAGGCGGGGTTGTGAACCCCCTTAGCTCGGTCGGTAAGGGCTGAGGGGTTACAAAGGTTCACGCTAGTAGCACCGCAACGGTGGTGAAGCACGCGGAGCGAGATGCACGGTAATGTCACAGGATTGTGTACACACACGCACCCGACATCAACGCTGCGTCGTACGCTCGCTGACGGGGTTCCGGCTTTGTGCAGACGCAGACCGACCTCGGTGAGAGGACGAGGATGTCGAAGCCGACAAAAGATAAGCCTCTATTTATACCCGAGCTTAAGGACCGCGAAGGGAAATACGCGAGCGGGGGGCTCGAAGACTCCGACGACGAGGGAATAAAATTGTTTCGAGTTCTCTCGCTTGATACGGCGGAACGTCGTGTATCCTCGAGCTCCCGGGACATTCAAACCGGGAAGCCCCGATCGGCACCATCGGGGAAACAAACCGCCGGAATTAGCGAGGGTATTCCGATCCCAAAACGGGCGGTGACAAAAATACATAAATTCCTCGGTCCTTCCCTCTCATCGCGCTACCCTGATTACTTTTCTGGTCCCTCCGGTAGGGGAGACCGGGGATAAAAGTAACACGGGTCAATTCCAACAAGCGGCTTCGCAACGCTCCGCATGATCGGACGCATCGGATATGAAGTGAGCAACGTTATAAACATCACCTCATAAGGTGATGTCTATAATGTTTCTCACATTGCGCAGCCGCTTATTACAATTGCCCCGTGTTACTTTTGTCCCCGGTCTCCGCTACCGTCGATGCGCTTCAGCGAAGTTGTCGATCCTATTTTTTTTTGTCTATCGGGGAAACGGCGAGATAGCAAGTCGGTCTAGCTCACCGCTTCGGCCATCTCTCCTGGTTGTTGAAACGAAAGAGAGACGCGCGATCTGAAGATTCGCCTCTCGGTTTTTCTTTCTTTTTTTTCATCTTCGAAGACGGAACGAAGCGGAAAAGAGGAGCAAAGCTCCGGGTACCAGTGCCAGGCTACGGCTTCATCGCCGAAGAGGAGGGAGGGGAGGGTGAGGAGAGAGCCGCCGGTGCAGAACCACCCGGTTGTGGGTGGTACCCGGACCGAACTGATCAATACTTGAAACACCGCGAGGTATCGTGCCGCTATTTCCGGTGTCCCCGTGGCGGAAATGAAGGCGTTAAAAATATATAACCGCCCCGGCGAGCGCCAAACGCCATCCACTCACCCCTCGCAACCCCCCCCCCTCCCCCCCGCCAACCCCGAAGAGATAGCGGGGCTATTGCTTCTCTCTCCCGCTCTCGGTTTCGCTGCTTCAACCCGGTATTATGTGCCTCAAGCCCCCACGTCGATGCCGCGCTATCTCACTCCTTTCTCTCGTTACTCCTGCAGTGCGAAGTACAACTTCTTCGACCGCGCCTTTTATCTAACCGAAGAAGAAAACTCTTTTACACAGCCGCCCGGGAGTGCGGGGCCTGATCGAATTTTAATTATAGCTATCTTACGCCGGAGAGGCCAACCCCGTTTTTCGCATCTCGCAGAGCTCTGGAGATGTGGAGAATTTGTTCGAGCGAATTTTTTCTGGCGAGAAAAACAAGAAATCGTTAACCACTGTGGAGATAATAAAATCGTATGTTGGTGGAGAAATTATGCGATCGGACTGGAATATCGAGAAGTTGAGGCAAACGTACCAATGACCGGACACGTCCCAGTGGCCGGACAAGGCGTGCGTGCAGGAGAGATGGAAATACGATTTTGCATGTATGTCCAGGGACTGGGACTGCTCCCTTAAGTGTCCGGCCATTGGTACTTTTACCTTAAGTGCACGCTTTGGTAACTCTTCGTGGAATGCCTCGCTAGCCCGGCGATGCGAGGCGCCTCCAACTGGTACTTGAGATTGGTGGGTCCTCCGTGCGAGGCCCACAAAGGGTCTTCTGTGTCGTAAACCAAGCCGCCGAGCCAAGCGGCCGATTGACTGTCGGCCGGTGCAGGCGACGGAGAGACGAGTCGCTTTCAAAGTGGAAACAGCTTCGACCGCAAGAGAATCGGCGAAAGAATAAACCCGCCGCCGAGAACGCCCGACTATCCTCATCGTATCAAGCTGTCGCTGCTCCGACTCTCGGACGAGATTCTCCAAACGCTGGTCGATGATAACCGACGACCAGACGCGACGATGCGAGCACTGATGAACCGTCGGTCGCGTTCTCGTTCTTAACTATTAAGCGACAATCATTCCTTGCCACGGGCATATTATCTCTGGAATAGACCACCCTTATCCGTCATCGGGGCCTCAGCAACCCAGATAGCGTTTTGCCAACAACCCGCCAGCAAATGGGCAGCACATGACTCCGCACGTGATGGTGGCAAAATTGCGGCATGTGCGTCCGCATTTGCCTATGTTTTTACCAGCATTCAATGCCGAAAATTCTTAGGAGCATATTGTCAGCCAGTTGTCAGCAAGGCTTGCTGGCGGTTTGCGACTCACTACGAAGATTAATTTGCTTGAGTCACGGTTATTTTGCGTGAAATCTTAGAAACTCTTAAATAACTCATTATCGTGTGACGTTATTCATTACCAACCCATTATCGAACTCTTTCATCGCATGATAAAAGAAGCTTTCATTAGCGTTAGCAATAACACGGATTGAGGGAATGTGTAAAATCAGAAGTTGGCTTCCGATGAGGAGGAATTTTGATCTCTTTCACGGCTGCTAAGAATAACAAATGAGCGTACAGCCAACGTTGCTGGATTTCTGGTACCAATATGCTGCAATATCGTGCTAGAAACTATTGCAATATTGCTGGCAAGGAAACAGCAAAGCTTGATGGCAAGCAATTGCCCTTCTATGCCTGTGCTACGATTGGTCCTTTCTGATCTGGGAATTGATCTGGGAATTGAGTCCTTTAAGGTGCCTCTCTTACAACATCTCCAATCCCTTGAGCAGGATGTTGTCGAGGAGTGAGTTAGCGACACAAACATTAACTAACCATTAAGCGTTCTTAAGCTTTCAGTGCTTTTTCTTTTTTTTTCTCCTTTGTTGTTATTATTACTACTCTTCTATGTGCATCCAATTAAATTGTGAACTATTCTGTTCTATTCTGTTCTATTCTGTTCTATTCTATTTTATGCTTTCTGCACTCACTTCGCTTTTCTTTATGTACCGCCTATCTCGAATGCTTGGTCCTTAGGGTATTTATCCCAGGACGCAACAAACTGATCTATCTATCTATCTATCGATAGCGATAAAATAACTTTGGTTCTTCTTAATCCTTCCTATGGAAAACGATAGGAAAGATGATGAAGAAAGAATATTCTTCTTCGTCCATTAACCCTTCACGTACGGGAGCCTCGCGCCGGGCGTGACAACCCGAACCAGGGGCTCCGCGACTTGAGATGTAAATATAAATTTCGAAAAAGTAAGAATATCGACCTCCAAGTACCGGAATAATTTTTATTGTACGCACAGACTGCGCGATTTTTATTCGCACAGAATGCGCGAAACGGAAGGCGTGACCACCGATAGCGCCGATGGAAAGCCTCGGATTTGGCGAAATCGTTGCGAAGGGGTTGGCTCAGGGATCAACAGGTAGACAGAGAGCGGAGAGAGCCGACCATCCACCCACCTACACGCCACAACTGCGCGGATAAGCCCGCAGCTAAGCGCCGGCGCCGGCTAAGCCGATCACACTACCGGGAGGGTGTGACCTACCCAACCATTGGCTCGAACCAGAATCCCGACGGACGTGTGAAAAAGCTTTCACCCCGAACCGCTGTCCTGCGCGGATAAGACCGTTTTTAAATTCGCACGCCTGACCGGGCGAGTGGTGACGGCGGGGGTGGAGCAGCCCTCGCTCTCCACACGAACGGAACCGAACAACTCTCGAGGGGTGATTTTTACAATGCTCGCTTTTCCTATTCGCCGGTGGGAAGCTTTGTGAATTCGTCTTGTTTGGACTCCTGTATTTTTTCTTATAATCCTTTGTTCGTATATTCATTACTGATACGCAGCTACAAATAATTTAATAATTTTTTTTATTGCAAGGTTTGTCTTAATGGGAAAATTATTAAGACCCAAAATTGTGGATTTTTGTGGAAATTTATGCTAGACGTACGGAACGGATCAACTCTCGAGGGGTGATTTTTACAATGCTTTACAAACTCTTCCTATTCACCGTGGGAAAGCTTTTTGAGTTCGTCGAGTTTCGACTCCTGTATTTTTTCCTCATCCTCATCCTCATCCTTCATTCGTATATTTATTACTGATAAGCAGCTGTAAATAATTTAATCATTTCTTCATCGCAATTTTTTTTTTTTTTCTAAAAATTGCTACGACCCGAAATTGTGGACTTCGTGTATATGCTATATGTACAGACAATTTTTTCACCGCGCAGTATTTAATCAGTCATTACGTCGGTGATGCCGCAATTAGTTGAAGGGATGGACGTGGACTTTCGGCATTGAAAAACAATTCGAGAATGCTAGCAGGATCAAGGACCATCGATGTGCCTCCACTGGGATTCGAGAGCAACGATAAAAAGGTCCTTTCGCGTCGTCTGGACGATGGTATCAGTGGAAAGGGAAAAATATCCGCATGGGTCAGCCGAGAGAAGCTTAGACCCGCGGAGACGACCGCTCAATATCGGCTTTGGGGATACTCGAGGTATTTATCTAATGTCTTATATTTTCCGATGGACTGACCATTCAAATGTTCTTCGAGAATTCTCGAGAGCTTTCCACCGCTGGCGGGCGCGCGCGCGCACGCTTCCTTGTCGAAACTGGTAGCTTTCCAATCGTCCAAACAGTCCGGAGCTCCCGGCGTACTGTCGAAGTAAAAAAAAAGATGAAAAAACAACGAATTTAGTTCTTGCCCCACCGGTTCCATGGGTTCTTTAATTCGTCCATTTCTGCCATTGACTGTAGTCAATATGAATTTCAACACATTTGACACACATCTTTTACCCACTTTTACATTATTTTACCCACTTTCACGTTTTTTTACTCACTTTTCGGTGTTCCTAAATTTCCACGTTTCTATCACTGGCTGCATTCGAGACACATTGCACAGAAAAATGAAAAAAGTTCTCTGTAACGTTACGCCCGCTTTAAAAATCGCACTTTTAAAGAGGAGTGACGGATTGCCAAATTTCGTTGCGACGTCCGATTCAAAAGCAAGATTTTCAAACCGCAAGTAACACTGCAGAGACATTTTGTATTTTTCTCTACAATGTATCTCGAATGCAGTCATTGAAAGAAACGTGTGAATTAAGGAACACGAGAAAATGGGTAACAGAACGCATGTGACACGTCTCAAAGGTATTTCGCTTAATCTCGAATGTAGCCAGCGATAGAAACGGATGAATTCGAACTTATCGAGTAACTTCACTCGCAACGAATGATAACCCAACATTACATCGTTACTTCAGCTTATTTTTTACTTTAACTTTACAGTGCGAACCTTTGGGTCTTCGAAGTTTACGTCTAACGACGATGAGATGCATCGATAATATTTTTACCCTCGTGTACTTGTCGCTGGCTATGCTCGAGATATCATCTTCGAAATGTCAGTTCAGCACTGTCGATTCCACGAAGGTGACAGTCCCTTCAAACAATACCTTCGAAAGATTTCCTAGACGCGTCGCCGAAGCTTCGGTGAGTAAAATAATTTGTACCAAAGCTCGCGCACGTGTGCGCCGTCTCGATCGATCGAATCGGTAAAACTTGTATCCTACACCACGTCAGAATAATACCTCCCCATCGACAATTAACCTGCAACATCGTTCGCCCGAGTTCGTACTGAAGAGAATCGCCAATCACGAGAACGTCGAGGGACTCGTTCTCGAGCACGACAAACTTACGTACTTGCCACGAACCGTCGCCGATCTGACGAGACTCCGATCTGTCAGTTTGTCGGACAACAGAATTGCCAATATCGCGAACGTTAGCTTCCTCAATGAACTACCTCGACTCCAGAAGCTGACGCTTTCCCAAAACCCACTGAAGAGCCTCAAAGGGCTTCGAGTGTACACGCTTCAGACCCTCGAAGCTCAACGCTGCGGTAAATTGAAGTCATTTAAGATAAATTATTCCGAAGAACTTCATTATTATTATTATAGCATTATTATTATTATAGTATTAGCATTATTATTATTATTATTATTATAAGTACTATTATTATTATTACGAACGATCGGGCGCTTCGCGCCCGATGCTAGGTTCGCTTATTTATGTTATTTACTGTCGACAGTAGATTAATACAAATGCTGCAGTGAAGTAATCCAATGAAAATGCATTCGCTCGGGTGGGTAATATTTTGAAATGTCATAACTTGACAGCTCGTTTAGAAAAGAGCTTCGTCTATTGAATCGCGATCGCTGGATAACATATTCTTACAGGAAACGAATCTCATTTCCAATTCGACTTTCGAAATCCACTACATGGGAATTGGGTTTTTCGAAATTCACTTCCATACGCTATGAACGCCGAAATCTCGAGAAGATAGCATATAGAAGTGATTTAAGATTTTCAAATCCCACTCGCATACGCTATGAATGCAGAAATCTCCAGAATGTAGCACATCGGAGTGATTTATGATTTTCAATTATTATTGGGCCCCAACTTTATTTTATATAATAATAATAATAATTGTTATCATTATTATTATTGGGCTCCAGCGATCGAAGAAGTAGACGACATCTTGCCGAATTCATTGCCAGCTCTGGTAACGCTGAATCTGACCGGAAATCCTCTGGGAACGATTCGAAAGTTGACAAGCGAAACATTGACGGAACTCGTGCTTAAGGATTGTCGGTTGAAAAATGTATCCTCCGATTCCTTCGAGGGACTGACGAATCTTACATTACTGGATCTGCGAGACAACGAACTGCACACGCTGCCCGATGATGTATTTGCGGAAAACAATAATCTTCGTCACTTGATTTTGGGAAACAATTCGTTGGAGGATGTGAGAAACGCGTGGTTCAACGAGACGAGACACCTGGAGACTCTCGATCTGTCGGAGAATAAAATAGTAGCGGTGAACGAGTCGGCATTCGCCGCGCTTTTGAATCTGGTGGAACTGAATCTCGAGGCTAACAGACTCAGCTCGTTGGGAAATCTGAGGACGGCCGCGGTGCACGCGAATTTTTCGAGAAATTCTATAACGAACCAGGAATTATGGGATCTGTCGGAGATGGGGAGGATCCGACGTCTCGACCTCAGCCACAATCGATTGAGCGACGAGTGCGGAGCTTTCAGGTCAACGTCCATGAGCATTCTGATCCTCGGCTACAACAATATATCGAGCATCACCAAGAGCAGCCTCGTCGATTTGCCAAACTTGACGGATTTGAGCATAAAAGGTATAACCGATCTGTGTCGTTCGTCAGATACGAACGATAATATTGAAGGGGAGGTCAATTTTTTTCCTAACGCATGCACGTAAAACCCCGCTTTCCGTTCCTTTGAAGTGTGCGCAGAAAGGCACTTTTTCGCATCGCGTGCGAGAAAAATATATTGCGCACTAGTGCGGAAAAGTGTCTTTCTGCGCACGGTTCCCAAAAACGAAAAGCGTGATTTTCGTAAATTTGTTCGGACAAATTATGCAAATGGTATAGGCCTAGAAAAGGGAGTCCTGAGTAGTTTGCTTGCATTTTCACACTCGTCGAGAACTCCCTTTCTACGCTCTTGTCATACAAATAACTATTGAATGTAGAACATATTCTTTTTCCTACCGCATGCACTCAAAATTTAACTTCCCGTTCCTGTGAAGTGTTCACGTCTTCGCATCGCGTACGATAAAAATACTGCGCATGCGTACAAACGCAATATGGTCTTTTTTCTCGCACTAGTGCGAGAAAGTGCCTTTCTGCGCACACTTTCCAAAAACGGACAGCGTGATTTTCGTGAATTTGTTACGACAAATTATGTGAATGGCGTAGAAAGGGGAGTTCTGACTCGGGTCAATGCCCTAAGTCGTCAAGAACTCCCTTGCTACGCTCTCGCCATACTACAAGTAACTACAAAAAAAATTATGGACGGATGGGCGGATTCTTCTAGGCAACAGATTTTCCACTGGCATAGATCCGTCGATCTTCGAGGACAACCGGATGCTGCGCAACGTCGAGCTCGACGACAATCCGTGGACTTGCGATTGCACCCAAATGTATCTCCTGTATCTCTACCTCGCCAGCGGACAGAGGACCAACACGGGTCGACTGATCTGCAGGAGTCCGAGAAACGCTTCCGGTCAAACGTGGTGGGATTTTTGCGCTCACGATTGGAGGGAACTGATGATCGCGGAGGATCAGGTTGAGCTCAGCAAGAACTGGATGATTGCGATTTCCGCGGTCTTCGGTGCTTGTCTGATTTTCGGGACTATGGTGTACATTACATATACGTTTAAGAAAAATCGTTCGCAGAGGAGCATATCTGTATAACAAAAAAATAAAATAAAAAGATAAAAATAAAAACAAAATCATTGGCCACATTAATTTAAGCCGTCACGTACGGAATCCTTGTTTAACGAGAACCTAGAATTTTCCAAGACGCAACCTTCGAACGATTCGGATAACAAGTTGATGTGCTAAAAAAATCTGTAAAAATTCCCAGACGTACCTTGAAGGGTTGTTTTTCCGATAACGCATAAGAACATTTATAACGTTGGATCGTTGTTTTGTGTTTAAAAGAAGGGATGGTTGTTTGCTCTCGGCGAAAAGTCCACCGTACTTGAATGCTTAACTTATCTCTTGTATGCTTATCTTACTCTATCCCGAATATAATATTTATGTGTGTATTCTTATAATAATAAATGTTTTATTATAATTAATAAAAATAAATAAATAAATAAAAACAAAATTATTGCCAATATTGGTCGGACCGCGACCACATTAACTTAACCGGCTCTATCCCAAATACACCATTTATTTGTGTATTCTTATTATATTAAAAATAAATAAATAAATAAAAACAAAATTATTGCCAATATTGGTCGGACCGCGACCATATTAACTTAACCGGCTCTATCCCAAATACACCATTTATGTGTGTATTCTTATTATATTAAAAATAAATAAATAAATAAAAACAAAATTATTGCCAATATTGGTCGGACCGCGACCACATTAACTTAACCGGCTCTATCCCAAATACACCATTTATTTGTGTATTCTTATTATATTAAAAATAAATAAATAAATAAAAACAAAATTATTGCCAATATTGGTTGCACCGCGACTACATTAATTTAACCCGTTCTATCCCGAATACAACATTGACGTGTGCATTTCTTATTATATTTCTCTCCCGACCCTCTGTCTTTTCCCAACCTTCGGGCATTCGTGGCGATAAGGTGGTTTCCGATCGATTATTCAAATTTATGCGATACAAAGATAGAGGTTCGTCGACCGCGTGGCCGCGCCGGGACACACCTGCTACCCCATTCAGCGAATACGACGAAATAAATGTAAATTGAATTCGTTCATGATATTTCTCGAGAGCCCGTATTGGTAAATTTTTTACCGTACCAAATTATAATAGATATTGTTGCGTATATCGGGTCCCTTCTGTCTCGCGAATCTCATGATTCATGCTGATTCTGGAATAGCACTTCAGCGTAGACGGTGAGAAGCGATTTTAAAATGATCGTACCGCACTCACCTGGCCGGCTCTGCGTGATAGAGTCGCTCTCTCGATCGTACTATAACGCAGCCCTACCCGCGCCGGTGTCTCCGTTATCTCACGAGTGAGTTATCTCCCGAACCGGGCTGCCTGTGCCTTTATCAAAAAGATAAGTTAGTTAGTAGTTTCCACGTTCGGCTCCGCGCAACGCCGCTCCCTGTGCATCAACACAGTTCGTCGCCATTGAAGTTCAAGGAACCATGAAAAATTTGTCGCGTTACATTCCTGTGAAAAATCAAAAATGAAAAATCAAATTGGATCGTCGACGAGTCTCCAATCGTGACGATAGAGCGAGGTCGTTGGATAGCACCATAGATCGCCGCTGCAATAATGGTGACGAGTTTGATGTGATTTCACGATCGGTGTCGAGATGGAAAATGGACGAAAAAATTTAATCGGCTCGCGTGTTTGCCACCGAGGGTGCCTGATGGTTTTGCTCTGCTTGACGTACTTTCAAGAGAATATTGGAGTAAGCTCGTGCCCCGTTAGCTGCCTCTGCTACCTCGAGCCCCGCAGGGTCGCTTGCGATGGTCAGGGCCTTCAGGATTACCCTGCGAACATCAGTCATCTGGTCAGTCACGTGCAATTTTTTTTTTTTTTTTTTTTTTGAGATAAATAATGTCATCATTTATGTAAGATGAATCATGTAATTTATGCACCCAGAAAAATAATTTAACTAAATAAATATTTATTTGATAAAAATATGTATTTATTTGATAAAAATATGTATTTATTTAAATCAATTGAAATAATTATTTGAACCAAATAAATTATTGTTCTGGGTGTGTAAGATGAATTATGTAATTTACGTAAAATCTATTAATTATTTATTTAATCGATGTATGACGCATTAATTGATTAATTGATCGTCAGACACAACACCTGGATCTGTCGAGAAACATGCTCGAGACTCTTCCCGACGAGTTGAACAGCCTGATCGAACTTTCGTACCTAAATTTAGCGAGTAACAAGCTCACATCGCTGCCGAATGATCTTCGGCAATTGAAGCAATTGCAGAGACTCGATTTGAGTGACAATAATATCGCCGATATCAGCGATATCGCTGGGGTCAGTCATCTGACGGGTCTCAAAGTTTTATATCTGTCGAAAAATCCACTAAAAAGACTCGACGAGCTGACGAACGTTGCTGTACGAGCATTGGATGTCAGTCGATGCTGTAAGTTTTTTTTGTGCAATTTACACTTCATAAAGAACGTGTAAAATTTTTTTTATCATTTTTTTTTCACAATTTATAAATTCCACAGCAATTAACAATATCACCAGCGCGTCCTTGAAAGGCCTCCCGGAACTTGGCACTTTGAGCCTGGAAGGGAATCCTTTGAAGAGCATTCAACGACTGACAAGTGAAAAATTGAGATGGCTGGATATGTCCGATTGTTTCCTCAATTACTTGAGTCCGGACACATTCGAGGGTGCACCAGACCTTGAACAGTTGAGACTCTCTAACAATCCTAGGCTCGTTTACAGCAGCGGGTAAATACATAACGAGCGCACAGTTACTTCTGGCCGAACGATATGTTAGAAGACGCGTTCGGCCACTGGGACGAAAAAAAAAACCTCCTCTGACCTGCGTTTCTCTTTTCGCTGCAGCTACGAGACTCTGCGGCACAAAAATTTGAAGAGGCTCGACGTCTCCAGGTGCAACCTGGATCGTCCGGGTCTTCACGGCCTGACCGGCCTCACCCACGCGGTTCTCTCCCACAACTCCATAGGAATGCTGCCCGATCGGATATTCGCGAAGAATCCGATGCTCGCGCAATTGCATCTGAACGCAAATCACCTGACGAAAGTTAACAGAAGCTCATTCGCCGGTCTGAAGAACCTCGAGGCCCTCGACCTCTCCTCCAACGGTCTGACGCATTTGCATCCAGCGACCTTCCACGAAGCCATCAGTCTGAAACTCCTGAATTTGTCGTTCAACGAGTTTCAGCTCTATCCAAATTTGATGACCACCGTTCTCTCGCTCGACCTCGCGGGAAACAAGATCGAGAACGTACCGAGGGAATATCTGACCGACATGCCGCGAATCAGGACTCTGAATCTGAGCGACAATCAGCTGGAAGGCGTGTGCGACAAGTTCGAGTCGGAGACTCTGAGGACGCTGATCGTCAGACGCAACAGATTGGTCCAACTGGCGAACAACAGCTTCGCCGATCTTCCGGAGCTGCAGAAACTCGATTTGTCAGGTAGCTTGAAATTATCTTTTTTATTGAACGCACCCAGAAAAAAATGTATTTGACGGTCACCGTTTATTTGGTTTAAGTAAAATATTTATTTGATTTAAATAAATATTTATTTGATTTAAATAAATATTTATTTGATTTAAATAAATATTTATTTGATTTAAATAAATATTTATTTAGATTAAATAAATAGTTACTTAAATGAAATAAATATGTATTTAAATGAAATAAATATTGTACTTAAACCAAATAAACGGTGGCCGTCAAATAAATAATTTTTCTGGGTGTGCCGAATCGTGATAACGAATTCGGTGAAATTTGCAGGAAACCGGTTGACCGAGGGAATGCACACGGAGGTCTTCGGATCCAACGTGAATCTGCGGTCCGTCATCCTCGAGGACAATCCGTGGCGCTGCGACTGCTCACAACTCTACCGGACGTACCTCTATCTGATGGAGAGCCCGAAGAAGACGGAATCGGCGACGCTCGTTTGCCAGAGCCCCGCCAACGTTTCAGGATTCTCGTGGGAGACCGCTTGCTACGACGAGTGGCACAATCGTCATCACGTCGACAGGGACAGAACTTGGGGACTCGTCATGATCTCCCTTCTGGTGATCGTCATAATGTGCGGAACGAGCGTTTCTCTGAGGCACACGTGGTCACTGAAGAGACGCGCGAGACTCGAGAGGTTGCGGAGGGAACAGGAGGAGGGCGTCGAGAGACTCCGGTTGCTCCGAAGAAGGTTCGTTGCGACGAGAAGGTTCGTTGTGAGATTTCACATGTCGATCCGAAGTCGGATCGACATGTGAAAGAAACATCGTTCGAGGCAACTAAATGAATACTCACGAGTGTCCAAAAGAATACGGGTTTGATTGAATCCTTCGAGGACCAGCCAACCGTAAAACTTTGGGTTGGATTTGGGTTGTTTTCTAACAATCTACTCCAACTCAACCAGTCTACTCCAACAATCTACTCCAACTCAACCAAACTCACTCCGATTGCAACCTTCTTGTAGTTGGTTTTCGGTTGATATTCCAAAACCTACCGCGACAGCAACCATGCTATGAGTCGGATAGAAAGTTGGTTTACAGTTGGACTTTTCCAAAACAACCCAATTTCGAGCACCAATAGCTCTTGACTCAGGGTTGGAAATCGGATTTTTTTAAAACGAAAATCCAACTCTAAACCAACCTCGTATCCAACACATATCACGATTAGTTCTATGGTTGGTTTTTTAATATCGCCGAAAAATCAACCTCTCGAAGGTTGGAATCAGAATTGGTTTGGTCGATCGGTTGGTTTTCAGCTTGGTCTCAGGTTGGTCAGAACGCAACGGAATTAGCTATTCCATCCGACAAATTTAGTCGACGCGAACGATTTCAATCGTGCGTCAAATCGACTCCAATTGCAACCGCCTCGAAGGTTAGAATCAGAGTTGGGTTTGGTGCGCCAATTGCCCGTTTAGTTTCCTGGTTGGTCAGAACTCAAACGAACTAGTTTCGATAAATGTAGTCGACTCGAAAGATTCTTTTTCTCAATGTAGATAGCAATTGACGCGGTTTGAAATTATGCCAATTGTGTTTCAGAAATCAGGAATTGGAGGCGATAAATAGAACCACTTCGTCCGAGCCGCGAATCCATCCTCTGGAATTGATAAATCCTCCTCCATACGAGGAAGCGGTTCAAATGCCGCGTCTGGCCCAGTCGCTGGACGGTCTGGATTCCATATCGATGGGTGGACTGTCGAGCCAGGTGATCGGTTCCGCGGAGAGCCTGAGGGCCCGAAAGAGGCGTCAGCGAAGACCGCGGAACAGGGCTCGCAGCGAGGAGAATTTGTCGCGGCGCGACGACAGGAGCCAGAGCAGACGGATGCGTTCGGCACCGAGAAGAAATTACTCGACGAGTGTCCTCTCCGAGTCCGCGAGAACGGACGGCAGGTCGACCGAGACCGTCAGATTCAACAACGCCACGAAGACGGTGTCTTCGATCGGAAATCGCAGAGACACGGAATCGGAAGAGCCGAGCAGCGATTCGAAGCGAAGGCCGAGGCCTCAGACGCCGAGCGCGAAGAGGAAGCGGCGCAGACAACCCCTCAACAACGGCCACTCGACCGACGACGAAGATTCGGATATCCAGAACTGTGTCACCGGCAGGGAAATCAATAACGAGAAGTCGATAGTCATTCGGGAACTTCCAAGAGAGCCCAGAAGCGG